>OY856409.1:144382721-145582721 GCA_963693085.1 Alisma plantago-aquatica | reverse complement strand
TTATGTTTATGGGCAAATATTTTCACAATATGCAAGCCATATTAATGCTTCCACCACGATAATGTTTGGTAACCTAATATTTTGTAGTAGAGCGTTGACCATATCTATTAGAGTCATGTTATTCAAATTTTCTACTCCTCATGATTTTGGGATTATCGAGAAGTTACCTCATACACAATACCACCACTTTGGTAGTTTGTGGTGCCTCTTATTTTTTACAACATTTAAAATTTTCAAATTCTTCATCCTTGTTTTTAGGTAGTAAACATAACAATATCTGCTCAATTCATCAATATAGGTTATAAAGTATCATCTATTGTACCTACTGGATTCTTCATCAAAATCACAAATGTTAGTTTTCACTTAATCTAATATATCAAAATTTCTATCAACCAAATGAGAAGGTTTCCTAGGTCTTTTATCTTCCACACATACAACACATTTCAGTTTTCTATCAAGTATAACATTAGGAATAAGATTAAGATCTATCATTCTTTAATGATATTTTTGGTGTATATGCCCTAGAAGCCAATGATTAGATGATGGATATAGGTATATTTATACTTTTAATTTGATGAATAAAGGAAATTACAATTTATTGTGGCACATCTAATTACAAAGATATTAATGTATATAATAAGTGTCCTTGTATTACTTTGTTCAAATCCATGAGACTTCAAGTACATGAATTGAACATCAGATTCTAATGGATTCTAAGAAAAATATTCTTAAAACATCCCAAGTGAAGTATTAGTATGGGTTGGAAAACAATTATAGATGTGATACTAGTATGTGTGGTGATTGATGACCTAGTCTCGTGAGTCATAAGTGTTGGATACCAAGTCAGACACATAGTACTTATTAGAGAAAAAGTGTAGTAGAGAGACCCGCCTTGAGAGTCATTCATGAACTATAATATGATAGGAATAATCAACTCTCACATACAACAGTGGTATTGTGATTCTTTGAAATAAAGTCACTACAATGGTGATTTGACAATTGTCATGCTTTGACCCTACCCAATGTGATATTGAAGAAGGTTTCCATAATGGTAGTTATTGGGTGTGATGATATTCATACTCCACATTGTGAGTAATGTAGAAGTAATATGTCCCTCCCATATAATACGAGAGATATCCAAAGCCCCTCAATAAGTATTACTTGAGAATTGCATGGCCATTCCCATATGAGTCAATGTATGATACTCGACTGATATGTATCTTTCTAGTTTACTTGGAGATTTAAAAACTTAGATTGAATGTAAATAGGACGGCATGCCCATGCCTCTAGATCAATCTAGTTTTCTATGACAAAAGTATTATACAACATGGTAACACTAGTCATTGATGGTTTCACTACTACAGAAACAACATTCAATGTCACTTTTCTCGGCGTCGGTTATTTAAAAAAACCGCCGCCTATAACATTACACGTCGACTATTTAGCAAATCCGACGTCTATATTTGAAGACCATCCAGACATGGGTACCACTTTGTATTCAGCGTCGGATTCATAACAAACAACCAACGCCTAACATCGCCCGCGAAATCCAATTTTCGAGTGAAAATTTTTTTGGCACATACAACGTCGGTGTTTTACCAAAAAACCGCCGCCTATATAAGATGAAAAATTGCGCGAAAAGTTCCATCTTAGGTTTCGGTTATCCGTTGATAACCGACGCCGATAATGGTTCCCGCCATACTATTTACAGCAAAATTTGTCTAATTGGACGTCGCTTATTTAAGTAGAACCGACGTCGAAGACGTTAGGGGTCAGTTGATTTTTATAACCGACGCCCTTTACCAACTTAATAGACTCTCGATCGGCCAGTGTCCCCTTTCTTCTGTTTCATTGCTAGAATTTCTCCCCGGTGTTGCTGCCGCCCGACTGCAACCCCCACCCGCCGCTGCTGCTGCTTCTGTGCCGCTGTCGCTCCGCCGCTGCTCCCTGCTCCTTCTGCACCGCTGTCTCCGGTCTGCTTGTGCGCCGCCTTCTCCTTCTACGTCGACGTCTCCCTGCTCCTTCTACTTGTGCGCCACCTGCTCCTTCTGCGCCCTGCGGCTACCTTCCTGCCCTACGTCGGTGGTCTTGGAGCTCGCCGCGCCTGCCCTGCGCCGGCGGTCCTTTTCTCGACCTCACCTCGCCACCGACCTGTCGACCTCACCTCGCCCTGCTCGCTTGCCCAGGTACCTTCCGACCTACCCAGGCGGCACCCAGGCGTGCCTAGGCGGCCAGGCATTCACCTAGGGTCCCAAACCCAGGCGCCCAACCTAGTTAGGCCTCTGGGATGCCTGGGTGATGCTTGGGCTGCGCCAAGGCACAATGTTGTTGTGTATTTTTTTTATAAATTAAGTTATTTACTGATTTGTGTTTATTTATGTACTGATTTGTATTTATTTATGTATTGTTTCAGGAATTAATCGATCATCTACTTCTGCCCGCCGTCTCCCTGCTCGTCGCCTGCTCACCTGCCTACTCGCCTACCCTCCGTCTCGCCCAAACAGAAGTAAACCCTGTTTTATTACACTGCTTGATCTTTAATCACATAGACTTACTCAACATTTCTACTTGTATGATCCTAGTGATTAAAAGCACTCTTTCCTGGTCCCTTCAGTAACTAATATTCCCTTGAGATGAGTGTTAATTGATCTAGTTTGCTTACTTTCCTTGTAATGCCATCTTTTATGTGCTATGACATAGTCACCTTTAGAGTATTAAAATTTAAAATGATGAAACTTGTACACTTGTTAAATTTGAATCTATAAATCCTATGAATTGATATCACCCCACAAAATCAGTAGTCACTATTATGTCTTGTACACTCTAAATCTAATACTCTTATGCTATTTTAACACCATGATGACCTAACATGAAACCATGCTCTTAATGATATGATTTACATATCTATTATTGTGTTTGTTGGCCTAGAAACCTATCCAAGATTTACTCATTAGGAGTAAATCTTGGATAGTCCCCGGTTTGAGACTGTTCTTGAACACCTAATCTCACTTAGGATGTAAGTGTATAATGTGTATTGGGTTTTCGAGAAAATTTCGACAGCATTTCCCCGTTTGTTCTCTAAGTACATATGTACTTAGAGAACAGCGGGGAAATGCTGCCGAAATTTTCTCGAAAACCCAATACACATTATACACTTACTAGTGAGATTAGGTGTTCAAGGATGGGATAGGTGGTGCACATTTATTATATATAAGAATGACATCACATGTGTTTGTTGGCCTAGAAACCCGTCCAAGATTTACTCATTAGGAGTAAATCTTGGATAGTCCCCGGTTTGGGACTGTTCTTGAACACCTAATCTCACTTAGGATGTAAGTGTATAATGTGTATTGGGTTTTCGAGAAAATTTCGGTAGCATTTCCCTGTTTGTTCTCTAAGTACATGTGTACTTAGAGAACAGAGGGGAAATGCTGCCGAAATTTTCTTGAAAACCCAATACACATTATACACTTACTAGTGAGATTAGGTGTTCAAGGATGGGATAGGTGGTACACATTTATTATATATAAGAATGACATCACATGTGTTTGTTGGCCTAGACATGTATGTTTATATTTTTTTATTGATAAAAGATCACAATTTTATTGATAAAATATCAAATTTTTGCCTTTTTCTAGTTAATAAATGCTAAATGTTTGCCTTTTTCTAGTTAATACAAATGCTAAATGTTTGCCTTTTTAATGACATTTTCAGATGGCTGACCATGATGAGCATGAAGTCCATGATGAGCATGCTGTCCATGACGAGCATGGCGAGGATACCAATGTAAGTTCTAAAAATCATATCATGTATTTCTATAAAATTCATTATCTTCTAGTTATGTCATATATCCCATATTTCTATATTGTGCTAATTAAGTGTGTTTAATTTTGTCAAATTTTAGGTTGATGATGCACATGTACCCACTGAAGCACTGGAGCAACTTCATGCGCAGCAGCAAACACTTAACAAGAAAAGGGGCACACTCTGATGAAGAAGTTAATAGCGCTGAGTGGCAGTGGATCCAAATTGGTTGTTGAGTTTGATAATGGAGGAAATGCAATTGGAGTGAACCGTAATAATTTTGTAAACTATCTTGGGTGTGTCACTCGAAGCCATGGTGGTGTTAAGTATGATAATTGGCATAAAGTTCCTCAGGCGAAGAAATACTTGATATGGAAGGATTTATGTGTGAGTTAATATTATTTGCAATTCTATTTTGTAGATTAAAAATTATATTATTTGCAATTCTATTTTTGGATACTAGTTAATAAGAATTCTATTTTACAGAATCTGTTTGCATTGGATGAGAAGTTGCATCGTAAAAGTGTGATGCAACGCGCTGGAAAGATGCTTAGGAACTATAGGACAAATCTAAACATAGAATACATAAAAGATGGTGATAAGAAGAAGAAGTCAGCCCTTGAGCAGTGGAACTTCTTGGACAAAGAAGATTGGGACAATTTTGTTGCTTCAAGAAAATCTGAAGAATTCAAGGTATTAGGCGTCACTCCCAATTTAATTAATATACGTTGTATTCACCTATTCAAGATTAACATTTAGTGCTACTAACCAAATCATTAATGTGCATACTAACTAGGCCCTCAGTGACGTGCAAAAAGCAAGGCGTGCACTGAATGTGCATGACCACACTATGGGTCCAAAGGGCTATGCAAGCGTTCGCCAAAGACTACAGGCGGAGTCTGCAGCTACTCAGGAGTCTACTGCTACTCAGGAGTCTGCCACACCCATGCCTCGCCATGATATCAGGATAGCTGGGAGGCAAAACAAGAAGGGTGAAATAAAGAAGTCCATAACTGCTGAGGCGGCTGCAAAATGGTAAAATACAACTCTTAGAGCAATCGTCTGAATATTGATTATTTGTGGTGTTAATTAATCATGTGTGTTGACGGTGATTAGCGGGAGCTGCACGAGCAGAGGAAACAAGGCACATTCATCCCTTAGGGTACAAGGGATGAATTGACAGTTGCTCTGGGTAACCCAGAGCATCCTGGACATGTTAGGTGTGCAGGCACTGGTGTGGGCATCAAAGCATTCTTTGGGCCATCCCAGCGCAAACCCAGAGCGGGACTTTCACAAGAAGAGGTAACCTATTCTTTTTCTAGAATGTTACTACAAAAGGGAATTCAATAATAAGAAGCTAATGTTTCTTTTATCCATGTATAGGAGAATAAGAGAGTCGAGGATATAGTTTCTAAGAAGGTCAATGATATAGTTGCTGAGAAGGTCAAGGAAGAAATAGTTCGGTGGTAGGCATCTCAGGCTTCCAATCAGCCTATGGCGACCCACTCTTCTCCTGATGCACAGACTGTGAGTAATCCTGGAGACCCATCGCCTAGCACGTCTCCTGTAAGTATTGCTTATGACATTGTAGCTAGTCTTTTCAAGATGATATGTTTTCAAGATGATATGTATATATGTATAACATTCTTTACGTAAATTTGTAGGCATTGAAGCCATGCCGCTTAAGAATGCAAGACTATGTTGTTGCAGAGGCACGGGCTTACCCGTCCCTTCATGGGGCAACGTTTCATGGGACTCCAATGCCGCAGGGCTACGTTCGTGTGATCCCGATGTGTGTATTACCCGATTGGAGGGAAGCTGCATTGCCATATGCCCACCCAGATATTGATACACTTGGTGAGGCTGAAGGCGAGGTGATATTGTGGCCCAAAGTAGATGTCGTCTATACTACTGAAATTGTAAGATAAATTTACATTACTTTAGATTGTTAATGTGTATATATGAGGTCAACTGATCTGAAATTATATATACAGGTTAAAAAGAAGACACCTGGAGCACCTAGGCCTCCACCTCCACTTCCTGCATTACCAAGTTGGGTTCCAACTGACCTAAAATACCCGTTAGGTCCTGCTTGTAGGGGAATGGCATGTTGGCTACGGGCACATAATATACATTGCCCTATAGTTGTTTCTTTAGAAGCAGATTATACAGGTCAATCATACGATAGCTCTTTATTTATACAAGATATTATTGAGTTGTTTATGAATGATTGGCTGAATACATCAATGATAGAGACATGGATAAGGTGAGATCTTGTTTATACATCCATATACCTTGTGTAAGATCCGGTGATCTGGTTTCTTATATATTAATGCATATGTAATACATGTTTTGCAGCTACTTAGTCGAAGATCAATGCAAACAATTTGCATTTGATCATGCGGGATTTTTAATTCCATCATTGATTAGTATGGTAGCTAAAGACCCTGATAGTGTTCAACAATATTGTATAAATGCTTTTACAATTTTTAGTCAGCAAAATAAGACGATAATAATAGCTCCATTCAATGTCAAGTAAGTTTACTTTATTTATAATTTGGACTTAAGAAAATTCCATTTTTATTGTGCATTTTGAGTTATTAATGTTTAACTTTTTTACTTATAGCGCTAGACATTGGGAGTTACTAGTTATTGTCCCCGGGACGTTCACTGTTTATTATCTAGATCCTGCGGGAAGTACATTGAACACTAAAATTGGAGACATATTGAGAATGTCATTATTCTGGTGAGAAATATTTCATTTTTATATCCGTTAACATATGTTATTACATTACTATTTAATTATGCAATTTACTGTGTTACATTAACATGTAGGGGTTTAGATGCATTCAAAAATGCTGGAGGAAATGTCCCAAGGAAAAAGAACCAGCCAATAATTTGGGAGAACGTAAAAGTAAGTTCCCGACTCCAATGTATATATTATTTATGTGAACTGTGCTTAGTTATATTTTTTAATATTTTGTATGTTTCAATCTATAGTGCGCTACACAAGATAACGGTTGGGCATGCGCATACTATGTGATGCGATTTATGAAGATGATTATCCGACATGCCGCATTGGAGATTAATACCATACATGAGGTATTATATATAGTCTGAGTAGTTAGTATGAAATATATCAATCTTATTTTTATATTATTACTTATATATATACATCATTCTCTTTGCAGGTGTTTAAAACTGATCACACTACAGGTAAACGCTTAAAAAATGTACATGCTCCATATACGATGGAAGCAATAGATGAAGTAAGAGAAGAATGGGCAAAAGTCATACAAGCAGTGGCGACTGTAAGATATAATTGGGATGCTGATAGAGATCCTAAATGATATTTTTTAAATGAATATTTCTGAATGTTTATACATGTATTTGAATGTTTCTACATGTGTGAATGTGAGAATTGAATTGATGTCTGAATGTATCAACTTGTGTGAAAAAATATTTGTTGATTTTGCAGGTTTGTGGCCTGTTTGTAGGCCGATATCAATGGATGTCGTAAACCTGCAGTTCAGGAAACTGAACTGCAGGTTCTCATCCTGCTGACCAGCCACAACAGGCCTGCAAACTGATAAGAAAAAAAAAATAAAGTATAGGCGTCAGTTATTTATAGAACACCGACGCCTCAGGAATACAGCGTCGATTATTGGATAAACACCGACACCGAATGTGACAAATAACCCGACCGTGCAGGAAAGCACGACCGTGGTGGAAAAGGTGTCGCGTATTAGTAGAAAACTGACGCCTATAGTACTAAACACAGCCGTGCTTCGCTGCACGGCCGTGTCATCTGGGAGTATGGCGTCGGGTGTTCAGTTGGTAACCGACGCCGAAAGTGTCCTAGGTGGTGCCCTTTTTTGTGGCGTGAACCCTATAGACGTCGGACAACTATATATAACTGACGCATATATATTATATAGGCGTCAGTTATAAAACCGACGCCGAAGAGTTCGACCTATAGCGGCGCCCACATAGGCGTCGCTTGAAAACCGTCGCCAAAGGGGGTTAAACAACCGACGCCAAAGGCGTGTTCCGTAGTAGTGTTTAGTCTTGTTTGACTAGTCCTACTAGTTGGAGCAATGATGTGTGGCTAGACATGCTCGTTTCTTATGGATCATAATATTGATTAGTGAATATGTTACAATTTAGAATGGTGCCTACAAGGTCACACATATAAATATAGCTTGAAGAAAGGCTGAATTGAACCTTATTGTAATTGATACCATGACCCCAAGGACCTGAAAGTATGTTTTAAGGACCTACATAAAATATACATTCTGAGTTAAAAAATTGTTTCCAGATACTAAATGTCTTCAAAAGTGGAAATAAATCCTAAATTCTAGTTTACATACTAAAATTAGTCTATGTGTCAATTTTCACATTAATTGAACAATCTTGTTTATCCTAATTATATTTTGGAGAGAGAATATAACTTAAAGGTCCAAAATATTAAATAAATATAAAAATATCCCAAAAGAAAAAATTAATATAAAAATGGAATCTAAATGTCTTAAGTGGTTTAGATGCCAACCTTTGTTTCTTCTGATACTTATTTGAGCCCTCCAATGATTCAAGAAAGAAAGTTAAATAAAAATATACTTATAATACTTGTATTAATATGATTCCCTATAGTTTTGGTTATTAAATGTCACACTAAGGATTCATATTTTAATTTTAAATAGATACGACAACGTATGTGGGTCGTTGGATCTGGATGTAAGGGCTTGGGGACTGTCTTCTACCTATGGCCCCTCTTTTCTTTTCCCGTGAGTCCTGCTACTTTCTCTATTCTATTTCCTTCCTCGATAACTCATTGTTTCCTTAACTATTCTAAAAAAAATTCCTCCATTGTTTTCCATTTTCAATTCTTAATCCAACCATTATAACTTTCCCTACTTAATTCCTCTCATGTCAGAAAATTCCAAATCATATTCCCCGTCCTATTTTTCCTGAGGTCCCGTAGCCAAACCATATATAGATGATTGATCTCTTAGCATTCTCATTTCCTTGGAGGATGAACATGGTCGTCAGTATCACCCTAAGGTACTTTTATAACCCCACCTACTCCAAATTCATTTCGAGATACCCAAACCTCTAGTAATCTGCAACCACTTTCAAATGCCAATTTTCTTATGAAGATACCATAACTGCAACCAAGAAGTCTCTTGTTAGCTTTTCTTTGATGTTGAATGCTCAAGTTGGTCTCCCCAACTCCGTTTGTCTCTTTTTTGAAGGGTGGTTTGGGTATGGAGTTCCTTACAATGATGGAATGTGGAAATATTGTTTCTTCCATTTCCATCCAGTAAGCTTCTCCTATGGCCAAACCTCTGTGTTATTTGGTACTTCTTTACATACCAATTTCAGTTTGCTAACATGAATCTTTGACTTTCTACTGATTGGTTTCTCCATGGTACCCTGATGCATTGTTCATTGTCTTCGTGAAGGCATCTATAACCTGCTCTCAGGTTTTTCCACATTGTTTGGTTGAGGTTCTAGTGTTTTCAACCTCGTAGGAGTGAGGCCAACAACCGCCCGGGTTGCCTGGTTCTATTCTTCCTAGGATGAGGAAGAAGCTCATTTGATGATTTTCAATTTTAACCCACAATTTGATATATTGGTGTCATGCTTCCTATGGGATATCTTATCTTTTTGCTTTATCATTTTTGTTTAATAGTATGACTTTATTTGAATATAACTGACTGATTCACCCCTATTACGCTATATGATTGTAAATCAGATGTGTGGTACATCACTAATTTCAATAAGGTTTTGTTTAATAAATCAATAAAAGGCATCATCTTAGAAAATTTATACAAAGTAATCTATAGGTCGGAAAAATAAATTGAGATATGTTTGGAATATTGACATTTTTCTCTACCCAATGGTATACATTTTATTACCTAAATCCAATATGGCAAACATATGACTTTCTAAGGATTTTCCTAATTGCATAATATTTCTAAAATTCATAATTAATAATTATAAGTAAGAAAAATAAAGTTAAATATGCTATTAACTTAGAAAAATATAATCTACATGATAGTATGGTTTTGGTAACCTAAACTACTAATAATGAAAAGGTGACTTTTAGGATTAATATTATTAAGGTAAATGTAACCCTAATCTCACATATGTGTTTAATAGGTTGCTTGTGGAATGTGTTGGAACTAGGGACATATGTAGAATTCATGTGATGTATGTTGCAGTATTTATATGTTGAGCAAGCACTCACTTTTTATCTCTCTCATGGTCCTTGGACATATGCCCTACATAATGTTCTCTCTCTTGAGAGGTTGCCTCATTTGAGTACTGGTATTCTTTTATTGATCTTTTTTACCTAATTTTATGGATATTCTTATTGGACTCTCATTTATACCTTGTTAATTTTATTCCATGTGGAAACTTTAATTTGAGTATTTGATGCTATAATCTTCATATGGTGGATTTTATGATCTTATGTTACATTTTATGTGTGGACATGAATATATATTTGGTTATGGGTCCTCTGACCTCACATTATAACTATTGGATGTTCTCATCCTTGTGTTTCAGTTTCACTAAACTTTAACTTACTTTTCTCTATTTAAATGCATGCTTAGAGTAATTTTATTTCTTGTAGTGGTACATGTATACAACCATATATGTAGGAGATACGTTTTCCAACCTGAGTGTGTTTTTCCACTCATTATTTATACAGGGGCACACTATTTCTTCCCAAGGTGTGTTGTCTACTCCCAATATTTATTATTAGGCTAAAATTCTATGGTGTCTCAGCCCTGCTTGAAATAACTTTAGTCTCTATTATCTACATGCTTTATTGATATTTTGATAATGTTTTAAGACAAGAAATCTATCATTGTTGATTATTGTTTCATTTGAAATTCGAATTCTTTTGATACTCGCTCGGGTGGCAGTTCCCTCCTCTATGGGAAGACTTATTACATTTTGTTGTCCTTTTATTCCTTATATCGCTCAATCCCTGATTAATAATCTCAAATTGACTTGTATGTGGATAATTTCCATTGTTATCTTCTCTTTTGGGATATGATTTCAACCTCAGGTGTAGGACATGGCATGCAGACGGGACTTAGCTTATTTGAGACGACTCTTAATGGGATATAAACTTGAGTTTATGTATCCCTCTACTTAGATATTGATGATGTTTTACTTTCATGTAAGCCACTTAGTGAGAGAATTTTATTTAACTTTGATAAATTGAATATAGTCAAGAAATATTATTCTGCTATTATATTTTGATCTTTTTGTATATCATCATTTGAGTAATGAAAAAATGTACACCTATTTCAGCATGCTTGTTGAGATGTTTAGAATAAATAATTTGTTTCTCAAAATTAAGTAGGGAGTGAAACCCCCTCTCAGTTCCCACTCATTACAAGATGGTATTGGAGCTCATAGTAGTCAGATTCTTACTATTTCAATTTTGCCTCCCTTATTAGAACCCTTGCCTTTCATAGTTACCTTCTAAGTGACATGTTAACCCTATAACTTACCTAAGTTGTTTATGAGGTGATGAATGAACAATTTAGAATCATAAGGTGCACACATAAGAATCTTCAGGTGCAAACCCTAGTGTGAGGGGGCCCTTAAGATCATACATAGGTTGTTGTAATATATCTCTTTGAAAGATATGAATTTTAACTTTAGGGTGGTTTTGGCTTGATGATGAGAATGTAGTTGATAAGGAGATGATATATTGAGTACTTTGTGACTCGATACTCGTGATTGATTTTGGATCTATCTTTGTTTTATGTCGAATAGATTTCTTGTCAAAAATTATTTTCTGTTATCTATTATTCTACCATACTAAGTACCAAAACTCATCTCCATCCTTGCCTATTCCGTAATAAAGCTGGACTGTAACCTTTGTCTGCTCCTTGCGTAAGCGTTTAATCCTCTATTCCCTAATGAATTTGGACTCTAACCGCTTTTGTGCTTTGCTCCCTTTCCGTAACAAGGCCGCGTTTAATCAACTATCTTGCTTTTATCTCATGTGTGTTTCGGTTTCTATCTCAGTTTCGTTCTCTCTACACGGCTATACCTCTTAACCTTTTTCTTCTAAGGCAGAAACCAAGGTGGCGGCACCAAACAGACGAAGGGTACTAGCAAACCACTGCAATGGTCGTCGTTCTTCTACACCATGGAGGCTTCTTGTTATTCTCCAGCTTCTCCTATCCACATCCTTGTACCTTCGTATCTACCACATGCATTAAAATTCGTATTTATATCTCCAGGATCAGAGCCTCATGAAGAAGAAACTACAACCAGAATGTAGTCAACGACGTAACTGTTAGGAATGCTTCGAAGGTGATATGGACATACTAGATGGGGCTCCGAGTACGAAGTGAGAAAGCAGAATCTTGCTTCGTAGCAATCAAGTTGGCACCAGAAAGATGATAATTAGTTGATGTCATCGTATCGGCACTATGAAGTATACTGTTTGGACTGTTGGTTTACTACTGGATTCAATATTAAATTTGGTAGGATTCCGACACAATGAATTTTCCTACTAAAGTGTGGGCTTGCGGTAGGCTAGGGGATCAACACTCAACAACGACGCGATCTAACTATCTGAATATTACACACTGATTGGCATGTCTGAATATATCCTTCGTCTCGCAGAACGGCAACACAAATAGTATCAACAAGGTAATATGCACTACATGAATCCCTATAGACACACTTACACACGCCAATTGAAGTTAGACAACTATGTGCTAATCAATGTTTGGTTGTAGCAGAAGACCATGTCATCTCTTCAGCAACTCAAGCATGCGGTCCAATAAACCATCGGTAATTCCTAGCCTTATGTACATACTTCATAGCACTAATTATCATTGAATATCACCTCCAACCCTATATTTGTTCAGTACTACCCGTCAGTGGGTTTTGAACTGGTTCAGTAGCAGCTATCAGTCTCTGAATGAATTGTATATTTGTTCTCTACAGGATTTTAAGATAGATACTAATATTATCTGAGTTCAATGGCAAGAAAAAATGACTGCTTCAGTTTGGTGGGCACATCTTAGGTTTTGCATGACCTACCAATGCTTGCCAAGCCTACCCTGCCATGGACAGAGAGCGAGTGGTATCTACATGATATTTTGATTTGTAACATGGAAGCTTTTCGTGCTGCACTTTATAGTAACATGTTTACGTTTATTTTTGTTTTATCCCAAGCAAAGTCTCTTTTACTAAAATCGATTAACATGACGAGAAATTGATTACTTTAACACAGTACCATCTTGGTCATCTCTATGTTTCTATGTTAATAATATTTGCTTTACTGTCTTTTGCATTTATATTTTCTCTTTGCGTTAGTGTACTGCTACCATAGATAACTGATGTTATTTTTCCTTATGATCTTACTTAATGTTTAATTCTACTTGTTCTTGTTTCTTAATCTATGCGTTTATTGGTAAGGCCATTGTGTCACTCATTACAAAAATATGTGAATAATGATGTGTAGTGTATCGTGAGAAATGTAGGTATGTTTCTAATTATCATCTCTTATGTAATCAGTTCAGCTACTCCATGCACTCATTGTTTCTCTATTATACGTAAGGCATGCCCGTTTTTTCAACTCCTCTATAACATTATGAGATACTGTTTCGGTTCATGGGATCTATGATGAGGTCCATTTTATCCTAGGAATCCAGCCACTACGATATTAACATTTGAATTACGACTCTATAGATTCTTAAATTTCTAATAATGTAATGCTATATTAAACAACCTATTTAATCTAAGAAATATAATTATGCATAATAAATTCTCAGCATTTACGTTTGGTTTATGCTACATAGTGTAAATTCCATTAGTTCTAGCACATGCATACTTGTAATCGGATAACTTTATAATTCCATGCTTAACACACAAATTTTTAATAGGATCCGACTCATGTAGTTCTGCTTCGTATCTAATTTATAGCGTCATTACTTTTTTTAAATTTCATTGTTTATTCCATTGTTGGCATTTGACTATTATGGTTTAAGATCAGGTGTCCATTTGGAACCAAATGCTATATAAGTAACACTAATTATTTACTCTTACGTATATAGCTGATCCATTACACAACTAAAAACAACAACAGGGCAATCGAACTATAATATGATCTATAACTAACAACAATCTAGAACCTATTTGAATTTGTAGATACACATGTACACAATTATTATATATGCTAATATGACTTTTAAACTATTTTTGATACTAAAAAAATGTATTTACAACTATGTATACAACAAGTTATGTGAAATGATTTGATTGAGAAAGATGATCTACCTTACAAGAACATGCGTTCAACAAATAATAACATCTTTATACTACAAAAGTACTAGAAGAATACATATTTGCAAAAGTAAATTAGAAAATGAATAGCTGCTGGTTATTTTGAGATTTTTTTAATTATTTATAGTTCTTTTCATAATGATACCGCAGCTTTAAATATGAGGATATCTTAATGTCTATAACCAATATGTATCTTTATTTGCATATTGCGTCTTGTTATAATGAATTATTTCATTACGAGAATTGTATAACTGATTACAATTAAGTGTCTCATGTCAAAATATGCTTATAAGTTATCTAAATTTACTTATAAATTAAACATTTCTCTTTTGGCATTCATTAACTAACAATTGTGTTGTAAAGTCACATTATTACTACAAGGTTACTTGTACAGTGAAGTGTTTATATTGATAATGATTACATCTAAACAAAATTTTGTTAATAAGGATACTATCAATCACAATTTTTTTTACTTATTAGTGTGCCAACACATATTTTTTTGGAAGAGAAAAATAAGTTATTTTGCAAAAAACACCAACACATGCCCAATAGCAGTAGGACAAGAAAGGCTTCTCAAGTTAAGTTCTATAAATATAGAGTACATATGTCTAATACAATAACACATTTACAATTACTAAATTCACACAACTAGGGTGAACCAAATCGTAGTCAGAAGTATTGTTTTGTTTTGCAAAAATGCCCATATATAGGTAATAAATATTATTATTAAGAAAGTACAATATCATTGTATATGGAATAAAGAAAAAACACACCAGAAGAGAAACTTGATTCATCTACAGAATCGTAAGAAGAAAATATGTAATTTGGAATTTATTGAAATATCAAAGACTATAAATGTTCCAAGTCCACAAAAAAATGATTCCACAAAAGTATAAAACCTTGGTGTGGGCATAACTTGAGTTAGATGTTGGTATATGGTAAATTAATATATAAGATATACTCTAATCTTATTTAGACATAGTAGTATATATGATAATTTTTATGTTTAGATATAAGTGTATGTTGGATCATAAATACACATCACATGAAAGTAACTCATATATAAGGTGTACCATTTTTACATTTATTGATCACATATTCTTAAATGATAATTGAAATATTAATTATTGTTATTATTTTTTATGAAGATAATTTTATTGAGAATTATCTTCATCATTAATAATTCTGTGTTAACAATAAAAAACAAAATAAGGTGATGGTTGTCTCAAATAATATTATCAATACATATAACTATAGTTACTCATAAAGTATTGGCTACATTACATTTGAAGCATCTTAAAATTATGATCTATTAAATTTTAACTATCACTAAATAAACAACTAGGTGTGATATATTTATTGATATAGAATCATTATTATAAACAAAAATGGAAAAGAAAGTTTAATTTCTATTTTCCATACTTTTACATATCTTTTTTATGGTAGTTTAACTTTCTTTTCTCTACACATATGGAAAGTAAGGGTCAGGTAAGGAACATGATCAATAGTACTCCAAAACATACTATAAGAATAGTACCTTATCTAATAAATAAATGTTGATGAGGTAAAGATGATGGCTGATATATTGAAACTAAAACATATAAAGATTGTTGATAACTCAATATAAAACAAAATTTTGGTCTACATATTTCATTATAATAGTGGTAGGTACAATATAATGATTTTATATTATTGTAATAAAATTAAATATGAAGCTCAAATTCATTAGTAGTCTACGTTCGTTAAGCATGAATATATTAGATTCTATACACTACTAATGTACTCTTGTAATGACTTCACTTTTTTTTAGTCATCAATTTCTTATTTTAAGGAGTCACATGCAAAGCATGTGCATTTACTAGTACTACTATATGTATAAAAGAAAATTGTATGGATTTATCGATGTTTTCTCAAAGTATAATTTTCATATAGAAACCATAGATTTAGTTGGAATGGAAATTATAAAACCTAGTTTTTAGTGGAAGTGATGACTAGGATAGTAAGTCTTGTGCTAGAGGTTTAGCTTACATAACCTTATATCCCCTATGACTTTTTAGTTTCTCATGTGAACATTAGGGTTGCTAGGTTTGTAACATAAGGACCTAAAACTCAACCCTAGGTGAGTATAACATGTTAGTTGGATGTATGATCTATGAACAAAATGAACACCTAAGATATTCACCACTAAAAGATCTACAAGTAGCCCTAATACCTTATTGTGGTTTAGTTTGTCTTATTAGGATAAACCCTTCAAGGGGCAAAGGGTTTTGAGTTGGTTAATAATATATGGATGATTAGATTTCGACGATGAAATCCTTTTAAGGGGTGGAGTGTTGTAGCGATCCAAAACCTAGTTACTTACCCTACTCCATGATTAGAAGGCTAGTGGTATTAGTTCCTTAGATTTTATCAAACAAAGATAAAGCCATAGCTAATAAATAATGCATATAACATATTAGGTGGAAATTGGTCTATAATCCAAAAAACATATCATGATACACTCATATTTACATAATGACTTAATTATGTTCCAAAATGTAAGTAAATTCATGAAATATGTAACATGTATTTCCTTTGCTAACTAAAATTCACATAATGGATAAATAAGAGAATAATGATCTTAATACATGTCTTGTAATAAAAATTGGTAATTACATGTCCATAAATATGAATAATGTTCCATTCTTTAAATAAGTATTGAACTAGTGGACTTAATATGATAAATAAGCAAATATAGACTTTCATGCATAATAATAATAATAATGCATAACTCTTTTGGAAACAATGTGAAGTTAACATGATACAATTTAATGTGTTTGGATAATAATCATGTAATAATATAATAAATATAATGATTTAGAACCTAAATCCTAATTATATTAGAATTAAGGAAAGGAAACTCCAAACCCCAATTTCAGCATGAAAATTCGGTTCCTTGGGTGCCAAGTTTCACATTATTTCAACAATAATAGTTATCCTAACTTTAGTTAGAGAATAAAATATGAGAAAAAGATAAAACTATTATAAATATTACTAAATTTGTTCAAAAGTGGAAATAAAATCCCAAATTCTAATTCTACATACCAAAATAAATATGTATGTCGATTTTCACATTAATTAAATAATATTATTTATCCTAACTATATTTAGGAGAGAGAATATACCTTAAAGGTCCAAAATATTAAACAAAATAGCAAACTAACCAAAAAGGGGAAATGAATGGAAAAAATAGAATCTTTGTCTTAATTGGTGTAGGTGCCAAATTTGGTTTCTTTTGATATTTGTTTGATCCCTCAAATGAATTAGGAAAGAAATTTAAATAATAATATACTTTTACTACTTCTATTAATCTAATTCCCTATAGTTTCAATTATTAACCGTAACATTAATGTTTCATATTTTGATTTTGAATGGATATTGTGCTACCTGTGGGCTATTGGTTCTAGACCTAACGTCTTGAGGACTATCTTCTACCTCTATCCCCTCTTTCCTTTTCCTCGTGAGTCCCATACTTTGCCTGTTATATTTCCCTCCTCAATAACTCATTCTTTCCCTTAACCGTTCTCAATGATTTTCATCCATTGTTTCCCATTTTCAATTCTGAATCCAACCATTATAACTTTTCCTACTCAATTCCTCTCCTACTAGAAAACCCTAAATCGCTTTCCCCATCCTCTTTTCCTAGATGACGTGTATCCAAACCATATATATAGATAATTGGGTTCTTAGCATACTTGGGCCCTCATAGGATGAACTTGGTTGTCCGTTTCACCGTAAGGTACTTCTATAACCCCCACCTATTCCACCTTCATTTTGAGATACCCAAACCTCCAGTAATATGCATCCACTTTCAGACATCATTTCCTTGTGAAATACCTGATCCTCCAATAATGCAACCATGAAGCCTCTTGTCAATCTTTCTCCAAAGTTGAATGCTCGAGTTGGTCTCCCCAACTATGGTTGTCTCTATTTCGAAGGGTGGTTTTGGGGACAAGTTCATTGTAGCGATGGGATGTGAAATAGAGTCTCTAGATTTAGTTTCCTTCCACGATGATTTTCTCATAGCCCAAACTTTGTGTTCTCTAGTACTTTTTACATCCCAATTTTAGCTTTCTAGCTTGAAGCTTTGACGACCTATTGATTGGTTTCTCCATGGTTTTCCCTATTGCTTTGTTCTTTGTCTTTGTGAGGTCATCTTGAATCTACTCTCAGGTTTTTCCACGACATTTGGTAGAGGTTTTGGTATTTACCTTCTTGTGGGAGCTCGGGTTACATGGTTCAGTTCTTCCCAGCATGAGAAAGATGCTCATTTGACAATTTATGATTTTAACCTGAAGTTTGATATATTGGTGTCACACTTCGTATGGGATATCCTATCTTTTTTTTTATCATTTTGGTTTAATTGTACAACTTTATTTGAAGATAACTTACTGATTTAACATTGTTATTCTATATGATTATAAACCATATGTGGGGTAAATCAGTAATTTCAATAAGGTTTTGTTTGAATAAATTTGTAAAAGACATTATCTTACAAAACTTATAGAAATTATTTTATAGGTCAGAAACATAAATTGAGATATGTTTTGGAATTGTGATATTTTTCACTCGTTAATGGTATATGTTTCATTGCCTAAATCCAATCTGACAAATATATGATTTTCCAAGGATTTTCCTAAATGCATAATATTTCTAAAATTCATAACTAATCATATATAAGTCAAAAAAATAAAGTAAAATATGCTATGAATTTAGAAAATATAATCTACATGATTGTATGGTTTTGATTACTGAATCACTAATAATAAAAAGACGACCTTTAGGATTTATATAATTAAGGTAAACCTAATGCTAATCTCACGTATAACTTTAATAGGTTGCTAGTGGAATGAGATGGAATTAGGGACATATGTAGACTTTTTTATCTCTCTCTTGAAACTTTGGACATGTTCCCGACGGATAGTCGAATGATTGCCACTTTTTTTAGGGGGGGGGGCATGAGCGTACACCGCAGAATCCCCATCTTAGGCCATACATCTCCTATGAAGAATGAAGATGAGGGGGGGATCCTTACATACTATTCTCTCTCTCTCTTGAGAGGTTGCCTCATTTGAGTACTTATATTCTTTTATTGATCTTATTTATCTGATTTTATGGATATTCATATTGGACTCTCGTTTATATACTTCTCATTTTATTCCATGTGGAAACTATAATTTGAGTTTTTGATGCTCTAATCTTCTTGTGGTGGACTTTATGATCTTCTGTTTTGTATAATATCAATTAAACTAATTACAGAGATGCCTCAATGGCTGGACCATAATGGAAAAAGGAGGGAAGCTAGAGACATCATCTAGACAACTAGAAAGAAAGATTTTTTTGTAGAAACTCTAGGTTGCTTCTGAGTCTGTATGTTTGAGGCAATGTTTGGCAAGCCAGTCAACAAGCATGTTCTAGTTCCTCTTTAGGTGGACAATCTCTTTGACAATTGTTTCTTTCAAAAGATGTCTGATAGCCTAAACTAGAAGTTAACATTTGAATGGTGTGTCTTTAGTATTAATGATCCAATGGACTACATTACTGGAATTGCTAATGATACTACCCACTAGTATGATGTTGTGTGTAGCATACAACAACCCATCAAGAATATCTAGAAGATCCCCCTCAATTGGATCTTACCCTCGCTATAGTTTGGCTTCCACATGTAACCAATCTCCATTCACATCTCACAACATCAGGCTAGTATCCTTGGTTTTCTCATAGTTGTTCACAATTGTGTCTACATGCAAAATGCTGGCATTCGAGGATAGATAGATTCTGGTGGTATTTGGAGTAGCTACAACTATCTGGGGTTTGCACTCACTACAAAAAGTTACCTTTAAGGATGTTGCTTCTTCCTTGAAGTAGACTTCCAAGATGGTGGGAGTATGTGCTTGTTCTCAAAGATAAAGAAGTTTCTATTGTTCCATAACCACCAATAGGTAACAACAAATCGAATTTTCCAATCCTCGATCTTATTAAGGGATTTTGGATTGTATCCTATCCATACTGAAGGTGTACCAAAGTTGAAGAAGTTGGAGGCTTCCCGGGGTAGTAGTTGTTATAACCTAGTTTTTTCCATTTTTTATATATTTGTTTGCAAATAATGTAATATGAAGGACACATTAGAAAGATGTCTCTCTATGTGTATTATTTGGAATTTGTGATTTGAAAGTGCAAAAACTCCATATGGGATGGATTTTGTGTAGTTCACCATTTTTAGTAAATCATTAATAGATTATGGACAAAGAAAGAGTGGAAGATCCAACAATGAAGAGATTTCTAAAGTTAATGGACAATTGGTATTTTAAATATGGAATTATGTGGAATACTATACAAAAGAGATTTTTTGTGCATAAATAAATAATAATAGCTTTATGCACTTTTGGATAATAGAAATAGGAGATAATGTGCATGTTTCAAAAAGAATTATGGTGTTTACAGTAATTGTCTATACATTGATGGTAACACAATGTTTGGGGAACCAAATAGTGTTATCTTGGTTTGTCTTTTGGGATACTTGAAAGATTAAATGAAAATAAGAGAATTCTAGAATTTGGAAGAAAAAGGTCTCACTATGTGGTGTGTGTAATTAATTTAGGAATATGCTAAAAGAGAAGGTTTTGTGAATTAAAGTTACTCCAATGAATCCCACAAAATTAATTAAGGATGAGAAAGACTTTATACAATTTACAACCAAGTTTTATATACAAAGGATGTTTCTATTGACCTAGGCAAATTTGTAAAGATAAAGGTATCTACTTGAAATAAATGAATTATAGGCCTTTGAAGAGAGAGAAAATGGGGCATCTAGAAGTATCTTTTTGACACTAAATCTTTCCCAAGCCAATATTTCACCATTAAAAATCATCCCACAAATTTTGGGACAAGAGGTTGACGGAGGAGAGAGATATTGATTTTATACGATTTCATAAAGTGAAGGATTGATGAAAATTGTGTCACATTTAATGTGATTGGGACTGTAGGGAAATAATCCCTCAACCCCCTTTATGCATGTGAATCTTGTCTGTCTAATCTGAGATCCAAAGTAGGACGTTCACCTTGTAGCTAATGACTGAAAAGGAAACTTTACCAACAGTATATACAAATTCTTTCTATCTCGATCTCTCTCCATACTAAACCTTTCTTGTTGATTCCTCCTCCTTTGGCTTTGGGAGAGGAAACCAAACCCAATCATCCCTAATTTGATCAGTCCTCGATTGGGATTAAAGTTTCCCCAAATTGCAATAGGAAACAAGTTTTCATAAGGTTGGGGTGACGCCTGTCTCTCCCTCAATCTTCTATATAAGGATACACAACCCCCTCGCAAACCCGTAGTATCCTTCTCGCAAGTCCATGGTGCAAGAATCTGCTCTACTATCAATGCCCATTACCCCTTGATCCCCTACTTCCTCCGAGGGTATTTTTCTAGCCTTTCCCCCTTCCTAGTGCCTCTCAGGCAAACTCGACACCACCGATGAGTTTGACTAGGCATTGTGGAGGTGACCGTGCCTTTACACCACCCTTCAATCCCCTCCAGCATGGTGTTAACTGTAATGCCCGGGCCCACTGCCCAAGGTGCCTTTACACCACCCATCAAGCCCCTCCAGCATGGTGTTAACTGTAATGCCCGGGCCCACTTCCCAAGGCTCTAGTAAAAGTTTCAGGAATGATGACTGGCCCCACAGACCACCACTAGCCTTAACTGTGCACTTTGTCCACACTGAAAAGGAGGTGCACCTTGGTGATATGTGTAGTCCAATCATTCCTTTTAAGATCATGTTATCCTAGGCCTCAAACCTGGGATGTTACAATCTCCCCCACTTAGACTCTTGACGTCCTCGTCAAGGCTCAACTATATGGCCTCATAATCTGACCCCATTTCAGTGCAGACCCACAATGGCCCATGGACACCCAGCTCCCGTTCACGGCTACCAGTGTAAGGGCGGCTCCATCTCGTCTCTACGGATAGCCTTTTCCAACTTGCCTGGACCACACGGCTCAAGACTGGCATGCAACATGCCCATGTGGGCCCCACCTACTAGAGGGGTTATGGCTCTGATACCATTTGTAACGCCCGGGCCCACTACCCATGGCTCAAGTAGAGTTTCAGGAATGACGACTGGCCCCACTGACCACCACTAGCCTTAACTGCGCACTTTGTCCACACTGACGCACAAGTCAGGATCAACTTCCCGACTGGTCACCCATCCTAGTACTACTCCAAGCTGAGCACGCTTAACTATGGAGTTCTTTAGATATGGGCTCCCTGAAAAGGAGGTGCACCTTGGTGATATGGGTAGTCCAATCATTCCTTTTAATATCATGTTATCCTAGGCCTCAAACCTGGGATGTTACATTAACCTTCAGGTAGACTAGGTTGGGGGGAACAATGATGTCGTGAGGTTAGAGACGATTAGGTGCAAAAAGATAGCTATATCCCTAGGGTCGACATGAAAGAGTAAGGGACATCTCGTCATTTGGCATCTTATCCCTCACTTTGTCATGCTGGCATTGGGTGATGAGATGGCTCACGTCGATTGGATATATGACCCAGACCCACTTCTATTCTGGTAAATATAAACCCTACTGATGTGTCTATATGTGATTGATTAGATCATTACAAATATTTCTATATTTATAATAATTACTGGGATGGTCGGATTGAGATGAATTATATATGAAAGTTGATCAAAAAAATGAGCAAATCCAAGTCATATAGTTTTAGAGTCTAAATATGTTTCTAATTTAAAAATTATTAGAAATATGAGATTAAGTGGTGATTAGTACATTAAAATCGTATGTTTGAGTATGAACGTGTTGAATATGTTAAAAAGTCATTATTTTGTTATTGTCTGATGTTGTTGAATATGATGGAAATAAAAGAGGATTTGAAATGATTATGAATATAAAAAGGATAATTAGAATAGTTAGTGTGATAACCATACATGAAAATAATTAGGGTTAAACATCGCATCTTTCAGTATTGTTAAGGGACATATTTGAATCTAGTGTTCATAATATAACCATATGGCAGTTTTGATCATCATGGCAACACTTAATATGAATTAGGGTTATGAGTCACTAAATCAACAAACATGGGACTTGGGGTATCAAGCATAACCCTAATGATAACTCAAAACCAAAGAAACTTTGAACCCTAGATTAGGACCCAAGTAGGGTTTAGTCTATATAATGCGATGGTGGCACTTTAGGATTTTCATATATGCAGATTAAATGATTGGATTCTTCTTTTCTTGCTTGGATCTGTTTACTGGTTGATTGAATCTATGTGAAGTATAATTGTATAATACGCATGGATCACCATCAAGGTACATGGTTTCACCTAAGACAACCTGTTACAACCCCAAATTTTGGGTTCTTTTGATGAGAAATGCAACTTCTCTTAAGAAAGATAAATGAGTAAATAATGGTGTGATTTGATTTGAATCAATGAATTTCATTTATAATAGCCTTGATGGTTGCTTAGTGGGCTTTATTGGCTATTGGGCTCAATAACAAGGAAAAGAAAAAGAAAATTCAATTAGTAAATGAACAATTAAGAAATAGAGGAAAGAAATATGTAGAAACCTCTAGAAGGCAAAAGAATATTCCTCAGAGGTGGATTTCATTCCTTTTGGATTTATTGGGTTCCAAGGAGTCCAAGTTGCAAGGATAATGCAACAAGAGAGAGAAAATATCAATTAAATATTGCTTTAGTAAAGGAAATATGAGATAATAATAATATTACAAGAAATATGTGGGTATTTGGATAATGGATCCATCTTGGATGAGATTTTGTGTCCACATAGTTTCTAATGGAAAAAGGAATCAAAATCAAAAGAAAAATCAGAGATAAAAAATTAATCAAGAATAATTGAAATAAAGCGAGATAATGTAAGAAATAAAGAGAGAAGTGAGGATTTGGTCATGATGAGTAATAATTCGAACCCCACTTGCTTTCTTGGATTACAAGGAATAGAAATAATGGGAAATAAGAAAATAAGAAAGAGAAAATAGGTGAGAAATATAGATATTTGAGTAATATCTTTCACCTAAATAAAAGGCACGTTTTCTTTTATACAATGAGCCCAAATTTGGTAGAGAGGTAGATTAAATCGTTACTAAGTTTCCCTAAAAATTTGGGATTAAACAGAGCCATAGTTAGAGAGTAATGATTTTTTCAAGTTATCTTAAAATAAGAAGGGTTTTTCTTAAAATAGAAACTAGACCCTCTTTTGTTTGAGCACAGGTGATATGGACCGTCAAATTTTGATCCAATGCAGGACACTCATTGTCTAGTTCTAAATGAACTAGGACTCAGGTAGCGGACAGAGGATCTTTCCACCCATTTTTCTCGTGAATCTTTGCATGTGCGAAGATAGAGATCTCATGGTTGAATCTGGGAGGGCTTTCCACGCGTCATAGACCCTAGTTTTTCAAACTATGGATGCATCTAGAAGAAATGCCTATTTGCTTCAAACGGCAGGCGACGGTGGGGGTTAGGAAACCCTAGAATCGACCCTCGATCCTTTAAATAGGACCTCGATTGGCTTTGGAAGGATCTCACAATTGCAACTGGCCTTTTTCCCTCTTCTCTCATGTCCCAGATCCATGGATTAGCTTTGCTCCGGTGAGCTTTAGGCTGTGGCACCTCCGTGGGAGGCTCTACTAGATTGGGAGAGTAAGAAGAGCAGCTGCCCTTCGATCGGAATCCATCGTGGACCAAAGGCGCGGATCGACGACCCTGGTCATCTGCAACTTGCAACCAACTATTAGTGGGTGTGAGTGTCACAAGCCACGCGATCTCGCTCGGTCAAAGACGACCGAGGATCCAATGGCTCCAATTTTACCAAAATTATCAAGGTAAATCGCCTCTCTGGGCAATATTCAAGAAAAGTAATGAATCTTGGATAAATCATTAAAAATAGATCCGTTGGCCAAAAAATGCAAGTAAGTAGTGCTTTTTTATCAGAAAAATGCGTAGAACATGATAAAAATGATATTAGAGCCTGATTGTAAATGATATTAAAAAAGTATGGGGTTTAACATCTTTTGATGCATTAAAAACTCTAGAAAGAGATAAAAGCAATCATAATGAATCTTGATTTTGTTTTTGATCAATGTTAATCTATTAAGAGTAAAGGAAAAGGTAAAATCATAAAAGGATGATTAATATGTTGCTTTTAGGGTTTTTGTGATCATGTACATGGTTTAATGGGCTAAAAACCCTAATTTGGGAGAACATGAGTTTTAGTGGTTATAATTTGAAAATTTCCAGTATACAACTGTAATATAATGATTCTTGAACATAATTTGGATTAAAGAATCCTTACTAAAGATAATTGAGAATTAGGGTTAACTTCATAATGCTTAATTGATGAACTTGAGTAATTGCAACCTATTGGATATTAAAGTTGAGTTTCAAACTATTTTACATGAAAAGTTAGGGTTTTACACCAAGTAAGAATGTTTAAGCTTTTAGGAACCCTAATTTAGGGAAAAGAGGAGAAGGTCATATTTAATGTGAAATATGTGAAAATATGTTGTTAAATGATGATCCTAAGCCTATTAGATGAGATAGGTTATGATCCTTAGGGTTGTGAGTTATTTTTCTTAATTAGGGTTTGTAGTAATAAAAGTAAAAGAAAAACCCTAATTGTAATGAAAACCCTAAAAGTGAATTAGAAACCCTAGGAAACGAGCTAGGTTTAATAGACCATGATGGCATGATTAATGATAGGGAAATTGGATGCCTATTTTAGGATCAACATGTGTGTGCTTGCTTGGTTTCTTGATTGGTTAAATCATTTCTGCATTCAAGTCATATTGATAGGTATGTGGTTAATTATTGTTAATCGCTTTAGTTTCCCGAAGAGTTTCTCACATGATTCATCGCATTGAATGCAACTTATCTGTTGGATGTTCATACTTGCAAATTATAAAGTCACTATGATTATCACAATTGTAAAATAAGTGTGTATTCTTGCATCTACATGCCACCCTGATGGATGATGCAAAAAGGTCAAGCCCAGGAGGGAAGACCAATGGGCACCATGAGTGGTGACCCCAGGCACCAAGCTCGGGATTGAGAAGGTGGCCTATGATATTGCATGACTAAAGGGCACCATGTAGGATGACCCTAGGCACCAAGCTCGGGATTGAGAAGGTGGCCTTAAGTCAATGGAAAAAGAGAAACCCTAAGGTGGGTATGCTAGGGTTAGGGCAAAAGCGGTGGAGAATGTCACATTGAAAGCGTAATTTGGCTTGTTAATTAACTTGATTGTGATATTTTGATTGTTAGCCATATTTGCAAAATTTTGGTTGTTCCCACATACCGGCATATTTTGATATGTTGATCGACATTTTGTTTGTCAGCTTTTTAGGTACAAGATTGAAAAGGACAAACAGTAAAGTGGCATATGTGGAATTAAATAAGAGTTAAAGTATAAAGGAGGATCAGTTAGAATAGACTCCAGATGTGGATAGAAGTAGATATCCAAGTTTTTGAAAAAGGTATGCAAAGTTTTATTCTATTACAACCTTTTAGTTTAGTTGGTAGAATTTGATAATTGTTATTGATTATTTGTCAAACCTTTGATCCTGTTAATTGGGATAATGGCTCTGACCACTTGATCTCCCTTAATTGAGGGTTACCGGGAAGCGAGGTCATTACATTTGGTATCAGAGCATAGGTTCCTCATCTAATCTTTAATAATTATTAAATTTTAAAAACTCTATAGAACCTAAGGGAGTTATTAGAGGATTTTTTGAAAGACGGAGGTGTCTAGAAAAGGATCACGTCCGAGGGCTGGCAATATTTTCCTCCGTGCTGCTAATCGTAATATGAGGACTCCCAGATTAGTGTGACTTCCTGGCCGATGTCTTAGGATCTGACTCGAAATAAGATACCTTTAGGACTCTCTCATCTTGTTCATCCCTTCTCAACTCAAATGTTGTTAAGGACATTAAGGATTAGGGTTTTCTCTCTTTTCCTCACCCTCTTGAGGGATGGGTAAGGTTGATAAGGTTTAAGGAATCCTCCACCAAAGTAATGAAAAGCATTTAATAAGATGTCATGGACATAAGCTTAATAGTTTAAGCATAAACTAAAGAATAGATACATGCTTAGGTCGTATGACATGAGTTGTCATTGCCCTCAGGAGAGACATGAGGCTAGACCTTCTTATCAGGAGGATGAGTAGAGAAAGTTAGTCTTGGAGGTAGAGACCTCCATCATAAGTAGAGACATGGCACATCCTTTGAGGATGATGCTAACCCTAACCCTAAGTGGTACTTAGAGAGAGAGAGATGGCATGATGACATGATGTCATGATAGACCAGATGGGTGAAAATGCTTTTGGATGCCCGTATGAGCCATGAGAGGTTGGATGACCTAGCACCTTTGGCAACTCAACCCTGGGAAAGAGTCGTGCATGTTAGAGGGAAGGATAGTTCCTTCATTGATGAGGTTAGAAAAGGACCTATAGAAACCCTATGGGCTTTTCCAAGTAGGGAATAGAATACACCCAAAGTACGTTAGTGGTGCTGACAGTAGGCTAAAACCATGTCCAGGAGAGTATGAGGGATAGCTTACGAGATAAGCATAAAGGGCTATGGATAATCTTGAGCAAACATAAGGCTTCACCTACGTAGAGGTATGCGGGTGGGCTTGATCCTTCATAGAGAGAGGACCTATAGTAGTAAGGTTGGATGTGGAGTTAGCTCTAGAGAGAGAGAAGGACTCAAGCAAGAAGGTTTGGAAGCTTAGACTCTGAGATATGAGGAACAGTGGGGAGTTGAGGATGATGTGACCTAAGTGAGTGGTTGCGCTTGCCTAATGCATGATCCCTGGAGGCTTATGGTATCTTGGTTGCCTTTAGAGGAACCAAACCCTAAAGAGAGGATGAGGTTGCTGGTACCTATGTGCCTATGGTGTAGGTGTTTACCTTCGGAGTTAAGAAGAAGAGTGCCTTAGACCCTGAGGAGGGTTGAGTAACCAATTGTGAGGTTTTACACCTAGTTGGTTGTCCTTGAGGAGGACTCCCCTCTGAAGTGTTGTTCAAATAAGAGGATCGTGGGAAGTGCATGACATACCTTGGACATGCTTGGTTCGTGGTTAAAGGTGGGGCATGCAGTTGGACACCTAAGTGAACCTAGGGTTCCTAGGCCTAAGAGGGGAAGTGGTATACCTGATGCTCATGATGAGATTTGAGATTTTATAGATTCGAGCATAGTACTCCTCACTTCTAGAGGAAGGGGAAACCCCTTGAGTTTAAGGTATGTTTGATGAACCCCTCACATCTAAGTTGTTGACATAGGAAGGTTTGTTCTTGGTCCAATGTTGAGGATGAGAACAAGTGTGACCTAGCATGGTTTAGTAGGTGGTCTACTTGTGCATTAGTAGCTTGCTAGGGCTAAGCATGCTAATGTGGATGTAAACCCCAGACACAAGGATGTTTGTGACCTTTGTTATCAGGTGTAGTTTCCTCCCATCCTGGGAGAGGGACCCTTTGGTAGGGTTTTTACCAATTTTGTTGGTTTTGAGGTAACCTAAAGAGGTCTCAATAGGATCTTGAGAAGCTAAGTGAAAAGTACATAGTATGAGAATGAACATGTAGACCCATAGATAACCATCTCTAAGTGCATGTGGATGTGTTACCATGGAGGTAACCGGTATGGGGCCTGACCAAGGTAGGCATGTCTCCATGAACCCTATGAAAGGATGAAAGTCATCCCATGAATGTAGAGAGAGATGATGGAGACTTGGGTAAGGTTCTAAGTTGGACATGTACTATAATAGAATGCCAAGTCTATCCTAGGGTCAGGAAGGGATAAGACTGATGGTAGTAGGAGTTGCATGATTCCCTAGTTGCACATGACCATAGGGTCGAGAGGTAACAACTATCATTGTTTGAGGGTCATGGGTTAGGAGATTGATCACCTTCCTGAACTCATGGGACCCGAAGGGAAGATGAGTAGGGTACTCTCTGGATGCATAAGGGAAGAGGGATGACCCTAAAAGTATCAGCACCCTACAAACCTAGAGGAGATGACGAAGGATTGTGTGTGAGACCAGTTCTACATGGGAGTAACTTTGATATCGAGATGATCGTGATATAAAGACATAAGTTGCATGTTTCAACTTAGATTTGAGGGTGTACTGGAAATGTGGGATGTACCATCTCTACTCTTGGAACAGGAAGAACTTTGTATTTGGACTGCAGCCAAATGCTTATTTCCTCTTGTCATGGGAGTGAGAGATAGGACAACACGCATGCCATACACCAAGGATAAAGATGATGTGAGTTGGAACGTTGCTATGAGGTATGAGGATAGAGATGATAGCGTACCCTTATGGAGGGAACGATATGTGGATGGTTTACAAACAGAAAGAGAAATAAGGTAGTCATATTATGAGGATGTTTTTATCATGAACTATGAGTATACAAGGTTGAGTTTGAAAACCAATAGGATGAGCTCAGAGTTTCTTGATGAAGATAGACTTAGAGTCCGACATGAGATGATAAGTGAAATGCATGGAGGTGTATGTCTTCAGTATTACCTTACACAGAAGGATGTGAGTTGGTAATGGATGCTCTAGTTGAGGTGCAGCTGCCTAGTTTAGATGGAGGCTAGAAGAGGTTGTTAGGACAACCCTAAGTTTGTGAGATATGTTTGGCTAATAATAACGAAGTTTGTTGAACAAGTTAGTAGTTGTTTAGTTAGCCAGCCTAGGCCTTGATGCAATATAAGGATAGTTGTAGAACCTCAGATGCACTTCTTTGGAAAAGAAGGTAATGGAACCCAATAGAGTGGTCTAGGGTTTCTAAGGAATCAATCTTGAAGAATCATGACATATAGGAGATCATAATTTTAAGTTCATCATACATTGTCGTACTACGAAGATAGTAAGTGATAGTAGTACTTCGGATGCTTAAGATGAAGTTGCATGTGGATTGTCACCATGCAAGCTAGAACGTGAAGGACGAACACCAGTAACCCAGTGTGTTGGTGTAGAAGATGAAGAGTCCCCGAGAGGGAATGGGAGTTCATCACTATGGATGTTGTTATAAGTCTCCCCTAGGCCAAGGAAGATCAAGATGCAATATGGGTTATGGTAGATCGCCTTACCTAGATGACATGAGAAAGAAAGAATAATGTCGAGGGACAAATCCGGTTGAACTACATATGAGAAAGATGGTTCAACTACACCATGATGCGAGTTCAAAAGTCCTTGAGTATAACTTAAGATTCAATTTCATGCAGTGGAAGTAGATGAACTCGATGTTAGTACATTTTATCACCCCTAACTAATGGTTAGTATGATCTAGACTAGAGGGCCTGATGAGAGCATATGTGCTTGTTCAGGGTGATACATGGAGACAGTTCTTGTCCTCTGTAAGATGTGATGATAACCACCATAGCCAGTATCGGGATACAAGAAAGCTATGCAAGGGAGGTTGTGTCGGTCACCACTTCATTGAGATGATGTGGGTGAAGGGGCCTCGTGAAGGTCAGAAAAGAACCACACTGTGTGCAGATGAAGTTGTTTTGATCATGCAATGGCTGAGATAGAGCCCAGGGGCGACATGAGTCATGAGATGATGCAAAGAAGACTGACATGCAGTTCACTGTGGGAGAAGTATGTGATGTGAAAATCTGACCCCTCTAAGTTATAGCTAAGAGAGAGAGTTGAGTCCCGGCTGCCTGGTCCATTGGAGATGGATTGGTGGAGATGGTTGTGTTTAGCCTTACCCCTCAGGATAACATGATGTATAATGTGTCCGATCTAGAGCACTGTGTGAGGTACCCAAGCCATGTGCTGCGCCATGAACCTATTCAACTTTGTGAGAGGCTAAAATGTCCTGAGTCACCTATGAGGGTACGATACACCGAGGTAAGAAAGAACTTAGATGGAAGAATATGAATTGATGAAGGTTCTTGGGAAGCACCATGGAAAGGGTGAGGCTACATGGGAGCCATGATGGACATAAGAAAGGATTATCCTGATTTGTTTGTTTGCTTGGTGGCATTTTGGGGGAAAAATTCCTATAAGAGGGGAAGGATGTTACAACCCCAAATTTTGGGTTCTTTTGATGAGAAATGCAATTTCTCTTAATAAATATAAATGATCAAATAATGGTGTCATTTGATTTGAATCAATGAATTTCATTTATAATAGCCTTGATGGTTTCTTAGTGGGCTTTATTGGCTATTGGGCTCAATAACAAGGAAAAGAAAAAGGAAATTTAATTAGTAAATGAATAATTAAGAAATGAAGGAAAGAAAGATGTAGAAACCTCTAGAAGGCAAACGAATATTCCTCAAAGGTGGATTATGTGCCTTTTGGATTCCTTGGGTTCCAAGGAGTCCATGTTGCAAGGATAATGCAACACGAGAGAGAAAAGATTAATTAAATATTGCTTTAGTAAAGGAAATATGAGATAATAATAATAATATTACAAGAAATATGTGGGTATTTGAATAATGGATCCATCTTGGATGAGATTTCGTGTCCACATAGTTTCTAATGGAAAAAGGAATCAAAATCAAAAGAAAAATCAGAGATAAACAATTAATCAAGAATATTTGAAATAAAGTGAGATAATGCAAGAAATAAAGAGAGGAGTGAGGATTTGGTCATGATGAGTAATAATTCGAACCCCAATTGCTTTCTTGGATTACAAGGAATAGAAATAATGGGAAATAAGAAAATAAGAAAGAGAAAATAGGTGAGAAATATAGATATTTGAGTAATATCTTGCACCTAAATAAAAGGCACATTTTCTTTTATACAATGAGCCCAAATTTGGCAGAGAGGTAGATTAAATCGTTACTAAGTTTCCCTCAAAATTTGGGATTAAACGGAGCCACGGTTAGAGAGTAATGATTTTTCCAAGTTATCTTAAAATAAGAAGGGTTTTTCTTAAAATAGAAACCAGACCTTCTTTTGTTTGAGCGCAGGCGATATGGACCGTCGGATTTTGATCCAATGGAGGACACTCATCGTCTAGTTCTAAATGAACTAGGACTCAGTCAGTGGATAGAGAATATTTCCAACCATTTTTCTCGCGAATCTTCACATGTGCAAAGATAGAGATCTCATGGTTGAATTCGGGAGGGCTTTCCGCGCATCATAGACCCTAGTTTTTCAAACTATGGATGCATCTAGAAGAAACGCCTATTTTCTTCAAAAGGCAGGTGACGGCGGGGGTTAGGTAACCCTAGAATTGACCCTCGATCCTATAAATAGGACCCTAATCGGCCTTGGAAGGATTTCACAATCTCAACCGGCCTTTTCCCCTCTTCTCTCGTGTCCCAGATCCATGGATTAGCTTTGCTCTAGTGAGCTTTAGGATGTGGCGCCGCCACAGGAGGCTCTTTTGGATTGGGAGAGGACGAAGAGCAGCTTCCCTACGATCAGAATCCATTGTGGACCAAAGGAGCGGATCGACGGCCCTAGTAATCTGTGACTTGCAACCAACTGTTAGTGGGAGCGAGCATCACAAGTCACGTGATCTCGCTCGGTCAAAGACGACCGAGGATCCAACGGCTCCAGTTTTACCAACATTATCAAGGTAAATCACCGCTCTGGGGAATATTCAAGAAAAGTTTTGAATCTTGGATAAATCAGCCAAAAAATGCAAGTAGTGCTTTTTGATCAGAAAAATGCGTAGAACGTGATAAAAATGATATTAGAGCTTGATTGTAAATGATATTAAAAAGTATGGGGATGAACATCTTTTGATGCATTAAAAACCCTAGAAAGAGATAAAAGCAATCATAATGAATCTTGATTTTGTTTTTTATCAATGTTAACGTATTAAGAGTAAAGGAAAGGGTAAAATCATAAAAGGATGATTAATATGTTTCTTTTAGTGTTTTTGTGATCATGTACATGGTTTAATGGGCTAAAAACCCTAATTTGGGAGAACGTGAGTTTTAGTGGTTATAATTCTAAAAATTCCAGTATACAACTGTAATATAATGATTCTTGAACATAATTTGGATTAAAGAATCCTTACTAAATATAATTGATAATTAGGGTTAGCTTCATAATGCTTAATTGATGAACTTGAGTAATTGCAACCTATCGGATATTAAAGTTGAGTTTCAAACTATTTTACATGAAAAGTTAGGGTTTTACACCAAGTAAGAATGTTTAAACTTTTAGGAACCCTAATTTAGGGAAAAGAGGAGAAGGTCATATTTAATGTGAAATATGTGAAAAGATGTTGTTAAATGATGATCCTAAGCCTGTTAGATGAGACAGGTTTTGATCCTTAGGGTTGTGAGTTATTTTTCTTAATTAAGGTTTGTAGTACTAAGAGTAAAAGAAAAACCCTAATTGTAATGAAAACCCTAAAAGTGGATTAGAAACCCTAGGAAACGAGCTAGGTTTAATAGACCATGATGGCAAGGTTAATGATATGGAAATTGGATGCCTATTTTAGAATCAACCTGTGTGTGCTTGCTTGGTGATAACACCAAATTTTGTGATGTTTTTGGCCCTTATTTCGTTATCAAAACTGCCCTTTTAAACTATTTTCCTCTCCTTTTTGTCATGTTTTCAAATAAACAGGCCACGCTATGCTCTTAACTCAATTTTATCATATTTTGTATAGTTTTCCCCGATTTTTATGTCATTTATCAGCAAAAAGGCCCATCCCGGCCCGCGAACGTGTTCCACCAGCATCGACCTTCCTGCCAACCAGCCGGCCGATACGCTCACTGCCCGACAGGGCAGCACGATACACTGCCACACGACACAAGGGTGCCGCACAAGAGGAAGCGGATGAGCGACACACCATTTACCCGACAGGGAGCCGGACTCACCATGACTACTGAAGCGTGTCGCACGATACAGGCTACCCACCGACAGGCGCCACTCGTCACGATGACCGACAACCCGACATCTTTTTGTCGGGCGATACGAATATCGGCCAACCCGAGCTGATGAAGAACACGTGGCGTTCGGAGCACCATAACTTCCCCCAACCGCTGCCTATAAATAGCAGCTACAGAATCTGATGGGACGGGTTGGAATCCCTCAAAAGCCAACTTAGGAAAGCATCTAGAGCTAGCGTGTCGGGCCTCGGAGGTGTGCCGAGCGATTCTAGGTGAGCACTTCCCCATCCTGAGAGGGAGGGAATGGTTCACTTAGGGTCGGCCCCGGTCACCGCTGCAGGCCGATGTCGGCCAACAAGGACGCCCGATAGGAGTACCTGATACTGGAAGAAACACTCTAGCCCGACATGATACCCAACCCGATACGCATCACCAGTCACGGCGTGTCGCCCGAGAGGGTACCGCCCGACATGGTCGTGTTGGGCATGGGCGCCCCGCACGATACGTCCTCCCGTCATAAGCGTGTCGCCCGAGAGGGTGTGCCACCCAACACGGGTGTATCGGGCAAGGCCCCCACCCGGTATCGAGTTGGAGGGTCTGCTATTGCCTGTCGCCCTTCTAAATCAAGAAGGCGACATTTACCTTTACTGATTTCAGTCATTTACTCTCTTTACTTATGCAATGTAATCTGACCCTTTTATGCTAATGAAATTAGAAGAATCTTAATTATCTGCTGCTTTATGTTTGGTTCCTTTTGTTGGATGATTGCTATATTTAACATTTGAACCCTATCTTGTACGCTTGGATATCGTTTCGATTAGCTACCGAATCGTGTTTTCCCGTTACAGCAGCCTCGAGAGAGGTGTTGTGGCTCTAGTGTTTGGTCCGATACTGGAGTACAAGAGTACCCAGAATCGGAGTTGCTTTAGTAACCTTTCCACTCTAACTTAAGTCCAACAACCTCGAGAGGGGTGTTGATGCTTAGTTAGAGGTACCCGCTTCGAGAGAAGGGGTACAGGATGTTTCTACTGCCACTTGTTTTACTGAAGCTTTCTCCTTCATTCCTTACTAATGCAATAGTATTATCTCTTTGTTTCCATTGGATGAAAACCCTAAAAACTGACAAATGCTTAAAACCTAATTTTTCCTCATAGCTCCAGTTGCAGATAGATTTCTTCTGTTTTATCGAACCCAGACTGTTGTTCCCTTGGGGAACTTTTATCATCTCCTTGCCCTTACCGGAGTGTAACGTTTCGATTCCGCGTCTCAACAATACCACCCTTTTCCCTGTGTTCGACCCCGTATATCTACTTCAACCCCGTAAACCAAGTTGCGGGGACCTAGAAGGTTTCAGGTTATAAATTTAAAAGTCCAACTACTTCAAATCCGCTCCACTTTTCAGACGCGTGATTTAGGCCGATCAACTTTTTGGCGCCGTTGTCGGGGACAAGGCGAAACGGTACTGTTGACGAACCCGAATCCACTAACTACACTCCAGTGCCTCAAGCTTAGAAATAAGCTTGACAACACTCTCTTTTTCCTTTTTTTTATATTTTAACTTGAAATGAGTAATTCATATTATTAATAACATATTTCTAACTTGATTTTTACATACTATTTAGGTACTCAGAGGAAGGTGTTCTGCCCCACTGAGCACCAACATCATCAGACATGCCGCCTCACGTTGAACCACCCCTTTAAGAAGGTGAGGGACAAGTGAGAGATAGACCCCACTCACCTTCGCCTGAAGACAACGACCTCTATAATGGCAATGATCAGCCTGAAGAACCTGATACAGAGCAGTTCGAGGACGATCATCGTCGGGATAGACGTCGTCATCACCGGAGGCACAGGAGGAATCAAAATAATCAAGGACAACACCAGGGAGGCAGCGACAATGATGATTTAGATGAAGAAGAAAAGACCCTAAGGGAGTTAGCCTCCACCAAGGCTAACAATTCCAGATGTCCTGTTGTTATCCCGCGATTCAACGCCACCAATTTCGAGCTAAAGCCATCAGTCATCTCCATGATTCAGAACAAAATCTTTAGAGGGAGTTCTAAGAATGATAATCCCTATCACCATTTAGATGCCTTCAAAAACATCTGTGACACCATCAAGATGAGGGGAGTCCCACAGGAGGTAATCTATTGCAATGGTTTCATCTTTTCTTTGGAAGATAAGGCTCTATCATTGTACCTGGGATTGACCCACCAAGCTCTGAACGGATGGAGTGCACTGGTGGATGCCTTTGTGAACAAGTTCTATCCTACTGAGAAGACTGTTCAGAATAGACAGAGGATTACATCCTTCATGCAAAAGCCAAACGAGAATCTCCATGTTGCCTGGGAGTGATATCAAGAATATCAGAGGGACTGCCCTCATCACAACTATAAGAAAGGTTTCTTGATAACTACCTTCTACAACGGTCAAACCCCTGAGGAAAGGGTTTCACTGAATGCAACAGCAGGAAGTGACTTTCTGGGGAAGAAGTCGAGCATGTCCGAGAAGATCACCAAGAACATGGATGAGCTGCAAGCTGGCACTGACTATGATAGATCTGACAGGGGACAAGCTAAGAAGGCTAGTGAAGGACCTTCTTTTGAATCCAAGGATCTGGAGACTATCACCTCTCAAATCCAGAGGATAGAAACTGATGTAAAGCAGCTGAAAGAATCAGGTGGGAAGGGAAAGAAGCAAGTCGAAAAGGTCATGAAATGTGTCACCTGTGGAGAGGGTGGACACGGGGTAGATAACTATATCTACACCCGACCTGACACATCGAGTGAAATTGAATCTGAGGTTGAGGAGACTGAGAATGTCTCTTTCGTAAATTTCAAAAGGCCAGACCATAAGTACCAAGGTTGTCAAGCAACGAACACCAGTCAAGGCCATGACGAGGTTTCAAACCAACCAGACTTGGTTGGAAAGTTATTTGATTTTCTGAAGAGACAAGATACCGTCAATAACCAGCTGGCGTAGAGTGCGCTTTCAAATTCTGGAGTTTGGAGTTCAATGAAATTCCAGATGGCGGATATGCAGAGGCATCGACACTAACTTGATCAACAGTTGGCCCAGCTGGCCGAATTGATGAAGAATCCCTTGGGCAAAATACCTTCCAGCCCCGAATCTGCCAATATGGCAGTGCTGAGATCTGGAAGGACAGTGGAGCGTCATGAAGAAGCCAGACCAAAACCTGAATCGAGGAATGTGGATGAAAATCCCGCAGAAGATGACAATCAACGAGCTGATGATAGAGAACCTGAACAGAGGTCCTTGGAGGAGTTATCGGGTAGGGGAAGCCCTTACGCTCCCAAGCTGCCTTTTCCATACAAGCTGATAAAGGCGCACCTAAAGAAGTGCCATGAGAAGTTCATGGAATCAATCAAGAAAATTCAACTTGAAGTTCCCTTTTTGGACACCTTAGAAGAGATGCCAAATTATGCTAAGTTTCTCAAAGACTTCATTACTAAGAAGAGAAGAGGAGGAAGAATTGAAATTGTGCATCTAGCAAGTGTGTCCTCTGCTTTCGTAAAACCGGATTTGCCCAATAAAAAGAAAGATCCTGGGGCTTTCACAATTCCTTTCACCATCGGAGACAACGTCAAACGAAAAGGTCTTGCCGATTTAGGGGCTAGTATCAGCCTTATGCCCCTAAGCTTCGCACAAAGATTAGGTTTGACCGATATGGTCAGGACCAATATGAGAATTGAACTAGCAGATCATACCTTTAAGAGGCCTATTGGCGTTGTTGAAGATGTACCAATCCGGGTAGGAAGTTTCTTCATTCCGTGTGATATAGTTGTCATTGATACCGTGGAGGACCCCCGCTGTCCTATCATCTTTAGACGTCCTTTCCTGGCTACAGGAAGGGTGTTGATCGATGTTTCTGAGGGAATAATCACTCTAAGGGTCGGAAATGACCACTTAGACTTTAAAGTAAAGGATGCGATTAGAGGACCATCCCTGTCGGAGTCTGCTTGCTTTGCAGACAATTACAACCAGTTATGCGAAGAGGTAGAAAAAGACATCCTGATGATGGATCCTCTCATGAGGGTGATAAGCAGTCAAGATTCTGACTTTGAAAGTCTAGAAGTTGTGGAGTTTCTCAGTTTTCTTAACCAGTCTGATGAAGACTTGAGCAACGAGGATGAGGTGGTGGAAACTGTAAAGTTTGCCTCTCTCGAGGAGGCACACAAGAAAGGTCACCCACGGCCAAGCCTGAGTTAAAGTCGTTACCAGAAGGGTTGAGATATGAATTCCTAGATGAAGAGGAAAGGAACCATGTCATCGTCAACGCCAATCTTACAAAAGATCAGTCGGACAGACTTCTTGAGGAGTTAAGACTCCATAGGCGGGCTATAGGATACTCAGTTGAAGACACCAAAGGCCTTAGCCCTGCTTTGTGTATGCATCGCATCAATCTGGAGGAATCCGCCAAACCTCTGGATCAACTCCAGAGAAAGTTGAATCAGATGCTGAATGAAGTCTTCAAGAAAGAGATAATCAAGTTGAGGGATGCTGGGATCATTTACCTGATCAGTGATAGTAACTGGGTAAGCTCGATCCACGTAGTGCCCAAGAAGGGTGGTATAACAGTGGTAAAGGGAGATAAAGGTGATGAGGTGGCGGTTAGGACCATCACAGGATGGAGAATGTGCATTGACTACATGCAGCTAAACCAAGCTACTAAAAAAGATCATTTTCCGCTACCTTTTGTTGATCAAGTTCTTGAAAGATTAGCGCATCATAACTTTTTCTGTTTCTTGGATGGTTTTTCAGGATTTTATCAGGTCCCCATCCTGCCGGATGACCAAGAGAAGACAAACTTTACCTGCCTCTACGGCACCTACGCCTTCATAAGGATGCCCTTTGGCTTGTGCAACGCTCCCGCTACGTTTCAACGCTGCATGATATCGATGTTCTCGGATTTTCTAGAGGATATCGTGGAAGTTTTCATGGGCGATTTTTCTGTCTATGGAAAAGACTTCGATACCTACCTGAAAAACCTCTCTTTGGTTCTGCAACGATGCGAGGAGAAGAGTTTGGTTTTAAACTGGGAAAAGTGCCATTTTATGGTACAAGAAGGCATCGTTTTGGGACATAAAGTTTCAAGGCGTGGCATCGAGGTGGACATTAGCAAGGTTGAAGACATATCCAAGCTTCCTCCACTAAAGTCCGTGACGGGAGTGAGGAGCTTCCTCAGGCACGCCGGTTACTACAGAAGATTTATAAAGGACTTCTCAAAGATTTCAAAACCGTTGTCCAATCTTCTGGTAAAAGATGTTGAATTCATTTTCTCTGATGATTGTCTAATAGATTTTTAGGCTCTAAAGGATGCTCTTGTCTCCCCACCTATCCTCCAAGCTCCAGATTGGGATTTACCTTTCGAGCTTATGTGCGACGCCAACGACTATGCAGTAGGAGCGGTCCTAGGGCAGAAAAAGGATAAATAGCACCATGTGATCTTCTACGCTAGTCGCACGTTGGACAAAGGTCAGGTAAATTATACAACTATAGAGAAAGAGATGCTCACAATAGTCTTCGCTTTTGATAAGTTCAGATCATACCTCATCGGGGCAAAAGTCAAAGTATACACATATCATGGGGCTATAAGATATCTCATGTAGAAGAAAGATACAAAGCCCAGGCTGTTGAGGTAGGCCTTGTTGTTACAAGAGTTTGACCATGAAATAGTCGATAAGAAGGGTGCAAAAAATGTGGTCGTTGACCACTTATCAAGGATCGTTGCAGAAGGACAGAGGGAACTGCCCATTAATGATAATTATGATGACGAAGCTTTAATGATGATCGAAACCAATGAAGAGAACTTACCCTGGTTCGTAGACATCTGTAACTATCTTGCCTATGGAGAATTTCCCCCTGACATAACTTATAACCAAAAGAAGAAGCTGTTCGCAGATGTGAAGAATTACTACTGGGACGATCCTCTCCTTTTCAGAAGATGTGCTGATAACTTGTACAGGAGATGCGTTCCCGAAGAAGAGATCCCGAACATTCTGAAAGAGTGTCACGCCTCCCCTTATGGAGGACATCTGGGCAGCGAAAGGACTGCTGCCAAAGTGCTACAATCAGGTTTTTACTGGCCCTCTTTATTCAAAGATAATGCACAGTATGTAAAGGTCTTTAAAGAGTGCCAATTGACAGGCAATATTGGACGAAGAAACGAGATGCCGATGGCAAATTGGGTTGAAGTGGATATCTTCGATGTATGGGGGATTGACTACATGGGACAGTTTCCCCCATCAAGGGGTTATCAATACATTCTGGTGGCAGTAGATTATGTATCAAAATGGGTAGAAGCTGTTGCAACTCAAACGTGAGACGCTAAGTCAGTGATCAAGTTGTTTGAAAAGACAATTTTTCCTCGATTCGGTGTACCCCGTACTGTAATAAGTGACGGTGGGTCACATTTCGGAGAAAGATAGTTTGAAGCGCTCCTACGAAAGTATGGAGTTAAACATAAGATCACTACGCCCTACCACCCACAGACTTCCGGGCATGTAGAGGTTTCGAATAGACAAATCAAGCAGATTCTGGAAAAGACTGTCAACCGGATGAGGAAGGATTGGTCAATGAAGCTTGACGATGCACTTTGGGCCTATAGGACTGCCTATAAAATGCCCATTGGAACCACCCCCTATAAGTTGATCTACAGAAAATCCTGTCATCTACCCCTTGAGCTAGAACACAAGGCCCTTTGGGCAATTAAATTCTTGAATATGGATCTAGAGAAGGCGGGAGAAAAGAGATATTTGCAGTTGCAAGAGCTTGAAGAATTAAGGATGCATGCTTATGAGAACGCAAAGATCTATAAACAAAGGATGAAGGTGTGGCATGATGCCCACCTGAAGAGGAAGGACGTAAGTGAAGGTGATAAAGTTCTATTATTTAAATCCTCCATTCGTCTTTTTCCAGGAAAGTTATAAATGAGATGGTCTGGACCGTTCACCGTATCAAAGATATACCCATCCGGAATGATGGATCTATATGACAAAGATGATCCGACTAAGATTTTTCAAGTGAACGGACACAGGGTGAAAAGGTACTATGAAGACGAAGCTTTTGTTAGGAGGGTAGAGATCAACTTGCAAGATATGGATATTGTTGGAGGCGAAAAGTAAAGGACCTAGACCTGTCGAGCTGGCGACGCAAACTACAACGCTCCTCGGGTGGCAACTCGAGCTTTTATTTTTCCTAAAATAGGATGTTATTTACTTTCTTGCAAGAAAAACATTATGAACATTTGGACTGTAATAAGGCCCGAGTTAGTGTATGCGCCACGTGCGCTGACTCTTCTGTTTTATGGGCCACCGCTCTGTTTTATGTGCCTTGATGAGTAATACTATCTGAGGTCGGGAGCTTAACCTTAGGCCAATGATGTTTTACCAATCAACCGCCTTTTCCTTCACTTTGTTTTTAAGTTTTTCATCTAGTTTTTTTCCTAAAATCTTTGTATCGGGCAGCTATTCAGCCAGTGCGCAGAACGTGCTCGTATCGGGCGACGGTATATCGGGCATCGCATAAGCCATGTTGGACGACACGCCTGGGAGGTGAGCACCCGTATCGAGCAAGATGACCATTTACCCTTGATTAGACGGATGGGAACACTCGTCTCGGGAATGGCTTGTCTCAACGGCCGACGCGCGTCCCGGATTTACCCGATTTACCCCCGGTTGAGATTGTTATATATAGTACAGAGGTTTTACTGTGTCGGGCTACTACATTTACTCTTATAGCTACTTGTATCATGCAGTAATTTCTCCTTTTGCTTGTGTGTCGTCCAGCTAGCTTTTTCTCTCGTGTCGCGCAAGAGCTTCAGATAGTAAAGGTATAGCCTGACAGCCTGTTTGCCTGACACAAGCTTCATATCATGCGCAGCGTATCGGGTTGGCGACTTTAGTTGATTTTCCTTGTGTCACCCGACACGTGTGTCGTGTAACACGTCTTTCGCTCGTGTTTGTCCGAGACGCCATATCGGGTGATAACTGTGTCGCCCATCCTTGTACCGCCTCACTTGTTCTTGTTATCGGGCGACACATTTTTCTATCGGGGAAGTCCCTATCGGGCAGTTTGTCTCACACGTTTGTATCGCCCGACACACCCGTGTCGGGTAACGTGTTACACACGTAGCTTTTCTCCGTATCATCTACTTTTGTATAGCCTATGATGTTCTTTAGATGGACGACACCCGGACTTTGTATCGGGCCGAATTTTATCGTGAAATCAATTTTTCTTTTAAACGCCGATATCAATTTTAAGTCTTGCCTACATAACATTTAAATGATCGATGAACTTGTTTAATGATAATAGATATGGCTCGTACAAAGCAAACCGCCATTCGAGTTGACAAACACGGTAAAAGAATCGACACTGAGGCCGCAACTGAAGCAACAACGGTCGGGCAAAAATGCCAGAATCCCAAGGCAGTTGGGCATTCAACCGCTGAGAAGAGAGTAAGGACGGAAGAAGTAACAACTCCATTTTCTTTCTCAAAGGATGCAGCCAGAACAAGTGCAAAGCTCTCAAGAAGGAAATGTAAAGCTCGTGCAGATTATGACGATAATAACCAACCTATGGTAGACAGAGAGCTCTTGAAAACACTTGTGGATACTATATCCAAAGAAGATGCCCCCCATGAAGAAGGTGGCTTCATGGCTGATGAACCCAGAATACCCACATTCAATCCAGAAGCCACTGGAGAAAGACTTCCACTGATTTTATCTTTTGGAAATGGTCCTAAACCACCGCAGAAGACAGACTATGATAAGGAAATGGACCTCTCCCGGGGGCTACCAAATCAAGAAAAAGTATTGGAAGAGATAAGTGGACTTCTCTGACTAGTTCAATAGATGATGAAATTTTAAAGAAACTGAGATTGATGACCAGTCCTTTTGTTCTTGTTCACAATGGATGTATCTTAAAAAGTCCACCTGGTTCAAGGGAATGCCTAATAGTTTTGGGACTTCTTCCTCAGCAAAAGTGTGTGACTGATCTCATTGAATCTTGTAATTCTGAACCCACATTTGCCTTTTGGTACAACTGACTACAGCATCTTCATCTTGGGATGGATATCAAATAAAGAGATGCCTGACCAACTCCACCACATCGACTACCATAGAAAAAGAGAAGAATGTGTGTGGGAGCTTCTATCTGGCGTAGGCGCGCTCACCAGCTAACCCTCAGTGGGTTAACATTAACCTACCTTATCTACTTCACAACTCTGGGACAGAGTGTGGAGTAAGTTTGGGGGGGGGTACCATGTACCAGTGAGGGAGGTATAAAAAAATTTCTTCAACCCCACCCTTTTTGCTCTTTTCTCTTATATCATGTGCACATATACATATGCATGCCCGTACAAAAATTTTGCCAAATTTTTTTTTTGCTTATTTTGTCTCCATACATATGTACAAAGACATTGCATAGTAAAAACCTGATACGACTTCTTGCCAGTTTGTTTTCTATGCACCCAAGGAGATACAAGTTTTGTTATGTCTTTCTGATAATGCAGCCTCAAACAACAAAAGACTACAACTTTCCACGCCAAAAATTTTGGAAAATGATCTCACAACATCCAAGAGACGTGTATGTAGAAGGAAAAAGCTACCCAAACAATAAAAATTTCTCTTGTTTTCACTTACCCAACAAAATCCCAAAAAGAGAGAATAGCCTTATGAGAGTGAATAAAAGAATGAGAGTTTTTCCCAATAAAAAGAAAAAAAAAAAAGAGAAAAAGAAATACATACACACTTGTTTTCCAAAAAGTACCCATCTTTTGGCATGGTAGATCCGGGGTAGTGGTATGTAGGATGTGAAATCACTGCTCTAAAGCCAACTGGCTTGGACTACAGGGACCACTTTCCCGCTAACGGACCCATACCTAGATGGACTGATGGAAAACAAGAAGAAAAGCCCAAAAAGCCTTAAGCCTACCCAAGCACACAACTTTCTGCTCCCAAAAGAAATTTGGTGTGAAAGCTAACTTCGAATCATGCACCCAAGTCTCGCTGAAGCTATAGAGAAAATTTTTGCTTAAATAAGGCAGGAGAAATAAAGTATGTTGTTCGTGGTCGGGCCGCATTCTCGGTGAGAAATCTCAATGCTCGCTCAAACCCATGGTCTGAAAACTATACTGATCGAGAAGAAGCATCACAAAACAAAGTTTCAAGATTGATTGAGGACAATCAAAATGCTAAGTTTGGGGGAGTTGATAACACCAAATTTTGTGATGTTTTTGGCCCTTATTTCATTATCAAAACTGCCCTTTTAAACTGTTTTCCTCTCCTTTTTGTCATGTTTTCAAATACACATGCCACGCTACGCTCTTAACTCAATTTTATTATATTTTGCAGAGTTTTCCCCAATTTTTAACTCATTTATCAGCAAAAAGGCCCGTCCCGGCCCGCGAACGTGTTCCACCTGCATTGGCCTTCCTGCCAACCAGCCGGCCGATACGCTCACTGCCCGACAGGGCAGCATGATACACTGCAGCGTGACACGAGGGTGTCGCACAAGAGGAAGCAGATGAGCGACACGCCATTTACCCGACAGGGAGCCGGACTCGTCACGACTGCTAAAGCGTGTCGCGCGATACATGCTACCCACCGGCAAGCGCCACTCGTCACGATGACCGACAACCTGATAACTTTGTGCCGGGCAATACGAATATCGACCATCCCCGACTCCGCAATAATAAGAGTTGATGAAGAACACATGGCGTCCGGAGCACCATAACTTCCCCCAACCGCTGCTTATAAATAGCAACTACAGGACTGTGATGGGACGGGTCAGAATCCCTCGAAAGCCAACTTAGGAAAACATCTGGAGCTAGCGTGTTGGGCCTCGGAGGTGTGTCGGGCGATTCTAGGTGAGAACTTCCCCATCCCGAGAGGGAGGGAATAGTTCACTTAGGGTCGGCCCCGGGAACCACTGCAGGCCGATATCAGCCAACAAGGACGCCCGATAGGAGTACCCGATACTGGAAGCAACACTCTAGCCCGACACGATACCAAGCCCGATATGCATCACCAGTCACGGCGTGTCGCCCGATAGGGTACCGCCCGACATGATCGTATCGGGCATGGGCGCCCCGCACGATACGTCTGCCCATCATAAGCGTGTTGCCCGAGAGGGTGTGCCGCCCGACACAGGTGTATCGGGTAAGGCCCCCGCCCGGTATCGGGCTAGAGGGTCTGCTACTGCCTGTCGCCCTTCTAAATCAAGAAGGTGACATTTACCTTTACTGATTTTAGTCATTTACTCTCTTTACTTATGCAATGTAATCTTACCCTTTTATGCTAATGAAATTAGAAGAGTCTTAATTATGTGCTGCTTTATGTTAGGTTCCTTTTGTTGGATGATTGCTATGTTTAACATCTGAACCCTAGCTTGTACGCTTGGATCGCGTTTCGATTAGAGAGATTAAAATATGGATCCTTGGGGGAAATTTTAGGTTTTAAGCATTTGTAAGTTTTTAGGGTTTTCGTGCAATGGAAACAGAGAGATAATACTATTGCATTAGTAAGGAATGAAGGAGAAAGCTTCGGTAAAAAAGCAGCAGCAGAAACATCTTGTACCCCTTCTCTCGAAGCGGGTACCTCTAACTAAGCATCAACACCCCTCTCGAGGTTGCTAGACTTAAGTTAGAGTGGAAAGGTTACTAAAGCAACTCCGATTCTGGGCACTCTCGTACTCCAGTATCGGACCAAACACTAGAGCCACAACACCTCTCTCGAGGCTGCTGCAACAGGAAAACACAATTTGGTAGCTAATCGAAATGCGATCCAAGCGTACAAGCTAGGGTTTAGATGTTAAACATAGCAATCATCCAACAAAAGGAACCAAACATAAAGCACCAGATAATTAAGACTCTTCTAATTTCATTATCATAAAAGTGTCAGATTACATTGCATAAGTAAAGAGAGTAAATGACTAAAATCAGTAAAGGTAAATGTCGCCTTCTTGATTTAGAAGGGAGATAGGCAGTAGTAGACCCTCCAGCCCGATACTGGGCGGGGGCCTTGCCCGATACACCCGTGTCAGGCAGCACACCCTCTCGGGCGACACGCTTATGATGGGCGGACATATTGTGCGGGGCGCCCATGCCCGATACGATCATGTCGGGCGGTACCCTCTCGGGCGACACGTCGTGACTGGTGATGCGTATCGGGCTTGATATCGTGTCAGGCTAGAGTGTTGCTTCCAGTATCGGGTACTCCTATCAGGCGTCCTTGTTGGCTGATATCGGCATGCAGCGGTGCCTGGGGCCGACCCTAAATGAACCATTCCCTCCCTCTCGGGATGGGGAAGTTCTCACCTAGAATCGCCCAGCATACCTCTGAGGCCCGACACGCTAGCTCCATATGCTTTCCTAAGTTGGCTTTCGAGGGATTCCGACCCGTCCCATCAGAGTCCTGTAGCTACTATTTATAGGTAGCGGTTGGGGGAGGTTATGGTGCTCCGGACGCCACGTGTTCTTCATCATCTCTTATTATCATGGAGTCAGGGATGGCCGATATTCGTATCGCCCGACACAAAGATGTCGGGTTGTCGGTCATCGTGACGAGTGGTGCCTGCTGGTGGGTAGCCTGTATCGCGCGACACGCTTCAGCAGTCGTGGTGAGTCTGGCTCCCTGTCGGGTAAATGGCATGTCACTCGTCCACTTCCTCTTGCGCGGCACACTCATATCGTGTGGCAGTGTATCATGCTGCCCTGTCGGGCAGTGAGCGTATCGGCCGACTGGTTGGCAGGAAGGCCGATGCAGGTGGAACACGTTCGCGGACCGGGATGGGCCTTTTTGCTGATAAATGAGTAACAAATTGGGGAAAACTCTGTAAAATATGATAAAATTGGGTTAAGAGTGTAGTGTGTCCTGTTTATTCGAAAACATGACAAAAAGGAGAGGAAAACATTTTAAAAGGGCAGTTTTGATAATGAAATAAGGGCCAAAAACATCACAAAATTTGGTGTTATCACTTGGTTTCTTGATTGGTTGAATCATTTCTGCATTCAAGTCATCTGATAGGTATGTGGTTAATTATGGTTAATCACTTTAGTTTCCCGAAGAGTTTCTCAGATGATTCATCACATTGAATGCAACTTATCTATTGGATGTTCATACTTGCAAATTATAAAGTCACTATGATTATCACAATTGTAAAATAAGTGTGTATTCTCACACCTACATGCCACCCTGATGGATGATGCAAAAAGGTCAAGCCCAGGAGGGAAGACCAATGGTCACCATGAGTGGTGACCCTAGGCACCAAGCTCGGGATTGAGAATGTGGCCTATGATATTGCATGACTAAAGGGTACCATGAAGGGTGACCCTAAGCACCAAGCTCGGGATTGAGAAGGTGGCCTTAAGTCAATGGCAAAAGAGAAACCCTAAGGTGGGTATGCCATGGTTAGGGCAAAAGTGGTGGAGAATGTCACATTGAAAGCGTAATTTGGCTTGTTAATTAACTTGATTGTGATATTTAGATTGTTAGCCATATTTGCAAAATTTTGGTTGTTCCGACATATAGGCATATTTTGATATGTTGACTGACATTTTGTTTTTCGGCATTTTAGGTACAAGATTGAAAAGGACGAACAGTAAAGTGGCATATGTCGAATTAAATAAGAGTTAAAGTACAAAGGAGGATTAGTTAGAATAGACTCCATATGTGGATAGAAGTAGATATCCAAGTTTTTGAAAAAGGTATGCAAAGTTTTATTCTATTACAACCTTTCAGTTTAGTTGGTAGAATTTGATAATTGTTATTGATTATTTGTCGAACCTTTGATCCTGTTAATTGGGATAATGGCTCTGACCTCTTGGTCTCCCTTAATTGGGGGTTACCAGGAGGTGGGGTCGTTACACTACCCGCATTAGTTTGCGGGCATTTTTTGACATTTTCTCGAGGATTGAACAATTAACATGTTGGTTGTTTATTTATATTTTGTTCAGTTACAATGCCACTATGAGTATCGCATAAAGAGAGATTATGTGAATAAAAAGATAATGCTTATTTGCAAGTATTTGATGGAATATATGTTGTTAGTTTACTTATACACTTTTCATGCACCCACGTACACAATATAACTTGTTATGTTGACCTGTGCTTTTGGTTTCACTACATTTTTAGGTTCATGCTTAACTATAATGATATCAAGATAGGATGGATAGATCAAATTCATGAAGACATTAAGCAAAGTAAGGAGGATGATCTAGTTACTTCTTCTCATGGATTGTAATTCTCACAATGAAAGTTCATGTAAGCATTTTGCAAACAATAATTGTGACATAATGAAATTATTCTCTATTGCTTGTTATTTGATTAAAATATGGATCCTTGGGGGAAATTTTAGATAATGGCTCTCATCCTTGTGATCTTATTTAATTGGGTGTTGCGGAAAAGTAAGATCATTACATTTGGTATCAGAGCGCCAATTTTTTTTCAAATAATATTCAATAGTTTATAATTTCAAGTAATCTGTATAAATATGAAGGAATTATTAAGGTATTATCTAATGAAGATGGTGTCTAGAAGTGACAATGACATGGGGGTTAGAAAAACTTTCCTCCACACCGCTAGTCATTTTATGAGGACTCCAGGGTCTGTGCATCCTGCCTGTCCAAAGTTGGATGATTTTTCCCAAAGTAAAATACCTTTAGGGTTTCTTCTCATCTATTTCATCCTTTCCTCATTATCTTGCTTAATAAACCCTAAAAGGAATTTCTGTCTCCTCATATGAAGTTAGGGTTTGTAAGAAGAAATAGGATTAAGGCATCCTTTGCCAATTAATGTACATGTAAATTTGGAAACAATAATTCACATGTAAAAGTATAGAGAAAATGTTTTAAGGGTTTTTTCTTATGAGGGTAACCCTAGATGGAACTAGTGTGGGTTGGAATAACCCTAGTAGGTCAAGAGATATAGAAACCCTATGAGGCAGGGTGTAGTCTCCATAACCTGAACCCAAAACATTAATCCTAGGAAATAGGAGTAGAATGGGTAAAATGGAAACACTACCCATATGAACCCTAATTAGAGTAAGAGTAATGAGAATTAAGAAAAATGTAAATAATTCTATATGGCCTAGATTTCCATGTATGAATTTGGAGAAATTTATGTATGATGTTTGTGGAAAATATTTGAATATACATTTGAAACATAAATAACCAAAGGTTATACATGAAAATGAAAATATGAATATAACTTGCTATTCGCCCTAAATCTATCTCTAAAGGAATGAATGGATAAAGAAAATCCCAGTGGGTGGGTATGAATGGAGATCACCCCCAGAGAGTGGATAGATCACTGAGAATACTCCCAATGAGTGAGTATGAATACCCCCGGTGAGTTGGTATACCACATAGATTGGGAAAATAGAGGTTGAAAAGTTATCAAATAAAAAATGAGTTAGGTAACTCAGTCTTCCATTCATATGTGCATCTGAATCAAGGCATTAATGAGAAAAGTTTTTAGAAACATAAGTAACCAATGGTTTTATCCAAAAATGAAAATCTGAACATAACATGCTCGAATCCCCCATACCAACTCTAGAAGTTTGAGAATAGAAGGAATGAAAGAGTCATTGCAATGACTGGGACTAGGCCCTAGATTGGAAAGGTACTCAAATGAGGCCCCAATTTGGGAAGGTCATATAAGGTCAAACCATGCCCCAGATTGGGAAGGTCACATAAGCTCAGACCAGACCCTAGATTGTGAAGGTCATATAATATTAGAAAACCCCCAATTGGGAATGTCATATAAGGTTAGACCAACACCTAGATTGGGAAGGTCATATAAGGTCAGATCGTTCCCCAGATTGGGAAGGTCATATGAGGTCAGGCCCCAGATTGGGAAGACCAACATGGCACCTAGCTCCAGATTGAGAAGGTGGCCTAAAGTCCACTATAGGTACAAGATTAAAAGAGAGGGTATCCCAGAGATTGAGTAAAAAAATGGATTGAGTTATTATGATAAAAACCATGCATAATAATGAAAATTTGAAACATTTAACATTGGAATCTCGGCCTAGGGTGAGTCAACCTAAGAGTGGGAAAGGGCCTATTGGGGAGGAAAACCCTAGACCTATAGGGTCAAATTGTGGATAAGAGAGCCTAACCTCCTTTTGTGAGCCATAAAGGCACCCTAGGTTAGGACCTTACCTAGAAAGGCAAGTTGACTGAATCATATTTAAAGATTGAGGTAACCTTAACTGACACCTAAAGGGTGGAGAATTAAGGATATAAAATATGAAAGGACACATATTAAGTATGATTCTTTGAACCTAAGTATGCCATATCTGAGGAATAAGGAAAAGTCACTATGGAAGTGGTTGACCATATGAGCACAAGCCCGAAAAAGAAAGTTTCCATGATTTCAATGAGGGGACATAAAATGAATAATGGCATCATAAGAGATGGAGGAAATCCACTTTAAAGAATTACATATGAAAATAATGTGCTTGAAAATGGTTAAAGTTTGTAATATCTCAAAGAAACCCTTGGTAAGGGTAGAGCCCTAAGTCAATTTTAAGGTTAAATAGGGAGTATTAAAGGTATAGGGGGGCGATGGGATTAGGAGTTGATTGTTCCTTAAATACACAAGACCATCTGGTCGCAAGGTAACAACTATGTTTGCCTGAGGCACGTGTCTTAGGAGATTGGCCACCTCATGATGTTCATGTGGACCATGGGTTAATGTGAGAGGCACTCCCTAGATGCATAAGGATGAGATCACTCCAAAAACATATGTACCCCTAGAGACCTCAAGGAAGTGTCTAAGGCTCATAAAACATGATATATGAATATAATACATACAAGAAGTCATGTAATAATGAAATCTTAAAAGAAGTTGTGCATAAAATCAAGAGTGAGAAATACACATTTTTTTAATATAAGCCAGGGGTCGCTTTTATTAATCCCACACCCCTCTTATCGGCACAATCATCCAAAAATTACAGCTCCTGCTTATAACAGTGCAGGTAAAAAAATAAAAACCAGATACATCATAACAACCTAACCAACATCACTCTGCAATACAATGTAAGGGACTCTACATTTCTCTAACGCCGCCATACCTCTTATTCTACGTGGCATATTCAGTGTATCTGAAGCAATGAATGGCTCATTCAACCTTCTGCCCCATTTCCCTAGTTCACGAGGTATCGAGTTGATGACCTTGTGAACCAAGGATCCAAAAATCATAGCAGAATCAAGCTCCTCTCGCAGCTCCCTAACAAACGATGACGTCTTCCATGGTTCCTTCCCGTTGTTCCATAAAATGCCATACACATACTCCTCATCAATCTCAATACACGAAATGACCAATGCATGGTCTCTCGCTATCTTCAACCCGATAGCACACGCTTGCATATATGCAAGTATGTAATCCGTACTCCTGAGCCAAGCTCTAAATACAAGGCAGATATTATCCCTGTGATTTCTTATAACTCCCGCCGCCCACCTGTGAGAAACTCCTTGGTTATCTCTATCTCTTCCGATCGTGAGGTTGAGCTTAAGATTATGCAGGTCAGGAGTCTGCCATCTCACCAACTCGATCTATCTCATCAAGACTCGTGGTTCAGTCAAGCTCGCCTCCCTCATACGGGTATATATGATGTTATCTGTATCTAACACAAAAGATCTCCTCTTCATCTGAACGTTCAACGCCGCAATAAACCAACTCCACTCATGAGAGAATGGTCTATGTTTCTCCTCGAATCTAGCTTGGCATCTCAATCGCCATATTCTATACGGGATCATAACCGCCAGGTTTCCAGCTAGCCACTCTTTTAGTTTCTTCGCCTTCCCCAACATGCAGGTCTCTATTAGGGATCTTACGTCCGTAGGTGGATGCATGTCTGTCAGCTTGGCAAATTTACCCCAAAAGAAACCCGCCATTTGTCCATGGAAAATCAAGTGTCCAATGCTCTCCTCGTGCAGCTCCTCGCAGCAGTTGCATCGAGATGCAAAGGGAATGCAGCATCTATCTTTAATATTATCATCAGTTGATGTGGCCCCTATAACAGACTTCCAGATGAAAGCCTCCGCCTTAGGGAAGCTACTCCTCCAAATCCACTCCATCCCATCAGGACCTTCCCTTCCGTCTACCATCAGTAGATTTTTGAACGATCTCATAGAAAATACACCTCTCAACCCCGAACTCCATACCATTCTATCTTCCACATCAACGATCCATGTGTTAGATTCATAGATGATATCTAACCCATCATCGTCAACTATCATCCTCAGTAAATCCCAATCCCATCCCTGGCCTTCAATCCAAAAGTCTTTAATAAGAAAAGGGTGTCTTCTATCACTAGCGAATCTAACATGATTTGTCAACCGCTGCTCACACCACCTCGAGTCCCAGAAAGGAATTTCACCTCTCCCAACCACCCATCTACACATAGGGAACACCCGCGGCATCATATCCCATATACGTTTCCAGTACGGAGAAGGAGAAGGTCCCAGCTTCAAGGAACCGGGATAGACATTATCACGACCTGCTACCACATTAGCATACTTCCTCCTGCGGAAACTGGCCCATATTGAATTCGACATCAACAGCTCCCAACAAGCCTTCCCAACAAAAGCATCATTTATCAAACTGAGCGATGGAATCCCAAGCCCACCTTGAGATAGAGGTCTTGCAACTCTATGCCAACTAACCCATGCTTTTTTGTGTTGTTCATCTCTGCCCGCCCACAAGAAATGAGATAGCTTCCTCTCAATGTGGTCTGCAATCCCCACCGGAACGCCAATCGCAGCCGCCGTATATACAGGAATGGATGATAGCACGTGAGCGATTAGTAGTCTTCTTCCCGCGAAGGATAGGAGTTTGGATCTCCAAGCTGTGAATTTATTTACAATCTTCTTCATCAAGAACTCGAAGTCATTTAGTCTCATCCTACCTTTTGTTATAGGGATACCCAGGTAAGTGAAAGATTCCTTTGTTGCCCCCATATCCATACAAACTTCCACTCTATTTATCACCTCCAAATCTTTTCCACCTACTACACATATAGATTTATCTTTATTGATTCATTGCCCCGTGGCCCTTTCATATGCCTCAAAAGTATCCTTAATCTTCTCCATCGATCTCTGATCAGCATTGAAAAATAAAGAAATGTCATCCGCATATAATAGAATTCTTGGTGGAATCACCTCCTCCCTTATCTTGAATCTCGAAATGTGTCCCTCCTCTTCTATCTTCAGAAATTTTCTACATAGAATCTCTTCGAAAAGAATGAACAAGAAAGGGGATAGCGCACAACCTTGCTTGAGGCCTCTACTCATCGGAAATAAACCTGCAGTCTTGTCCCCAACCGTGACGGTAGCCCATGTATTAGAAAAGAAGCTTAAGCACAACTTCACCAAATTGTTGCATCACTCTCCACAGAACATTCCAATCAGTCCTATCATAAGCTTTCGACATATCATACTTCAGAATCACATTGGGTGTCCCTTGGCCTCTATTGATGTCGTGCATCACCTCCTTCGCAAGCCTGACATGATGAGTGATGTCGCATCCTTTAACAAAAGCACCTTGTACCTTGGAAATCAATCTCGGCATCATGGGAGCCATCCTATCACTGAGAATACGTGCAAGAATACGGAGGGCAACATTTTCAATAGATATTGGCCTGAAGTCCTTTGGTAGTCTCTTTGGGCAATCCACCTTTGGCATAAGCAGAATTCGGCAGCAGAAAAGGCCCCTAAAGCAAGGTTGTCCTCTAAAGAAAACCTCTGTCATCTTCATAAAATCCGCGCCAATGATGGACCAAGCAGCCTGGAAGAACAACCCCGTGAACCCATATGAACCTGGAGCTGCTAAGGAGTCCATCTTTAGTAGGGTCTTCACAACCTCCTCTTCACGGGGGACAGCGAGAAGGGAAAAATTTTCATCCATAGATACCAACTCCGGGATGTTTTGCAAGAAATTCTCCAAGTCAGGTACATTTGTTTCCACCACCTCATTGAAGAAATGTTTATAGAGGTCTGCCGCCACCTCCACCATCATCTTTGGATCCTATATAAACGTGCCATCTGGCAAGACCACACTTTTAAGCCTCCTGCGCTTCCTTCTTGCTTTGACGGTAGCATGATAAATTTCGTATTACGCTCCCCGTCTTGAAGCCAGCTTATCCTCGCTTTCTCTTTCAACATCGCCTCTTCTTCATCCAACAATTGTTGCAGTTCATTCTCAGCCGTCCTCAGGTTATCTTTATTCGCCATATTTGGGTTCCCATCGAACGCAATCTGTGTAGTAAACACCACATCCTCCAAGTCTTTGATGCGCTGTTTAATTTCTCCATTGGACTCTTTGCTCCATCTTCGTAAAGTTGATCTAACTCTTTTAAGCTTGTGACAAAAAATGAAGGACGGGTGTCCAGTCACCTGTTCACTCCAAGCATGTTCAATCACCTTTAAACAGTCTTCATGCTCAAGCCACACCTTCATGAAAACAAAATGTGTCGTCTTTCGCTCTAATGCTTGATCGCCTGGAATTGTCACTATTGGACTGTGATCAGAAACTCTATCTCTGGTTAAGTGTATCGATCTGGTTGTTGGCCTTGCCACCAACCATGCCTCATTCACTAACACCCTATCTATTCTCTGCCACATAGTAGGTGTAAGAATCTTCTTGTTCACCCAAGTGAATTGACTACCTTCAAACGGAATTTCATCCAAAGCAACATCCGCAATCAAGGTGTTGAAATCCAGCATGTCCTGATATCCTGGAATGTTCCCGCCTTGTCTCTCCCTTATAATACGTACCACATTGAAGTCACCTGCAATCATCCATGGCTCATCTCCTATATGTTCCTCCATTGTCATTATCTCTTTCCAACAAGACCTCCTCTCAAGGTTATCACAACTGGCATATATAGCTGTAATAAAGAACTTTGCCCCATCGCTGGCCTCCAATCTCACCGTGATATGTTGCCTATGTCTCTTGAATACAGAAGGATTTGTATTTTTTTCTGCATAGAACCAAATCTTCCCTTCCTCCTCTTGATTATCCACTGTCCAATCAAGCCTCACAATGTCCATGAGTTCTGCAGCCTGATCAGCATGAAGAAACGGCTCAAAAAAACAAACAAACCACACCTAGTTTATATCTACCACAAATTATGCTCAGAACTCTCCTCGTAGGATTATTAGATGCCCCTCTGATGTTCCAAAAAATAGAAGTAAAGTCCATATTAACTTTGTGCCGCCGTCACCACCAAAGATGAAAAAAATGATCAGGGGCTATATCCCCCTTCCAGTTCCAACCAATACCCATCAAAAAATTCTCCGTCGTAGTCTGAGTGTCTCCTCCTAGAATGATAACGTCTGTGGTACCGGCTATCATCACCATCTCTTCTATGTCTGCTATGACTCCTTCCAGATGTCCTCCTATGATCAGCATAGTTACCCTCAAGGAAAATGAAATCCTCCAATCATCTGTTCGACAAAAATCTGTTGTTACCCTCTCTATCCACGACCACTCGTCTTGGTGATCTATGGTGCTGCCTGACCAGGGACGGGCTCCGCGCCTGAGGGATCTCTCTAGAATCCAAGGTTCTGTCTGACACAACCACCATGGCATTAGATACAGTCATCTTCTCTTGCATAGTTAAGGCCTCCCTAGGTATCCCTGACTCTCTCCCAAACTCAATAAGCTGCGTGCTATTTGACCCCACCGGCCCTCTCGCCACCATGAAGAACTGCACAGTCGTCCGACGTTGCCCGTATGTAAGAGATACAAATTGAGGGACATCTTCACTGAATGCCTCTACCAGGATAATCAGGCCAGATAAGTCATCTTTTTCCTTCTGCCAGTCTGAAATGAACCTCATTTTTCCAAAAGGTGATATAATCTTCTCCATCGTGTCATCATCTCTACAGGTAATAGGGATGTCTGCTACCCAAAACCAGAAAGCCTCCTTCCGTTGGTGTTGTTCTCCATTACTCATGTGTTGCAATTCAATTTTTTTTCCGCGCATATCTGGTACGCCCTTCTCCTTTACTTCCTTCGCCTCCTTATCGCATGAGAAGAAAGTAACAGCCTTACGTTCCGCAAATATGTATAGGTCTGCAGCATTGGGCCAGCACTACCGCATGAATGGGAAAAGCTCCTTCCATTGAACACCATAGGGCCAAGATATCTCCACCGCCCTCTCTAGCGCCGTCATCTTCGCTCTACGCATCTCGTCGTCAGGCCCGACATCAACATCAATGCGCTTAGGGATGTGTTGCGGACCGCCCCTGGCCGGGATGCCCGACGACAATGGTGGAAACGTCGTCCTTGAGTGAACGTCTGGCGGCCTCCGTCTCGGCATATAAAACATGCATCTAGAAGCCACATGACCCGGTCTTTGACACTTATAGCAAACCTTGCTTCCTCTACACTGCGCCTGCCAATGGCCTCTCCCCATACATATGAAACATGTGTTGTGGGGGATCCCGTATAGCGGTGTCTTCCTCTGGGGCCGTAGCGAGTCGACCGACTGTGTGATGGGTGTCGGAGCAGGCTCCTGCCTAGGGTTTGGGACATCAATAACCTCCGTCGTTCTAAACTTAGATGGCCGCGTCGCTTGATTCACAGGACCAATATGGTCGATCGGCGGGCAGGCCGACTCGATAACCATAGGAGTTACGTCTCCTTCCTCCCTCGGTGGCGGCGGTGGCGCTCCCTCATCATCAGGACCCTGGGTATCTTCCTGCAGCTGCATCATAAATGGGCTACTGGACGCTGGCTCCTCCGTCCGCTTGGGCTCATCACATTTGGGTCTATCAACCCTCTGCTCTTCCACCCCAGAAACACTAGGCGGCAAGTCATGCAGTGTTTCTTCATTGGCCATCACAACCCTGATGTTGGGAAGCACCTCCTCCGGTGAGACTGCAGACGAAATCATCTTGTTTCTCCTCTCCACAACGACCTGTTGCGTCCCGTGATCTCGCGTGGTTTGTCTTGTCACCCTGCGCAAAAGGGGCAAGGGCAGCATCTTGATCGAGCACTTAACTACGAGTGATGGTAGCCTCCGGTAGGTAGAGTGCCTAGCCGGAGCGGATGGCGGCGGCACCGCCAATGGCACGCACGTCCAAGGGATCTCCCTCGATCGCCTCAGCACTGATAAGGGTTAAGGTGCTTCCTCAACACCGACACCTACACTTGACTTCATGAAATATAAGAAAGTTGGAATTAAAAAGTAAGTACAATTTATAGTCATGTTGAGAATGGTTCAACCTAAAATATGAAATTTTGAGATAATGTTTGTACACCATCTCTACTCTTGGAATGAGATGAACTTTATATTTGGGTTGTAGTAAAGTGCTTATTTCATGTCATTATGAGTGAGAGATACACAGTTTATGCTTAAAATGGACATATGAGATCAAACAAAGAATAGCTTGGAAACCTAGGTGAAAAGGTAAACGACAAGTGAAATTAGAATCATAATTGGAAATGTAATCACCAAATGGAAAATGAGGATTTAAGTGGAATGAAATGGCTTAGTGACAATGTTAGGAAATGAATGGTAATGTAGACATATCCTTAATGTAATTTGTATCAAACTTAGTCATAATGTGAAAAAATTGCATAACAAGATATCTAAGTAGGGATCCTAACCCTAAGTTTTGAACTAAAGATGTGTCATCATTCACGTTAAGCTTACTAAGTTTGAATTTTGGGGATAAAATTCCTTTTAAAGAGGGGTGAATATAATATCCTCAATTTTTTAAAATTGAATTATACAAATATCGGGCAAGAGTTTATAAGTAACTCGTTGATTGCATTTTGATAGAATAGTGTGGGTTTGACCCATGGCCCAAGTAAGGCCCATGACACTATATGTTTTGCAAATAGGTCCTTGTGGCTCAAACTGAAAAAGAGGGAATCAAAAAATAAACAAAAGGTAATGGAATTGTGAGATTTTGGCTAAACTATATGTGAGGAAATTATCTCATACCGTCTTCTTGTATGACTAGTTGAATTTTGAGGAAAAAGTACATATACGAGAGAAAAGATGTTATAACCTGGTTTTTCCCATGTTTTCATATATTTGTTTACAAATAATATAATATGAAGGAGTCATTATAAATATGGTTCTCTATGTGTCTTATTTGAAAATTTTGGTTTGAAAGTGCAAACACTCAATATGGGATGCATTGTGTGTAGTTAACTATTTTTAATAAACCATTAATAGATTTTGAACAAAGAAAGAGTGGAAGATCCAATGATAAAGTGATTTCTAAAGTTAATGGACAATTGGTATTCTAAATATGGAATTATGTGGAATACTCTAGAAAAGAGATTTTTTGCATAAATAAATAATAATAGCTTTATGCATTGTCGGACAATAGAATTAGGAGATAATGTGCTTGTTTCCAAAAGAAAATAAAATGTATGGTGTTTAGAATAATTATCTAGTCATTAATGGAAACACAATGTTTGCAGAACCAAATAGTTTTACCTTGGTTTGTATTTTGTGATATTGAAAATATAAATGAAAAGAAGAGAATTCTAGAATTCGGAAGAAAAAGGACTCACAATGTGGTGTCAGCAATTAATTTAGGAATATGCTAAAAGGACAAATTTTATGAATAAAAGTTACTCCAATAAATCCCTAAATATTAACTAAGGATGGGAAAGACTTAAAATGGTTTCCCTCAAAGTTTTATTTAGAAAGGATGTTTCTAATGGCCTAGAGAAATTCATAAATATAAAGGGATCTACCTAAATTTAATGAATTATATTCCTTTTTGAAGAGAGAGAAAAGGGGGAATCTAGAAGTATTTTTTGACACCCAATCTTACCTTCAATGAGATTTCATCATTAAAAACATTACCTCAAAATTTGACACCAAGAGGGTGAAGGAGGAGAGAGATACTAATTTTATAAGATTTCATAAAGTGAAGAATTAATTAAAAAATGTGTCACATTTAATGTGACTGGGACTGTAGAAAAATAAGCCCTAGACCCCTATATGCACGTGAATCTTTTTCATATGATCCAAGATCCACGGTAGGACGGTCATCTTCTAGCTAATGACTAAAAAAGAAACTTGACCAACAATATATATGAATTCTTTGTGTCTTGATCTCTTTCCGCACTGAACCTCTCCTGCTAATTCCTTCTCCTTTGGCTTTGAGAGAGGAAATTAGACTCAATCATCCATAATTTGGCATGTCCTCGACTAGGATTACAACTTCCCCAAATTGTTGTAGAATATGAGTTTTTAGAAGGTTGCGATGACGCCTGCCTCACCCTCTATCTCCTATATAAGGGTACACAACCCCTTTGGAAACTTATAATATCCTTCTCATAAGTTCATAGTGTGAGAATCTACTCCACCATCAATTTCCATGACCCCCTGATCCCCTACTTCCACCTATGGGTACCCCTCCATCCTTTCCCCCTTGCTCGTTCCTCTCAAGACCTCACCACCGCCGATGAGTTTGGCTTGGCCCAACAAAGGTGGTTGTGCCTTAACCTCACCCTTCAATACCCTGTATCACAAAGTCAACCTTTGGGTAGACTAGGTTGGGCGCATTGTGATGTCTCGAGGTTAGAGAAATCAAGCGTAAAAAAGTCAGCTATAACCCTAGGTTCGACATGAAAGAGTAAGGGCCTTCTCGTCATTTGGCCTCTTGTCTCACCCCTAGTCGTGTTGGCATTGGGTAATGAGATGGTTCACACATATTGTTTATATGGCCCAAACCCACTTCTATTCTGGCAAATATAAACCTTGTTGATGTGTCTATACACGATTTATTAGATCATTAAAAATATTTATATATTTATAGCAATTGCTAGGATGGTTAGATTGAGACGAATTATATATGAAAATTGATCACAAAAATGAGAGGAATCCAAATAAAATAGTTTCATAGTATGTGTTCTTATTATTCTAAAAGTTGAGAAAATATGCGTTTAAGTGGTGATTAGTACATTAAAACCCTAGATTTGATTATTAACATGTTGAATATGTCAAAAAATTGTATTTTGTGTTATTGTCTAATGTTGTTGAACATGATGGAATTTAAGATGAGTTGACACCATTATGATTATAAATATGATAATTAGAATTTTTAGTGTTAATAACCATATATGGAAATAATTAGGTTTAAAGATCTCTTGATGTATTATTAAGGGACATATTTTAATCTAGTGTCCATAATATAATCGTATGACAATTTTGATAATCATAGAAGCACTTAATATGAATTAGGGTTCTTAGTCATTAGATCAGATTACATGGGACTTCGTGTATCAAAGGTAACCCTAATGATAACTCAAACCAACCAAGGAAACTCTAAACCCTAGATTAGGACCTGAGTAGGGTTTAGTCTATATAATGTCATGGTGATACTTTAGGAGTTACATATGTGTAGATTAAATGATTGGATTATTATTTACTTGCTTGGATATGTTGACTAGTTGATTGAATCTACTTGAAGTATAATTGTATAATCTTCATGGCTCACCATCAAGGTATGTGGTTGCACCTAAGACTACCCACATTAGCTAGCCAGCATTTTTTGAGGTTTTCTCAAGAATTGAATAATTAATATGTTGGTTGTTTATTTATATTATGTTAAATTATAATGCCACTATGAGTATCACATAAAGATATATTATGTGAATAAATAATAGTTCTCATTTTCAAGTATTTGATGGAATATATGTTTTTAGTTTACTTGCACAGTTTTGCATGCATCCCACGTACACAATATAACTTGTTATGTTGATATGTGCTTTTCGTTTCATGGCATTTTTAGGTACATGCTTAACTATGATGATATCAAGACAGGATGGATAGATCAAATTACGTATGACATAAAGCTAATTAAGGAGGATTAGCTAGTTACTTCTTCTCACATATTGTAATTCTCATGGGTAAAGTTCATGTAAGCATTTTGCAAACAATAATTGTGAATTAATGAAATTATTTTCTATTACTTGTTATTTGATTAAATATGGATCCTTGGGATAAATTTTAGATAATGACTCCCATCTTTTTGGCTATCCTTAAGGGTTTCTAAAAAGTGAGGTTGTTACTGTAGTCTTCTCACATTTGTTTCACTTCTGTGCAATCTCGCATTGCATGAAGGATCGTTTCCTTATTGCCATTGCATCGTGAGAAGAAGACATCATAGGTGAGCTTCCTATTGAGTCTCAGATCATTTGCGAGCAGATGATTCTAATGAAGAATCCAAATATGGGTCTTCATTCTATGTGGAATGGCTAGAACCCATATTTTAGCATAATGATCGATGTTGTTGATATTTGAGGAGTTCATGAGAACTCTATAGGTTGAGTTCATCATGAAGTTACCATCACTGGTGTGCAACCAGATCATACCATCCTCTCCATAGGAGTTTCTAGGGGAAGGGATATGAACAATGTCCTGTATAGTAGTATTGGTGAACCAATAATAAAAAAATCAGTATCACATGTCCTTTCATCAAAAACCAAGAAAAACACCTTCAAGTCATTAATGTCTTCAGGGATGATAAGTCAGGGTTTGATGGTGAGAATGTATACTTATCCTACCCAAGTTTTTGACCATACATTAGTCTTCCAACAAGAGACTATTGCTATCTTTGAGTTGTTAGATAGGAAGGGATTGACATCCTGATGCTACACCAAGTGTGTGAGCCAAAAAGGTTTCTAGATCCCTGTCTAGAATCTTTTTCTTTCATGAGTTACACCCTAGGAACTTGTCTGTTCTGGATGAAGTTCCATGCCAACTTGATGATTAGAGCTTTATTGAACTCCCTTGCTAACTTGACGCCCAGACCGCCATGATGAAGAGGGTTGGTAAGATGATTCTAAGCTACTAAATTCAAGCTTTTGGATGATGTTGACCAAATCCATATAAAGTTCTGATCAGTTGGTAGTTTATGTCTCCAATCGAAGTCAAATGAAGAACTGCATGCATGGTGTAACATGTTTTGGATATCAACTCCGATTTACTAGTGTAACACGCCCAACAAGTGATAGAAGTTTGTGATATCAATTGGTGTTTTGGAGTTGGATTTTCTAACGTCGATAGTGGAAGTTATCTTTATGATCTTATCTGCCTTCTTATGTCTAGACATGAATATATATTTAATTATGGGTATTTTGACCCCACATTATAACAATTGGATGTTTTATCCTAAATGTTAACTTACCTTTCTCTATTTAAGTGTATGCATAAACCAATTTTATTTCTTGTAGTGGTATATATGTACAACCATATATACAAGGCACACTTTCTCCACCATGAGTGTGCTTTAATACTTTTTATTTATATAGGGGCTTACTATCTCCACCTAGAGTGTGCTATCTCCACCAAATATTTATTTTTAGGTTGAGACTCAATGTCCTAGACCTTCTTGAAATAACTTTAGTCTATATTTCTTACATGCACTACTTATATTTGTGATATTATATTAAGGAAAGAAATCTATTACTTCCAGTTATCCTTTTCTTTGAAATTCATATTCTTTTGATACCCGCTCGGGTGGTACTTTCCTCTTCTTTGGGAAGCCTTGTTACATTTGATGTCCTTTTATTCCTTACATTGTTTCATCCCGGATTATTATGCTCATACCGACTTATATGTTGATAACTTTAATTTATATCTTCTTTTATGGGGTAAGCTTCCAACCCTAGGTGTAGGACATGGAGGACATAGCATGAAGATGAGGACCTAGGTTATTGAGATGACTCATAATGAGAGATACACTTGAGATAGTTTAGATATCCCTCTACCTAGATCTTGATGATGTTGTACTTTCATGTAAGCCCCTTAGTGGGAGAATTTTATGTAACCTTGATATATTGAATATAGTCAAGAATTTTATGTAACCTTGATATATTGAATATAGTTATCAAAATTGAATATAGTCAAGAAATATTATCTGCTACTATAGTTTGGTCTTCGTATATCATCATTTAATTATTAAAAAAATATACAGCTATTCTAGCATGCTTGTTAGTATGTTTTGAATAGATGGTTTGTTTATCAGTATGGAATGGATCCCCTCTCGGCCCCACTCCTTACAATAATCGCTTCATATATTCTTTACTCAATGAGATAGCATGATAACAATTACCAAATTAAGGATCTCCTAATATAATTAGAAATAAATTAGACACATCCATGCTAGACTAAAGTCTTTAAGGGAGCTTGTGTCTAATGTAGATGGTGATTGCACTGGTACCAAAGACAATATAGTCAATCTTTTCACTAAGGGACTTTTTGCATCCCTAGTGGACAAATCTAAGCAGGGGATGGGATTGAAACTCATTACTTAACCATAGATAGAAGAAACCCAACCTAACAAAGTCAAGATATCACACAATAAGTTTAGATGTGGTAATAACAAACTATCATGTGAATTAATGGCATCTACAACTAAATTGGATTCTTACAAATTTGTTTATCTATCCCCAAAAGTGTTGAAAGTGTCATGGACTGCAAGTAAGTAAAGAATGATTATCTAAATGTGATTAAGTCCTAAAAAATGATGTTATCAATACACCTTTGAGATGCCAAACTTATTGAATGATGTTGTGAGACCGCCAAAGGAAAATGGGTTATTCTCTAGAAATGAATTATGATACAAGATACATATGTGTGACCATCATTGCATCAATCTTACAGATCACTTCCACAACCTTTATTATGTAGTTATTAATAGACACATTTCGTACCTAGGTTTAGGTTCAAGATGTTTGATCGCCTAGTCATTGTGAGGACAATATTGAATAACTTAGAGAGTGGTTCAAATCAAAATGTGCCATAACTGAATAAAATAATAGAATAGCAATTTTCGTGAGCTCTTTGTTATCAGAATTTGTGGGGATTGTTAGATCTAGAACCTACATGTGCAATAGTTGTAGTACTTTCTAGTATGTTTACGTTGTGTAGTTTGTGTGAAGTAGGAACTCTTTTGTCCCGCATTGTATGCTTCCAAGTAGGAACCAACTCATATATGGGAGGGTTTGTAAACACTTCAGCGCATGCATGCACACTTGGGCAGGCATGAGAATCACACCTCATGACTCAAGAGAATGTCTTCAATCTTTTATCTTTTTTCACACTACAATGTTTAGAAATGAAATCTTTATTTGAGTTGTACTTGACCAGTTGTATATGGCCTGTTGAACTTTATTCAAACTATTATTGAATGGTAAATTACATGTTATCTATGGTTAAATATGACTCTAGTTATTATGTATTTACTTTGTTTGAGGCTTCTATTCTAGAAAACTATGATCGTGTGGTGAGAAAGAGAAGTGGTTGAATCTTGATTTCTTAAATAGGCGTACGATGATTAGGGTTGGACACTTGCAATATTTTTCACTAATCCTATCACTGTTGCAATGGAAAATGAAGTTTGGGTGAATCGTCTTCTCATTTCTTCTCTTGTTGTTGTAGTATATTGTTTTTGTTTCTCACTTATCCGATGTGGGTGATAGGGGCATGGTTGAAGATTGATTGAGGCAAGGTGTGTCTCAACCATGTGAATGTTCTATCCTACAAAGAAAGTACAAACACCTACTTGCATTGTAACATGGCATTGTTTTCTCTAAGAGAAGTCATCCGTGGACAGCTAATTCTAACATCAGTTTCTTTCAATTTGTTCTTTTGATCAATCTAGTATTTGTTTTATAGTTTCATGTTAGATCTTGTTTTTCCTTGCTTTCTTTGCTAATTGATGTGGTTGCATATTGAATGATATATCGTCAATATTCCCAATAGTAATCATCATACACACAACTTTGATCTAGTAAGGGTATGGGCATACCTCTACACAATGCTACACTAACCATCTATTGTCTTACTATGAATAGTGTTACATAGTTGTGAGTAGAAAATCCAAGCCCAAACCAGAATATTACCATTTGTTAGAGAGAAATGAAGGACAAATTCTGAACCCAATTGCACTCTAGTCGAATTTAATCCTCAAGATCATTTGATAACTGTAGAAAAAGAGTTAACATAGCATATCCAGTTGCACCGCACACAATGCACAACCTACCAAATTTTGATAATTGATTCCCATATGGATTCAACAGAGGAGATCCGACCGGGAAAGCTAGATGTTCACAGTACAAGTGCCAACGAGTAGGTTCTTCCTAATCCAAAGAAAAAACATGGTAGCGCAAGTATGTGCAGAAGTTCTTCGGAATGTACATTGTAGGAGAACAAGCTAAACTCTTATTTTATCCTCAAATGTGACCAAGTACGACACCCCCAACCCCAACACACACATACACACATGTGCACGAACGCACGCGCACACACTGAGTCATTGGTGTGAAGGGACATAGATGACACCACCAAGCAAGGTTTTGTTTGCCAACTACTAAAGCGCGATGCACCTTTTTCAAAAACCGCTACTCATAGTCAACATATAAATTATATATGTAATAGTACTCGTGCGATCGAACCACTGCACCTATGAACTCAGCTGTGCGAATTCACATGGTATCAAGAACCAAAACTCTTACAAGACCCTTTAGCTGCGGTGTTACTTTACACTAAGATCAGTGATACTCATTGGTTTCGAGTGAATTTTCAATGTGCGCCACCTCTAACAACACCTGTAAGTGGAGTGGAATAACACTTGCAAACTGCTCAACCTGCGGAGATCTTGCGTACAATATCTACAACTGAACCTGATGCTACTGCAGATTATTGTCTGAGACTAACCAAGTGGTACACTGCGTGGAGATGAATGCAGAAGCAATATCATGTAGGGTTTAACTAGAACCAGAGGGACCCTTCTAGTCAATCATCTTCTTTTTTTCGTCTCACAAATGAGAGGAGGTTTCTTTTAATGCTAACAACTTATTCTCATTAGAAATGCTGCAGATTTGTGAGATGGACAAAGGAACACATACAGCACAAGAATACCCAACAGAAAGGTTCCCGTGTATTATGGGAACTCAACCTCTTTTCACAGCTGTTTTGCGGTGTGCCCACGGTACCGAGTTAACCAAAGTGTGGCTCTAATCTTTCTTTATATTTCTTTCCGTTGGTATACAGCCGGACAGGTACAGGTAGGGAGTTGGTTAGGTACTTCGGTTTATCGAGATTTCTGTCGAGCATACAGTTCATTCCTTGACTATCCTCGCTACCCTCTTGTTGTTACATGTGTGTCATGAACTCCAACGAAAACATTGGTCAAAGCAATTAAAGTAATTACTGCTGTGACCGATAACAGAATATGTTTCCCAATATTTTATCTATACCCGCCTTTTTAGAAAGTAATTACTGCTGTGACCGATGTTACGCAAGTTGTTTAACAACAGAAATCGCTAGCCCAAGTTGCAGAGTTAGTCAAAACTCTCATCACCAGAAACGCCATTTTTCCTGGACGCGGAGCACGGAAGTGCTGTATGTATAGCTGGAACTCCACTTGCTTGCGATTCCCACTCAGACATTTATGGCGCAACACATTGATCATACGTGCTGGTCAGCAACTCGTCGATCTATGGATGGACAATGCGTGATCAAGTAAGACTCCACAGGAGTCATTTTTAAGGCCAACATCATATCATTCATCCAGCCTGCCACCGTCCCAACTTCAACTGCACGTGAACCATGCATTAGTAATGCAGAGGGAAACCACACCGCCCCAACTCTCTGGCACCCCGGCAAAACACAATGTATCCTGGATCTTATTCTATGAAATCTTCTGTCGGCCATCTTTACCAACATGGTGGTTTCTAGCTCTAACATCATCAGCAGTTTTCTTTCTTGGGTGAGGCGCTCGACTAAGTAGGTTACTTAATTCTCTTGAAATCTGTCAAAAGCCTACTATCGGCTAGGTACCTTAAAACAAAGTAGTCTAATTGTGTCTATTTAGCATGGTTAAGCCCAATGTAGTGCAGCAAATACATGTGAGAAAAGTAGTTTTGTCTCTAGTGCAAATGGCAAAGAAGTTTTTTCTCATATTACTTACTCCTAGAACTTTTGTGGTCCTCATACGTAGGATCACATGGGGCACTAGTGTCCAAGGGGTCCTAGGAAGGAGGTATGCTCACTTTCTTGGTGGGTGGGGTTACCACATCACAACGAACGCGCGCACACGCGCCACGCCACGCCTCATCTGGCCTGGCCCGGGCTGGTGGCTTATGGCTTGTGGATTGTGGAGAATATCTTCGGGCTTCTTTTTGCACTAGGATACAACTAAGTAATTAATTACTCGTGTAATTAATTATTTCTTTCCTATTTCAGATTTCTTAATCCTAAGTGGAAAGTGTTTCTCTTTTGCAGACTATTCTGTATTGTGTACAAGAGCAACTGAGTGTGTGCGTCTTACTAGGAATAAGATTAGGGACGTGTATGGTTATATATACACCTCCAGTCATTAAGGTAAAACACACAACAAACAGATTTCTGCCGTCGTTTCACGTGTGTTTTGAGAGCCCTAATCCAGAGAGCGAGTGCCTTCGTTCCAAGCCGCTTCGTGGAGTTGTTCTCATGTGTGAAGTGCGGTGTTCTCCTTCCCGTCACCGAGACGCAACTGTCAGGTGGTGGTTCATGCGGTTGTTGTGCTGCACTGGTAGCAGTGTAATGTGACTACGTTAAGCGCGAGCGAGACGAGTCGGTTCTAGGTTCGTGCCAAATCGAGTCTGGGAGAACGGTGCCTATTCGCGAGGCTTGCCGGGCACTAATTTCTTTAAGTATCACGTTCGTTTCTCAACGAACGACCTGGTTTGTGAATCTAACTCTTATTATTTCTGTTCTCTTGCTTTGTTTGATATTCGTTTCTTATTTTGGATCTGCCTGGAATTGTTAATTTCTTTACACATGTCGCTGTTGCATGAACGACGTTAATAAATATTAACAACAATCTTTAAGAAATCATATTTCTGTCATTAATTAACAATGGTCGGTCAGGGTGGTTCGAGAAATAAAATTGATACCAGCAGTATGCCTGAAAAATTTACTAGTACCAACTTTGCCCGTCGGCAGAGTCAGATGGAAATTTAGTTGAATATTGTGGGTTTTGATCAATACTTAGTAGAGACTGAACCTAAATCTGATGAATCGATTCCTGATAATGCAAATATAATTGTTAATTGGAAGAAGGGTGACAAAACGTGTTGCGGTTTGATTTTGTTTGGTTTAAATAACAAACTATATGATTCTTACTCAAAGCTGCCAGTCACTACATCTAAGGTTTTGTGGGAATTGTTGATTAAGAATTTTAGTACTGAAAATCAAGGTGTTGAAAAATATTGCGTGTCTAAATTTTTTAAATTTCAGATGGTTGAGGCTAAGTCAGTTTCCGATCAAACACATGATCTGCAACTCCTAGTTCATGAACTCTCAGATGCCAAGATGGTATTGCCTGAGAATTTTGTTGTTATGTCTATCATAGAAAAATTCCCTAAGTCATGGGAATCGTTTGGTATGTCTCTGAAGCATCGCAAAGGGACACATACAATGGAAGAACTAATGATGGATATTAATATACAAGAAGAACACTTAAAGGAGAAAGTGGTCAAGGTGCCTACTGATGCAAATCCAACTGTTAATTTTACTTCTGTGAAAAACACCAAAGATAAGAAATCTAAGAATGCACATAAACCTAAGGCAAAGATCCAAAAGAAACCTAATAACAAACCTTATTGGACTTGTGGACAGGTTGGCCACTGGAACAAGGAGTGTCCTACTAAGAAGGCAAAGAAAGCTACCGCATCTGCAACTGACGAGGCTGTGGTCAACATGATGACTACATCCTTGAACCTCAATGATGGGTATGTATCTCTTAAACCTGAAATCCTTTCTATTTTTGAATCACTTTATTGGATAATTGACACTGGGGCTAATGTACATGTGTGTGCTGATAAATCCTTGTTTGTTTCTTATCAGGCCTCTCGAGGTCGGTCCATGACTTTGGGCGATTCCAGCTCTACAAAAGTCAAAGGTGAAGGACGGGTGGACTTGAAGTTCCCTTCGGGGAAGGTTTTGACTCTTAACAGGGTCAGACATGTTCCAACCATTCGACGCAATATCCTTAATGGCGTCATTTTAGTTAGGGAAGGTTATAGAGTAGACTGCAACTGTAATAAGGCTATTATTACACGCCTTCGTGATTCTTTGTTTTTTGGCAAAGGGTACTTATGTTATGTAGAGAACTTATTTAAGATTCATGTTGAACCTTTTTCAAATTCCATTTTAAATTTGAATGATTATAGTTCTGTTTGCATGAATCTTGTTTCATCCGATGTATGGCATTCACATTTGGGACATGTTAATGTTGCATCAATGAAGCGTATGATAAATCTAAATTTGATCCCTAAATCTAAAATTAGCAACAATAAATGTGAAATTTATGTACAAGCTAAATTGCCTAGCAAACCTTTTCATTCTGTGAATAGGAATTCAGAAATTTTGGATTTAGTGCATACAGATATCTGTGAATTTAATGGTGTTGCTATGAGGGATCAAAAGCGTTATTTTATAACTTTTATTGATGATGCGAGTAGATACTGTTATGTCTTTTTACTTAGAAGTAAATATGAGGCATTGGATAAATTTAAAATTTATAAGAAAGAAGCTGAAACTCAAACCGGTAAAATACTTAAGCTATTAAGGTCTGATAGGGGAGGAGAGTATACCTCAAACTTATTTTTTGGAATTTTGCCAATTACATGGTATAGTTCATGAGGTCACTGCTCCTTATTCACCACAATGAAATGGGATAGATGAACATAAAAACTGAACCTTAATAGATATGGTAAATACCTTACTCCAAACATCTGGATTACCCAACTTTCTGTGGGGTGGAGCTTTGAATACGGCTTGCCATATTCTAAATAGAGTTCCCCATAAACATTTAGAGAGTAGTCTGTTTGAGTTATGGAGAGGAAGGAAACCGAGTCTTAAATATCTTCGCGTGTGGGGGTGCCTTGCAAAGGTACTTGTCCCTGAACACAAAAGGGAGAAATTGGGACCGAAAACGGTTGATACCATATTTTTGGGTTATGTAGAGACAAGCTATGCTTACAGATTCCTGATTGTAAAATCAGATATCTCTGGCATTGAGGTCAATACAATTGTAGAATTACGTGATGCAACATTTCTTGAGGATGTGTTTCCTATGAAAACTGGTGTGCCCAATGAAGTATCTCAAAAAGATTCATTTACCACAGGTTCCATTCCCGAGCACGTGGAAAGGATGACAAATGTGGGGGGCGACTCAGAACAAGCTATTTCTGAATCAGATGATTCTGAAGAAATAGTTGAACCAAGGAGAAGTAAACGGCCTAGGACATCCAAGGACTTTGGAAGTGAGTTTCTCACGTACAATGTTGAGGATGATCTTGTTACTTTCAAACAAGCTATGGAATCTCCAAAATCTAAGTTTTGGAAATAAGCCGTTAATGATGAAATCCAATCAATTCTCTCGAATGGAACTTGGGAATTGGTGGATTTGCCTCCTGGTTGTTCTGCAGTTGGTTGCAAATGGATTTTTAAGAAGAAACTTAATGCATACAGGATAATAAATAAGTATAAGGCTAGGTTAGTTGCTAAGGGTTACACACAAAGGGAAGGAATAGATTATTTTGATACCTATTCACCTGTTTCCCGTATGACCACAATCTGAGTGCTTATAGAATTGGCTTCCATTTATAATCTATATATCCATCAGATGGATGTGAAGACCATGTTCTTACACGGTGATCTTAAAAAAGAGATATATATGAAACAACTTGAGAGATTTGTGGGTTGTGGGAATGAGTCCAAAGTGTGTAAACTTGTTAAGTCATTATATGGCTTGAAACAAGCCCCTAAGCAATGGCATGAGAAGTTTGATTCTGTGATATCATCATTTGGCTTTATTTCTAATGAATTTTATAAGTGTCTCTACTACAAGATTGTCAATAATGGATTCATTTTGTTATGCTTATACATCAATGATATCTTGCTTTTTGGTTCTGATATGAAAGTAGTAAATGAGACAAAGTCATTCTTGTGTAGCAAGTTTGAGATGAATGATATGGGTGTCAATGATGTGATTTTAGGGCTTAAAATCATAAGGTCTACTGATGGTATAACTCTCTCTCAGTCTCACTATGTTGAGAAGATACTGGAGAGGTTTGAGTACACATCACGTAAACATGTTAAGACTCCATATGATTCATCCAAGCCCTTGTTCAAGAATGAGACTGGGGTTCTAGTGTCTCAATTACGATACTCTCAGATTATCAGAAGTTTGATGTATCTTATGAACTATACACGTCCAGACATTGCGTTTGTCATGAACAAGTTAAGTAGATACACCAGTTGTCCCGACAAGATCTATTGGGAAGCTCTTGACAGAGTTCTGAGGTATATCAAGGGAACATATTCTCTTAGGCTACATTATGGTAAAAATCCTTCCGTAGTCGAAGGATATAGTGATGCAAGCTGGATTGCCGTGAATTCTGGGAGTAATGGTGTCTCAGGATATGTATTCCTATTGGGAGGAGGAGTTGTTTCCTGGAGGTCTAAGAAACATACCATATTGTCTCGGTCCACTTTTGAGGCAGAGTTGTGTGCTTTAGATGAAACTGGATTGGAAGTTGAATGGCTATATGGACTTATGTCTAGTTTACCTATGGTAATGAAACCGCTTCCTGCAATTTCAGTTCACTGTGACAATACTACAACTATTGCTAAGATAAAGAGTTCTAAGTACAATAAAAAATAGCGTAGACACATCCAAGTCAGATTGAAATCTGTAAGGGAGTTAGTGTCTAATGGGGTCGTGGCTGTAGACTACGTCGGTACCAAAGATAATACAGCTGAACCTTTCACTAAAGGTCTTACCTTGGCTTTAGTGGAAAAATTCAGGTTGGGGATGGGACTGAAACCCCTATAGATTTGTAGGCAGTAGCAACCCAACCTAAAAGAGTGGAGATCCCACAAATTGGGTTCAATGTGGTAATAGCAAGCTGTCAGTTAAATCGGATGACACTATGTATTCTTGTTTGATGCTTCTTGCATCTGTGTGTCTATTCCCTGGGAAACATGTTAGTGTCATGACTGCAAGTTAGTAAGAGAGTAGTCTCTTAATGGTGTCAAGTCTTAGGACAGGATATTAGCAGTACATCCTTGGAGACTCCAGCTAAGTGATTGATGTTGTGTAGGCCGCAACAGGAGAATTAGATTGTTCTCTGTTATCAATCATGATATAAAATTTTATATGCATGGCCTTAATGCATTGTTTTCTTTACTACCATGTCTTTATTGTGTTGTTACCAACCTATACTCTTGTACCCAAGGTTCAGGTTCAAGACTTTTGTTCACCTAGTTCCTACGGGGGTCACAGTTAGATAACTCAGGTAGATTCAAACCGAAAGGTATCTACTGAAAGCACAGTATGGACGACTAAATGGTAGAGCACACTACACATTGGACTTTGTGGGGGATTGTTAGATATATGGCTGATGTAGCAACCATCTATTTAGCATGGGTTAAGCCCAATGTAGTGCAACAAGTACATGTGAGAAAAGTAGTTTTGTCTCTAGTGCAAATGGCAAAGAAGTTTTATCCCATATTACTCACTCCTAGAACTTTTGTGATCCTCATATGTAGGATCACATGGGACACTAGTGTCCAAGGGGTCGTAGGAGGGAGGTATGCTCATCTCCTTGGTGGGTGGGGTTACCACATGACAACGCACGCATGCACGCACGCCACGCCTCGCCTGGTCGGGCCGGGCCGGGCTCGGGCTTGTGGATTGTGGATTGTGGATTATTGATTGTGGAGAATGTCTTCCGTCTTCCGGCTTCTTTTTGCACTAGGATACAACTAAGTAATTAATTACTCATGTAATTAATTGTTTCTTTCCTATTTCAGATTTCTTAATCCTAATTGGAAAGTGTTTCTCTATTGCAGACTATTCCGTATTGTGTATAAGAGCAATCGAGTGTTTGCGTCTTACTAGGAATAAGATTAGGGACGTGCGTGGCTATATATACGCCTTCGGTCATGAGGGTAAAATACACAACAAACATATTTATGTCGTCGTTTCACTGTGTTTTGAGAGCCCTAATCTATAGAGCGAGTGTCTTCGTTCCAAGCCGCTTCGTGGAGTTGTTCTCTTGTGTGAAGTGTGGCATTCTCTTCCCGTCACCGAGACGCAACTGTCAGGCGGTGGTTCCTGCAGTTACTGTGCTGCACTTGTAGCAGTGCAACGTGACTACGTGAAGCGCGAGTGAGACGAGTCGGTTCCAGGTTCGTGCCAGATCGAGTCTGGGAGAACGGTGTCTATCCGCGAGGATTGCCGGGCATTGATTTCTTTAAGTATTACGTTCGTTTCTCAACAAACGATCTGGTTTATCTTCATTTCTTATTTTGGATCTGCCTGGAATTGTTAATTTTTTGCACCTGTCGCTGTTGCATGAACGACGTTAATAAATATTAACAAGAGGTGAACTTTCTATGGCACCTTAGAACAAAGTAGGCATCGATCTAATAATCTTGTCCTAGCCCTCATAATTGTTAGCGTGTCGTCGTACACATTTGCTGAGGAACTTCTACAACTGATCTTCTTCAGAGGCTATCTCCAATCCTATCCTATGCCTACAGTTGATTTATAAATCCCTTCATCTTTGGCGCATTCAAGTGGTAGCCAACAAGAGTTTGGTGTTTTAGCATGCCCAGGGGTACAAGGAACCCCGCATGCAGATGGTAGGTGGCCTGCACAATTCAAATCACATTGATATCGTCGCACAGTGGGGAACTAGCTCATGCTTGCAAGCAAGGGAAGCCCTTTGTTGATGAAAGTTCATAGGAGTTCGGTTCGTGAAACGTTTCAGGTATTAGCTGGCTTAATAGTGCGTCGACACGTACCTGTGTAGCCATTTAGCTAATTCAATTTGCTAAGTTGCTATTCCAATGTCCAAATCACTTTGTACACTCCAATCACAGCACTGTATAGTATATGAAAACACACCAACAGCTCTGCTGCACTCTAGGGCATGGTTGGTAGCAGTTACGTCCAATCATGTGTTCATGGCTGACATTACATGCCAATGAATGAACAAGTGGGAGGTTTATGTGCCTATAGGCTATACGTGCTCTCTCGAGTTACAGATAATGACGAAGGATTAGCAGGGATTCGAAGCATTCGATAATGTTATTAATGTATGCAAGTGCATCAACAAGGCAAATTTGGAACGTACTATATATTGCTGGTATATTAATCAAGGGAAGAGAGTTGGGAATATAGTTGTCCATAATGATAGGAGAGCATGTGATTACGCAGAAAAACCGTGTGCACAAACTATAAATGACCAATGGGAATGTATTAAGTAAACTAATGAGAGGCTCGAGGTCCTGATCAATTGATAAAATGGCAAGTTTGAGAAACTAAATTGCCATTCCATTATCAGGGCAGCTAATCTACTCTGCTACTCTACTGGAATTGATTTTACACGTTAGGCGGACGTACTTACACCACCATCTCATACCCACTACATGAAGAATTTGTACGATCTGTTTTGTCCCTATTTAGTTCATCTATTGCTCTAGTTTAGCTTTTTTTTATATAATTTTTCCATTTTATTCTACTGGAGGCGCCCCATCGCCCTGCGAGGCAAGGCTATACCATTGTTGTTGCTTCCCTATTCAGGTGTACTAGCGGGTTTCGAACCCCTGACTTGCTCTACGACGAGTAGCAGGCTTTACTGCTAAGTCAAGTGGTAAAGTATTGTTTAACAATTTCTTATGAAAAATGCTCTATGGAGAAAAACTATATCCAAAGTTGAACCCCATTTATTTTTATGCATACACAAAGACAGAGAGAAAAAATGAATCTCTCTTTTTATTTTTATGTATACATAAAGACAAATAAGATCTAGCTTTGAATTTGATTTGATTCCATAAAACAAAACCCATTTGCTTATACCTACCAATCCTACTTACCTAGTTGATAGAACTTACCTCTCCTCCTCGCACTATTGACAAGAAATTAAAAGAAAAAAAAAAAAACAATCCTCGCACTATTGACAAGAAATTAAAAGAAAAAAAAACAATTTAACACACTTTTATAAAAATATTTACCAACATAGCACACTTTGTAAAATATTTCCCAAAATAACACATTTTGTGTGGAACCCGTCACTTTTTGTGGCGTTTTTATATGTGAGATTGAAAAACGTCACAACAATTGGCGTGTCTAAATTGAAAAACGTCACTTCCTATGGCGTTTTTCAAATTTTTTTTCAAATTTTTTTATTTAAAAGTAGACTCGCCAATTATTGTGACGATTTTCAATTTTGGTTATAAAAAATTCCACACAAAGTGGCGTTTTCAGACCAAAATGTGCTACTTTGGGAAATATTTTGCAAAGTGTGCTATGTTGGTAAATATTTTTATAAAAGTGTGCTAAATTGATATTTTTTCCAAATTAAAAAGTAGCAAGTATCATTTGCCATTTACATAAAGTTAAGTGTTTGTAAGCAACATGAGACGCCTATGGGCAACAAGTCTGGAACCAAATGGGAGCAATGACCTCGGTCTCACACTGCTGTAATATGCCACCATCCATATAACATGCCGACCTCATAAAGATGCACATCAAGCTATCATGTTACAAGAAATAAGCAAACATATGCTCCATCCGCCATAACCCCCAACTATTGGCCAGAATTTAGATTAACACCACCACGGTGCCACGCATCCATCAACTCAATGATGTCCATCGACTGCTTGCTTATTGAAAATTCCGATAAAGCATATGAAATCAAATCACCGCCTAAGCATGTTCAACAGGGATATAATTTGTCAAAATCTAGCTAGTTCGTCTAAATCTAGAGCCTGCTTATTTGAGATTCATGAATAGTAAAGGTTGCCAAATACAGAGTCAATAAGAATTCAAGTTGTAAGCATTTCAGATATTGGGCAATGCAGGACCAAGCTAAATAGAAAATCTATTAACAAAAAGTAATCCGGAAGGCCCGACCAATGTACCCTAAGGTTGAAGGAGAGAGAGTGCGAAAGAGAGAAAGATGGAACTAGATGAAATAGAAATTCTTTTTTGCACGGGACGTCTAGGTATAGGATAAGCTTAACATAATTTATTGGTTTTATTCAACTAACAACTTGCACCTCCATTTCTAGCACTACAACGTTATGTGCTTTAAGAAATTTTTGTTGTGTGACCTCCCCGATTATCCTATACGAGGGTGCATGTTAGAGAACAATAAAACACAAACAACATGTTTTGTGTGGGAAAGTGATGTGTCCTCGCGAACACACCAAATCTATTAGGGAAATTATCTCTAGAGTCTAACTTTTTAGCGACAAACTATCCACTTGTATATAACCAAGTTGATTTGAGTATAGAAATGTATCAGTCCCAAGGAACGACGTTATTAATTATTAATTCAAATCAATTACAATAAACAGAAAGCAAATTCCAGTGTGAGAGTGGTTGATTAAGACTAAGAAGGAAACAGAATGCAGGAACAAAACTACTTCATTGGGTTTTAGATTTAATTAATGATGGGAGATATTGGGGGTCTGACAGATCACCAACGTAGACCGCATTCTTATATTAACTGATTCAACTCTTTAGTTTATAAAGATTAAATCAGGTGCATGTGAATTTGTATTCTTTCAGAGCACAAATCATAAGGGTCGGGCTTCCCTAAACCCTAGGGTCTCAGTGATTGAGGATCCTCACCCCAACCATCCAACAAGATTCTTTCAGTGCTCTCGTCAAGAATACATGATTTCTATGTTGGTGTTCAAACTTATGGATCAGGGGTCTTGTCACCACAAGCTATAACAAATAAGATAAATTGGATACAAAGATTATAGTCTTCATCAGGGGTCTCGTCAAAAGATTATGGGTCATTCTTATTGGGATTAGGGGCCTCGTCAACCCATAAAGAATATAATCTAATTAACCAGAGAATGTGTGAAAACCGAACATAAAATATTTAATTACTAAATTATTATAGTTTAATATAATAAAGGTAAAGAATGGGTTATGGGGCTACTTCCCCAAGCCCCAGTAACGAAACTTCTCAGACATAATAAAAATAGAAATAAAAAACAAGCCCAGAGGAAGCCTAGATATGAGATCCCCCTTTGTGCTAGGACCCCCCTTCTTTTTATAGGGGAAAAGAGGGGCTTGAAAAACGCTAGAAACTATGTTACATGGGTTGGCATGACTCAGTCTGAGGCGGAAATTGATTGACTAGGAGTCAAGTCACTCGATTGTCATTACTAGGTGGGTTAGACTGGAATAATGATACTTATGGATTTGGAGTTTGAATCGGTCTTGCACGCGAGTCGGTCGACTGGGATGCAAGTCGATCAGTTAGGCTTTAAATGTTTACTTTGACCCGATCATTTTGTCTGAAGTAATGAATGTTTACAAATTTTGACTTAGACCGGGTCTTTTCTTGCAAGTCAATTGATTGGGGATCCATTTGATCGATCAAAGTTTCTAAGAAGCCCCTTATTTCTGAGATGATGAAACTTTGTGCATGTGAGTCAACTGACTAGATGAGTTAGTCAATCGAGTGGGAGGTTGAAGATGGGATGTGAAGCCTTTGATTCTTGGGTCTTTTTAGCTTTGAAGTGATAGGGTTATTTTTCTTCAAAAGCCCAAGTAAAATTAAAGAAGGAAAAGCTAAACTAAGACAATTAACTCTAAACTAGGGAATAAACAACACAACACTTCTAAGAAATTATCTAAAAGGTGCAAATAAAATGGATAAATATACATTTATCAAATACCCCAAACTTTAATGAAGCTCATCCTCGAGCAACATTAAATCATTAACAGTGCCAAATAATACTCTCATCCAATCTTCCTATCTTTCCTAGCACTACTTGAATCCTTATCAACTTACATGGCCAAGTGATCCTGATATCCTGGAATCATTGAATACAACTTTTTAATTCCCTACTTGATAACATTCAAATTTAAGTGTTTTTGCTAAGTATCTATCTATGGTTTTGTGTCGTTATAGCCTTAATATGCCCAAAATAACTCTAGATTCTTATCTTTATGTAATTTACATCTTTTGAAATATAGATTTGCTCAACTATCCAACTTTGAGACTTATAGACACCAAACTCAAGAAGACGTTAATTATCTAAATTTTTCCCCATCAAGCATCATGTTATGTGCACCAACTTAGGAGACAACATTCTCGCCAACTTATTAGCGGGCCCTAGAAACTTTTGATATTTTGAACTCAAATTTTGATGGCATGCCCCTTCATTGGCGATCATCCTCATTGGTCAGAAGTTTCATCGAGGTAGGCCTATTAACCTATATCAATACCCCACGAGGGTGGTGTGTATGTTCCTAAGGAGCACCACTAGAAACCACTAAGGATTTAGTGGGTTAGGGACCAATGGTACTCTAGAAAGTCATCGACCGTCAGGGATCATCACCCTCAGAGACCTCTGAGGATCTTCACCCTCAGCGACCACCCAAGATTTTCACCCTCATTGACCACTGGTCATAATCAACGACCACAACATCAATGACCACCCTCATCGACTTCTAGTCATCGTCAGCAACCACCACATCAGCAACCACAACGTCAACAACCACAACATCAGCGACCTGGCGAAACACACCATACTCAGCAACCATCTTCTCTATAAATACCCACCCCCTTCTACTTGGCAGGGGTTCTATTTTTTTTTGTTCTGCGGTTCCAACTTTTTGGTGCAATTTTTAGTTCTAATGACCATCGGTTCCCAGATCTTCGTGGGAGAGACCCAAGGTCCAAAAGGGCTGAAGAGCAAACCTTAAGTTCATCCCTTTGATTTGCCTCCACCACCCATCATTTTCCACCATCATCCACTCACTTTCAACCATTCCCAGCCACCTTCCACCTCCATACTCACATCCAAGCTACTATTTGGGGGAAAAATTAAGGATAAAGAAGGCCAATGAGTCAAGAAGATCAAAGAGGAAAAACCCAAGGACGTGAACTAGCCCTTCTGGAGGCTAAGGAGAGAGATAGAGAGAGAGCCACCTCTCCTCAATGGGCTAAATCTCTTCATTGACCTCTTTCTTCTACTTTTCTCCTTCATTTCTATACAAATCATGTTTTTCCATCTTTGTTCAGTGCCAACTCTTCTTGTGCAATGCTAGGTGAGATCCTTCTTGTCAACATAGCCCATTTTAGGAATGTTTACGTACTTTTACCTAAAGCAAGTAGTTTTATTCCATATCTAGTACGTTATATGCTTTGTTTTCTCTTTTCAGTTATGATTGTTGGTTTGGTTGATCGCTTTCTTTCTTGAACTTCTATTTCTACCTATATCAAGATTAGCTATAGAAATGGATAAGAGATGATAGTTTGGATCCAAATAAGAATGGAGAACATCCAAGGGAGGACCGGCAAATAACACCTATTATAGAGATTCAACCTGAACCTTGAACTTGGTTAGTTCATCTCAACCCGCCTAGGTTTACAATTGGTGTTCTACACAAATACTCTATCGTTCCTAGCTTCTTTGAATGTCCTGGATCTAAAAAGGTATCTGAGATATTCAAAGGCATTATCTCATTGTCCTCTAGATAGGTTTTAGATCATTGATGGGGTTTTAGTCATGTTGTGCGAGAGCGAGTGGGATGACCCCACAGGAGTAGCTACCAAGATAAATGCTAGGTTTGGAGGTTAGATGCTTGTTAAGGTGTTCAAATGTTGTCTACACCCTATAATGGGTGCATAGACTGCCCAACTTGAGGTTACATAGCCAGTAACTCCTTCTCCTGATTAGTAGGATCTGATAAACTATGTATTCTTTACTTTGTTTTGTTTTGTCTCATATTGTTTTGCTAGACTCATTCTAGTTCTCTACATATATCAACTACTGATTTTGCTTAACTGACATAAGAGTAGGATCTTATGTATTCTAAATGCCACGCATCCCTGTGTTTGATCTTGTATATCTACTTTGACCTTGTATTGAGTTACGGGGGTCCTTGATGGCTTTAGGTTATAAATTTAAAATTGCAATTCATCTTTGTGAATGTGCATTTACTTTTTAACACTCTCTCAGGGCCAATGACTACTCAAAATTGCTCATGATTTTTTTTATTTCAAGACACATAAAGAAACATTTTCCTATCTATTCTGCCTTTTGTACACCCACAAATTCTCACAAGTTCTGCACAAGAACATGGTTCATGGATTTGACAGTTTGAGGTTATGTAGATTGTAATGGGTAGAAAAGTAGAGTAAAGGAAGGTACAGAAGGAGGTAGTATCTCCTCTATTCCACTTATAATCTTTTTATTTTTTTATTGTAATTATATTGATTACATATTTTGTATTCCTTTAGCATCTTTTCTTGGTGGTATGCCTCTACTAAATTTATGAGGGATATTGAAGAAGAGGTAGAGGGGGAGGATGTGCCACACTAAATCTGGAGTTTGGCATATTTTTGGATTTTGTTTATTTTTGTGAATGGGGGACAAAAAGATGGAGAAGGAATTGTAGAAAAGGCTAGAATTGTGCAGTTTGTATTTGAGATTTAGCACATTGAGAGTATCTTGTCATCAGTTCCATTCCCTCTGTAACTTGCATAAATCAGTAATTTTAAAAGATATTTGCAAATTTTAAATAGGGACACATTGTATTTGACAATTATGTATCTATTTCATCTTACCAACTTTCCCAAGGGTGGTGCTATTAGATGTCATAGGGGACTAGATGATTTCTAGAAAGGGTAGTTTTTAAAAATGTTTCTAGGAAGATTCACTTATTCAGGGGGGGGTTCTTGATTAAAATGCATGAATGAATGACTAAATAGATGCCAAAACTAAAGTAAGAAAGGGATATTTTGAAATTTTTTAAAGCTAAACTACAGAACATAATGAAAAATGACAAAATGGAAAATGTTGAAAAGGGAAGATAGAGTGGGTGGAATGGGTATGTACCGCCAACCTCCACCTCAAACTTGAAATTTTTCTCATCCCAAGAAAAACATAAATCTAGAATGGAGGTAATAAACTTGTTTGGTTTTCTCCCAACAAGCACCTTGTTTAACATTGAAGGCTCGACGACTGTGCGGTCCACCATTAAGGAGTGCCAACTAGAGTGTCTTTGGGATGATTTCATTGTCCCGGTGGCTTTCTTTTCAGACATTCTCCTATTCTTGTATCTATAGCCTACCACAAATAGTGTGATACATGTCTATACCAAGGGAAACAATTGGAGTCATACCTAGTTGGTTACCATTGCTCAATGTATGGCGATGAATGAGGAATTTGAGAAAAATAAACACGGTAATGATGTGGGAATGCAGGAGTAAGGCTCACTGGAAGCATAGTCATTCCATCATATTGGTAATCGATGTCTATGGATGTTGGATCTGGAGGTTGGTACATGGGAAATTAAAAACCCATATCTCCATTTGCTTCTTCTATATAAACATATGGTATTGTCAACTAATGAAGCACACGGGGGTTTTCATAGAATGGAACCTATTGGGGGAAGGGGGTAGGTGAGTGAGGGCCATTTGGGGTCAACTAGAATTTGTAGATAGGAAGTGTTTGCTAGAAGAATGGCTTTTGGATGCTCAGGATGGGTAGTGTAAGAGGTGCCTCTTCCATTGTTGAGGGAGTTTCTTTTGGAAAGGAGGAGGTAGGTGCACTCTCGATCTCATTTTTACTATGATCATCTTCTAAATATATGTAGCACTTCGGAATGGATGACAATTTTGAAGGGAAGAGTTGTTGAAGCAAGGTAAATTGATCAATGCAGTCGAGGAAGTAGGCTTCTTCTTTATGGTATACTTTGTGAAGACTCCAAGCTCTAGGTAGTCAAAATACTAATTCCCTAAATGTAACATCCTAGATCTCAGACCCTAGCATGGAAGTTGACATTTTGGACTTAGCCAAATAAGGTTGAAGGTTAGACCTAAATAGATGTTTAGTATAACCCCAATGAGATAATGCATGTATGGTTCACCTTAATATAACCTAATGTTCTAACATTAATCTTAGGTTTATAATGGATACATAAAATATGCCACATAACTCATGTTGGTGGTAATATGGAGATAAGGAACTTAATTGGATGAATAATTTAGATAATGGCTTGTTAATGGGCCATATGACATATCTCATAAAAATAAGTCTCAAAAGTGGATGGAAACTTCAATTTTGAAATCTACATATCAAAATTAGCATACATGTCAAATTTCATCTAATTTGGACTACCTTGAAATATTAGGATAAGTTTAGGAGAGAGAAAATGAGTAAAAGGCACAAGTAATGAATAATGTGATTATGTAACTTCAAAATATTGAAATAATTTCAAATTCATATTCAACACATCAAATATAACTTGTGGATGAAGTTTGGTCCAATTTGGATGTTGTTTGTGCAAGTTATGTAATTTTAGGTACATTCTGGACGTTTCTACAATTTACCCAATTGGGAGGTTTTCTTTGCAAATAGTCACATGCATTATAATCCTTATATATTCCCTTACCTTTTTAAAGTTTTTGAACCATGGGGCACCTAGTTGCACCATGGTTTGAAGGTATCTCTTTCCAATGGCATTTTAGGGATTACCCTCTTTATAAATGAGCTTATCTTTAGAAGCTATCAACCAATGGGCTTATTTCTTTGATTGTATGTCGGTTGGGATAGCCTACAAGTGTCCATAAACTGAAATTTGATATTCAAGAATCCTATATGAGTTGTCCTCTTGCATGTCCATGAAATCCCTAGGCTAAGGACAGATGGAAAGCTCCATGGACACATCATGCTTGACTTCTTCCTTATCCATAAAGGTTTGCATGTCCATAGGCACCCTTAGTATTGGATACAAGGAAAGTAACTTGAAACCTTATGATTGACTTCTTCCTTATCCATAAAGTCTTGCATGTACGTGGACACCCTTATACAAGACACATGGAAAGTCTCCAAGACACCTCATACTTGACCTCTTTCTTTATATAGCCATATCTACCCCTTCCCAACTCCCAATCCAAAACTCTTTCTCTCCTTTATTTCCTATAGCTTAGAGCTTAATTCCTACTCTATTTTTCCATGAAGGTTCTGTCCCTAGGTAAAAGGAGGTGCCTACCTTGGTGAAGAAAGCTCCTAGGGTTCCAAATTTCTCTATTTAGGATTTCTTAAGCTCCTCCTTGGTGATTTTGACCAAAACTAGTATGTGTCCTCCTTTCCTTCCCTATTTTCATGTTATTAGTCTTCCTTCCACCTTCCTCCAGGTTGAAAACATGTCCTTCCATGGTGAAACTCCACCTAGAACCCATAAACACCTCATCTCCATGTTCTTTTGTTAGGGTTTTTCACCTCTAAAGTGGAGAAGGTGCTTCTTGCTTGAGATAGGAGCTTTGTTGGAGAAACCAACCTCTCTAAGATTGGGAACCTTACTTATTGGACCTATCCACCTTCCCTAGAGATCCTTTGGAGGCCTAGGCTTGGATCTAGGACTGACTTGGACTGTTTAGACTCTGAAGTTGAGGTATGATGTATCCCCCATTCTTCTATGTTGAGCAATTCACCTATGCTTATTCATTCTCTTTGTCTTATGGCCATTAGCCTATACACAATGTCTTTTTTTAATCATGGTTCATGTGAAATACCTTATTTGATATTAATCATGTCATCATGGATATTCTTTTGAACTCTTATCTTATGCTTTGTTAATGATGGAACTCTAAAAGATGACATGTGATGTCTCTTACACACTTATGAGGTGGATGTATATGTTGCTCACTTATGTGGTGATTAGTTTATGTATTCTGACTATACTTTCTACTTGCCTCTACATTTAACATGCTATGTGATTCAGTAGAACTAGAGTAGTGTAATTGCATTGGTTTTTATGGGAGATGTGTTATTTCCTGTCGAGCAGATGTGATATTTCTTGCTCTTTTGGGATGGAAAGGAACCTCATACCCAGGGCAATATGTGTGATTCTTGGACCATGTTTTATATATTTCGGAGATTGGCAATATTCCTTTCTCTATCAGGTTTCAAGTTTATGAGACTTGTCCTCCTTTGTGTTTATATTGTTCTAGGGCTATGTTTATCTCACATGCATGCAGGTTGATGATATGGGGTGTGTGCCCTAATTCTTTACATGTGCTTGTGTGGCACAATCTTTATGTTATAATAATGGAAAGTATTCTTTTATTATCATATGATTACAATTCCTATTCTCTTGATACCCATTTGGGTGGTCCTTATCCTTTATATGGAAAGCCTTTTATATTTGATATCCTTTATTCCATATATTGCTCAATTTCCTATTTAGTATGCACATACTAGCCTTTGGTGATGCCATCTATTTTCTCTTCTTGCTGGGGTATGCTTCAAACCCTAGGTGAAGGATTTGGATGATAAGGCTTGAAGTTTTGGACTATCTTAAGGATTTAAAGCTTGGAGACAAAGTTGTTATGGTTTAGATTTACCTCTACTTAGATCCTTATGTTGTATCATATATGTAAACCCTTACGGGATATTATGATGTACTTTTGCAATAACCTTGTTATAAATTGAATATAGTCAACATTTTTATTTTGTTTCTATACTTTGGTTGTTTTGAATACCATTTATTGAAATTTGAAAATGTTACACCTATTCCAGCATACCTTTGAGTGTTTTTGGAATGGATGTTTTATTCTTCAAATCTTTAGTAAGGGGTTGATCCTGCCTCGTTACAACATGGTATTAAAGCCCATTGTAGTCAGAATCTGACTATTTCTATTTTGTCTCCTTAGTTAGAATACTTGCCTTACCTTTAAGTGACATGTTTTCCCTAGAGTTTATCAATAGATGATGAAGGGTTGATTTAGTATCATATAATTTCACATTACAATAATGATGAATAGATCCCTAAAATACTTACAACTAAAAGATGCATAAGTAACCATAGTAACTTGAGGTTGTTTAGATTGGCCTTTAGGCAGCTACTAGGACATGAAGTTGAAAGCAAAGGTGTCTAGAAAGGATCAGGGTTTGGGGGCTGGCAAGATTTTCCTCTGCACCACTAGCTTGGTTTACGAGGACTCTCGAATCCATATGATACCATCCTGGCCTCAACTGATATGAATTGTTCAAAATAGCATTCTTTTAGGAAACAATGGCCGTAGACATCTATATGATTTCTCTTTAGGAACCCTAATATGTTGAACTAGTCTCCCAAGTGTAAAGATTTGCTTGAGGATGGACAAGAGAAAGTTAACCCATAGTTTATAGTTAGTCTTTAAAAGTTATGTTGCTTTTTTTTGCATGATGCTTATGTAGTTGGATGAAAGGAAGTATAGTTGAGCCTTTTGTACCTAAAGAATAGTTTTGACTTAATAAGATGAATCCTTTAAGGGGTGGTGAATAAGTTGTTTTCTTATATGTTGATCGTTTGATTTCAAGGATGAAATCCCTTTAAGGGGTGGTGTGTCGTAACATACTAGATCTCAAACCCTACCCTGGAAGTTGACATTTTGGACTTAGCCAAACAAGGTTGAAGGTTAGACCTAAATAGATGTTTAGTATAACCCCAATGAGCTAATGCATGTATAGATCACCTTAATATAACCTAATGTTCTAACATTCATCTTAGGTTTATAATGGATACATAAAATATGCCACATAACTCATTTTGGTGGTAATATGAAGATAAGGAACTTAATTGGATGAATAATTTAGATAATGGGCCATATGACATATCTCATAAAAATAAGTCTCAAAGTGGAAACAAACTTCAAATTCAAAATCTACATATCAAAATTAGCATACATGTCAAATTTCATCTAATTTGGACAACCTTGAAATATTAGGATAAGTTAATGAGAGAGAAAATGAGTAAAAGGCATAAGTAATGAATAATATGATTACATAACTTCAAAATATATAAATAATGCCAAATTAATATTCAACACATCAAAGATAACTTGTGGATGAAGTTTGGTCCAATTTGGATGTTGTTTGTGCAAATTCTGTAATTTTAGGTACATTCTTGACTTTTATGCAATTTACCCAAGTGGGAGATTTTCTTTGCCAATTTTCACATGCATTATAATCCTTATATATTCCCTTACTGTTCTTGAGTTTTTGAACCATGGGGAACCTAGTTGCACCTTGTTTTGAAGGTGTTTCATTCCAAGGGCACTTTAGGGATTATCCTCTTTATAAATGAGCTTATCTTTAGAAGTTATCAACCAATGGGGTTATTTATTTGATTGGAGGTCGGTTGGGATAGCCTATAAGTTTCCATAAACTAACATGTGATATTCAATAAGCCTCTATGAGTTGTCCTCTTGCATGGTCATGAAATCCCTAGGCTAAGGACACATGGAAAGCTCCATGGACACCTCATGCTTGACTTCTTCCTTATCCATAAATGTTTGCATCTCCATAGGAACCCTTATCATTGGACACATGGAAAGTAACTTGACACCTCATGCTTGACTTCTTCTGTATCCATAAATGCTTGCATGTCCATGGACACCCTTATACATGACACATGGAAAGTCTCATAGACACCTCATACTTGACATATTTCTTTATATAGCCATATCTACCGCTTCCCAACTCCCAATTAAAAAAATCTTGCTCTCCTCTATTTCCTTTATATTAGAGCATCATTCCTACTCTTTTTTTCCATGAAAGTTATGTCCTACGTTAAAAGGAGGTGCCTACCTTGGTGAAGAAGGCTCCTAGGGTTCCAAATTTCTCTATTTAGGATTTCTTAAGCTCCTCCTTGGTGATTTTGACCAAAACTAGTAAGTATCCTCCTTTCCTTCCCTATTTGCATGTTGTTGGTCTTCCTTCCACCTTCCTCCAGGTTGAAACCATGGCCTTCCATGGTGAAATCCCACCTAGAACCCATAAACACCTCATCTCCATGTTCTTTTGTTAGGGTTTTTCACCACTAAAGTGGAGAAGGTGCTTCTTGCTCAAGATAGGAGCTTTATTGGAGAAACTAGCCTCTCTAAGCTTGGGAACCTTACTTATTGGACCTATACACCTTCCCCAGAGATCCTTTGGAGGCCTAGGCTTGGATCTAGGACTGACTTGGACTATTTAGACTCTGAAGTTGAGGTAAGATGTATCCCCTATTCTTCTATGTTGAGCAATTCACCTAAGTTTATTCATTCTCTTTGTCCTATGGCCATTAGCCTATACACAATGTCTTTTCTTTTAAAAATCATGGTTCATGTGAATTATCTTATTTGATATTGATCATGTGATCATGGATATTCTTTTGAACTCTTATCTTATGCTTTATTCATGATGGAACTCTAAAAGATGGCATGCCATGTCTTTTGCGCACTTATGAGGTGGATGTATATGTTGGTCACTTATGTGGTGACTAATTTATATATTATGACTATACTTTCTAATTTCCTCTACATTTAACATGCTATGTGATTCAATAGCACTAGAGTAGTGTAATTGCATTGGTTTTTATGGTAGATGTGTTACTTACTGCCGAGAAGATGTGATATTTCCTGCTCTTTTGGGATGGAAAGGAACCTCATACCCAGAGCAAGATGTGTGATTCTTGGCCCTTGTTTTATATATTTGGGAGATTGGCAGTATTCCTTTCTCTGTCAGGTTTTAAGTTTATGAGACTTGGCCGCCTTTGTGTTTACATTGTTCTAGCGCTATGTTTATCTCACATGCAAGCAGGTTGATGATATGGGGTGTGTTCCCTAATTCTTTACATGTGCTTGTGTGGCACAATCTTTATATTTTATTAATGGCAAGTATTCTTTTGTTATCATATGATTTCAATTCTTTTTCTCTTGATACCCATTTGCGTGGTCCTTATCCTTTCTATGGGAAGCCTTTTATATTTAATGTCCTTTATTCCATGTATTGCTCAATTTCCTATTTAGTATTCACATACCATCCTTTGATGACGTCATCTATTTTCTCTTATTTCTGGGGTATGCTTCCAACCCTAGGTGAAGGATTTGGATGATAATGCATGAAGTTTTGAACTAGCTTAAGGAGTTAAAGCTTGGAGACAAAGTTGTTATGGTTTAGATTTCCCTCTACTTAGATCATTATGTTGTACCATACATGTAAACCCTTACAGGATATTATTATGCACTTTTGAAATAACCTTCTTATAAATTGAATATAGCCAACATTTTTATTCCGTTTCTATACTTTGGTTGTTTTGAATACCATTTATTGAAATTTAAAAATGTTACACCTATTCCAGCATACCTTTTAGTGTGTTTGGAATGGATGTTTTATTCTTCAAATATTTAGTAAGGGGGTGATCCCACCTCCTTACACTAACTAAATGGTCACAAGTCCTGCTTCGATATCAATTAAGGATCTAACTGTGGTGATAAATGGCCTACCAAAGTTGAAAGGTAGCGTCAATCTTCCTTGATGTCCAACACTACAAAATCAGAAGGGATGTAGAATTCCTCAATTTCTACCACTACATCCCAATGATACTGAATGGTTACTGGTTGAATAATTACAGAGTTGGATAGTCATGTAGGTGGGTTGAGCATCGGTGAGATTGAGCTTCCTACATCGGTTAAGCGGTATGATAGAAATAATAGCTCCAAGTTCAGATAGCCCCATTTGGTAGGTAGAATCACTTATGGAGCATGAGACTTCAAAAAATCGTGGGTCTTTTTTCTTACAAGGCATCTTGCTCTATACAAAAATATGTGACATCCTTTCCAATTTAATTGTTTTGCATTCTTCAGTTAGGTATTTTTGATTAAAAAGGAACTTGAAGAATTTTTTCCACTAAGGCATTTTAGTCACGACATCGAGTAATGGAATATTTATATATATTTTTTTCATGGTAACATTAAATTTTTTCAACTTGGTATCTAATTTAGTTTGGTTCAATTGAGCCTTGGTATGTAATACGAGGTTTGTAGACGGGGTTGTCTAAAACATGTGTGTTTGTCTTCTAGCTGAGATGTTGCCAGATCTTGGGTGATGACTGCCTCATCTTCATCCTCCTAGATCTCTATCAAAGGGCTCACCTTCTCTGACTGGGCAAAGACAGAGCATGTTGTCACAACCTTGATTTGTTCCACATGCTTTGGATTTGATTTTGGTTTCTCTACAAAAACTCATGTAGGAGGGTGTAGGAGTGAAGCTAACTGAGCTAACTGGGAATTAATGGTTTTTTTGTGAGCATATTGGCTAGCTATCATGGCATGGAGGTTTTTTATATGGTAGAGAGCCCATAACCCACAGAGGTAGGGAGAATAGGTTGTTGCAATTGATGCCATTGGTTTAGGTTCTAGATGTGTTGCTCTGAAAAATTGCCTTCGTTCCTGTAGTTCTATTGAAACCCTAGAGGAGCATGGTTTTGGTTTTTCATTTGAGAAGGTATCTGTTGTGTCGTATTTTTTGGCACTGACTGGATTACCATACCATAAATGAAGGTGACTCCTGGTTTGATCTAGATGGTAGTAGGATTGACTTGGGATGATGTGGATGGAGTTGAGATCCTCCATCTGATGTCCATTCATGGGATTGTTGTAGAGAAATTGGAATTGCTGAGTGGAGTGGTCATGTCCTCTATAGATCCCACAGAAATAATATGTAGACTTTACTTACTACTGCATATATTGTGGCTATCCCCTTCTTTCATAGGCATTCAAGGAGGACTGTATAACATCTTGCTTCAGGGAGATGATCTTGAGGCTCTCGGTAATATATTTGGGCTTAGAGCTATCTTCAGCCTTGGCAATTTTGAGAAGTTTTCCTTTCCCTTGACTGGATTGGGCTTGGGTCTCTACACTTTCTTTTTAAACTTCCTAATTAGTTTCATAGCTTTGGAACATAAAGTTAACTCAAACTGAGGCATCAAGGTAGGTCTTGGTGTCCTTGTCGACACCCTAAAAGATTGTTTGAATCAATTGAACAGGGGAGATGTCATGATGCATACAAGAAGGAAGAGTTCTTTAAATCGCTCCCAAGAATTGTGCAAAGTTTCTCCTAGAACCATGGTGAATTAAGTTATTTTCCTCTTTATTTGATATTTAAGAGACCAGGGAAAGAAGTTTTCAATAAATTTTACTTGGAGGGCCTTCCAAGTGGTGATATGATCATTTTCCATAGTGTCATACCATCTACTGGCTAGATCAGATAGGGATTATTTGAAGAGACATGGTTTGAAAGCATAATTCGAGACACCTGGCATTTTGTACAAGGCACACAAGTTGAGGAAGCGTTGGAGGTGGTCTTGACAATTTTCTCCCATCCTTCCAAAGAAGGGATTGCCTTGGAGGATGTTGATCCAGCGTATGTGGATCTCAAATTGAGGGTCAGTGATGTCATGAGGAAGAACAAGGTGTAGTGCATTGGAGATCAAAGGGTCCCAAAAATCCTTGTGTTGTTTCTGCCACTCTACTTCTTTTCAGGAGGTGGTTTGGGCTTCCAATTTGGCGATCATGGCCACATCTGATTCAGCCCTGATGGTCTCTCTTTGTTCATCTAAGTCCCACTCTATCTGTTGATTGATATTCTCCTCTAGATCCATCATGTAACAATGGGATCGATTTATATGCTAGAAGATCTTATCAATCTCAGGATCAAAAGATAATTGTGTATTTACAACACCTCTATAGTGTTGCATACATTGTTTGGTATTTGAGAAAAAAGTCTAAAAATGGAAGAGTGGATTTCAAGAAGATAAGACTGAATGTCAAGAAAAAAAGCAAATTGATTTAAAATCAACACCATTTCACCGGCAACATCCCCAAGATTTGATATGTAATCGTGAACACACCAAATCCACTAGGGAAATATTGTATAACCTTTTAACAAAAAACTATAAAATTGTAAACAAACAAGTTGATTTGAGTATAGAAAAGTGTCATCCCAAAGTTAGGACATTATTAAGCGTTAATCCAAACCAACTACGATGAACACAAAGAAAATTCTAGTTCAAGAGTTGTTGATAGAGATAAAGAAGGAATCAAAATGCATGAATAAAATTAGTTGATTGGGTTTTATATTACATTGATGATGGTAGGTACCCAGAGTCCACGACATCACCATTGTAGGCCACATTCTTATATTAATTTATTTTACTCCTTAATTATTAACGATTAAATCAGGACCATGTGGGTTTCTTTCCTTTCAGAGAAAAAATCTCACAAGAGTCAAGCTTCCCTTAATCCTAGGGTATCAGTGATTGAGGATCCTCATACAACCTTCCAAAAAAATCTTTCACATATTTCGTCAAGAGTATGTGATTTCCATGTCAGTGTTCAAATTTATGGATAATGGGTCTTGTCAACACAAGATAAGACACACAAGATAAACTAGATAAAAAAAGATCATAATCTAGATCAGGGGTCTTATCAAGACATTATGGGTTCATTCTTGTTGGGGTCAAGGGTCACATCGCCCCCAAGAACATAATCTATTTAACTAGAGAATGAGTGCATAATCAAATGGAAAACATTTAATCACTAAAGTATTGGAGTTAAATATAATTATGGTAAAGAAGCATCTATGGGGATATTATTGAAACTATTCAGACGTAATAGAAAAGAAACTAAGAAACATGCTCATAGGAAGATTTGACATTCTAGAATATTAGATATGATATCCCCCTTTTGTGCTTGGATCCACCTCGTCCATTCATAGGGGGAAAAGGAGGGGTAAAAAATCCTAGAAACTGTGTTAGCAACGACTAGGTTGACTCAGTCCATGGCATTGTTGGTCGATCGGGAGTCTAGTCGATCGAATAGAATTACTACTTTCTTTGGACAAAAGGAGGGTTTGAATAGAATAATGAGACTTCTTTATTTGGAGTTTGACTGGGTCTTGCATGCGACTCAGTCGACTAGGATGCCAGTCGAGCGATTGGCTTTAAATGTTTGCTTTGACCTGGTCATTTCATCTGAAGTAATGAGCTTTCCCAAATTTGAGTTTTAATGGGTCTTTATTGGTGAATTGATCGACTAGGGATCCAGACAATTGTTTGGAGGTTTTGGAAAATTGAGATTTTATTCATGTGAGTCGACGGACTAGGTGAGCCAGTAAATCGACTGGGAGATTGAAGATGAAAATTAAAGTCTCTAATTCTTGGGCCTTTTTGGCTTTAGAGTGATTGGGACATTTTCCTAAAAAATCCCAAGTAATCTAGTAAAAAACCCAATTAAAGAAGGAAAAACTAAACTAAGACTAATAACTCTAAACTAGAAATAATCAATAAAACAATTTTAAGAAATGATCTAAAAGATATAAATAAAATGGATAAATCTGCATTTATCAAGATGCATATTACTGAATCTAAGATGTGAATGTTGTAGACTAATATTTAACTATCTCAAGACACTATGCATGTTATCACATCTACTTCGTTACTATTATGTGTTGCCTCCATGTCTACATGTGGCACCCTAGTATTGAGTTGTGTGATTTTGTATCTATGAATGAGTTAAGGGATATCCAAAATATAAAGCAAGATGGAGACACCATTGTGTCACAATGGAAATGAGGAAATGTCTACTCATAGATATAGGTGGTGGTTCCATTCTTACATTAGTTATTAATTAGAAATCAAGTATAGATGACAAACCCTAAGCTCACAAAGAAGGAAGGAAGGTAAATATGCATCTCAACCCTTGAAGTTATGTGAATGCATGAAGTGAGTAAAATTCTTAGACCCTAATATGTATATAATACACCTTAAATAATATTAGGCATTACGAAGACCCACACCAATGAGGTATTCCTTTTTTGGATCCCAGTGACTCTATATCTAGTGTGGTCATTGACATAATGCAAGTATGATCTATTATAATCTAGCTAGTTTGTCTAAGAAGTCATGTTTTATTGATTATGTATCTTCAATATCAAGGTAAGTAACTAAGAAAATGAAACTCATCAATTTGGACATAACCCAATATCTAAATCATGTTATTTTAGATTCATGCATATTAGAGTTTGGGAAAACATAGAGTATATGACAATACAAGTTATAAGGACTTCATCTGTAACACCCCAGAAGTTGAGGCCTTGGATGAAATGATCTAAAAAGGAATTAATACCAATATAATTGAGGTGAACATCCTTTTCAGGGATCCCATCACTAAAGAACTTTGGGGTTAAGTGTGCTTAGCCCAATGTAGCACTAGGATGGTGGTATGTGGGCCGGTCGTCATTCATAATGCTCTACTAGAGCCTTGGGCAGTGGGCCCGGGTGTTTACAGATGGTATCAGAGCCAAAACCCCTCTAGTAGGTTGGGCCCACATGGGCATGTGGCATGCAAGTCTTGATTTGTGTAGTCCAAGCATGTTGGAAAGGGTTGTCCATGGTGATGTAGCCACCCTTACGTCGGTAGCCATGATTGGGAGCTGGGAGTCTATGGGCCATTCCTAGTCTGCATTGAAATGAAAAAATATTATGAGGCCATATAGTTGAGCCTTGATGAGGACTTCAATAGTTTAAGTGGGGGAGATTGTAATGTAAAATCTTACTCTATCAAATTCTCCCCTCCTTTTTAAGAATTTTGTCCCCAAATTTCAAGCTGCTTGAAAGAGATGAGGATATATCTGCTCAACCTTGGACTTGAGCTGCCAAGTGGCATCTATCTAATCATGGTGGCTCCAGATAAATTTCACCATATCTATATGTCGATTAGTGTGAAGCTCCTTTGTCTTTAAATCAAGAATTTTTACTGGGGATTCAGCATAAGACAGATCATCTTTGAAGCCTTGAATAATATGATCTTAAAAGGAATGATTGGAATACTCAAATCACCAAGGTGCACCTTCTTTTCAGGGAGCTCATCACTAAAGAACTATGTGGTTAAGCATGCTGAACCCAGAGTAGTACTAGGATTCTTGACCAGTCGGGAAGCTTATCCTAACTTGTATGTGAGTGAGGATAAAGGGTGCAATTAAGGCTAAGGGTGATCTCTGGGGCCAATCTGCATTCCTAAAACTATACTAGAGCCTTAGGTAGTCGGCCCAGGTGCTACAAGTGGTATTAGAGACAAAATCCCTTCAGAAAGTGAGTCCCACATGAGCATGTGGCATGGGGGTCTTGATATGTGCCGTCTAGGCATGTTGGAAAGAGATGTCCATGGTGATGTATCCACTCTTCAAGTGGTAGACATGATCTGGAGCTAGGTCTCTATGGGCCATTCTGGGTCTACACTGAATTGGTGATATATTATGAGGCCATATAGTTGAGCCTTGATGAGAACATCATCGTCTAAGTGGGGGAGATTGTAACGTCCCAAGATTTGAGGCCACAGATAAAATGATCTTAAAATAAGGATTAAACTACTCAAATGACCAAGGTGTGCCTACATTTTTTGGAAGGCCATCACTAAAGAACTCTATGCTTAAGCATGCTCATGCTAGAGTAGTACTAGATGGGTGATGAGTTGGGAGGTTTATCCTGGCTTGTGTGTGAGTGAGGACAAATAGCACAATTAAAGAGCTAGTGGTGATCTATGGGGTCATTCATCACTCCTAAAACTCTACTAGAGCCTTGGGTAGTGGGCTCGAGTGATACAAATGGTATCAGAGCCATAACCCTGCAAGTAGGTGGTGCATGCATGGGCATGTGTCATTCTAGTCTTAATTCGTATGATCCAGGCATGTTGGAAAGAGTTGTCCATTGTAATGTAGCTATCCTTGTGCAGGTATTCTGTGATTGGGAGTTGGGTGTCCATGGGCCATTCTGGTTCTGCACTAATATGGGGAAATGTTATGAGGCCATATAGTTGAACCTTGATGAGGATGTCAAGAGTCTATGTGCAGGAGATTGTAATGTCCCAGGATTTGAGGCCTCAAATAAAATGATATTAAAAGGAATGATTGGATTACCATAAAACCAAGGCGCACCTCCTTTTTTGGGAGCCCACCAGTAAAGAACTTTGTGGTTAAGTGTTCTCATCCTTGAGTAGTAATACGATGGGTGACCCATCATGAAGTTTATATTGGCTTGTGTTGAGTGAGGACAAGATACAAAATTAAGGCTAGTGGTGGTTTATGGGTCCAATCCTCATTCCTAAAACTTTAGTAGATCCTAGAGCAGTAGGCTCGGTCTTTACAAAGGGTATCAAAGACATAACCCCTCTAGAAGGTAGGGCCCATAAGGGTATGTTGCATGTCAGTCTTCAGTCGTGCGGTCCAACCATGTCAGAAAGGGTTGTCTATGGTGATGTAGCCACCTTTGTGCTGGTATTCCATGATCATAGCTGAGTGTCCATGGACTATTTTAGGTTTGCACTGAAAAGGGGAAATATTATGTGGCCATATAGTTGAGCCTTAATGAGGATGTCAATAATCTAAGTGGGGGAGATTGTAACGTCCCTGGACTCGATGACTCAAATAAAATGATCTTAAAAGGAATGATTTGACTACTCATATCACCAACTTGAACCTCCTTTTTAGAGAGACCATTACTAAATAACTATGTGGATAAGCATGCTCAACCCACAATAGTATTAGGATGGGTGACCAATTAGGAAGTTTATCCTAGCTTGCATGTGACTGAGGACAAAGCACGTAATTAAGGCTAGTGGAAGTCTATGGGCCAATCATCATTACTGAAACTTTACTAGAATCTTGGGAAGTAGGCTAGGTCTTTGCAAATAGGTGGGAGAACATCTTATAACACCCAGGTCGACTGTCCAAGGCTCTAGTAGAGTTTGAGGTACGAAAATTGGTCCCACATACCCCCCTCAACTTAACTTCACCCTTTGTCCTCACTCATGCACAAGTCGTGATAAGCTTCTTGATGGGTCACCCATCCTAGTACTACTCTGGGTCGAGCACGCTTAACTGTAGAGTTCTTTAGTGATGGGAACCATAAAAAAGAGGTTCACTTTGGTGATATGAGTAGTCCAATCATTCCTTTTAATATCATTTTATCTGAGGCCTCAAATCCTAGGACGTCACAATCCCCCGCACCTAGACTATTGACGTCCTCGTCAAGGGTTAACAATATGGCCTCATAAATTTTCCCATTTTAGTATAGACCCAGAATGGCCCATCAACACCTAGCTCTCGATCATGGGTACCAACACAAGGCTGGTAAAATCACCAATGGACATCCCTTTCCAACATTCCTAGACCACATAGATCAAGACCTACAGGCCACAATGAATGGAGAGGTTTACCATCTTTAAACGTCCGGGCCCACTGCCCAAGGCTTTATTAGATTTTCAGGAACGACAATTGGCCCCAAAGACATCCACTAGCCTTAACTGTGTGATTTTTCCTCACTCATGTTCAATGCATGACAAGACTAACCACCCTTCCTAGTCTTACTTTGGGTTGAGCATGCTTAACCATAGAGTTCTTTAGTGATGGTCTCCCTAAAAAGGAGGTTCACCTAAGTTAAATGGATAGTCCAATCATTCCTTTAAATATCATTTTATCGGAGGCCTCAAATTCTGAGATGTTACAATCTCCCCACTTAGACTCTTGACGTCCTTGTGAAGGTTCAATTATATGGCCTCATAATATTTCCCCATTTCAGTGCAGACCCAGAATGTCCTATTGACTCCCAACTCCCGATCATGGAATACCAGTACCAAGGTGGCTACATCACCATGCAAAGTCCTTTACAACATGACCCAACCACATGACTCAATACTAGCATGCAACATGCCCATGTGGGCCCCACATACTGGAGGGGTTATGACTTTGATATAACTTGTAACACCCGGGCTGACTGCTCAAGGCTTTATTAGAGTTTCTAGAATGAAGACTAGCCCCATAGACCACCCCTAGCCTTAACTGGATACTTTATCCTCACTCACGCGTAAGCCATGATAAACTTCTAGACTGGTCACCCATCCTAGTACTACTCTGGGTTGAGCATGCTTAACCATAGAGTTCTTTAGTGATGGGCTCCCTAAAAAGGTGGTGCATCTTGGTGATATGACTGGGTCCACTACCAAGGGCTCTACTCACCTCGTAAATAATCAATGGAACGGCCATCTAAATATTAAGAAAATGCCTAGTTAAATATTTAACATGATGATACTAGGTGGATAGATATTAAGAAAATGCATGATCAAGTTAAATAGAAAATCTAGAACCCACATGTATACATAATTAAAAGAATATGGATATATGCATATAATTTCTTAGAGACTAAATATCCAAGAAAAAGAATCAATCTAGAATTCCCTTACCAGATTGATCCTTAGTTTCCATGAGAAAAAGAGAAAAATGGAACTCGACAAGACTATATAAATTCTATATGCAGTGCTCAGATATTTGTACAATTCTATTTAATGATAAAATTAATGTAATATATTGGTTTTATCCAACTAATAAGATGCACCTCTTTTTCTATCGCTACTTTGTTAATTGTTTTTGGTATGGGGCAATACTAAAAAGTGTGACCTCCTGCATAACTCTCTATTGGGTTGCATATTAGAAAATAATAATACACAAAAGGATTCTATCTTTCTTAATGCCATAGACTCGTATTCCTTATCTAAAGGTATTTTTTGTGGTCTTACAATTACTTTCCTACTAGTATAATTTTACATTGTGGAAACATGTGACACCATAATTATGATTTGTATTCATATCAAAATACGAGTTAAGGGCATTAAAATTTTTAACCAAAATGTATCTACCTCATAAATATGGAGTGAAGAATCTTTTCATCATAAATAGAGGTGTCAAAGTCATTGTTTCATTAGCATGTACTCATAATACCTCATGTATATGTTGATACCTCTATGCTCATACAAAAGGAAGAAAGGAAAATGGGCATATATACTTAGTTCATGAATATGATACAAAAAGGGTAAGTGAAAAAAAAATTAAATCAAATGAATAATACTAGGAATAACATGCTCCTCTTTGGGACACCAACACTAGGAATTCAAAAATAAGTTTATTTTGTATTAGACAATTCTTCAATGAGATTTCTTTATAGATAAAAATGATGAATGATACATAACAATAATTATTTATGTATTTTAGGCCAAAGTTATATAATTTAACATCCAGGCACAAGGCATTATGTTTTATACTTAGATATTGTGAACCAACATTATATAACTCAAATAGCTCTCCGAAGTTTCTTTTTGTTGAAGAAATTGGACATTCTTAGATAAACAAAATTTGATTGTGTCAAAGATCACATGTTTAACTTGATCTAGATATTTCGTAATTCAAAGTAGTCACTACGATCTATCTAGAAATTTTTCTTTGCAATTAGAACGTTATATCTAAAACACATAGTATATACTTTTCAATATTATTTCAAATGTATGCTTCTATATATCAACTATTGGTTAATCCACAACATGTTCTCTACCAAAACACTTCTCAAGTATAGAATAATCATTTTCATTCTTGAAATATTATATGTGTAACAAGCATAGCATACCCAAGCCTTAAAACTATGGAATTCTTGAAACATATCTTGCTTTATTAATTCAGTTGCAATTTGTTTTAAAATTGTATACCTCAATACATTTCCATAGGGATTCATAAACATCACATGCTTGGAGTATTTTTTCAAAAAACTTAATATGATAAGAAATGATTTAAAGTAATTTAGAAGGATTTTTTCTATATTTTTTGACAATAAAGTTTTCATTATCAAACTATCAATATATTTATATCATGTGGCATGACCATTTATTCCAATTAATGATGAATCGTTGATTATCTTATAAAACCATTCAAACATGGTAATCATAAAAGTGTGAAATAGTAAATGTAAGACAAAGTTTTATTGGATATATAAAAATATATGATCTAATGATGAATATAATTTTTTAAACACAACCTAATTATAGGCCCCATATGTAGAAATTCAAATAATTTTACTTTAGACAATGCAAATTTTAAGCAAAATATGTTACTATCATTAACGATGTTGTTGACACCCCATTTTAGACTGTCAATTAGGTGTTCACAATATCAACCTCCCCGCACATATTGGAGAATTCTATGTTGATTATCATTTTTTATTTTTTTCATCATTTTAATTCGTTTGTTTACCCTTGTCCTTCTTGTCCAGGGCTAATTAATAAAGGATAACAATACCTAGTTTGGACTCTAATTGAGCTTTCTACGAGCCCATTTAAATAAATTTCCCAATTGAATTATCCATAATAAATACCAATTGAAAACTAACTTCCATTTAAGTCAAACGAATTATTCTTTTGAAGTTGTTGTCATTATCTAAAAAAAGAGGATAAAGCAAAAAGGGAAGACTTGGATTCCAAGTTTTGACCTTTGTTTTCCTTTTTCCTCATTATTCTCCTTCCCATATGCAAATTCAACCATTCATGATCAAATCTCCCATTCATAAATATGTCAACAATCAAACCAATTTAAAATAACTTAAAATTTGAAACTTGAAGATGAACCATCCTCCAAAAACCCATATAGTGGAATAATCCAAACTTCCAAACCTCCCACATAGAACATTGAAACAATCTACCACATACAATGTACTATGGATTTGGTGAATTTGGATAGGCATCTACCCCATCTCTTGATCAAATTCAAAAATGAGATGGTAGAAATTTCCCAAAACTCTCAAGGACATCCCTCTTCTATGGACTCATGATACATGAGAACAACTACATATATATACCCCTCATATCCAATTTGTCTTAAAGAAAAAAGGGGAGCTATCATTTTCATCCATTCTCCAATGATGTTCATTCCAGTACAATAATTTCTCGAAAACAAACTCTCTAACACACCTGGAGGATATAGCATGGCAGGGATGTAAACAATACATCTAGTCCATTATGTGTCATAAGTTTTAATTTATTTTCAACATTTATATCATCTTAACCACTTTTGATCATGTAGATATTTTAGACTCCGATATAGTAAATAGTTAATAGTCATAATTTCCAATTATATTGTAGTTTTAGTCACTCTTCAACTAATTATTACTCTCTCTATTTCAAGTATGTAGTTCTATCTGCTCATCGTAATTGTTATTTCTAGAATGATCTCAACCATCATTGATTGTGTAATTTTCCTAATCCTATTTTAGTTCATTTTAAATCACCTTTTTAGATATGATTTTAATTATTCATATAATTTGATCTTGATATCTAGATTGGATCGTCTTAAAATAGAAATGTCATCATGTGTTAACTAACCAAGCATCAATTTCCAAACTTCAATGTTGATTTCAATATACATCAGATCATTTTTTTATCTCACTACATCTCATCCCAATCACAGGTGATGGATCCATACCATGGATGTCATAAATAGATTAAGGTCATAATCCACTAAATTTTAAGGTTGATGATAGTTGCATGATCATCATAAGGCTCCAAAATCATTCTAAACTAAAACTTTTGTTATTTTTCTATCTAAACTCCAAAATCCTAGATCCGATCTGAACTATTTTCCAAGGAAAATGATATGTGCACTAACAATCTTAAATGGGCAATATGGGGGTGTCTAACATCTTTATAGATAGTATTATGATTGCCTTAACCAGACTTTTGGTCATTTCTTTCACATCTAGCCATCACAGAGAGAAGACATTGTCATTTTTTTACTTGTGTAACATATAATTTAAATACGAATCATTTTAATACCATGTTTTTCTAGAAAAAAAGATTCAAACTCTAAAACTGGTTTATATAAGTGTTTGTTTGTTTTTTTACATCATTTAGTTTTCTTTTCAAATGAGTAATTACAAACCAGATTTCCCAAGATCCTTTCATGGGAAAAACAAATTTGGTAACTCCACTAGAGATTGACTTTTCCAAACCACATTATTTTTTATGATTTTTTATTTATCCATCCTACAAATAAATATTTGTCCTTTTCAATGGTTTCATTTTTTCCTTATGTCCTTTTTTATTTATTGGTTTGTCTCTAGATTAAAGAAAATAAAAATGTGTCAAATAAAAAGTGTAGAGAAGAAAAGGAAAGAAGAAACAAAAGGAAAATAAAGAGGAATATGATGGTATGTATGCCTATAGAACCAATCATATGATGATTGGAATGTGGCATTAGATATTTGATTTGATAATAATATTAAAGTTAGTTCCTTCTATTATTTTTTTCTCAGTCATGAGATGATGACACATACATAGTAGATGTCTAAATAATGATGTTAGTCGATGTCATATGTCTTCAAGTATGTGAATTACACAATGAGATCATACAAATGTTAAGAGTACATACATTCTTGTTATGTCTCGAATAAGATATTACTTTGGAAGAAAAATAGACAAACATAATACAAAGACTAGAGTGTGTGTTGACTGATGACAAAGTCTCATTAATCATGATATGTGATATCAAGTCAAGCACAAATGTACACGTTAGAGAATAGTGTATCAGACAAACTTACCATGAGAGTTATACATGAAGACCATGGAATGGTTGTCAAAATCAACTCTCATAGTGATAGTGGTGATTTTGGCTCTTAGAACTAAAATCACTACATTCTTCACATATCGTTCATGTACTTTGACATCATTCAATGTAATCCTAAACAAGGGTTGCCATAACAGTGATGATTGGGTGCACTATGACACATGGGAATAGAGTGTGAGTGATGTAGATGGGATTTGTCCTTCCTACATGAGATTGATATCCAGGGTCTCCTGATAAGAGAGACTAAGAATTGTATAGTCATACTCAAGTTATTCAATATGTGATATGTTAACTCACATGCATCTCAGACAGTCTACTCTAGTTCAAGGAACATGCATTGAACATTGAGAGGATATTATCACAGTAACAATGAACACAGACTCTAGGTTGAAGTTTTTCTCTAACTTTCCAAATTACTTGCATAACAATGATGTGTGACTAGGCACCACTCTTTTCTTGTGATGTCATAAGTTTGTTATGGACATTCATTGCCTATGTAATTATGGACCTATAGGGTCACACACATAGGATACGCTTGGATTAAAGGAGTATATTCATGAGTGACGTTTATATTGAATCTAAAGGAAATTTTATTCAATTAAACATTCAATTAACTCACTGGACTCAGAATTATCAAGTTCTAGCATTTAACTAACTGGTTGGAGTGTCAGGTTGATTGGGAATTGAATTGGTTGAATTCTGCATGAGTTAGGACACCAACCGATCTACTCACTGGGTGAGCTGATTGGCTCAAGTTGGTGACACGAGTGGTTCACCTAGTGAACTAATCAGCTCAGTCATACCAATCGAAGCTTCTGGTGATATTTTTGAATCATGAGAAATGTTTATCATTTCATTTGTTCATTGATTGGTATAAGGATTAATGTTGGACATTAACTAGAAATAAATTGCAAATTCAATTGTGATTGGGAAACACTATAAATGATCGGCTCAGTGGGAGAATTGATCGACTCACTATGCCAGCCTACTGGTTCACCAGTGAACAAATCAGTTCACTTGTAGCAGGCTACAGAATTCATGAAAATTTGAGACCCTTCTACTCCCCCACAGACAGGGAACCCTAACCTAACCCCTCCTATAATTAGACGGGTATTGGGGGCTTCCCCACAACACACCACAACCAATAGAGTGCTTGAGAAAGTCTTACCCATTAAAAGGAGGGACAATGAGAGAGAGAGAACAACTGAGAACAATTGTGGCAGAGTATGGAAGTGACTAGTACGTTGATAGAAGGGGAAAACACCTTCCCATTAGCTATGGTAGTGTAACTTAGAGTTCGTGGTGGTCTGTGTGGACTACTCTAGAGGAGGGAGACTTCTACAACTAGGAGAAATCCGCCAACCTCCATCTGTGGTGGCTAGACCAGGAGGCTGGTGGAGATTATTATTCTAGTACTACAGTTGTTGAATGAGCATTTTGCTGCCTCAAAAAAAAGCATGATGCTATTGCAAAGGTAATGTTGCATGACTTACTCTAGGACCAAGTATAGCCTTCCAAACCTTCTTTCCTAGATATATTTTTGTTGATGTGATCTTGTTGTTTTGGGAAACATGCATTTAAATTTTTTGTTTCTGCTTCCTATGTCTGTGCCTGATTTCCCTATAGTGATATTAGAGCCACATCAATTTACGATTTATCTTGGATTTGAATTGATATAATTGGATTTAGTTTGTATTATTTTATTGCATATGATGTGAATATTAAAATGATTAATGTGGAGATCTAATTAAATTCCACATATGACTCCCCAAACTAATATATATATATGCACACACACACACATATATATATATATATATATGATATATATATTCAATTTACAAACGTCACCCTCAAATTGGTTTTGATGTTGGATGTTTCGCATGGTTGTGGCCAATAACCCTAGATCTATGTAACGCATGGTTGTGGTTATTTATTCTTGTTGTTTCTCAGTCTGTATACCAAGACTCTCTCTCCTTTACAAATGTAATTTAATACTCTTCTTCTTATTTCCTCTCAAATGAAACTCAATTTTTCCCTTTTATAATTTAATATGAAATAGGATAGTTTTAATTTATGTTTTGATGTGAGATGCCAATCTGCACAAAGGTGAAACACCCAGCTCGTGACATGACCCGATCAATGGGAAGACTAAGGAGGCCAATTGATAGAAGGTTGAACCGATCGACTGGAGGTCCAACCAGTGGGCTGGAGGTGTCTAGTCACCACTCAACCTGAGAACTAGACGACCACTTTAGGAGACAACCAAGAGACCAAGAGGCAAGACAACCGGTTCAAGAATTGAATCGATCAACCCAGATTGGTTCGAGCACAAATCTTCATCAACAATAGGTTGCATTTAATGTGGATCTTAGGTGGTAGTAATTCCTTATGGCTCCAAGGAACTATAATATACTTGTCGTAACCATACATAGTGTGTTTTAATCATTTCATGTTCTCATTTGTAGTTATAGCATGTATATGATACATAGTAAGTATGTTGTGATTGGATATATATATATATATATATATATATATATATATATGTGTGTGTGTGTGTGTGTGTGTATATCTTCGCTACCCGTGCGGGTAACTAAGATTCACTACCCGTGCATCCATTTTGTAATGGGAAGGTATGCATTTGTAATGAGACAATCCAAATTTGTAATGAGACGACCGAAATTGTAATACAAAGACTCGTTTTGTATTACAACGTTGTTACAGTAATAAATATATATTTATTACTGTAACAGCGCTGTAATACAAAATGAGTTTTTGTATTATAATTTTGGTTGTCTCATTACATATGTGTCATCCCATTACAAATTTGATGCACGGGTAGCGAAATCTTAGTTACCCGCACGGGTAGCGAAGATATAATATATATATATATATATATATATATATATATATATATATATATATATATATATATATATATTTATTTATATATATATATAATTCCATAATATAAATATTAATTATCAGATACTTTCCATTATCAACACACATGAAAAGCTTGATCGACTAAGCATGGGCACCCCAAGGGTGGTGCACTGTCTATCTCATTGAAATGTGACGGTAATAATGTGGGCCTCCCAAGCAGGGTGCCATATTATCGTGTTGGCTTTTGGGTCATGCTTAAATGTGTGACCTTAATGAGATTAAGAACCAGAGGAATGCATATGACTATGGCAAGGAGTTTCACATATCATCTACCCAAGAATTGCATATGATTCAATTGACAAAAGTTGCCTACCTTAATAATTGACTATGGACGCTGGCGTTGGTCTAGTAATAGTTGAATTGTTTTGGATCTTGACTCACTAGAAGATTGTACATTAAAATCTTCCAAATTGATACATGTGGGTTATCAATTTGAACAAAATAGTGCGAGAGATAATTAACTAAAGGCCTAATTAATATCGTTAACTAATCAATTCAATCAAGTCGATAATGTTGTGAAAAATTGCAAAATTTCTTTTGTAGACAAACACATTATTTTGGCGATCAGTCCTTAATAAGAACAAAACTAAATGAGATTGACATCCATGTATGGTTAAGGATTTTGAGAAGTGTTCTCAATCAGGAGTGAAAGCTCTGTGTCCTTGAAAGACTAGAGCTAGAACAACCCACTCCAAATGTGCCTAAAGCTAAAATGGGTGCTTACTTGAAGCATGCCAATGATGCCATAGACATTGAGTACCTTATTCTACATTGTATGAACCATGAGTTGCATGAAATACATGATAACATGGACATTCTCAAGATGGTAACACATCTTAAAGTATCATGTAAAGCATGGAAGGTATAATGTCTCCAAAGCATTGTTTGAGTGTAAATTAACAGAGGGAGATCTAGTAGAACCCCATGTGCTCAATATTATCATTCATGTGGAGTGACTAGGGTTTCTCTTAGGTCAAGAGTTGACCATTTATATGATTCTACAAATTGTTGCATGAATCATTTAGTCCATTTATTAAATGCTTGGCATATTCATGCCAAGGCATGCATGAAGAAGGACAAATCCGTGGTGGTGATAAGCGAAAGTGAGTCTGAGGGCAAAGGCAAGGCCAACTAGAGTTTTGAGGCTAAGCTAAAGTCCAAATCTTAATCAATCAATATACAGAGAAGGGTAAGTGTAAATGGAATATGTCCTTTTCACTTAATGGATTAAGGAAAAGAAAGTGCCACCATTTCACATGTTTGGAGATTGGAAAGGAACTATCCTCTTAGAGGATCTCAAGTAGAAGATAAAGATAGAGATCTCTAATTCAGTAAGCTAGAACTATATGTAGCAAGGGTTTTCTACCTCTATAGTTGAAAGTTGTCATTCGTGGGCACATAATGGAACTAGTGATTTGCTATACTTACCATTGATGAAAACATTATATGTCTTGTGGGACAAGAACATTATGTTTCATTTTGAAGGATATGATCTTTTAAGGAAATGCCCTATGTCTCACTAACTATACTTGATAGTTGTAAGGAAAAATGTGTATGACACATATACTGAATGACTAGATAACTCAAACATTGAATACCTATAACATTGTCATCTAGAGTGCATATATGAGAAATGCATTTCTACAATCCATATGATGGTTATATAGACTCTTTTGGTTATTGAAACAATAGAGACACGTATAACGTATATGTTGTGCAATATGATGGTTATCTAGACTCTTTTGGTTATTGTCACTAGATGTAGTGGGAGAGTGACTATTCATTTAAGGCTCATACATATTGATGTATACCTTTTAGAATAAATTCTTTAAGGTAGTTACTAGTACCTTATTGTATTAACTGATGTTATTAGTAGATATGGTAATTTGTATTTAATGAAATGCAACTATGATTCTCTTGAAGAGTTTAAGGATATCATAAATAAAGTATGTAATTGAGTTGGTAAAAGTATTAAGATACTTCAATGTGATTGATGTTGAAATATTTTAAACAGATTGAGGACCTTCTGGAGTGACCATGATAGTGTATCACAATGAACTCCACCTAAAACATAATTATGTGTCAGAAAGAAGGTATTACGACCTTTTAAGTCATGGTGCAATTATCAACAAAATCTAGTTGATCTTCTAATTTCTTTTAGGCACATTCTTTACAATAAAACAATGTAATGTCGAAAACGGTTCAAAAGACACCATATGAGATATGGCATGGGCGGTGTCCTGATATGTCTTTTGTATCGATTAGGATTGAGAATATTTTCTTGAAAATATTTGTCCATAAAATCACATAAATGTTATTTTATTAAAATACTACTCTTATCCCAATCCAACAACAAAGTTGTTTATTAATCTAGATAGTCGTATTCATGAGAGGAACTTAGTTTCGAAGGAATCAGTGGGAGTAAAAGTAAATGTTTGAGATAGACAAGAAAACTTTGAACCAAAAGAGGTACTACAAGAACAAGTAGAATTACAACTTGGCTTGGAATCTCAATTTCCTTATGTAACACAAGACCTCTTAGTTCTAGTAGAATAGACCTTGAGTTTGAAAGATTATGATATATTATAACTGAGAAAGGAGATGAGTTGATCATAGATGATGGGTCAACAACCTACCTAGAAAGCTATTGAGGGACCAAAATACGAGACATGGTTTGAATCCATGAGATCAAAGATGGAGTCCATGTGAACCAACAAGGTATGACCATGGTAGATCTACTTGAAGGGGTAAAACCCATAAGGTGCATTTAGGACTTTGAAAGAATACCAACATGGAAGGGTTGATTGGTTGCAAAGAGTTTCAAATTAGTCCAAGGTGTTGAACATGATGAAGTCTTTTACCCATTACCATGGTTAAATCCATCTGGATCATGCTTGATGTTGCTTCTTAGTATGACTATGAGATTTTTCATATGGATGTTAAAACCACATTCCTTAATTAGAATAATTATGTGGATGTGCATGTGACATAGCCTAAAGGTTTTATAAATCCAATAATGCAAATACATTCTATAAGATACAAAGGTCAATATGTGTATTGAAGTAAGCGTCTTAGACCTAGAATCTTCTATTTAACCAGGCCGTCAAAGAGTTTGACTTGAGTCAAAATGAATATGAAATCTATGGTTACAAAAGATTTAGCGGGAACATATTTATATTCCACATAATGATGGGGAATAACATCCTTATCCTAGAAATATTAAAACTTGACTGGAAACACCTTCTTTGTGAAGGCTTTAGGCAAAACATCCTATGTGATAGGAATTAAAATTTATAAAGATAGATCTAGAAACCTTCTTGACCTAAGAAAGAGAACATACGTTGGGAAGATGCTGAAAGGGTTCAAAATACAAGACTCGATGAGAGAAAACTTATCCATGTTCCATGGAGTTAGTCTCTCAGGAGCCTTGTGTCCTAGTTCTTGTGCAGAACGGGAATACATGGATAGATACTATATACATTCACAATTGGATCTATATACAATGTTATGTACTTATCTTGTTATCTCGTATGTATTGGACATGACAAGAGGATATCTAGTTATCTCATATCTATTGGACATGTCAAGAGGGTATCCAATCATCTGAAATGTATTGGACATGATGAGAGGATATGTACATACCTATCTAGAAATCTCGTATGTATTAGACATGATTAGATGGTATATGTCAGATACTAGTGAGAGTCACTGGACTATAATAAATAATATCCTTAGGTTCTTATGAAGCACTAAAAGGATCCATTCCTTGAGTATGGTAATACAGAAGAGTTGGGTGTAAAAGGTTACACCAATGCAAGCTTCTAAAATGACAAATAATGATCACAACGTATGTTTATGTTTGACCCTAATCAAGAACCATAAGCTAGAAAGGGTTCTGATCTAATGGGAGTTGTTTAAATCTACAATAGAAGTTAGTATCTATATATTATAAGAATAGTATAGGATACTATATGGATCAAGAAGTTCATATGGGTGAACTTGTGTGAGGTTCATCCATTGATGACACAATAGAAATATTGATGACTGCAATAGATATACTAGTTAGGTTAGGAATCTTAGATATCATACTACAACATTTCCATAACATATAAGTGGTCATACAATGATGAGATGTGAAACTTGCAAATATCGACTCAAAGCAAATGTTACTAACCCTCTATAAAAGTGCTTGCATAAGAGAAACATGATTGAAATGTTAAGATCACTTGGAATATGATTGGTGGGTGATTACCTCTAAGTGCAAGTGGGATTCTGTTGGTATGTATGCATAGAGAGCCAATCATATGATGATTGGAATGTGGCATTAGATATCTAATTTGATAATAATAATTAAGGTAACTCTGTCTATTATGTTTTTCTTAGTTCGGAGATGATGAAACATACATAGTAGATGTCTAAAGAATGATGTTACTCGATGTAGTATGTATTCTAGTATATGACTTGAACAATGAGATCATGCAAATGTTAAGAGTACATACATTCATGTTATGTTCCTAGTCAGATATTACTATGGAAACAAAATAGACAATAGTAATACATAAGACTAGAGTTTATGTTGACTTATGACTAAGTCTCATTAGTCATGATATGTGATATCAAGTCAAGCACATAGGTACATGTTAGAGAACAATGTATCAAACTAGCCCACCATGAGAGTGATGCATGGGGACCATGGAATGGTAGTTAGAATCAACTCTCATGGTGATAGTGGTGATTGTGGTTCTTAGACCTAAAATCACTACATTCATCACATGTCGATCATTTACTTTGACATCATCCAACATAATCTTGAATAAGGGTTTCCATAAGGGTGATGATTGGGGGTACTGTGACACATGGGGATAAAGTGTGAGTGATGTAGATGAAATTTGCCCCTCCAACAGGAGACTGATATCTAGGGCCTCTTGATAAGTGAGACTGAGAAATGTGTGTTCATACTCATGTGATTCAATATGTGATATATGAACTCACATGCATCTCAGACACTTTGCTCTAGTTCAAGGAACATGGATTAAATGTTGATAGGATTACAATTTCATACCTCGAGTTCAATCCAAATATCAGACACAAATAAACTATGTGATCACAGCAATACTGATCACAGATTGTAGGTTGAATTCATTCTACAACTTTCCCAATTACTTAGGTAGAAATGATGTGTAACTAGGGACCACACTTTGCTTGTGATGTCATAATTTTGTTATGGACATGCACTACTAACGTAATGGTTGGACCTATAGGGTCACACACATAGGATACACTTGGATTAAAGGAGTATATTCATGAATGATGTTCGGATTGAATACTAATGGTGTTTAGGTATTCAATTACACAACCAATTAACTGACTGAACTAAGAATCATCAATTTCAAGTGTTGAACTAACTGGTTGGAGTGTTAGGTTGCTTGATAATTGAATGGGATGAATTTTCTATGAGAGTCTGGACACCAACCGATCAGCTCACTGGGTGAACCGATCGGCTGAGGTTGGTGAGATGATCGGTTCACCTAGTGAACTGATTGGCTCAATCATACCTATTGAAGCTACTGGTGATTTTCCTAAATCATGACAAAATTTGATTATTTCACTTATTCAATTTGATTGGAACAAGGATTAATGTTGGACATTAATTGGAAATGAATTGTGGATTCAATTGTAAAAGGGAAACACTATGAAACAATCGGCCCATTGGGTGAACCGATTGGCTAACTGTGCCAGCTGATCGGTTCAACAGTGAACTAACCATTTCACCTGTCACAAGCTACAAAATTCAAGAAAATTCCAGACCCTTTTACTCCCAAACAGATTGGGAACCCTGACCCTAACCCCCCTATAAATAGAGGGGTACTGGGGGCTTCCCAACACACACAATTGAGAATCATTTTCTCTGAAAATTGTTGTCCTCTCTGGTTTTGGTAACCAATAGAGAGCATGATCATGTCTTATATGTTAAAGGGAGGGCCATGGAGGGAGAGAATAATTGAGAACAATTATGGGAGAGCATGTCGGTGACTAGTATGCCAATAGAAGTGGAAAACTCCTTCCAATTGGTTCTGGTAGTGCAATGTGGAGTTCTTGGTGGTCCACATGGACTACTCTAGAGGTGGGAGACTTCTTCTGCTAGGAGAATTCCATCAACCTCCATCCATGGTGGCTAGACTAGGAGGTCGATGGAGTCAACTGTTCGAGTGTTGTTGATGCTGAAGGAGAGTGTTGTTGCCTAAAGAAGGAGAAGAAGCACGATGCTATTGTAAAGGTAGTGCTGCTGAACTTACTCCAGGACCAGGTATAACCTTGCAAACCTACCTTCCTAGATTCATTGTTGTTGACGCAATCTTGTTGTTTTGGGAAACATGCATTTAAATTTTTTTATTTCCTCTTCCTATATTTGTTCCTGATTTCCCTATAGAATCAACTTTCTACTTTTTTTTATTTCTTCACACATTTTCCTATCTCTTTGTTTCTTAAAAAATGTGGTGATATTTCCTATTTTGCATCATCAACTTGCTTCTTTTGTTGGAACAACATAACCAAATCTATTCTAAGCACTTGTATTTTAGATGTTCAGTGAAGGGTTTGGGAAAGAAAAATGTATACAAACTACATGATTGGATGGGGTTTTATTTAGTACACTCCAATGTTGGATCCTCTTTAGGAACATACTCAACAACAAGTATTCATACTAGTGTACTATATTTTCTATATGTGTCTATGGAATATGTGCCAAGACTTGAGCTCAATCACATGATTAGGTGTGGAAGTGCTTGTAAATGTATATGTATAATTGAATTCCACTTGGCAAAGGACTTGAGGATACCTCATATCTTAGTAACAATTTTTTACATCCATCATAAATATGAGGTGTATCGGGAGTAGTGTCCACTCGATAAGAACCCTGAGATGTCTGACAAAGATGCAATAATTTGTTGTTATGAAGCTAAGGACTTTACCTAACTATGAAGTTTTCCATTTTGAATGAGGTCATAATCAGGAATAAACAATGGGATAAGTAAGGGAGATCAATTACTAATTTGACTAAGAGAGTAAAGTAGTGGAAGAGTATCATTTGTATTTGTATCTGCTTCCCCTACTCATGAGTTGATCCACACACCAGAGTCACACAGGGTGAGCAGTGCAGGAGACTCGAGAATGGGGAGAGGAAACTCCCTAGGGGACGATCAAATATGGATTTCTTGTTTCATTTTTCATTGGGTACGCGTTCCAGTTTGTGTTTGTAGAATTTTGTTTGTCTCTTGAATGCCCAGTCTTGCTTCTATCAATTCTTCATCATATCTTGGGTTCTCCCTAATCGTGGTATCATTATGAATATACAAACCAAAACTTCAAACAAAATCGACATACCCAATTGAGATGTGATATTATTGCATTGTGATGCTTAAGGGCATGATCAAATAGGAGAGATCAATGAATCCAGTAGTTGGATCATAGTCTATTACCATTTTCATATCACATGGATGAACATGTATTTAATGTGAGATCATGTGTTTTCTTTTAAACCATTCATATATTTAAACCATCAGATCTATAGATATAAAAAAATCGCCATATATCTCTATAACATACCATAAAGGCTAAGAAAGATTCTTCCAATCCCAGTTTGTCTCATATCCTACCTTTCACCTCTAGGTTTCTACATCACTTGTGACAACTTTGAGAACAAACTTTGTCCTAAGATTGCATCAATATGGTGCCAAAATTAATCAAAGACAAATCGCTTGATAGAATCCAACTTACCCATTTTCTAGTAAACCTACCTACATGAGAAGGCAACGAAACATTATCTTACATTCTAAATACCCTCTAAATGAGGGGATTAATTATGAATCAATAGTTAATCAAAGGTTGCCTAACTTTGATTTGATCTATCAAACCTTTCAAATCATATAGAACTTACCAAAGTTGGAACTAAGGTCATCTTATAGAATGATCATTATTTAATACTATCAATACACCTATAGAAGGAATGATCACATCCACCAACATATGACCCTTCAGAGGTTTAAATTTACAAATATTTTCTACACTAAATGTTTTCAAGAAAATTAGTTAAAATGACCAATATTGCCCGGGATATCTAAAACTCACCTTACTCGAAGAGACGATAAAAGGATTTCTGAAGTCAATCAAGATTGAGATCCTCCATGCAAAGTTTTTATTTTATAAGATCCTATTGAGAGGATGTCAAAGTACATGCAAAATTAGATTGAACATACTCTTGTTGGTCATCCCAGTTTCATTGTCCAAGCTACCAAAAAAGGCTACCTGACAACCTGAGCCAAGAGGACCACTTGAACATTAGTTTTTTCTTTACAAAGATCTCTTCGAAAAACATGTCACATATGATCAAAATGTCAAAACATGTATCATACACATAAATGATTCCCAACTCCAATGAATCCCTTTCCATACTTCACATGCACTAGTTTCAAAATAGTTCAATACCCAGAGTAAAGGTGGTTAAAATACATTTAAAACTCCTCTTTACATTTCATTTCTTATTTCTTCCTTGTTGATCATTCAAGGTACACTCAAAGGCTCTATGGCCTAAGATAACCTATTGAAGAGCCTTATTTCCTCAGGACTCAAATTTCAAGACAATAATATCTCACTGAGATGTTCAAAGTTAGAGACCTATAATTCAAGATATTTTCCTTTGGATATGGTCTTAAGCTGTAAGGCTTACTAATTCTCACACCATGTTTGAAAATTTTGTTCTTCTCTATTAAAATCACATCTATCCTTGATCATGAGATTTATGTCATGCAATTATTCAATCTTGTACATGAAGTATAGGATGGAGATATAAATTTCCATGGAACTGAACATAGAAACTTCTAAACCATGTGTTTATGTACTCATACCATGTTTCAATGTGGTGTACCCATATGTTAATGTTGTAGCACCTTTACAAAAAATCATATTCTCCTATCCCATACAATGTTGGTTAAAATCTCACTCAAGATTCAAACTGACATAATCAATCAAATGATCTCAACTTATATTCCTTAACTTTTATCATAAGGGATTTGATATTTGAATATAGGATATAATATTTAAATCAATTAAAAGCTTCACTCATTCTTCTATACATCAACCATAATTTAAATCTGGAAGTGAATCTTTGATTAATCCAAATAGAATCTACTATATGATGGTATACATGTTATCATCAATCACAATTTTCATTGCTATGGCCTATTAACTTAACCTAGACTATTTTGAGTCCTAGAGTGTGACTTCAAACTATCACACATCATCAAACTTTACACCATTCTCTTGAATAATGAAGAATTACTATGAACTTGATCAACTAGGATTTTTTAAACCTCATATATCGCTCAAAGAGGAGTGCCCTTGGAACCATTAACCTTCATACAAGTAGGAAAAGAGTTTTATAGGGGTCTGGGAGGACAACATTAGAAGGAAAACAAACCCTAATAATTATGCAACACCGTAGGGATATGATTTCATGAAAAAAGAAAAATAGCTAGAAAGACCATTCTAACCTGTTTGGATACTTGAATATAACTAAGACCACATCAGGATAAGAAATCTTGATACTCTCTCCCTACAAGAGAGGAAGTCACCTATTCCACTCCACTTAAATCAAAATATTACCAAAAACTTATGATCACTAACAACCAATTTCATCAAGAAAATGACATCAATCAAATCTTTTGAACTCTTCAATAACCAACCTCCTTGATAATCCAAGGAGAAGTTTCATCCCCCATATAGATTAATTTTCCTCATTTCTACTCTAGGGAACATTTCTCCTCCTATTCGTATATTATATAATCTTATAAAACACTATTAGTCCCCTTGCCATGGGAGGGGAAACTTTTGCTTTCCCCATGATCATTGCCCCCTCCCTTGCTATGCAACTAAGAAACCATATTTTTATATCACGAGCATTAGAAATTTTATATCAGAAGGGGAAATTCCAAAATAGACCTTCTTTGTTCATTAGAATGATTGAATGTGCATAAACAATTTGAGCATAATCTTTTCATTTTCCATACTACATTCTTGTTGCAATTCAAAGGGCCAATTATTCAAAACCTTGTATATACCCTTTTATAACATGACTCCATGCTATACAAAGTTCAATTTCTCATTTGGTTTGGTCACACATATACCAAATCATTCTTCCATATCAAGGGAAATCACTCCACAAAATCTTCAGTAGCAAAGTAATTAATTGATCAGTTCCTAAATGAACCTTTTTAGATGGAATTTGCAATCCAACCAACCAAATCTAAAAAGGAGATGGAGACAATAAATATATATTCTCATGTGAAATTGGACCAAATCTGAACACTAAAAAGTAATGTACTTCATAATAGATCCCACATTTCATCAAGAGTTTACACCAATCTAAAGAGACATTGGTCATTGAAGCACCATTTGTGTTCCCTAACGAGATGATTCAATGATGATTACCTGCCTGAACCATTCTTCAGATATCATCCTTACATATATTTGCCAAGGTATTCATGAAACGGTTCCTACATAAAAGTTAGTAAAAATAAAATATTTGGAGGCAAAAAAATAGAATCCAAATCTTTTAAAGATCACAGTCATGTTCTTGGAGCCAAATAAGTCAAGGGGTTTCAATAAGCATGTGGGACAAGTAGAAGCTAAAATGATACATATAATGACCACTTTTAAAGTTAGTCACTAATTAGGGTTTACTTGGATGATTGCATGCTTAACTAGATTGATATTTGTATAGATATTGATTATGATTAGTCTAATTTGTGATTATTTAAACCTAATGAGAATCTCTAAATATAATTTTCTTTCAAATAATTAGGTTTTGTGAATTGAAAACCTTAATCAGCCAAAATTAGGGTTTTGGGAGCACATGAATAAAAAATTTGATAAGTATAGTGGTGCACTAAATGATTTTTAGTATTTTAAATATATCCTTAATTTCGTTAAATTTAATATGATTTAAAGAGCTTAAATGTATAATTATTGCAAAATAGAAGAATTTATAAATGTTTTATGACCTGATTGTTGGTCAAATTTCCCCAAGACAAACTTCATCGATCGTGCTTTCAGGCTGAAACATAGCAATCTAGTATTTGAGTTTTATCTTTTTATTGACACATTCAATTAATATAAAATTTTAAATATAGTTGGGAAACTCCATTTTAGAAATTATTTTAAATTTTCATAATTTTTGATGATTTTTGAATTCTACCGAATGTGGTTTTGGTCGCGTTTCTTATTAGTAAGAACTCGACCGACCATGTTGAAGATTGCGGTATAGCATTGTAGTATTTGATTTTTATTTATTAATTTCTAAGTATTAATGAACTGAAATCTGTACTGGATATATGATATTCTATTTCACACAACATGTTAAATTTTCATAATTTTTGGATGAGGTTTGGTCTACTAAGTAAACAATTTTTAGTAACAATTTTAGTACAAAAATTATGCTAAAATAAAAGAAAGTGTAAAGTTGGGTCAATTTGCAATTAACCCTATCACCTTAGTTGGTCAATATGAGAAACCTAGAACCCAAGGATATCTCATATTTTATGATTCATTCCAGAGAAACAAAATACTAGAGAGAGCGAGAATTATGGTTTGAGAGTGAAATGTGGTGGAATTGATGATCTAGGATTTCACCATCTGAGAAATGATGAAATCAAGTAAGTTTGGATTCTTTGCAAAGTCTATCATGGTGAATCTTCTCTCACATCAAGATTGTGTCCCCCCTCTAATTTGATTTATAATTATATCAAATCTCCATTTTTTCTAACTCTTTCTCTCCTAATCTCCATTTCTAGGGTTTCGAAGCTGAGAGGAGGAAGAAATGGATTTAATAGCTAGAACCTTGGTGGATTTCTAAGAATTCAGAGTTTGAACTACGTTTTTAAGGTTCTTATCTCCATATGTGTGTGTTTCTCTACCTATTAAGCTTTGAAATCATTGTTGAAAGCCTAATTACATCAGGTAAAAATAATTAAGATTATTGCTAGTATTTGTAAGAAATTGCATAATCAATTGTGATGATTATGGGGAAATAAGTTCTAGTAATTTAGATCCTTTTTCATTAGTTAATATTTGTCTACTCTCTGATATATTCATTTAAGTTCTATGAATTATCATGTGGACATAGGATTATTTTTCTTTGCATGAATATTTCTTAGAACCAACTACTGAATGACATGCTTGGAAATTGAGTTGAGATGCATTGGATCATATTTGAGTATTAGAATGATTTACAAAATGTAATATTGAATCTTAATAAAATTGAATATGATATATACATAAAAATCAATATGAGGTGGAATATTCCCTTATTAGTGTTTGTGTTGGGGGATTGAATCAAATAAGTTAATGAATCAATATATACAGGTGTCAAAATGGAAACTACTCAAGATTGATGAATGAAATATGTCAAAATGGAAACTAGGGTTTCCATGTGTGTGAATATAGCTAAAGAACCCCTATGCACCATGTTGATATTATTGCATGATATGATTCTTATCATGTGTTGAACTAAGATCACTTGTTAAACTCTAGAAATCTGGTATTAAAATGAGTATGAGAGGACAATCCCAACTCGCATATCATCCTTTGAATGTGAAACGATGCTCAAATATAGGCATTATTACTTCTATTGAAGATGATGGGTCATATTAATATCATCTAATCCTAATGCATCTATTTTGGTATGATTTAAGAAATATTGAGTAAATCCTCACATGATTGTGGGTACTTTTATACAAGCTACATAATAATGAATTGGGAAGGATGATTAGAGATTATGGTGTAAGAAGATGTAACCTAATACATTATTTAAAGATGAAGTGAGTAGTACTATAAGGGATTGAATAATCATCATTAATTACAACAATAACATTGGAAGTCAATGACATGGTACACTTATCTATTACAAGAAAGTAAATAGACAAGAATCAACTAAATGGCAAGAATCAAATTAATGGAATGTGTATAATGAAGTATATAGTCTATATTTTTTTTCGAAATAAGTAAATATATTGCCAAAGGAGCTTGTACAAACCCAGGACCTACACACTACAAAACATGTACATGGGGTTATTATCTATAAAAAACCCCAGTATCTTTTGGCTTGCTCGGATAGGTCCGTAGCTAAGCCCTTTCAACATTTAATGAGCCTGCTTAAGGTGCAAGCTATTTTTACGATGATTTGTTCTTCATTGCAGATCATTCTTCCATGATTTATGTTGTTACTATCCTCCCAGACATAGTAGCAAACACCTGTCAGGCACAAACCTCCAATGGTTGTGTTTTGTTTGCCATTGAGTTTGGGTCCCAGCTTGGTTGTTAGGTCTGTAATATTATCTACAGTGAGCTGACCCCACCCACACTTAAGGCTAACTATAGCCAAAATTCTTCAAAAAACGTTACACGACCCAAAAATGTGGCTATGGCTCTCATCATCTCTATTACAGAGCACACATTTCCTCTCCACCTGTAGACCCCATCGACCGAGCCTATCCTTGGTAGGCAACCTATTCAGTATAGCTTTATAAGTGGTTGTGCTCCACTTGGGGATGTGATAGTGGTTCCACAACAGATTACACCAGCTCACATCATCACAAACGTAGGTGTTGATCCATGGTGTCACCATCGAGTCCACTAGAGAAGCAATACCATTAGCATCAACACTATACAAGTTCTGAATGCCAACCCAGTGCATACACATGTTCATCTAAGTTCTAGAAGAGTTGTTGTTGAACCCCTGTTGTAGACCACCATATCTTTTAGTCATCCACTGCGTCCATAGGTTGTCCCTCTCTTTGAGGTATTTTTCGATTCTTTTACCATAGCTTTCCTTGACTAAGATGAAGGGGGACGTTAAGTTTAACCCACCCTTACAAAAAGGTTTAGCGATGACTTCCCAAGCCACGCCATGCCCACTACCACTCCAGACAAAGTTAGCCATCAACTTCCTCATGTTATTCGTCGTTAGTGTGGAATATCACACACTTCACACCAGAACCTAACCATTGCCTGGAGGACCGATGTTGTAAGAAGGAGTCGACCTGCCATCGATAGCCTAAGAGCAGACCACCCTGTCAATCTTGGCCCTCAACTTATCCAGACATTACACAAAGTCAATGGAAGAGCCTTTACCACCAGCAATAGGAGCTCCAAGGTATCTCATTGGTAGACGGCCAACACTGATCCCCATAGCATCTTTGAGCCTCCCTATCCTTGCATCACATGATTTAGATAAATAGATATTGGATTTTATGGTACTTATGTAGAGACCAGTGAGGTACCCAAACCTGATAAGGACTCTTTTAAGCTCCTTCAACCTATTAGCATGGCTAGTAGTGAACAACATGACATCATCAGTGAAAATTAGGTGGAATTTGACTTTAGTATTCTTGAATTTGAACGGTTTTAGTTTCCTTCTTCTTTCAGCTACAATCATCATGGTGGTGAGCCCCTCTACGACAATGGTAAACAGTAGGGGTGAGAGGGAGTCCCCCTACCTAAGCCCATTAGAGGCCGTGAAGAAACCTACTAGACCTCCATTTATAAGAATGGAAAAGGAAGTGGTATTCATGCATTGTTTGATGACTTGGATCCATATATCATTGAAGCCTATCGATTTCATAATAGCCCATAAGGATTCCCATCTCACATAGTCATATGCCTTTGTTAGATCGACCTTCACACAAGCTTTACCATTGCTACATGGTTTTGAAACTTGTGAGGAACTCCACAACTAGAAGAGTCCTATCAGATATCTTTCTACCCTTGATGAAGGCACTTTGCTCTTTGGATATTATGATAGGTAGCACTTTCTTCAATCGTCCTGCAAGAAGTTTGGAAACAATTTTGTATAGAACATTACAACACGCAATTGGCCTATAGTTGGAAATGCTTTCGATTACATTTTTCTTAGGAATTAATTTGATGAAGGAGTGGTTCACAGCTCAGACCAAGCTATGACCATTCAAGACCCATCTAACAGCTTTAATGATGTCATGCTTGACTAGGTACCACATTTTGTGGAAACATTTTTCACTCACACCGTCAGGCCCAGGCGCCTTGCTGGCATCAATGGAAAATACAACTCTTCTGATCTCTTCTTCATCGGAAAAAGCACAAAGCATAGCATTTGTAGCATCATCCACTCTATTGTCAGGTAGTAACTCTGAGTAATTGCTTCTATGCCTATCATCCTGGTTGTACAGCTTGGTGAAGTAGTTTATTACATTTAAGGCCACCACTTCTCTGCCATTCACTACTTGTCCTCTCTCTTCCATTAATTCATGTATGGACTCCTACAACTCCTTTTTCTTAACCGCCCCTTGGTAGATTCTGGTGTTGCGATCACCATCCCTCACCCATTCTATCCTGCTCCTTTTCCAGTAGTGCATCTCTTCTGCTTTTCTCAGCTTCCGCAGTCTGTCTTTAACTCTCTCCTCATCTTTGATCAAATCATTATTTAGGGGATCTTGTCTTATCTTCTCCATGACATTCTTGTAATTATTTTCTACTTCATTGGTCAGGTTCTTCAGGTTGCACTTCTCTCTACTCCATTTTTTCAAAGCCTTCTTGGTATTATGTATCTTCTTTAATGCTATGAACATATCATTTCCTTCTACATTAATATTCCAGCTCCTCTCAACTATATCTATAAAGCCAGGCCACTCACACCACCAATTAAGAAACCAAAAAGGTATCTTAATCACTGGCTTTTCAATAAGATCAATTTTCATCCACAAATGATCACTAAGAGGGTTAGATCCCATTTTTATATACAAGTTAAGCCACAGGTTTAGCCATTGTTCATTGACCAGACCTTTCTTAATGGAGATAGCAATCCTATTCTTCGGTTGTTTGTTAGACCAAGTTGTTCTCCTTCCCACTTTATTTAGTTCAATCATCTCAACTTCTTCAACCATGTTACTAAAGACATCTACAACCCTTTCAGGTACCCTTCTGCCCCCAAATTTCTCATTTGATCTCCTAATGTTGTTGAAATCTCCAATGACAAGCCAAGGGATTTTGTGTTGAGCCGTATCAGCGAGCTTCTTCCACATACCAATTCTATCTCCTTCTAGACATTCCCCATAAACACCTGACATAATAAAGGCAATTCCTCCATGGTTGCAACAAGACACCATGACAACGTGGTCTGAGGATTTGATCTCATCAACATTCCATACTTCACTCTTCCAACCTACGATAATGCGACCTCCCTCTCTTTGATCCAAATTAGATAGGGAAACAAAGTGCCCACTCTTTCTCTACTACGATTGGGGGAGTGACCTCCCCCATCCATTAGGAAACAAAGTGTCCACTCTTTCTCTAACATTCCTTCTAATCCTGATTTCCAAACACACCACCAGAGAAGCTCCAATCTCTATGATTTCTCTCCTCAATTCCCACCTCGTACATTTCATGTGAGGATGGACATTAATTGTCTTTGTTTTCCCCACCCACTGTATCTGGGTGGGTACTCTTCTCTCCCTTCTTTGCTATGTTTCTAGTCTACCTTGGGCTCCTGTTATGCCCTTTCTCGCTTGTACCAGGATCCTCATCAATCACCTGATCCAACACTGAGAATGGGTTAACATCCCACATGGCTTCAACTTATTTGCTTCTCTCACTCTCCCCGTGAGTAGCACTTACCTGTATTTCTCCTTCTTTGACCACGATGATGTTGAGAGTAGTGTCCTCCACTGTATCTGAAACACCATCTACAACATCAGTCACTACCCCAATCGTAGTAGCTATTTCCTTCACGGTAGCTTCATCCACTACCACCACTTCTATAGTATGTACGCCAACCTTTTCCATGACTCCTGAGGAGGTCCAGACTTACCAGTTCTTCTAGTTCGGCCCCGGGGCAGGTGGGGTATGATGGGAGGAGCTCGAAAGACTTCCTTGCTTCTCTCGCCAGGACAATCCCCTGTGTTATGGCCAAAAACCTTGCAAGTACTACGACGATCCGGCAGGGCTTCATACTTAAACTTCACTTCCCATTCATCTTCGTTAGACAATTCCACCATGACTTTAGGGGGTGGCTCCTTATCTGTTGAGATGTCGATGTAGAATCTTGCATAGCCTTAGACCAACCCGTTAGATCTTCTATCAATAGCTCGAGGGAACCTTACAGTGTGAGATATGAAAGTAATGGCTCGAGCCGTCCAATGCTTCCCCACATCTGGAAGGGATACCCATACAGGGGAAGTGATGAAGGCAGCTCTGCGGGTGTCATCTTGTGGCATCCATTTCTGGACAAGAACCAACTGATCATCAAAGAACCATGGCCCCTTCAACATTGCGGCATTGCGGTCAGCATCATTGGTAAATCTGGTGAGGAACAGACCTCCGTCTAGCGTGAAGATCTCAAGCTCCCCCTTAGGTCACCAATGCCTGATCATCCACCCCTTTAGTTGCTGGGGGTGGCACTTCTTGACCAGGATTTGTACGATCGCTGAAAAATGATGGTAATCCTCCATCTCCTCCATGATCGGGTCATTGAAGCACGTCCACAACCATTTATCCCCCTCCTTCAGAAATGGGGCCTTGGGGTCCGCCTCCACCGATCCATAAAGCTTCAGAGGAGGGCCAACTATATACTTCACCCAATCATGCCCAACTGTGACGTCGATGTCAGGTATGAACCAGTCTTCATTCCTCTCAGCTCTCTTGGAGCCCACAGGTTGGGTGGAGGTGGAAGGGGGCGGGGCACCCCCAATCGCCATCAAAAACTCAAGCTAACCTAAGCGGGAACCTCTTCTAACCAGTTGGAGCTAATTATAGTCTATATATTTTGATTACATGTGTGTTGACTTAAATTGATCAAAATATATTAAAATAAGATTATGAAGGATTTCATTGGGAGAAAAACTTTATGTATTAAGTAAATTTAGAGATTTTTACCAAGAGTAGTAGTGATCACGAAATGGAAGATGTTAAAACTAATGAATATGAAATGAAGGTAAAGTGATAAAAAAGTAGTACATGGATATAATAACCTAACCCTAACCCTAAAATAATGAAATATGTGCTGATAATGAATAATGATCTAAAATATGAGGGATGAAGGAATGCATATGAGTATAGTTTAATTAAATTACAAGATGAAGTTCAAGGTAGCGATTTGATTCATAAGAATTCATGTTGGATTGTAATTTTTTCTAAAGACACTTGTATTATATGAATGGCCTAATCTGATGGATTTCAAATGAGATTACACATGAGATGGACAATAACCCTAACTAAAAATAGTTAATAGTAAATGAGGAATAGTAAATGTGATATTCATGTTTATGCTTGATATTTATTCATATTTATAGAATGTAATGGAATATATATGTTGCATGGTGAACTGTCCTAAATATGATAACGGAGAAAAGATTTTATATGCTTATACTATCACTAGTTCCATTGCCTTTGTGAATATTGAATAATAACTATGATATGAAATGAACGTATGAGAAATATGTTGAGATGGAATTAACATTCTTTGGTTACTTTTGAAAAACCCTATTAAGTAATGTTGGATAATGATATGATGTATTGGGATGAAAGTTCACTGATGATGATTTTTATGAGATGATGTGTAAATGGAAGGAGTCATATTTGTTGCAAATTTCACATTGTTGTGCTTCTTGTTTTACTCATTTTTTCTCTTGATAAATATAATTTGTTATATGTCATGCTAGTTGTGTGAAAACATACACATGTGATATATGATGATTGAATATTCCTTTAAGATGAGTAAAAAAGGATCAATAACAAGTGAAATGACGAAACATCTAGTTAGATGCCTTGAAACTGTGAGCTTCCCCTGAGGTCCACATTGGGGAAACAAAACATATCTCCTAGTAGTAACCAAAGAATTAAGAGAATGATTTTCCAGAATGTGGATGACACCTTAAAGGTTAAACCACCTGGATTTAGGGGTGAGTCATCTGGATTGGCTCTGGCCCTAAATCCTTACTATGAAAGTCAATGTCCATGAGGAATAAACTATGATGAAATAAAAACTATGAAAAATGTGAAATATGATGATATGTGATATTCAATGATGATATGTGATGGTTTGTTATGTTAGTTCCTATCTCATGTACTCAAGATAAGGATGTGAGTCTCTTTAGGAAACCATGAGGTTGACCAGGGTCAATTGTTGATATCTTAGGGTTTCTAGATAAACCCTAAGATAGTGATGATGAGTTGTTGACATGCGAATTAGGTGTGGCAACTTCTACTTGGTGAGGTACAAGGAAAGTTGTTTCATGGAAAATGAATAAAGATGATAAACCTTGTAGGACACGAGTTCACTATTTGTTACATTCCTGTTACCTCTAAGTGATAAAGATATTGTTGTTGAATATGTTTCTGATTGCAATTATTAGTTATTCCTTTTTTAAATATAATATGTTGTCTCATTCTTATTTTCTCGGTAGGGAATGCTAGATTAAATGTTGACAATTAGTTCACGATGGAATCTAACATCCACTGTACAAGATTTGGATTTTCTTGTAATTTGTATTGTCATGTTTGCTAAATATGTCTGATGTGTACTTTAGCTTTAGGAATGCAAGATGAGTTCCTGTTTTGGCTGATGGGGTGTCACAAATATGATGTTATTGTTATATATTGATTCTAGATGTTTAGATGTTGACTTATTACTCATGCTAAAGGGTTATTATTTTGTACTAAGTAGCATCTACTGAATTGTTCATAGACATCTCCTAAGAATATTTTAAAGTTGGATTTGGTCTAAGTGAATACCTTATCTGATATTAGATTAGTAGTGTAAACTATATTTGACTAGATGTTGAACTATCTAATAGACTTTTCAATATCTTCATGTTTCTTTAAAATTTGTTATACTTAACCTAATGTTGATGCATGTACTCAGCTTGAGTGGGAGGTATCCACTCACTGGAGTTCTATATGATTCTCATGAGGTTGTTTAAAATATGTTTAGGTATAATACTATCTAGTGAAAAGGTCATGACAAAGAAGATGTAAATAGAATAATCTAGATAGATAGAATGTCCCTACACTCTACCATTCCAGGATGGGTTGTAGATCGAGTTTGTTTTTCATATTCATGTAACTGATATAAACCATATCATATTTGAGAAATAAGTCTTTATTCTGGTTTTAATGGAGTTGAATGTGATTTGTGGTGATTAAGTGTGTTGTCATTGTGATGACATTGTTACCATGTTTTATGATATAGGAAAACTTTATTTGTGTTTTTCATGTACTGTGTTAATTGTATTTGTTAAAGATTAGTTGTTTTTCTTCATAATCTGAGTATAGGTTTTGGGTTTCACTCTAATGGTTGGCATTAATGTTGATCAAAAGAGAGGTCCCAACAATACATCCATTGAAATTAGCAGCACCTCTACCCCAGTTCAAGAGGAGGTCACAGTAACAACAAAGAAAAAAAATTGTCCACTAGCTTAGGGGACTTTCTTAGAAAGATACTCTCATTTATCCATAACCATTTGAAGTTTTTATTAATCAAATAAATCATGAGTTGGATACAAAAAAATCATATTCACATGGCTATTGTGACTACCAAAGAAGAAATGGTAACAAAAAAAACTAGTATGCTTCTCTCAAACACAAAATTGAAGGCCTTATCAAGTATGGACTTATAAAGGTGGGAATCCCTAAGAATTTTATCTAGCTCATATCACTACAATCCCAAAAATAACATCCAAAATTACAGTCATTTCAACCTCTACATGAGTTAAAGCATAGTTGGAACATACTAATCACCACAATGGGCATGAGGTACCGTAAAAAATATGTGAATAGTTCAAGATCTATGTAATCATGGTCGCATCTATCCCCATAAAAAACACCTATATACATTTTCCATGATGGAGGTGTTAATCATGGGACATTATTGAAGGGTTTTCTTTTTGAAAACTACACTGACGAATGGATCACAATTTTTTTTATTGAGGACCAAATCATTTGTAGATCAAATCACAAACCATAAAAACTACTCAATTAAATAATCCACAATGCATTAAGAACCAAATGCAAATCTAGCTTTGGTCAAATCTAAGTTGACAAACTCTTCTTGGAGACTTAGTTTAGACTCTCAAGGACATGCTGATGCTGAAATCACCTCTTGTGGTCAATGAATGTGATTTTGAAAAACAAAAGCTAATTGAAGTGGGCCCTCAACGTCATGATTATCTAGAAATCAATTCAGGGGTCACTTCAACATGAAGGTAAATTAGTAAGTACAAAAAAAATCCGCTCACAGAACATGAAAAATATAGGTACACTAGAAACTAGGAAATTTTAAATGACTTGTTGTGACTCTTAAGACCTCACCTTGAAAACACAAGCATGCAGTGTACATTTGATAAGTATTTATCATGGGTGCCTAAAAATGAGAACCTTCTCTAGGAAAGACCCATTCATTTGTGATAAAAGCTCTCATCCTTAAGCTCTAAGATTCAATGTCCACAAAACTAAATGTAAAATAAATTCACATAAATGGTGAATCTGAAAGGGCATTCATACAAGGACCTATGTTTGTGACAAATATCATACACTAAGAAGTGTCAGGGGTTGAGTCCATTATGATTCCCCTGACAACTGGCACCTTCATCAAACTGGGTTGGAGTTGTAGCTCAAATAGTCTATACATGGCATAACTAAGGTCATTCGACATAGTGTCTAGGATATCTTCAATAAAAAAATCCCCACCATCCTTTAAGATTCAAGGATTATATCCTAAGTTTATTGGTATCATTTTCTATAAATTCAAATTCAACTAAAAAAAGAAAAAATGGCTCCAAAGGATCCCCACCAATATGGATTCATTCTTTTGACAAACTTTGCAGACTAAGAACTACCCATCATGAGCCCGTTGGGGTGCCATTGAAACGTAGTGCCTCAACCTGGATAATGGAAAGTTTCACTCAAATATGAGTAACATGCTATAACTTCAGTCAAACACATATTTGGCTATGACTGTTATCAAGGAGAACCAATCTATCAAAATCTTTGTAAGAATTGAGACATGCTTAAACTTTCTTATAGTTATGAACCACCCTTAACTATAATACAAGAAAGAGGAAGAAAAGGTTAGTGGATAAGTTGACATTAATTATTATTTAAGATTCAATTATGATATTAATACCTCACACGTATAAAAAAGTATAGGTCATACACTCCTAACTATCATGGTTCCTCTAACTCACTGAAAGATCTCAGTGATGAAGAGATTAATAATTATCATGGTTTGAGTCATAATTTCTTTGGATGTGGAAACAACCATTGGGAGTATCAACATCTAAGGCCATGAACCATTTCAAAACAAATCAAATAGAGAGTAAATAGCCTCAGATCAACTTCATTTTGAATATCGTTTCCTCATTTAAATAGAAATAAGAACTCACAAATCAACAAATAAGGAGCAATGTCTCAGTAAATAATGATTCATGATGATGTTTAATTCATAACATAATTACAAAATAAACTTGAAACTTAGAGGGTCCTATTAACATTACATAGTAAAGATCCAATTTTGTGAACAACCCATCTCTAGGTAGCGATGTAATTTTCTAGGGATAGAGAGAAATAATCTTCAGCATGCCAGATAATGGAAAGTATATCTACAAAAGATTGCAACACACGTATAATGATCCTTACATAACATAAGGACACATATACAGTGGCCCTCTTAAGGCATAACACACTAGAATGGATTAAATATGCACAAATATAGAGCATAACAGGAGGACGATTTGTCCCTATTTGAGGTTCACCTATTCACATTTCCCACGGTGCAGCCAACTTGATATGGAGCCTACTCATCAGTTAATTACCAAACAATCTTGTACTTTTTCATTCTAAGTTAAATTATAAAGTTAGAAGTGCTATTTATCGTGCATTAGACAATGTGATACCTTTCATAGATTCAGTCAAATGATAAGCATCAACATGAATCACCATAGTAGAATAAAAGACTCTTTGGACCTCATTATAGAATACTATTGAATTAGATCCTTTACATTAGGTTTTTTTTAGAAGTGACTACATTAAGAGTGAATTAACATCACTCTAAACTCTCTGAAGTTTTTTTATATGAGACCTTTTAGATCATTCATAAAAATACATTTTGAAACACATTTCATAATTGAAAAATCATTATATGATCTATAATCATCAACTTCAAATCATTATTGAGTTCATCCCTATTGGAATCCTCACATCTAAAATTCCAACATCCAAGTAGGTACTTTAATAATGTCTTTAGATGGAATCCTGAGGTATATGACCTCAAATGGTTCATTTTAAAAAATTAACCTCTTTGGGTCCTAAGAATAAGAACTTAATATTGACCATATAAAAGAAATACTTCAAAAACATATTGTTATGTAAGGACCCTAACCTATGTTTTGGGATAATCCTATTTGTTTTGATAATAAAGTTTCTGAGATCCTTGCTCTAATAATCTAAGATGTAATTAGGGCATGTTGGAATTTTGGGTGCCTTGTTTGAGCTTGATGTTTGTGTTTTTTGAAGAGGTTTGGTGCAAATTGCAATGATCCCAGGATTGGGGTTGATGTGCAAGTTTGCCACCTCTCAAGTGTTCCTTCTCTCTCTTGGCATCATCTAGAGGAAAGAGAAAGAGATGGGCAGTATTTTTGGACCTTGGTTATGTGATGGCATCCTTGGTGATGCTTAGGATACATGTTTTAGGTGTGCCTTACACCTAGAAGTGATGTCTTGGGCTTGAGTGCCTTAGAGAGGACTTGTATCAGTTTGTGGGTGTCTTGAGGGACATCTTATCGATTTGTGGATGTCTTGAGGGACATTCTATCGGTTTTGTGGTTTCATGAGATGCACCATATCATTTTTTGGTACCTAGGGCTTACGCCTATCAGTTTGTGAAGAGGGTAGTTGTGTGTATCGGCCTTGACCATCTTAGGTGACCTAGTGGATGAGACATAGATCTTATCTCCTTGTGGCCCTTCTTTGTAAACAAGCATCGCATAGGGTTCTAAGGTGGTGACACCATTCCCTTGATCTCTCTCATCCCTCTTGTATATATATACCCCTTTCTCTCCATGAAAGAGAATCATTTTGATTATCCTTGCATTCTCTCTTTGGTGGGCGACCTTGAGCTACAGGAGTCTCTCCCTTGGAGATTGGAGAATGTGTCACATGCTTGTGGTGCTCTCTTCATCCTCTACCTTGGTAAGCCATGATCCTTAGCTTCTCTTTCTCTCTTTCTCTCTTCTTCTTATCCATGGATCTTGGTTACCTTCTTTGTTTCTTCTTCAAACCCTCTTAACCATGGTTCCATCTTCTTCCTAGGAGGTTTTTTGGTGATCAAGTTTGTGAGATCTTATTCTACTTTGATCTTGTGAGCTTGGAGCTTGGATCTTGTGTTGATCTTTGAGAGGGGTTATATAACTCTAAACCCTCTTTGTTATTATCACCCCTTACTTACTATCGTGTTCTTTATCTTTGGCTTGTTATCCCTTGCTTGTTAGTACTTCCTTCTTGGTGGTTTTATGCTCTGTTTTGGAAGAAGAGTCTTTCTTAGTTGCTACTCTTGTATTGCACTGCTTTTGCCTTTCTTGTAACTCCATTATAAGGTTGAAGATGAGTGGGCCAATATGTATGTTGAGGTCGATATGCTTTGAGTGGCCGTCACGACCTGTGATGCCACTAATCTCACACCTTGTGATAGGTTGACACGGTCTTGGCAAGGCCTTGATTGAAATACTTTGATGATGGTCATCATGACTTCGGGGAGGTCAAATTCGACACGTCTGGGTGAGAGTTAGATTGTCATGCCTTGTGCATGCTTCGATTGTTTTGGTCTTGGTTCTTGGTTTTTGTCCGGCATCGCATTGCTTCCAGATACACCTACAACCATCACGACTTGGTGTTGTGGCCATGGGAGCATTACTTTGATGAGTGTTTCCCGTCAGGGCTCTAGCTGTCATGACTGGAGAGAGGGTTGATGCCCGATATTCCCTGATAGCCCATCACGATTGCAGTGTTGCTGAAACCCTAGACAACTATCACCCTTGAGTTTCCCGACACACTCAAGTGTTGTCATTTCCTGAGGATGCCCATCACACCATGTGTTGATGTTGCCCATTTAGGGTAGGTTGGCCAACACCCTCCCCATGAGGTGCTTTTACCCGACACCCCCATGATGCTAAATCGATACACATCTTGATAAGGTAGCCGACACCTTGCTTTCTCACTTAGTATACCCTAAATGAATACCCTTCTTGGTGTGATTTCCCAATACCCTTAAGGTTAACCCAATACCTTACGTTATAACCATAAACGATGACTTGTGATGATGTTTGTGACACATCATGTGAAGATAGGGTTATGTGATCAGAAGTGATTCCTTGTGGAGTGGTTGTATGTATGATAATGAGAATCATGTTTCTATATCTCATAACACACCTCATAGTAAAGATGGAAGTATTGATCTAAGGGTGGTAGTTGATCCAACCTTGTAAACCCTAATAGTGTACAAAGAAATCCTAACCCTGATAGATATAATGAAACATGTATGGCATGAGTCCCATGAGATGATGGTGTTAATGATGTATTTCCTTCTTGTTTTCAATTTCTACCCATGCAGGTAATATCAAATGATATGCATAGCTAGGTATGAGCTATGGTGATTATAGTATTATTGAATAATCTTTGTGAGGCGCATGTGATGTGATAACACAGAAAGAGGAAGAAATGGTCTTATGACCTGATGATGGCTTGATACCTCATATATTAATTTACTCAAATGATGAGATGAAGGGTTGCCACCCCAACATATGCGGTCCTTGTGATGGAGATATGGTGAAAGATAGACATAAGGTGATGATGTGGTCCTTATGTGATTTAGTATGTGCTGGTGATGTGTCATGCCTTGTTTATGCAGATCTTGTTTTAAGTTTATACATTGTAACTTGATTGCTACTAAAGATGATTAAATTGGTCTAATTAATCAAGTGGAATCTAATAGTGTTGTTTTCCATGTGCCATAGATCCATTCAGTGTCCGCACTTGCTTAATGGTGAAATGAGTTTAACTCGGAGCACATAGAATATGTGAGGTGCAAGTTGAGGTATCTCCTTGTATCCTGAATGTATATATATGGGATTGGTTGCAGTGATACCACAATATGAGTATAGCTGTAGTTGTAGCTCAATATGAGATACATGAATGGCTGTGGTCATATCCTAATGAAGAGTGTAGCTTCAGTCATAACTCACTAGCATCGTGACATGTACCAAGGCGGGCTAGATATGTACAGCTGTACTATATGTCGTTGATAGTAGTCTGACGTATGATGTCACTACATGTTCTCATACTGACCAAGGGGGTGAGGTCATGGATGTCGGCTCTTCTTTTTGACCTTGTATGGCACCAGTTTTGACATATCAAGTGGTCGGTGGGATTTGGGTGGTATGACTCAAATCCTCGGGGCATAATAAAATGCATAATCTACTGTGTAGTATACTTGTATAGGATCAAAATATGGAAACATTGGATGATGCATCGCTTGATTTTTATACAATGTTGTTGATAGGAAATATACATGTTCTTCATATTCCTTTTAAATTGTTAAGATGTTTCATAAATTCAACAATATTTGCCCTTCCTATTAATAATGAACACCTGCTTCACATAGTTGTAATTATACTGTTGTTTAGTTTGTCTTAACTGTGATAATAATAGAGTTGGTGGAGAGTTATATCTCCCACTGAGATTTGGAATCTCAACCCCTGGGTTTCCCACACCCTTTTTAGGTAGACGAGCACGAAGAGGTAGAGATCATGCAGTGGAGGTTGAGCAGAAGCAAGAGGAGCAATAGCTGACAAAGTTGGAAGTGTTACTGGATGTCTTTTGTTGATAGAGTCATAGAGTCATCCATGTACACTCGGGTCCCTGGGGATGTTTTTTAGATGCTTTGTGGATGTTCCTTCAATACGTGTTTAGCTTGTGTGCCATTTTTGTATACAACTATAATGGTTACATGTACATATGTTCTGGAATAAGTTCTCTGGTAACAGGTTGGTAGCGCACACAGTAAATGCTTTCAGGCATGAAAGCACCTGTATGTAAAGGTTCTTGTCGTTTAGTAGTTTATGAAATGGCTTTTATTTTTAGTGTTTTCTAGTAATTTGTTCATTGATCATTCTACTACGGTTATGTTTTGAGTAATCTCACTTTATGTTGCTTGGGACGTCACATTTAGTTGGTATATAAGCTTTCAATTCATTGAGTCTACAGGGACCTAAGACTAGGGTTTGTGTATGTTCTAGTGTCCTACAGCTTGTCTTATGGTCACTTATTCTATGTAGAAGAAGAAGAGAAATCTTAAATTTGTCTGAAGAACACAAAGAACTTGCAATCGAGAGTAGTGTTGCAGCACCAAGTGCTGGTGCAAGGAACCAGACACGAGAAGATTGGGTGCCTGAAGTCCCCCAATTTGAACCAGCCATGGTTGAAAACCCTACCATACAATCTCTTTTTGGGTAGTTTATGTCTATGATGACTCATATTGCAGACATGATGCCTACACCTCAACCTAGGTTATCAATTCCCCATATTGAATCTTTGGGCACTGGGAAGACTTTTGAGCAACTTCACCTAGTTGGAGCGGTGGAGTATGTTGGGACGACTGATCTGGTGGATGCAAATTTGTGGCCTAATGAGATTGAGAAGGCTTTTAAGATCCTGAGTATCCCTGAAGAGGATAAAGTGAAGCATACAGTGTACCTTCTGAATGGGAGTGTTGGCCATCGGTGGGCCATAGAGGAGGAAAAGAGACCCGGTGTTGTGATCAGTTGGGAGGAGTTCTAAAGTGAGTTCGTTAGTCGGTACTTTCCTCAGACGTATCTTTATGAGAAGATCAACTAGTTTGAGAGTATTTGATAGGGATCCATGATGATCAATGAGTATGAAGCAATGTTTATGGAGTTGTTGAGGTTATATCCTCACACATATGCCACAGATGATGAGAAGATTTGCCATTTTGAGAAAGGGTTGAGTAATGAGTTGTCTACCCCGCAACTTCCTTAGAGAATCGAGAGGGGCTTGCCAGTAGCTCAATGTGAAGTTCCCAATGGTCTGTGCAGACTATGTAGAGGCATGGTTTCTATTTCTTCCACGCTAAGAGGACAACAACCATTGCCATATGTGATGTTGCAGCAGGAGACTGTCATCAATTGTTTGTGTGCGTCTTGTGAAGAGTGCACATCACCATGCAAGAGTAGTCTATATGGATGATAGAATAGTCTGTGAAGGATAAGCGGGAGACGAGTGCCAAGAAATGGTCTATATAGTTTCAAGGACAATCATTAGGTGGCTTTAAGAAGCTGAGATTTTCTACACCACTAGCATCGCATAGGTTTAGTACCTCAACACAGTGGTCTCCGAGTAAAGGAAGAGGCCATAATTGTTCATCTATAGGAGCTCACATTACAACATCAGTATTAGTGACAGGGACATCTAGGTCGCAGTATGAGACCCTAAATTTCTACAAGTGTGGACAGGTAGGCCATCAGAGGTGGGGATATCTGATGAGAGATGATGAAGTGACCCACCAACCAAGGATGAGCCAGCAGGGCTCGTAGAGATAGAAACATAGAAGCATAGGAGGATGAGGATGTGGCCAAGTGTCACATGATGGATCGTCTACACAGGGAAGTAGAGGATGGGGGTGACAACAGACAATGAATAGATTCTATGCTATGAGTGAGTCAGAGGCGGTGGGAAACCAGTGAGTAGTGGCAGGTCAGATGAAGTTATTTCATTCTGATTTATCTTCTTCTTGATTTATATTTATTTCATTTCATTTGGGTGTAACACACTCTTTTATCGCACATGAAGTTCTTAGTAGTTGTCCTTTTCCTATTAGTCGTTAGAAGAATGGTTTGTTGTTAGAAACCCCATTGGTCAGTTCTGCAATGTTGTAGAATGTGTGTCCTTCTTGTGTTCTCTCCTTTTCGGGACACAACATTCAAGTGGATCTCATACCACTTGACATACATGGATTTAATGTGATCCTTAGAATGGATACCCTGGAGAAGTATAGAGTTGTCTTGGATTGTAGTTCCAAGCAAGTGAAGTTTTTGGATGGTAGTGAGATGTGGATCTTCCAAGGAGATAGGAAGAGTCTTCCGACGTGTCTTGTATCAGCTATGGTCGCAATGAAGCTTCTGAGATAGGATTGCGAGGTGTTTTTGGCACACGTGATGGATACTAAGCCAAGGAGTCCTAGTATTTAGGAGGTTCCAGTTGTTAGGGAGTTTGAGGATGCGTTTCTAATGGAGTTTCTAGGTGTACCCCCACCTTGAGAGATTGATTTTCAGATCAATCTGGTCCCCGACACGCAATTGATAGCTCAGACACCGTATAGGGTGGAACCAAAAAAGATGACAGAATTGAAGAGACAATTTCAAGAACTGCTTGACAAAGGTTTAATTAGGTCGAGTACATCAACTTGGGGTGCTCCAGTGTTGTTCGTGAAGAATAAGGATGGGTCTATGAGGTTGTGCATAGATTACATATAGTTGAACAAGGTAACGATAAAGAATAAGTATCCCTTGTCGAGGATAGATGATCTACTTGACCATTTGCTTGGTTTGACAGTGTTCTTAAAAATAGATTTGAGATTAGGATATCATCAGTTGAGGATCAAGGAGGATGTCATACCTATGTCATCTTTTAGGGAGAGGTATTGTCACTACGAGTTCGTGGTTATACCGTTTGAACTGACCAATGCACCAACAACGTACATGGATTTGATGAATAGAGTGTTTTGGATGTTTCTTGATCAGATCGCGGTTGTCTTCATAGATGACATCTAGATATACAATCGTGATAGTCAACAACATGAGCAGCATCTTTGTCAGGCATTGATCGTGATGAGACAACACCAGCTTTATGCTAAGTTTAGCAAGTGTGAGTTCTAGTTGAAGGAGGTAGCTTTCTTAGGGCATGTTATATATGTCAAAGGAGTACATCTGGATCCTAAGAAAGTGGAGTCTATCACATAATGGGAATAGCCTAAGATGCTGATAGAAGTGCATAGTTTTCTAGGTTTGGCAGGCTATTACAGGAGGTTCATCAAGGACTTCACTTTTATCACCCTATCTGTAAAAAAGTTGACGAGAAAGGAAGGCTCATTCATCTGGGATAATAGATGTCAACATGCTATTCAGACATTGAGGGAAAACTTGACAAGTGCACATGTTCTAGTTTTTCTTGAGTAAGGAAAAGGATGCATAGTCATCTGCAATGCATATAAGAAAGGTTTGGAGACAAGAAAGTGGTCTCTTTTGCTTATCGACAACTTAAGAAACACGAGGAGAATTACCTGACCCATGATCTGGAGTTAGCAGCAGTAGCCCATGCTTTGAAGATTTGGAGGCACTACCTGTACGAAGAGAAGTGCCAGATCTTCACAGATTGCAAGAACCTGAAGTACATCTTTTCACAGCAATAGTTGAAAGCAATACAAGACAGACAAAAGTCATATACAGACAATTGTCATAGACCCTTGGAGTTACAAGTGGGAGACAAGGTATATCTGAAGGTCTCTCCTTGGAAGGGTGTTCTAAGGTTTGGGAAGAAGGGTAAGTTGTCTCCCAGATATATGGGACCTTACCCAGTGATGGCACATGTTGGGAAGGTGGCTTACCAGTTGGAATTGTCGCCTAAGTTGTATCAGTTGCATCCAGTATTCCATGTCAGTATGTTGAGGAAGTGTCATCCAGATACATAGTTAGTGTTATAGCCTGTGGAGGTGGAGCTTTATGAGGATATGACCTATGTGGAGAGTTCGGTGTTGATCATTGACCGAAGGGTGAAGAAGCTAAAGAGGAAGGACATTATGCTTGTGAAGGTTCTTTGGCAACATTGTGGTGTTAAGGAAGCCACATGGGAGCTCGAGGAAGAGATGAGGAGGAAGTACCCCTCCCTTTTCTCTTAGGATTTCAAGGGAAAAATCAATGTTAGTGGTTTATTTCTTATAAGGATCCTGACCCACATTTTGGGATAACCCTATTTGTTTTGCTTAAGCATGTTGCTTAGCTCCTTGCTCTAATCATCTGAGATGTAATTAGGGCATGTTGGAATTTTGAGTGCCTTGTTTGAGCTTGATGTTTGTGTTTTATGGAGAGGTTTGGTGCAAATTGCAATTTACCCAGGATAGGGGTTGATGTGCAAGTTTATCACCTCTAGAGTGTTCCTTCTCTCTCTTGGCATCATCTAGTGGAAAGAGAAAGAGATAAGCACCTTGTTTGAACCTTGGTTGTGTGGTGGAATCCTTAGTGATGCTTAGGAAACATGTTTGAGGTGTGCCTTACACCTTGAAGTGTTGTCTCGGTCTTGAGTGCCTTAGAGAGGACTTGTATCAGTTTGTGGGTGTCTTAAGGGACATCCTATCAGTTTGTGGATGTCTTGAAGGACATCCTATCAGTTTTGTAGTGTCTTGAGATGCATCATATTAGTTTATAGTACCTAGGGTTTACCCCTATCGGTTTGTGAAGAGGGAAAATGTGTGTATCGGCCTTGACCATCTTAGGTGACCTAGTGGGAGAGACATAGATCTTATCACCTTGTTGCATGGTGTTGCATGTATCCCTTCTTTGTGAGCAAGTGCCACCTAGGGTTCTAAGGTGGTGACACCTTTCCCTTTCTCTCTCTCATCCCTATTGTATATATACCCCTTTCTCTCCATGCAAGAGAACCCTTTTGGTTATACTTGCATTCTCTCTTTGGTGGATGACCTTGAGATATAGGAGTCTCTCCCTTAGAGCTTGGAGAATGAGCCCCATGCTTGTGGTGCTCTCTTCATCCTCTACCTTGGTAAGACATGATCCTTATCTTCTCTTTCTCTCTTTCTTTCTTCTTCTAGGCCATGGATATTGGTTACCTTCTTTCTTTCTTCTTCGAACCCTCTTAACCATGGTTCCATCTTCTTCCTTGGAGGTGTTGTAGTGATCAATTTTGGGAGATATTCTTCTACCTTGAGCTCGTAAGCTTGGATCTTGGATCTTATGGTGATCTTTGAGGTGGGTTATATAACTCTAAACCCTCTTTGTTATTATCACCCCTTACGTACTATCTTGTTCTTTATCTTTGGCTCATTATCCTTTACTTGTTAGTACTTCCTTCTTGGTGGTTTTGCATTCTATTTTGGAAGAAGAGTCTTTCTTAGTTGATACTCTTGTGTTTCACCACTTTTGCCATGCTTGTAACATCGTTCTAGGTTGAAGATGAGTGGGGTGATATGTATGTTGAGGCTGATATGCTTTGAGTGGTCATCACGACCTATGATGCCACTGACCGTCACACCTTGTTATAGGTTGACAAAATCTTGTCAAGGCCTAGAGTGAAATGTTTTATTGATGGTCATCACAACTTTGGGGAGCTCTAAGTCGACACGTCTGGGCTAAAGATAGATCGTCATGCCTTGTGCATGCTTCGGTTGTTTTGGTCTTGGTACCTAGTTGGTACTCAAAATTGCTTGCTTCCCGAGACACATGCATCCATTACGACTTGGTGTTGTGGCCATGGGAGCATTGCTTTGATGAGTGTTTCCCTTAAGGGCTCTAGTCATCACAACTTGAGGGAGGCTTGAAGGTTGATATTCCCTGACAGCCCATCATAGTTGAAGTGTTGCTAAAACCCTAGACAATCATCACCCTTGAGTTTCCAGACACACTCAAGTGTTGTTGTTACCTGAGGATGCCTGTCACAACATGCATTGATGTTTCTCGATAGGGTAGGTTGGCCGACACCCTCTCAATGAGGTGCTTGTTCACAACACCCCCATGATGCTAAATTGATACACATCTTGATAAGGTAGCTGACACCTTGCTTGCTCACTTAGTATACCCAAAACTGATACCCTTCTTGGTGTGGTAGCCCGATACCCTTAGGGTTAACCCGATACTTTACATTATAACCCTAAATGATGTCTTGTGTTGATGTTTGTAACACTTCATGCGAGGATAGGGTTATCTGATAAGAAGGGATTCCCTATGGGGTGGTTGTATGTACGATAATGATAATCATGTTTCTATATCTCATAACACACCTCATAATAATGATGGAAGTATTGATCTAAGGGTGATTGTTGATCCAACCCTATAAACCCTAATCATGTACAGAGAAACCCTAACCCTGGTAGATATAATGAAACATGTATGGAAAGAGTCCCATGAGATGATGATGTTGATGATGTATTGCCTACTTGTTTTTAGTTTCTAACCATGCATGTAATATCATATGATATGCATAGCCAGGTATGATCTATAGTGATTATAATATGATTGAATAAGCTTTATGAGGCACATGTGATGTGATAACACAGAAAGAGGAGGAAATGGTCTTATGACCTGATGTTGGCTTGATACCTCATATAATGATTTACTCAAATGATGAGATGAGGGGTTGTCACCCCAAGATATGCTTTCCTTGTGATGGACATATGGTGAAAGATAGACATAAGGTGATGATGTGGTCTTTATGTGATTCAATATGTGTTGTTGATGTGTCATGCCTTGTTTATGCATATCTTGTTTTAAGTTTATACGTTGTAACTTGATTGCTGCTGAAAGATGCTTAAATTGGTCTAATTAATCAAGTGAAATCTAATAGTGTAGTTTTCCCTATGCCATATATCCATTCAGTGTCAGTTCTTGCTTAATGGCGAAACTAGTTTAACTCGGAGTGCATATTTTTGGATATGTGGGGTTGACATGATTTTTACTGTGCGTATAATGCAAGTGTACGTATCAATGTAATATAGGCCTTGTGAGGCCCGAGTTGAAATCAGGGAAACATGAATTTCAGTAGACTACTACAAACTGGTTATGACCAGCTAAACCGATTAAAAGAGTTGATAGGTTTGAAAAAGAAAATAAAATAAAGGGAAAACAAAAGTTCCTTAGGTTTTCCGATTTCACCATCGGGTCTCGTTATACCTAATATCTTGCATAAATAACATAGATTTTGTCGAATCTTGGATAGAGAGCCTATAATCAATATTTCCCACTTCCACGGTACAATCCATTACCTAAATCTAAGCCAATTCTACTTCCATAGCAATTTATATCTTAGATTAGGTGCATTAACGATGACTCTAGGTATCTCTCCACTATCTGTACATTGCCTAGTCTAAGGAACGTATAAGATGGTGTATAAAAGTGAGTTTTCTGACCTTTAATCCCCTTTCCAGAGTAATTATTAGTCTAATCCTTTACCTATGGTCATGAAGAATAAGTAAATCAAGCAATCTCCACAATTATATATCCAAAAAATGAGAATTCTATATTAATTCATGCAAAATTTTAAAATAACAGTTCCCCGGGCTACTCCCGAGTCCTAAGGAATGATGGGGATTAGCCCCGCATGGTTGAAAATGGAGAATACATAGGAGTAGAGAAGAAAAATGTGGGAAACATGGAGAAAACTCATGTAATCCCTGATACAAAGGTGTTCCTGGAGATCCTCCTCGAGAAACGTGCATTTTGTAGTCTTCCGGCAGCAAGATCTCCCATCGGAGGTGCCCGGATCGCCCAGTTGCCAGCCTTCGGCTCTCATCTCTGACGTGGTATTTTGAACGCAATAACAAACTCACTCGAGGTTGAAATCCCCGAGCTTTTACCAAAACCAAAGTGCAATAATACCACCCACAAGCGGGCGAGTCTTATCGTAGTATAGTTAAGGATCGAACCCAAAGGACAACGTTTTTAAGAATCCTTGTCAGTAAAATCTAGCTCAAGTAAAACTAATATTTAAAATGATTGGTTGATTTGAGGTTAATTAGATTAATTGCAAGAAAGTAGAAACTGGATTAAGGTTGGATTTAGATCAATGATATGGAATCACTGGGATGGTATCGGGTTTCACCACCACTACACATGCAAACACATTCAATCACGAACAAACCAGGCAAGATATAACAATCCAAATAGAGCTACTGCAACCCCCCCCCATACTGGCGTTAGGTTCACGTAAGCATCACCTTAGGCATCATATGTCTCGTCACCATCCAGATCACTTACTTACGGATCTGAAGAAATCCCATCCTATTTCTAGTTTGGAAGACAGCCGCGTTAATCGATAAGCAAGCAGGCGATTAATATACGAGCAAACATCGACGATTAACACGAAGATACAAAATCCAACTAAGGCTGTGAACCCCCTATACAGGCGTTAGGTGCACAGAAGTGTCACCGAAGGCTAGATGGCTCGTCCTCTCATGGATCATACACTTACGACCTCAAGGAATCCCATTCTATTTCTAGTTTGGGAGTCAACCTGTTAAACGAAATTCAATCCTACATATGGAAGTTCTCACAACATAGGAAGAACAAAGATGAAAGCAAGTATAAAAAATCAACTACGAATATAATGATTAACACGAATTGAAAAGTTATATACATTTTCATGAAAAGTTTAACAAAAGAACATGATTGCATGGGCAGCGGGGCTAGTCCCCGCACCCCAGCGAAAAGATACTACTCACTCATGATGCGAGAACTAAGAAGAATGAGAAAGACAGAGAAATCCGCCATGAACTCAGTGCAGAAGGTAGTCGTAGCTTGGTGAAGAAGATACATCCTTCTACATCATGTTAGAGGAGATCTGAACGTGAATGGGAGTTGCCAAGACAGACCGGACAATCTCCCTCACTCCGTCTTCCTTCTCTCCTCAGCCTCCTTGGTTGCAACACGGGCAGTAGGTGGAATGAAACTGGCGCGGACTGGACTCGTTTCGAATCAGATCTATATACAGGCAGCCTGTCGGTGTCCCAGAACCCCTGTCCAAGTGGGGACCCTTGGGGTCCTATTTATAGGCATGGGACTAACCCCAAACAGTCTTGGATTAAAATAGACCAAACGGTCTGCTGCTGTTATGGGCAAACAGTCTGGCCAAAAAAATCTTCTCCAAACGGTCTTTGCTGCTTTGACTTTTTCATGTGGTTTGCTCCAAATAGTCTGGGCAAATGATCCTGGACATAGGCAAATGGTTTGGAGACCGTTTGCTACCAAACGGTCTGGAGACGGTTTTCTACCAAACGGTCCAGAGACCGTTTGCCACCAAATGATCGTTCCAAACGATCTTCTTCAAATGGTCTACTAGGTTGCTTAGCAAACAATCTACAGGTGAGCTAGAAGACCAAACAGTCAGCGTGATTAGCACAATACAGTGGAGGATAGGTCAAGGTGAATCTAAGGATGACAGGAGTATGGAGGCTATTGTCGTAGTCTGTGTGATGGAGTCGTAGTCACTGCTTGATAGGTCGGAGCGCTAGGAACGAGGCACCGCCGGAATCGAAGAAAAATTGGTGCTGCTGGGAGGAGATTTAGAGGTAGATGATGACGCACCACGGTTGTGGTGAGGCGCCACGGTCGTGGTGATGTGGTCTCACGGCCGTGGTGCCTTGCACGGGCATGGTGGGTGAGAAATCGGGTACTAATGGTGATGAGCCACGGTCATGGTGTGGCGCAACAGTCGTGGTGAGGTAGTTGCCACATGGACGTGTGGCCTCACACGGGCATGGTGAGTGAGAGAGGGTTGATGCAGGCAGGGTGCCACGGTCGTGGCTCCTCGAACACGGTCGTGGCGAGTGAAGGCTCAGGTTTACCACGGTCGTGGCCACATTACACGGTCGTGGTGATGGCAGAAGACCATGGCCATTTTGGGCCACCACGGCCGTGGTTAGGACTCTGCTTCGCGACCTTGAGTTCTTGTATTGCTCGATTCCATGCGGCTAAGTGATGCCTCCAATCAGTCTCTGCTGCTCAAACGGTCTTGAGAACGCATGGGCTCAAACGGTCTTGAGACCTTATGGACTCAAACGTTCTTGAGACCGCATGGACTCAAACAGTCTTGAGACCGCTGACCGGCCTAAATCGCGCATCCTAAAATTGGAGGCGGATTTGAGGTAGTCGAGCTTTTACATTTATAAACCTGAATCCTTCTAGGCCCCCGCAACTTTGTTTACGGGGTCGAAGTAGAAATACGGGGTCGAACACAGGAACAAGGGGGTAGTGTTGAGAACACGGAATCGGCACGCTACACTCCGGCAGGTATAAAGAGAGATAAATTCCCAAAAAGGGAAGCAGTAAGATGTCACAAATAAAACAAAGAAAACTACCTCCAAGCGGAGCTACAAGAGAGATTTAAGATTTTAGTCATTTAGAGGTTTTTTAGGGGTTTTCATGCAACGTAAATAGAAAGATACTAATCGAGCTAAGGCGAGGTATGAAGAATAAAACTGCGGTAAAACAAGCGGCAGTAGAACCAGTCCTGTACCCCTCCTCTCGAAGCGGGTACCTCTAACAAGGCATCAGCGCCCCTCTCGATGTCACTGGACTAAAATTAGAGTGAAGAGGTCACTAAAGCAACTCTGTTCCAGGCAATCTCGTACTCCAGAATCGGACCAAACACTAGAGCCACAACACAACTCTCGAAGTTGTTGCGACGGGAAAGCATGATTTGTTAGCTAAGCAAAATGCGATCCAAACATGCGAGCTAGAGTTCGGATATCATACATAGCAATCATCCAACAGACTATACCAAGCACAGAGTAGCAAGTAAATAAGCACCTTCTATTTCCATAGACAATTAAAGGGTCTTAATTACAATGCGTAAGTAAGGAATTAAATAACAGAATTAAAGATATGTGTCGCCTTCTTTATGTAGAAAGGCGACATGCTACAGTAACCATCCCGCCCGATATCAGACAGGGGCCTAGCCCGATACAGCCGTGTCGGGTGGAACGCTCTCTCGAGTGGCACACCGCTACAGATGACTGCATCGCTCAAGGACCTGGCCGATATGCTCAAGTCAGGCGGCACACCCTCTCGGGCGGCTCGCATGACGGGCAGAGCGTATCAGGTTCGTTATCGTGTCGGGCATGGAGCTGTCTATCCAACTGTCGGGCACTGGTGTCGGGCACTCGTGTTGCGTATCTACATCGGCCGATATCGGCTCTCAGTGTCGCCCGGTACAGTCCTAGGTGAACCAGTCCCCTCCCTCTCGGGATGCGGAAGAGCTCACCTAGTGTCGCCCGGTACAAACATTGGAGCACGATACGCCTGCTCTCGCAGTCTCCTCCGAAAAATCACTCAACTATCTGAAACCTAAAGTGACCAAGCTTGTTCGAACCGTCTTTTCGGCTCCCTGTAGCTGCTATTTATAGGCAGCTGGTCGGGAGAAGATATGGTGCTCAAAGCGCCACGTGTCATTCTTACCGCCGCTCCGTCGGCGTCGGTTGATGTAAGTATTGCCCGACACAAGGATGTCGGCTATCGGGCGTTGTGGCGAGAGGCGCCTGCCGGTGGGTGGCTGATATCGCGCGGCACATGGTGTAGTTGCGGCGTGCTTGGCTCCCTGTCTGGTAAATAGGTGTGTCATCCATCAATACCCTCTCACGCGACATCCTTGCGTCGTGCGTCGTCGTAGCGCGCAGCCCTGCCGGTCAGCGTGCGCATCGGCCGTTAGGGGGCCGAAACGGTCTTGGACTTATTTGTGGGCTGGGATGGCCTTATTGGTGCTAAATGGGCCAAAATAGGAGGAAAACTCTGCAAAGATGGAAATATTGGATTGAGAACATTGCTTGGCTAATTATTGCGAAAATGCATATAAAAGAGAGGAAAATAGCATAAAAGGGCAGTTTTGATAACAGAATAAAGGCCAAAAAATCCCAAAATTTGGTGTTATCAACTCCCCCAAACTTAGCGTTTTGATTGTCCTCAATCAATATTTAAACTATATTTTGTGATGCTTCTTCTTGCTTGGGAAAGCTTCTTGTTCAAAAAGTGATACAAAGATCGTAATGCCTTAAGGATAATGTTGTCTCAATACGAACAAAAGACTTAGCTTTCCCTACCTTATTTTTTAAGTAAGATTTTTCTCTACAGCTTCGGTGAGACTTAGTTGTATGATTCCGAAGTTAGCTTACACACCAAACAGCTTTATTTTTGGGGCAGAAAGTTGTGTATAGGGTAGGCTAAGGCTTTTTGGGTTTTTCATTCTTGTCTCCCATCAGTCCATCCAGGTAAGGGTCCGTTAGCGGGCAAGTGGTCCCTGCAGTCCAAGCCAGTTGGCTTTAGAGCAGTGATTTCACATCCTACGTACCACTGCCCCAGATCTACCATGCCTAAAGATGGGTACTTTTGAAAAAACAAGTGGTGTATATATATATATATTTTTTTTCTTTTTCTTTTATTGGGAACAACTCTCATGCTTTTATTCATGCTCATAAGGTTTCTCTCTCTTTTTAGGATTTTTGTCGGGTAAGGGAAAACAAAAGAGATTTCTGCTGTTTGGGCAGCTTTTTCCTTCTCCATACTCATCTCTTAGCTGTTTACGAGATTATTGTATTTTCGAAATATTTGGCAAGACAAAACATATTCTTTAGTTCGTTTGAAGCAGCATTACCAAAAAGATATAACAGAACTTGCATCTCATTAAGCAAAAAGAAAATAAACTTGGCAAGCAGTTGCATCAGGGTCTTTACTAATATAGTGACTTTGTACATATGCATGGGAACAAAATAAGCAAAATTTTCAAAATTCTCATAAATTTTGGTATAAACATATATGTACACATGATATAGGAAAGAACAAAAAGATAAGAAAGGATAAGGAATTTAAGTCAGAGAGATCAGAAGATTTTTGTACCTCCCTCACTGGTACATGGTACCCCCCCAAACTTACTCCACACTCTGTCCCCAGAGTTGTGAAGTAAATAAGGTGAGGTAATGTTTATTCCAGTGAGGTTGCGCCTGCATTAGATAGGAGTTCCCACACGTATTCTCCTCATTTGCTATGATATCCTGTGTGGTGGAGCTGGTCAGGCGTCTCTTCACTTGCCATCCATTCCAGGACGAAGATGCCACAGTCGTTGGATAAAGGAATTTGCTGCGGACTGCGGTGGCAGAACTGGAGGTCGTGCCATTTGCCTCCCTGTATATCCAGGAACGGTTCAATCATCTTTGACACTTCGTCGTAATATTTTCGAGCTAAGCGTTCGACGGGTGTCAAAGGTTGTGATGTACACGGCACGGGATGGTTCTTGTTGCTGTCCGAGCTGTTGTAGAAAATGCCTGCTCGTTGCTGAGTATACATCACTAGGAGCATCCAATGATTGCAATGCACAATAGGCAGGAATATAGTGCTTGCGATGCCGTCCTTCAATTCTTGCAGGAACATCTTCTTCGCTCCTGTTTCGTTGGCGAGGCAGATATCGTTGAAAAGCAAAGGATGGGCTATATATGTATGTTCTAGCTTTGGCTGTATATGTTGGATGTAAGCGGCTGCAACTGTTACAGTCAAGCACCCTCCTTCCTTCACCATGTCCCTTAGCTCATCTTCCAGGACTATGATATCTCCTGTCTGAAAAGCAACATCTGATGGGGTTGAGTCGGCAAGCTTCTTCTGGATGATGTTGACCTGCTCCTGTGTGAGAGTTGAACATGAAAAGCGGTCGAAATGTTTAATCTGCCCTTCAGAAGCTTCAGGCAAAGCAGTGTCTTGCTCCCCATGCACTTTCTTCAGAATCTGTAATTGCTTGCCTGCCCCATAGGTGTCAGCTTCTACCTCCGCTTTTCTCTCAGGGGAGCTGCTGGACTGAGAAGACTCATCGTCTTGGTCACTGCCCAGCAGCCCATCAGGTACCCCTGCATCTCGGAAATAGCATCTGTCTTTGATCAGCAGCATGGCATAAACGCCCCTGTGATGATAGAAGCAAGCACCCCTAAGGGCCCTCAAGTTGCCAAATGTACTGAGTACCTCAATGGCACTTAGGACGACTAAGGCGCTATTTCCTCTTCCTCTTCAGCCTGGACGGGGAAGTCGCGAATAGAATAGAAGTTCTAAACGCCGCCGTGGCGTTTGTCTCCTTGCTTGATAACTCGTTGAAGATGCACTGGTAGAAGCCTCAGATTTTTGTCCTCCGGGCGGCTGAAGGCGATCCCAGAGTGCGGCACCTCGTTGTGGTTGCAGTTTAGCAGCCGGACGTCTTGGTTCCTTAGATCTGCTAAGCAGAGGAACCATATGTTGTGGTGCTTGTACAGAGCCAACACGAGGTTAGGGTTGTGCTCGTTAATGTGCTGCAGCATGTTGGCCACCACTGAGGAGTCTTTTTCTCCCCACATCAGCCTTCTTGCCAAGGTCAGGGTGGCACAGTATATTTTCTTCCGACCTGTCCTGCTATTGATATTTTCGATTATTGCATTTTCCAGAACCCTAAACAGTCTTTTTCCGACGACGGCCGGTGAGCGGAACATGTTGCGGAGTGTTCCCCGTCGTACGGAGAAGTAGCCTTCGCTCTAGACGACGTCTTATTCATCTTTCTGTGATCTTAGGACCTTATCTAGCAGTTTCTGGTCTCTGATCGACAGGTTTCCGATGGCTCTTCTATCGAAGTCGGCCATCTCGAAGGAAGGTATCTCTGATGGCTCACAGAACATGTCTGTCATCGAGCTTCTTCCTCGGGGGAGGTGTCTTTTATTGGCTACATACACGTCCCCCTTTTCTCCCTCCGACTTGTCAGAAGAGTCTGCCCCGATGCTGATATCTCTGTTATCATCTTCAATATCATCCAGGGGGACTGAGGGATTTTCTTCCTCGAGACCTACGGAGCTCGCCTGTCCTACTGGAGCTCCTTCGGTCGACTTTGGCTGCGTCCCCTCCTCGGGCATTGAGGATCTCCTGCTGGAGGCAGAGGGTGACGCTGATGTCGAGGGAGGCACTGAAGAAGAAGATGGAGAGCCACTGCTAGGGGGTGACGACGACCGTCTTGGCTGCCTTCGGCGCAGATGGTCGTCCCCTCTATCCAGCCTCTCCTCGATCTTGTCGAGGCATTGGAGAACCTACTGCATTATTGAATTTAAGGCCTCTAGTCCGCTGGGAAGGCTCACTAGAGTCAGCAGCTCTCGCTCTTGGCTGTTCAGCATGTCTTGAAAAGACACAAATTTGCGGGTTAGGGAAATACAAATGTCAGAGTTGGTATCTGTTACCTCCCGCAAATTGTCGAGCTCGTGCCCGAGCATCTTTCCGAGCGACGGGGAAGCTCCGGTAGATCTTCCTTCCGTCCTCGCGACATTTTTCTCATGCGATGGTCGACCAGGCGTGGTAGACTCTACATAAACCGTTTGTGTTGCCGATGCCGCCAGGTGAGGCGACAGCGCTACTTCAGCAGCTACCGCCTTGCCTTTTCGTCGAGGAGGAGACGGCTGTGGTGCGGGCGAACTTCGATCCACCTCCGCATTGTCGGAGATCTCCTCTCCTGCTATAAAAGGCGACACAGGCTGCGGCGTTGGTGTCAACTGAGCTCCCTCGAGCTCCATTCTCAGGATCTCGGCGAACACCCCATTACTGGTGTCCGGCTCAGGTTCTTTTTCTGCCTCTATAGGCATTTCAGGGATGATAGGGGTTGCGGCCGTCTCTTCCGCGGCAGCTCCCGTAGTTGATGCCTCGGTGACCTCAACAATCGCCGGTTCTTTGTCAGCCACCACAGTTGTCGTTGTCGTGGTGGTGGCTAGTATGGTAGGAGTGACGACGGCTCTACTAACAGCTGTCGTCAGGGGCTCCGGGGTTGTCCTCTCCTGGACTCTTGTGGTGGCAGCTTGGGCTGTGTTGGCCGCCACGGCTTCAATTTCAGTGGCGGTGAAAACAAGTTTCTCTGTGTTGTAGTCGGCACAGTGAGGGAGAGGGAGGAGTATATTCGTCCTTGCGAACTTATAGAAAAAGTCTCTCCCCTCCTTCCTGATGATACTGGCCCTGATCAGGTACTTGGTATCAATTACCTCATCGCCCTGTGTCCTCGAAAGGCTGCGCAGCTCTTTCGGGTACCCGAGCCCTTCTGCAATAAGGTGGACTATTCCGCCCATGCAGTAGTCCTTTGTAGCTTCCTTCATCGGATGTAGTCTGTTTAGCAAAAATCGTCCGAGGTTGATCACTTGGCCCTCCATTATGTGCCACATGACATGGAGCTCCTCTGTATATATGTTGCAGGATTCGTACTTGCTGAACAAGAGGCATGCCACCAGTTTGTGCACTATCCTCCAGAAGCATGAGTGCATAGAAGCTACCTTCTTTCCCGGCTTGAACTAAGATTCGCCAGTTAACTTGTTCCAGAGATTCACGGGATCGAACCCGTCTCCCTCGGTGATTCTCTCACCATTGTCCATCAGATTCCTCTCCTCCTCACTTGAAGAGAAGATCTGGTTCAGAAACTTCTCGGACATTGTGCACTCTGAGTTGTAGAGTCGGGCTTGGAGTCTGTCTGGCCCTCCGAATTCTTTTCTCTCCGCCGGTGAATTTCTCACCCGGTGGAGGGAAGACATGAACTCCATTGTCAGCCTAGTGTACGAGGAAGACCTGCTGAAGCAGATTTTCTTCAGTCCCGCCACGGCGAGGATGGCCTTCAGCCTCTTCTTGATTCCCAGATCAGCGAATGACGCTTCATGGCAGAACCTGCTGGGGTAGTAGATTTTGGGCACCATCTCATCATACCGGCGAGTATGCTCATTGTTTCTTGGCTCGAAACTCTCCGCCAAGGCTTCCGGGATTTCTGCTACTGTTGGGGGCGTTGGAGTTAGAATTGGAGTTGGATTTGCCGCTTCTCCAACCCTGGCCCTCTTTTCTATTGTAGAGGCCTCGACTGGTCTTGGATTCGGGCGCTTCCGCCCGGCGTTGGAGGTTTCAGCCGCAGTCTCTGGGTGGATCCTCCTACCCTGAGAGTCAACGGGGACAGTAGTCATCTTTGTGCGGGCCATCTCTGCAGGACAACAAAAGAAATACTTTGATTAAATATGTTGGCCTTTGAAAGAAATATATAATAGAGAATAAATGTGTGGCCCAGTGTTTTTCTGTACAAAGATTGCCTGGCCTCCCCCCCAGTATCGGGTGACACACAAGGTTCTGAGGTGAAGTCATGTGGCCAATACTAGGGACGGACATCGCCTGATATGAACAAGGCGATAGGGCGACAAACGTGCGGTCATGTCGAGCGATAAAAGATGCCCGATACGGCTCGTATATATAAAAAGAGCAGTGTGTCGCCTGGCACAAAACCTTCGGGGCGATACAAAAATGGACGACACGACTATCGCCCGACATGGCATATCGGGTAATAGTTACTAAAAGATACATTGCGCGATATGAACATCGGGCGATAAGAAACCGTTCAGCTAACAAAGCTGACAGTCTATACATGTAAACAGAGAACGTGTCGGGTGGCATAGACTGCCACGCGATAGATCTACCGGGCGATAGGTCTGTCGGGATGTACCTCACAAAGTTCGGGACTTCTGCGCATTACGAAGGCAAAAGGGGGTGTCGCGCGACACGGGAGCAAAAAGCACAAAGTCCTTGCACGATATGGGAGTATGAGCACAGTAATTCAGGTAGCCTGACACGGTAAAACTTGTTCGTATATATATAAAACTCAACCTAGGTTAATTTTGACACGGTAAAAACACGTCAAGAAATCATGGGCATGCATCGGCCGATAGGGTAATTCATTCCTGAGACAGGCAGTCCATCCGTTGGCCTAAGGGTGATCAGTCCTTTGGCACGATCGTCACAGGTTCATGCCATCCAGGAGCATCTTTTGTCATGGCTTTAGCGATGCCCGAAAAACTCTTTACATGATGTGGCGCATGTTCTGCCAGTAGGGTTGCTTCCCGTTACGACCTTCATAGAAAAAGCTAGAAGAAAGAAAAGAAAACTTGAAAACGAAAAGGGGCAACGAAAGCGGTTGGGGAGTAAAACATCACTGGCCCGAAACTAAGGTCCCGGCCTCAGCTAGCATTACCCCTCCCGGTTAATAAAACTAGGGCGGTGGCCCACAAAACATAAGACTCAGTGCATGTGGCGCATGCACCGCCTCGGGCCTTATTACATACCAAATGTTTGCAATGTTTGTTATGTAGGAAAGTAAATTGTGATCCTATTCTAAGGAATAAAATAAAGCTCGGGTTGCCTCCCGAGAAGCGTTGTAGTTATCGTCTCCAGCTTGACGGCTCCAGCTCTTTATCTTCCAGCTTCGTCCTTTCCTGGCAACTCGATCTCAGCCCTCTATCTGTCACAATCCCGGTCACTTCGCAGGTTCGGTGTTTGACGGTATCTTTCCTGAGGGGTTCTTCATCAGTTCGGCCATTTGAGCTAATTGTTGGTCAATCTGGTGTTGATGCATCTGCATATCCTCCAGCTGGACTTGCAATGAGTTCAACACCCCCGAATTTGATAACACCCTCTGTGCCAGCTGGTTATTGATAGTGTCCTACTTTTTCGCAAAATAAAAAAATTGTCCCACCACATCTTCTTAGTTCGAAACCTAGTTATGTCCTTGTTCTTTAGCTGATCCCTGGTACTTGGCTTGACCTTGGAAATTACCTTTGTTCTGCTGGAAGGGGGCATTTCTAGCATAGTGACCGGTTCCTCCCCTCTTTTTGAAAGCTTGGGGTGGCTGGGTGGAGTTGTGTAGCTGATGAGAATTTTCAGCTGCATGCTTGTTCCCATAGTTGAAGCCAGGGTGGTCCGGTCTTTTGAAGTTTACAAAAGAGACATTTTCAGTCTCTTCTCCCTCAGACTCGGTATCGCTTGATGCTTCTGGCCGGGTGTAGATGCAGTTATCTACCCCATGGCCGCCTTCTCCGCATGTTACACATTTCATTACTTTTTCTACCTACTTCTTCCCCTTACCACCAGCTTCCCGCAACTATTTTACATCCGTAGCAATCCTCTGGATCTGTGAGGTGATTGCCTCCAGCGCCTTAGATTCAAGGGTGGACCCTTCTCCTACCTTCTTTATCTGTCCTCTTATCGAACCGGTCGAACTCATCACCTGCCATCAACTCGGCCATATTCTTGATAATCGTTTCGGACTTCTTCGCCTTCTTCCCCAGGAAGTCACTGCCCGCGGCCACGTTCAGCGACACCCTGTCTTCAGGAGTCAATCCATTATAGAAGGTGGTGATGAGGAAGCCCTTCTTGTAATTATGATGAGGGAAATCCCTCACATACTCCTGGAACCGCTCCCAGGCATCGTGGAGACTTTCATTCGGCTTTTGCATGAAGGATGTTATCTTCTGCCTATTCCAAACTGTTCTTTCGGTGGGGTAGAACTTGTTTACGAACGCATCGGCCAAAGCTCACCATCCATTCAAAGACTAGTGGGGTAACCCAAGATACCAGGACAGGGCCTTGTCTTCCAGGGAGAAGATGAAGCCCTTACAGTATATCACCTCCTGAGGAACACCTCTCATCTTAATCGTGTCACAGATATTCTTGAAAGCATCCAGGTGATGATAGGGACTGCCATTCTTGGAGCTCCCTCTAAAACTCTTATTTTGGATCATAGAAATGACAGAAGGCTTAAGCTCAAAGTTGGCCGCGTTGAACTGCGGAGTGACGACAGGACACCTGGAGTTGTTGGATTTTGAGGATGCCAACTCCCTAAGCATCTTTTCCTCCTCTTCCGAGTCTTCACTGTCACTCTCTCCCCGACGTTGTTCCTGATCGTTTTGGTTTCTTCTTTGTCTCTGACGGTGACGGCGTCTGTGTCGGTGATGGCCGTCTTCATACTCCCCTGAGTCTGGATCTTCTTGTTGATGGTCACTGTTATACCTGTCGTTTTCTTCAGGCGGGGGCGAATCAGGCCTCCTCCCTTGGCGTTCGCCTTCAGAATGGGGTGGCTCAATGCACGGAGGCATGATGGCTGGAGTAGGTGCTCAGTGGAATGGGATGCCCCTTTCTTCTGAGGTACCTGAAATGACACGAAAAACCAAGTTAGAAAATTGAATTATTACCTTTGTGCAAGAATGACTTTAAGAGAAAGAAAAAGAAAAAGAGTGCTATCAAGCTCATTGCTAAGCTTGAGGCACAAGAGTGTAGTTAGTGGATTCATTCGGGTTCATCTACAATACCACTTTTGCCTTGTCCCCGGCAACGACGCCAAAAAGTTGATCGGCCTAAATCGCGCGTCCTAAAATTGGAGGCAGATTTGAGGTAGTCGAGCTTTTACATTTATAAACCCGAATCCTTCTAGGCCCCCGCAACTTTGTTTACGGGGTCGAAGTAGAAATACGGGGTCGAACACAGGGACAAGGGGGTAGTGTTGAGAACAGGAATCGATACGCTACACTCCGGTAGGTATAAAGAGAGATAAATTCCCAAAAAGGGAAGCAGTAAGATGTCACAAATAAAACAAAGAAAACTACCTCCAAGTGGAGCTACAAGAGAGATTTAAGATTTTAGTCATTTAGAGGTTTTTAGGGGTTTTCATGCAACGAAAACAGAAAGATACTACTCGAGCTAAGGCGAGGTACGAAGGATAAAACTGTGGTAAAACAAGCGGCAGTAGAACCAGTCCTGTACCCCTCCTCTCGAAGCGGGTACCTCTAACAAGGCATCAGCGCCCCTCTCGAGGTCACTGGACTAAAATTAGAGTGGAAAGGTCACTAAGGCAACTCCGTTCTAGACACTCTCGTACTCCAGAATTGGACCAAACACTAGAGCCACAACACAACTCTCGAAGTTGTTGCGACGGGAAAGCACGATTCGTTAGCTAAGCAAAACGCGATCCAAACATGCGAGCTAGAGTTCGGATATCATACATAGAAATCATCCAACAGACTGTACCAAGCACAGAGTAGCAAGTAAATAAGCACCTTCTATTTCCATAGACAATTAAAGGGTCTTAATTACAATGCGTAAGTAAGGAATTAAATAACAGAATTAAAGATATGTGTCGCCTTCTTGATGTAGAAGGGTGACATGCTACAGTAACCATCCCGCCCGATATCAGACAGGGGCCTAGCCCGATACAGCCGTATCGGGTGGCACGCTCTCTCGAGCGGCACACCGCTACAGGTGACTGCATCGCTCAAGGACCTGGCCGATACGCTCAAGTCGGGTGGCTTGCATGACGGGTGGAGCGTATCAGGTTCGTTATCGTGTCGGGCATGGAGTTGTGTATCCAACTGTCGGGCACTGGTGTCGGGCACTTGTGTCGCGTATCTACATTGATCGATATCAGCTCTCAGTGTCGCCTGGTATAGTCCTAGGTGAACCAGTCCCCTCCCTCTCGGGATGCGGAAGAGCTCACCTAGTGTCCCCTGGTACGAACACTGGAGCACGATACGCCTGCTCTCGCAGTCTCCTCCGAAGATCACTCGACTATGTGAAACCTGAAGTGACCAAGCTTGTCTGAACCGTCTTTTCGGCTCCCTGTAGCTGCTATTTATAGGCAGCTGGTCGGGAGAAGATATGGTGCTCGAAGCGCCACGTGTCATTCTTACCGCCGCTCAGTCGGCGTCAGCTGATGCAAGTATCGCCTGGCACAAGGATGTCGGCTATCGGGCGTTGTGGCGAAAGGCGCCTGCCGGTGGGTGGCCGATATCGCGCGGCACATGGTGTAGTTGCAGTGTGCTCGGCTCCCTGTCGGGTAAAGAGGCGTGTCGTCCATCAGTACCCTCTCACGCGGCATCCTTGCGTCGCGCATCGTCGTATCGCGGAGCCCTACCGGTCAGCATGCGCATCGGCCGTTAGGGGGCTGAAACGGTCTTGGACTTATTTGCGGGTCGGGATGGCCTTATTGGTGATAAATGGGCCAAAATAGGAGGAAAACTCTGCAAAGATAGAAATATTGGATTGAGAGCATTGCTTGGCTAATTATTGCAAAAATGCATATAAAAGATAGAAAAATAGCAGAAAAGGGCAGTTTTGATAACATAATAAAGGCCAAAAACATCACAAAATTTGGTGTTATCAACCGCATGGGCTCAAACGGTCTTGAGACCGCATGGGTGGAATTTCTTGGTTAGGTATCTTGATCGGAGCCAGAGATGAAGGTGGACTTTGACTACTTGTTCAACTTTGTCAAAACCTGCATTAAATGAACGATGTTTAGTTAAAACCTTGCTAATCGAATCAACTAAGTAGTTTTGCACATTATGATTCATATTTGAGTGAAATAGTATGTATAGAGTTGAATTGGTCCTAAAGTGATAATTGAATTTCATGATGAATATACATTCATCAAAATACCCCGAACTTAAACGTTGCTCGCCCTCGAGTAACACAAAATCTGAAACAGTCGCCAAATGAATACTTTCAATTTGTGTGATTGCTTCATCTTCACATCACGAATATTTTCTTTTTGCTCAACATGACTCAGTATCTCAACCTCCTGAGACCACAAAACACATCTTACCATATCTTCGTTCCTGAGTTCGTTTTCCAAAATCACTTCCTCCTCACCTTTTCCAACAACAAGCATGTCAAAGAGTTTTGTAAGAGTTCAGAGACACCCGCAGAACAACAAGTGTGCATTTAATCTGACACTGGTGTTTTCCAGGATAGGGTAGGCAATCATTGTGCCATTAGGTAGAAAAGGGGGTGAAAGGTGGTATGGAAGGAAGAAGTAAATCTCTCCTCTATTCGACTCGAGATTTTTATTTGATTTGCAATTTCATTTATTGCATTTTTTGTGTGAATCTCTCTTCTATTCGACTCAAGATTGCATTTCTTTTTGTGTGCACTTTGGCATCTTTTTGTTTGCAAATCCCTCCTCTATTCGACTTGAGATTGCATTTTTGGTGGTACACCCCTATTTATTTGCGAGGGGTATGGAAGAAGTGGATAAAGAGGGAAGTGGCGTGCCACCCCGATCTTAGGGTTTGGCACCCTTTTGGTTATTTTGTTTCTTTTTTATGAATGGAGGGATACGAAGATGATAGAAGAGGTGTAGAAGAGAGTTCAGATCAGAATGCAACTTGATTTATAATTCAATGCATCGGGTTGTTCTCTTTATCCAACTCTGCTCAAATAATGACTTGATGAGGATCCGGTTTGGATTTCATGCTATTGTTCCACAAATTAGTTAGGAAGCGCGACGTGTTTGATCCCTATGAGTTTGATAGACACCTATCATCTTTGCAAAATTATCACGATGTTAGGAATCATAGGCTTCACAAGATGATTTCAATCAAAGGGCTTGCTTCAAAAAGTGGTCCTTTTGAGGATTTACTTCGAATAAGGGGGATAGAATGATTCAGAATGCATAGCAGGTTAGTTAGTGACTTTTAATGAAACCAGGAAGTGTCAAAAAGTGTCAAACATTCATCAAGTATATGTTCAATTTCTTTGAAAATCATTAAAGAATTGTGAAAATTTTGAAATTTTTTATTAAGAATGTGATAGTGAAAACTTAAGTATGAAAAGGATGGGTGTAGGTGGAAAGTGAGGTACGTACCACCAACCCTCCACCCCGAACTTAGAGATTTGCTTGTCCTGAGAAAACCATAAATCCAAGATGGAGGGGAAAAATCATTCTAGAATGACCACCAGATGTGGTTGCGTTCTAATCAGTGACATCCTTTTATCTGAAAATCTCAAAGGTAAAGAGAAATTAGATCTTAAAATAGCATCTTGCGATGCTAATTTTATTTAATGAAAAATTAACTAGAATGTAAAAACAAAATTTGAAGAAACATTCTAATTTGAAAAGGGAAATAAAACAAATTTATTGATCAGGTTGCCTCCCGACAAGCGCCTTTGTTTTATGTCGATGGCTCGACTAAAATTTTTCAGCTTCATGGTGGATCCTTAGGGTTGGTGAGTTCCAACATTGTTTTAGTGCCTATGTCAATCAAGGTGAAATATCTCTTTAAGCGGTGACCATTTGCCATAAATTCTCCTGACTTTTCCTTCCATAGAGAGAAATCACCATGTGGGGAAATGCTTTTGACAATGTAAGGTCCAGACCAGTGAGAACGGAGTTTCCCTGGGAATAACTTCAGCCTTGAGTTGAATAGAAGAACTTGGTCTCCCACTTGTATGTGTTTTCTTTTCAGATGTCCATCGTGCCAAAGTTTTATACGTTCTTTGTAGATTCGTGCATTCTCATAGGCTATCATCCTGAGTTCATCCAGCTCTTGGAGTTGCAGAATCCTGGCTTGGCCTGCTTCTTTCATATCAAAGTTTAGTTTTTTAATTGCCCACCATGCCTTGTGTTCCAGTTCGACTGGAAGGTGACAAGCCTTTCCATATATTAATCGAAAAGGTGTAGTCCCAATGGGAGTTTTATAAGCAGTTCGATAGGCCCATAAGGCATCGTTGATTTTCGTTGCCCAATCCTTTCGATTGCGTCCTACAGTTTTTTCCAGAATAGCCTTTAGCTGACAGTTAGAGACCTCTACCTGTCCACTTGTTTATGGATGGTAAGGCGAGGCGACCTTGTGTGTTACACTGTATTTTCTCAGTAAAGCCTCAAAGATTCTCTCAAGGAAGTGGGACCCTCCATCAGATATCACAGTTCGTGGCACTCCAAAATGGGGGAAAATAATATCTTTGAATAATATGATGACGGGTTTGGAATCACTAGTGATGGTTGGTATAACTTCAACCCATTTTGAGACGTAGTCTACTGCCACTAGGATGTATGAAAATCCATGAGAAGATGGGAATGGACCCATTTAGTCCACCCCCACACATCGAATATCTCTACTTATTGCCATAGATTCAGCGACATCTCATCTCTCCTTGTTATATTGCCTGATCTTTGACATTTGTCACAAGATAGGACAAAGTTGTAGGAATCCTTGGATATGGTTGGCCAGAAGAATCCACATTGCAAAGCCTTTAAAGTAGTCTTTTTAGAGCTCATATGTCCCCCCACTGGTCCTGAGTGACATTGTTCCAAAATAAGTTGAGCTTCTTCTTCGGTGATACATCATCTATACAGACCATCAACACATAATTTAAAAAGATATGGCTCATCCCAGTGGTATTGCTTCACATCATGCATGAACTTATTTAGGGCATTCCCGGTGCATTGAGGATGGATAACCCCAGCAGCAAGGTAGTTCACATAATCCGAGTACCATGGTATAGCTTCTGAGGCCTTCATTAGTTGATCATCTGGTAGGGAATCATTGATCGTAATCTTTTTAGTATCCAGAGTGTGGATGCGACTGAGGTGGTCTGCTACAACATTCTTTGTACCCTTTTTATCCCTTATCTCTAAATCAAATTCTTATAATAGGAGGATCCATCTAATCAACCTGGGTTTTGCATCTTTCTTTGCCAGAAGGTAACGAATGGCAGCGTGGTCTGTGTAGACAATGACCTTCGAACCAATTAGGTAGGATCTGAACTTGTCAAAGGCATACACAACTGCTAGAAGTTATTTCTCTGTAGTTGCATAATTCCTCTGAGCTTCATCGAGATTTTTTGATGCATAATAGATCACATAGTGTTTCTTCTCTATATATTTCCCTAAAATTGTGCCCACAGCGTAGTCACTGGCATCGCACATAATTTCAAAAGGATGGTTCCAGTCTAGAGCTCTAATGATGGGGGTGGTTGTAAGGGCCTGCTTCGGTGTGTTGAAGCTTTTGACACATTCTTCATTGACATTGAAATCAGTATCCTTTAGTAATAGGTTCATCATTTGCTTTGTTATCTTGGAAAAATCCTTTATGAATCTTCTGTAAAATCCTGCATGACCTAGGAAAGCACAAACTTCTTTTACATTTGTGGGGATATCCAGTTTAGAAATCACTTCAATCTTGGCTTTATCTACTTCAATTCCTCTATTACTGACCATATGACCGAGGACAATGCCTTCTTTTACCATAAAATGGAATTTTTCCCAATTTAGCACAAGATGTGCTTCTTCACAACATTTGAGGACCAGGGAGAGGTGCTTAAGACATGAATCAAATGAATCTCTGTAAATAGAAAAATCATCCATGAAAACCTCCATAATTGTTTCAGTAAACCCAGCAAATATGGCAACCATACAACGTTGGAAAGTTGCGGGCACATTACAAAGACCAAACGGCATTCTTTTAAACATGTATGTTCCGAATGGGCAAGTAAAGTTTGTTTTCTCTTGGTCATATGGATGTATGGGTATTTGATAAAATCTAGAGTAACCATCAAGATAATAGAAATATTCTTGATGAGCCAACCTTTCTAGGACTTGATCAAGGAAGGGCATTGGAAAATGATCTTTTCGAGTTGCCTTCTTTAATTTTCTATAATCTATGCACATACTCCACCCAGTGACTGTTTGAGTGGGGATGAGTTCATTGTTTTCATTCCGTATAATAGTTGTTCCACCTTTCTTCAGTACTACATACACTGGGCTCACCCATGGTGAATCTGATATCAGATAGATTATTCCAGCTGTGAGCAGTTTAATGACTTTGCGACATACCACTTCCTTCATATTTGGATTCAACTTCCGTTGATGCTCAATAGTAGGCTTGTGATCTTCCATCATAGGGATCTTGTGCATAAATAGCACTTGACTGACCCCAGTGAGGTCACTCATTTTATGACCGATGGCTTTCTTTCTTTCCCTCAGTTCCTTCAAAAGTTTCTCTTCTTGTTCAGCTATTAGATCGCAATTTATAATAACTAGGCAAAGTTTTAGGTCATCTAAAAATACGTACTTCAGTCCTTCGGGCACAGGCTTCATTTTGGGAGTCTTTGGTTTTTTTCTTGTTTCTTCTGTAGTTTCCATAGCCTTGAGTTCTTCACTATTGGCTCCAACATCTTCTTTAGCAGAGTTGAGGGATTCGATGCAATCCTGTACTCGTTCGTCGATTGGTTCATCAACTGATGGGTTTGTTAGAGAAATTTCCATGGGATCGTTTGATTCATGATGCTCTTGAGTCAGAAGTGACATTTGTTCAATGCATTCAATCAGATAGACTTCTTCCTACATACTTGGTCTTCTCATACTTTCAAAAACTTTAAATTCGAGAGTTTCTTTTCCTAATCTGAGCAGTAAGGTACCAGCTTCGACATCAATCAGGGATCTTACAGTGGTGAGGAATGGATGACCAAAAATGAGAGGATATCTGGCATCTTCTTTTATATTCATAATGATGAGGTCGCATGGAACATATGTATCCTTGCCTACCTTGACTGGGACATCTTCGAGGATTCCTAATGGACGTTTTATCAAATTGTCTGCAAGTTGTATAGTCATGCCAGTAGGAAGCAATTCTGCAAATCCTAATCTTTTACATAGGCTAAGCGGCATAATAGAGATGCTTGAACCTAGATTTGCCAATCCTTTCTTGCATGATGAATCGCCAATATGACATGAGATTCCAAAGGATCCCGGGTCTTTTTGTTTCTTGGGCATCTTGCTCAATATGATATCCAATGTAGTTGATGCCAGTTTTACTGTCTCATATTCCTCAGTTATATACTTCCTGGTTAGGAGTGACTTTAAGTACTTAGTCCAGGCTGGTATCTTAGCCAGAGCATCTAAGAAGGGTATATCAACATGAAGTTTCTTCATAGCCTCTTTAAACTTATTGAATCGAGTATCAAGCTTGGTCTGCCTTAAACGTGCTGGGAAAGGTATACGAGGTTTATATACATGAATATCAGGTTTTGGTGTTTCAGTTTCTTCATCAGTAGATTTCTCAGGGCTTCCCTTATTTTGTCTTTTCATCTTTTGATTGAGACTCTAGTGTTGTTGAGTTTTGGACCATCACAAGTTCATCTTTGTCTGTAATAACCACATGTGTCTTTACTGGGGGATCCGAATAGTCTTTTCCTGACCTGGTGGTGACTGCCTTCAACTGTTCAGGATGCTTGGGATTGTTCTCGGGTTGGACAGCAAAGACTCCAGCGGGTGGCTTTATGCTAGCTGCAAGTTGAGCTAATTGAGATTCAATAGCCTTCTGCTGAGCTTATTGGTTAGCTATCATAGTTTTCTGAGTTTGCAACATTTTTTCAATGGTTGATAGCTTGTCATCAGAAGAGATGGGTCCTGCTTGTTGTCCTTGTTGTTGATTAAGATTCTGATACTGAGGGTTTTTTGATAATTATTGTAGTTCCTATTCTGAAAGTTCCCCTTGAAATTTCCTTGATTCCCAAAATTCTATTGTTGATTATACTGGAATCTTGGTGGGCCTCTTGGTTGATTGTTTGAACCAAATTGATGTGAGTTTACTTCTCCATAGGGGTTTCCATATTGAAAACATGGGTGATTCCTATTTGATTTGAATTGTAATAACTTTGCCTAGGAATTGTGTTGATAGTATTAAGATTTTCCATCTAACCATTATCTCCTTGTCCACATACATTGCTCAGTACAACGTCATAGAGAACATTGCATGATAAAGTGGAATGATCAGTGCTCTTACATGCTTCACATAATAGGGAAGTGGACTTTACCTGTTTTGGTTGTCGAGTGGGTGAACGTCCTCTTCCAATTGCAGCTAGAGATGATTCAATATGGTCTTGCTTGACAACTAAGACCTTCAAGGTTTCAGTGATAGACTTGTACTCGGGAGTAGCTTCGGTCATAGATACTTTCAGGACTCCTTTACCTACAGATCTACCCCAATTGGCTTGATTTTCTACTCCCAGGGTGACGACTCTCCATGCGATGTCATAACTTTGACGCATGAAGTTTCCTCCAGACGAGGAATCTAGAAACCTCTTAATATCATCATCCACGCCCCTATAGAAAATTTTGATGAGTTGATTCTTCGGAATTTTGTGGTGTGGACACTTGCCTAGAAGCTCTTTGTACCTATCCCATGCTTCAGCGAGAGTTTCTCCTGGGACTTGAGTGAAATTTGTTATCTGGCCCCTAATTTCATATGTGAGAGATGGAGGATAGAATTTTTCCAGAAACACATTTTGGAGTTGTTCCCAGGTGGTGATGGGTATTTCACTTTGCAATGAATTGTACCAACTTATTTCTCTATCAGCAAGGGAATACTTGAAGAGACAGAGTCGAATGGCATCATCAGTGACTCCATTTTGCTTTGTCATAGCACATAGATCGATGAATCTTAGAAGATGTTCTTGGTTGTCCTCTGCTTGTTTGCCATAGAAATGGTTGTTTTGAAGCAATGTGATGCAATGTGCCCTAATCTCAAAATTGGCAGCATTGATGGGGGGAGGTTGTACTGGATGATGAACATTCGCAGATTTCGAGATTGAGAACTCTCGAAGATCCTTTTGTAGTTCAGATGCTTGCACTACTACTTGTGTTGCTAGGATTTCCTACTGAACCGTAGCCCTGGCTTCTTGCATGAGCCTCTCTCTTTGTGCATTGATGGCTTGAGCCACCCTTCGGGCTACATCTTCTTCTTGAGCCATCCTTCTTGATTTTCTATGATCTGGCGATGAAAGGTTTTGTCTATCTCGGGATCAAAGCTAGCTACTAGTTCGGGGCTGTCCGCACGGTGCATGCACTACGCCTTGGATTGTATCTGAAAATAGAAAGATTTCGAAGGTGAGAACCACGAAGTAAAGTCAAATTCAAGTAGATGATCGATTATTTCAAAAGGAAAAGAAAAATCCTAGATTAGTATTAAAAGAAATAGATTTGACTGTCTGATTCCGTTGTCCCCGGCAACGGTGCCAGAATTTGACGTGGTATTTTGAACGCACTAAGAAAACTCACTCGAGGTTGAAATTCCTGAGCTTTTACCAAAACCAAAGTGCAATAATACCACCCACAAGCGGATGAGTCTTATCACAGTATAGTTAAGGATCGAACCCAAAGGACAACGTTTTTAAGAATCCTTGTAAGTCAAATCTAGCTCAAGTAAAACTAATATTTAAAATGATTGGTTGATTTGAGGTTAATTAGATTAATTGCAAGAAAGTAGAAATTGAATTAAGATTGGATTTAGATCAATGATATGGAATCGCTGGGATGGTATCGGGTTTCACCACCACTACACATGCAAACACATTCAATCGCGAACAAACCAGGCAAGATATAACAATCCAAATAGAGCTGCTACAAAACCCCCCCATACGGGCGTTAGGTTCGCATAAGCATCACCTTAGGCATCATATGTCTCATCACCATCCGGATCACTTACTTACGGCTCTAAAGAAATCCCATCCTATTTCTAGTTTGGGAGACAGCCGCGTTAATCGATAAGCAAGTAGGCGATTAATATACGAGCAAACATCGATGATTAACAAGAAGATACAAAATCCAACTAAGGTTGTGAACCCCCTATACAGGCGTTCGGTGCGCAAAAGCGTCACCGTAGGCTAGATGGCTTTTCCCCTCACGGATCATACACTTACGACCTCAAGGAATCCCATTCTATTTCTAGTTTGGGAGTCAACCTATTAAATGACATTCAATCCTACATATGGAAGTTCTCACAACATAGGAAGAACAAAGATGAAAGAAAGTATAAAAAATCAACTACGAACATAACGATTAACACGAATTGAAGAGTTATATACATTGCCATGGAAAGTTTAACAAAAGAACATGATTGCATGGGCAGCGGGGATAGTCCCCGCACCCCAGCAAAAAGGTACTACTCGCTCATGATGCGAGAACCAAGAAGAATGAGAAAGAAAGAGAAATACACCATGAACTCGGTGCAGAAGGTAGTTGTAGCCTGGTGAAGAAGATACGGCCTTCTACGTCGCATCAGAGCAGATCTGGACGTGAACGTGAGTTGCCAAGACAGACCGGACAATCTCCCTCACTCCATCTTCCTTCTCTCCTTAGCCTCCTTGGTTGCAACACGGGCAATAGGTGGAATGAAACTGGCGTGGACTAGACTCGTTTCGGATCAGATATGTATACAGGTAGCCGGTCAGTGTCTCGGAACCCATGTCCAAGTAAGGACCATTGGGGTCCTATTTATAGGCATGGGACTGACCCCAAACGGTCTGTTGTTGTTATGGGCAAACGGTCTGGCCAAAAAAATCTTCTCCAAATGGTCTTTGCTGCTTTGACTTTTTCATGCGGTTTGTTCCAAATGGTCTGGGCAAACGAAGATTGAGGTAAGATTAGATGCTAACTATAGGTACAAGAAGGCGGATATTGCTCAAGAAGAGTTGGGGTTGCTCCCAACGAATTCAAGGGCGCGTGTTGGTCCCACCGGTGGCAAATCTAGGACTCAAGGTCAAACGAGTGCTAGCAAGCGCATGTCATGTGAAGAAGATGGCTCCATACGGGTTACACTATTTACTTTGAAAGGGAATAAAACCGCTCATGAACTCGCTGGTTTTCAGGTTATTTGTTGCTAGAAATTTTCGACTAAAATTTCTAAATGGTCCGGAGACCGTTTGCTACCAAACGGTCCAGAGACCGTTTGCTACCAAACGATCGCTCCAAACGATCTTCTTCAAACGGTCTGCTAGATTGCCTGGCAAATGATCTGCAGGTGAGCTAGAAGACCAAACGGTCAGCGTGATTAGCACAATATAGTGGAGGATAGGTCAAGGTGAATCTTAGGATGGCAGGATTACGACGGCTACTGCAGTAGTCTGTGCAACAATGTCATAGTCGCTGCTTGCTAGGGCGAAGCTCTGGGAACGAGGTGCCACCAAAATTGAAGAAAAATTGGTGTTGTTGGGCAGAGATTCAGAGTTAGATGACAACGCACCACGGTCGTGGCAAGGCGCCACGGTCATGGTGATGATGTGGTCTCACGGCTGTGGCGCCTTGCACGGGCATTGTGGGTGAGAAATCGGGCTCTGAGGGTGATGAGCCACAGTCGTGGTGTGGCACCACGGTCGTGGTGAGGTAGCTACCACACAGTCATGCTGCCTCACACGGGCGTGGCGAGTGAGAGAGGGTTGATGCAGGCAGGGTGCCACAGTCGTGGCTCCTCGACCACGGTCGTGGCGAGTGAAGGCTCAAGTCTACCACGGTCGTGGCCACATTACACGGTCGTGGTGATGGCAGAAGACCACGGCCATTTTGGGCCACCACGGCTGTGGTTAGGACTCTACTTCGTGACCTTGAGTTCATGTATTGCTTGATTCCTTACATCGGAGCCAGAGATGAAGGTGGACTTTGACTACTTGTTCAGCTTTGTCAAAACCTACATTAAATGAATGATGTTTAGTTAAAACCTTGCTAATTGAATCAACTAAGTAGTTTTGCACATTATGATTCATATTTGAGTGAAATAGTATGTATAGAGTTGAATTGGTCCCAAAGTGATAATTGAATTTCATGATGAATATACATTCATCAGTCTCCTCTCTCTCTCTCTCCTTCTTGGATGTCGTGAAGCATGATATGAGATCTCTCTTAGGGCTGGCCGTGCTCTCCTTAGGTCATAGGACCACTTTACGGCACTGAAAAAGCTCAACCGTCGGATTAGAACGCTTTGTTTTAGTGTAGAAAATCAATAGATCCCGACGATGTCGATACCATCGACACCCAGGTCGATGGTATCGACCATGATGTTGATATTTTCTTCCAAAATCGAGTTTTAGGGTTGATTCCTGATGAAATGTTGATACTATCGACACCAGGGTCGATGGTATCGACTCTGGACAGTGTGAAAGTACCTGAAAAAGTGCCAAAACATGTGCATAAGTCCAGGGATTATATAAAATCATATAAATATGATACAATAAGTATAATTTGATGCAAATAGAGTTTAAAGGCCAATTATAGTGAATTATGCAAATATAATCAAGAAAATGACAAATATGTGCATAAAATAGATATAAAATAAGCCTGTGAAAACGACTCAAAACCCATGCATCAAACTCCCCTAAGCTTAAACCTTGCTCATCCTCGAGAAACAAAACTTTGGATCTGGTTGAGATAAGTCAACATAAGGACATAAATACATGAAATGCATCTACATCATCGCCATTTTCTTTCCACAAACCGACCCTCCTTGACCACTGAACACTAACTTCCCTCCAAGCGACCAAAGACCTATGTAAAAGATGTTCATCCCCAAATCAATGAAACACTATCAATTAAAGCTATTAATATGATAAACTCATCCGATTCAAACTTGATGCATCTTGTCATCTCCTATCTACGTTGCTCATTTCCTAACTACCATCTAAATGGAAGCAGATGTCCTGGTATTCATGAATGAGGAGAATATCATGGGTGGCCTACCGATTAGAGAAACGGGTGGATGGGATAGGTGGTTGTGGAAGAGATGGAAGCGCATAACAGTCAATCATGCAATACAAAAATTAATGACCTATCATGATGCAAAATGCAAGTGAAAATGTCCTAATGCTACATTTTTGGTGGAATGATGCATGCACTATCATTCCGTCTCAAGGTGAGATGGAAAATCTAAGAAAACTACACCATGTACTTATTCTTCTTAGTATGTAAGTGAGAACAGGTTCCTTTCTCCCTCTCATTCATACTTACTTCTCAATTCTTTTTTTTTCTCTTTTCTTTTTTTTTTCAATTTTTCATTTTTTTTCAAGCCCTTATTTTCATAGATGACAATGAATTATTTGTCGGGCTCACTTCTTGTTACATAACTTGTACATTTGAAGCATTCGGAAGGTATGGAACAAGTTTAACACCTTTCATGTTTTCACAAGAACATACAACACATGATGTACAACTATATGCTCAAAAGATGTGAATGCACTACAAAATGATAGTTATGCAATAAAATGACACACATCTAAGGATAATGTGCATGTATGATTCCTCTATCCTTTTTTTTATTTTTATGCAAAAATGTGTGAAAATATCTGTAATGCAAGATCTATCTACATGATATGTAATCAAAAAGTGAAAGATAGTAATGTGCACCCATTTCTTATGGTGGAGTGTGAATGAGATTGCGGTGGATCCCAATGAAGGACCCGAGTTTGAATCTCACCGAAGGCACTTTACGAACAACAATCCACGCTGATTAGGCACGGGAGGGGGGTGACCAGACCACACCCTCTCATGCCTTGAGAGTTTACCATGCCGGGCTCGCCCGGGGTGGGTTCTCTCGGTCACCAAAAAAAAGTGATTACGGTGGATCATATCACAAGACTAATTGACAGAAGCTTTTGAAAATATCATATGTCCCTCTCTAAATACATGTGAATAGGGTAACTGAAGGATTTCTCTCTTAAACTTTAGTCTAAGGTCATGTTAGTATTTGATCAGTTCAGGCTCAACAACCTTGTCAATCACATTTCCTTGGACAATAAAGATGGTCATTCATGTCCCCACGTCCTGAAGATGACTCACCCAAACACTTCCTCAGTTATGCAACTCAATTACTCACAAGAATAAGCTCAAAAAGTTTACAATATGCTCATTTTTTCATTTTCACACAACCCAAGAGTAATACTCCCAATTGAAACCATGCATTTATTGCTCCACGGATTACACTAGATAGATGTGGATCCTACAAAAGCAGTAAAACTAGAAATAAATACAACTAATATTTAAAAGTAAAAGTAACATAAATAAGTAAATAAAAACTAAGATAGAGGGTTGTTCCAACACCCCCCCAAGCTTGAATATGACTATGGCCTCATAGTCAACATTCCCACTTAAGAGGCAGAACAGCGGTACCATTCGCTTTGAAGTGTGGTGAAGAAGGATGGCTGGATGCTCAAGTGGACCAAGTGATGCTTTCTATCTCCCTCTTTTTGGTGGCCCATTTTTGTGTCTTAGTGTTTCTAATACGTGACTTGCTTCATCCTTCTTTGCTCTGCAAAAAATGGTGCGAAAAAATCTCGTTTTGACACCTTTTACGGCCTGCTTTATGTAGCTGTCCTGCAGGTGTCCATACCATCGACACCAAGGTCGATGGTATCAACTCAGGCTCAGCAATTTTGGTGTACCGATGTATCTAAAATCCTAGGAAATCAAAAGTGTCTATACTATCGACATGGGTGTCGATGGTATCGACGGTTACTGATAAAAACTTTCTGAAAATCTTCAGGCATCTCGATACTATCGATACTAAGGTCGATGGTATCGACTCTTTCTCAGCATTTTCTGATCCAAACTTGATACTATCGACAGGGGTGTCGATAGTATCGACCTTAAAATTCTGCACACTTCAAAAAATGAGTTAGGGTACTATTTTTACAAAAATTATCAAAACCTAAGAAAAAACTAAGTACATCAACATAAAAGGTCATAACTAAACATAAAATAAACCTAAAGTTGGGTTGCCTCCCAACAAGCACCCTTGTTTAATGTCCTAGGCTTGACATAAAGATACCTTTAACCTGGTTTGTCAACGGATGTCTCTAATGATTCATTTGGCAATTTTAATTCAACTCTATCATCACCAATCCCAAGTGTCAAGTAACCTCGCCCAATGGAAGTGATTACATCAGTCGTAGCTTAGAACAACCTTCCCAATAGCATCTCACCTCCTTCCAGCTCATCCATGTCCATGACCACAAAGTCAATAGGGAAGATGAATTTTTTGACCTTTAATAGCACATCCTTGCATATACCTTGTGGCTTTACAATGGATCCATTCGCCAACTCAATTGTCATGGAAGTTTGTGTTGGCTTCTTCAATCCTAGCTTTTGAAAAGTGGCAAGTGGCATAAGATTAATGCTTGCCCCCGAGTCACACTATGCTCGTAGAATATTTTGGCCACCTATGGAACATGGGATGTAGAAACATCCTGGATCTTTCCTCTTCTTTGGTAGCTTTCCTTGGATTACAGAACTCACTGTTTCATCAACACACGCAACATATGTATCTTTGATCTGCCGTTTCTTATTGATGATGTCTTTCATGAATCTTCCATATGAAGGAATTTTATCTATAGCCTCCACCAATGGAATGTTAACGTGGAGCTTCCGAAAGATCTCAAGAAATTTCTTGAAGTGCCTTTGCTCTTTGCTCGTCTTTAGACTATCCGGGAATGGCACGCTTGTCTCCTTTATGCGCTTGTGCGGTGGCACATAAGGGCTATTTGGGGTCTCCTCCCCTAAGTTTGCTTTAATGTCACCCTCTGGAATAGGATTTGACACATCATTCACGGTTGGTGTGGCTCATGGCTCCTCATCCTTCTCAGTGGTAGTAGCTCTACTACGAAGTATGGCCTTCACCTGCTCCTCTTGCCTAGGTGTGGGCACGGCTGTGGTGGGTTCTTGGTGGGATTTTCTGAATGGGTGACATCCTTCTGGTAGTCCATATAAGCTACGGGGGTATGGCAGATTAGGTTTAGCCTCTGTTTCAAAATGCATTTTGCCCTTTTCATGAAACTCCCCCACTTGGGGCTCTGTCTCCTTAATCACAGATATATACTTCACTTGATGATGTACTTGATCAGCCTCCGCATTCCCAGCTGGTTTTTGTTGAATGATTTGCTTCATGGCAGCCACCTCAGTTGCAATTTGGGTTATGGACGTCTCTAGCATCCTCAGTTGTGCACCTTGGCTCTGTATCTACTGCCCAAACTGGTTCAAGTACTCACCGTGTGACTGTACTGTCTTGGCGAGTGAGGCCATCAATTCCTGATTTTGCTTCACCACCTAACTAAGCAATCCATTGTTCTTTTCCTCTAGGCTAGGCAGTGGCTTCTGAAAATTTTGTTCCTTTCTCCAATCATAATTGTTATTTCTATATCCCTATTGATGCATATACTTTGCATGTGCTTCATCATCAGACCCATTGTCCTCTTTCTGTAGGAGCTTCTTGGCTATAAGATCCATCTTGTCATTAAGCGCTTTGATGGCCTTTGCTTCATGTGTCACACCGACCTGCTCAGGTGCATCTCTTTCACCCCAAGACTACTTTTTGGACATGTTCCTTAGAATCTCCCAACACCTTGTGCATGTGTTGTTCAAAAAGAAACCAAAACCTGTTGAGTCCAAATTGCTCCTATCATGTTCATTTAGGGCGAAGTAGAAAATTTTAGCTTGCTTCTCCTTGTCTAAGCTGTGATGTGGACACTTCCTCAGCATTATCTAGAAGCACTCCCAAGTTTCAGAATAAGTTTCATCGGCTCGCTGGCTGAAGTTGTGTATCATCCTCACTAGGTTGTTCATCTTTTCAGGTGAAAAGAACCTCTCAAAGAACACCTCAACCATATGATCCCAAGATTCAACGTACTCGTCATCCAGATTGTGCAGCCATTCCCAAGCATTTCCCGCTAAAGAATTAGGAAAAAGTTTCAGGTAGAGTGTCTCTTGCGGGAACTTGTCAATCTTTATCATATCATAGTTTTCCACGAACGTGTTGATATGGGTCACTGGATCTTCATTCTTCAGCCCATGGAATGCATTAGATTTGACCAAATTAATTAGCCCTGGATCAATTTTTTAGTTAGGAATGTTGATGGACGTCCTCTTGATTGGCCCCTTAGATGCAGAGGAGGAAGAAGCCTTGATCTTCTCCCAGATCATCTACTCCTCATTTTCCACTCCGTCACCCATTATTACTTTACTAGTACCTGAAATTTCAAATGGTAGTGTATAAACCGGTACTAATAATTAAAACAATTAATAAGATTTGCAATTCAGTTCAAAAGATTAAAAGAAAAATTACAGGAATTAAAGGTGGCCTAGTGTGGCCGCTCGCAGCACTCGAAGTGCTAAAATTCACCGTTTCCCGGGCAGCGACGCCATAAACTTGACATGATTTTTACCGTGCGTATAATGCAAGTGTACGTATCAATGTAATATAGGCCTTGTGAGGCCCGAATCAAACTCAGGGAAATGTGAATTTCAGTAGACTACTACTAACTGGTTGCGACCAGCTAAACCGATTAAAAGAGTTGATAGGTTTGAAAAAGAAAATAAAATAAAGGGAAAACAAAAGAGCGATGATTAAATGTTAGTTTAATCAAATGGAATGGGATTCCTTAGGATTTCCGATTTCACCACATGGTCTCATTATACCTAATATCTTGCATAAATAACATAGATTTTATCGAATCTTGGATAGAGAGCCCGTAATCAAGATTGTCCGCTTCTACGGTACAATCCACTACCTAAATCTAAGCCAATTCTACTTCTGTAGCAATTTATATCATAGATTAGGCACATTAATGATGACTCTGGGTATCTCTCCACTATTCGTACGTCGCCTAGTCTAAGGAACGTATATGATGGTGTATAAAAGTGGGTTTTCTGACCTTTAATCCCTATTCCAGAGTAATTATTAGTCTAATCCTTTACCTATGGTCATTAAGCATAAGTAAATCAATCAATCTCCACAATTATATATCCAAGAAATGAGAATTCTATATTAATTTATGCAAAAATTCAATATAACGGTTCCCCGGGCTACTCTCGGGTCCTAAGGAACGATGGGATTAGCCATGCATGGTTAAAAATGGAGAATACATAGGGGTAGAGAATAAAAACATGGGAAACATGGAGAAAACTCATGTAATCCCTGATACGAAGGTGTTTCTGGAGATCCTCTTCGAGAAACGTGCGTTTTGTAGTCTTCCGGCAGCAAAATCACCCGTCGGAGGTGCCCGGATCGCTCGGTTGCCGGCCTTCAGCTCTCGTCTCCTCTCTCTCTCCTTCTTGGATGTCATGCAACACAATACGAGATCTCTCTTAGGGCTGGACGTTCTCTCCTTAGGTCATAGGACCACTTTACGACACCAAAAAAGCTCAACCGTCAGATTAGAACGCTCTGTTTTAGTGCAGAAATTCAGCAGATCCCGACGCTGTCGATACCATCGACACCCAGGTCAATGGTATCGACCATGATGTTGATATTTCCTTCCAAATCGAGTTTCGGGGTTGATTCCTGATGAAATGTCGATACTATCGACACCAGGGTCAATGCAATTGACTCTGGACAGTGTGAAAGTACCTGAAAAAGTGTTGAAACATGTGCATAAGTCTGGGGATTATATAAAATCATATAAATATGATAAAATAAATATAATTTGATGCAAATAGAGTTTAAAGGCCAACTATAGTGAACTATGCAAATATAATCAAGAAAATGACAAATACGTGCATAAAACAGATATAAAATAAGCCTGTAAAAATGACTCAAAACCCATGCATCAGGGGTACAAATTGAGGTATCTCCTTGTATCCTAAATGTATACATATGGAATTGGTTGTGGTCATACTCCAATATGAGTACAACTGTGGTTGTAGATCAATATGAGATATAGGAATGGCTACGATCATATCGTAATGAAGAGTGTGGCTATGATCGTAACTCACTAGCGTCATAACATGTACTAAGGCGAGCTAGATATGTACAACTGGACTATATGTCGCTAATAGCAGTATGATTTATGATGTCACTGCATTTTCTCATACTGGACAAGGGGGTGAGGTCATGGATTTTGTCTCTTCCATTTGACATTGTATGGCACCGATTTCGATTTATCAAGTGGTTAATGGGATTTGGGTGGTGCAACTCAAATCCTCGGGGCATAATAAAATGCATAATCAGTCGTTTAGTATACTTGTGTAGGATTAAAATACGAAAACATTGGATGAGGCCTCGCTTGATTTTTGTACAATGTTGTTGATAGGAAATATACATGTTTTTCATATTCCTTTTAAATTGTTAAGATGTTTCATAAATTCAACAGTAATTGTCATCCTTGTTAATAATGAATACCTACTTCACACAGTTCTAATTATATTGTTGCTTATTTTAGCTTATTATCTATGATAATAATAGAGTTGGTGGAGATTTATATCTCCCGCTGAGATTTGGAATCTCACTTTGTGGGTTTCGCACACCCTTTTAAGTGGATGACCACGAAGAGGTAGAGATCATGTAGCAGAGGTTGAGCAGCAGCAAGAGGAGTAGTAGTTGACAAGGTTGGAAGTGTTGTTGGATGTCTTTTGTTGATAGAGTCCTAGAGTCATCCATGTATATTCAGGTCCTTGGGGATGTTTTGTATATGCTTTGTGGATGTGTTTCGATATGTGTTCATCTTGTGTGCCCTTTTTGTATACAGATGTAATGGTTACATGTATATATGTTCTGGAATAGGTTCTATGTTAACATGCTGGTAGCGGACATGGTAAATGCTTTGAGGCATGAAAGCATCTACATGTAAAGTTTTTGTTGCTTGGTTGTTTATGAAACAGTTTTAATTTTTAGTGTTTTCCAGTAATCTATTTGTTATTATTTCTTTCGCGGTTATGCTTTGAGTAATCTCAATTTGTGTGGCATGGGGCATCACAGGTTATGTTCTAATATTTTAAACTAAACCATCTTTAGCAACATATTCATTAACTTCCGCTCCTCAACTAAATCCTTATCTTGACCATTCACCCATATATTGAAGCCCTATTCTGAATAGGAATCTCTAGGAGTTTCTATTAATTGACATTGATGTATCAACCTTGGGGCCTCATACCATCACCATAAAATATATTTATTTATATTCTTCACATAACTATAATCAACTAGGAACCTTCATTTAAATCTCTACACCAAGGTGGCACCTAATTGAATTCCATATAATTAGGTAGGCAGCTTCATCATATCCTGGCATCTAGGCAAGAATTCACTTGTAAAGCCCTATGCTCATGTGGAAATTGTTATAACCTGGTTTTTCTCATATTTTTGTACATGTTCGAATCCAAATAATGGATTGTTAAGGACATATTAGAAACATTCATGTCTTGTTTATGAGTTTTGGTTTGAGAATGCAAATTCCCCATATGGAATGGATTTTTTGTGTTTTAATGTTTTTAATAAATCCATTAATAGATATTTGATAAAGAAATAGAGGAAAATCCAATAATAAATGAATTACTATAAGTAATCAAATTGATATTTTAAATATGGAATTGTGTAGAATTTTCTAGAAAAGAGAGGTTGAAGGAAACTAAATAATTTTGTTTGGCTTTATATTGTACTTAATGCGAAAACATATCAAAATTAGAAATATTGCCAAGATTGGGAGAGAAAAGGAATTATTTTATGCTTTGATTAAATAAAATAAAGTGATGACTTAGAGGCAAAGAAAAGTGATATTAATTTTTGTATATTGTATCCAAATCTTGTCCACACTGAGAATTGGGTATTTAAAATAATTAGATTAAAGGAAAGAGAGATATGAATTATTTAGTTTTTCCTAAAGTGAAAGGAATATAGGGAAATATGTATTAAGTGTCACCAGATGTAATTGGATTTGAAAACTAAAACTCACCTCCTTTGATATTTCACATGGAACCATGGTTGTTAGATCTAGATCTGATGATACTCGAGTCATCATCTACCTCGAACATATTAAGAAACTAGGAACAATCTGGTTCCCTTTTCTTTTCTCACTTTTATCTCTTTCAAATCCATGTGCATAACTGGAAACCTTTCCATTGTGATCACAAAATGATTCTAAGCCAGCCTATCTTAGGTTTTACCCCTTTGGCAGGCTATTAATGTTTTCCCTAAATCACAGACCCCTTATCGGCCAACCCTTCATAGCCAAGGCTATATAAGTGCCATTGCTTTCTATTGTGAGATCACCAAACTCTTCACAAGATCATGTTTGACTATCAACTTATCACCCAACCACTAATTTCCCTACTATATCTATCCTCTTTCCCTCATTTCTTATCCAAGAAATATAGTAAATCCTCTTCACCATTCTCCTTGCTCAGGCCTTCCCTAAGAAATCAAGCATCACCCTCAGGTTCGACGAGGAGTAGCAAAGAAAGTAGCATCCTTTCCTACCACCCAGAGATCCCAATGTGAAAAGTCAACTAGTGAATTGACTCTCCCTACAAGCCAGTCATGAAGCACATGTAGGAAGATGACACCCTATGAAAAGTCCTCTATGTCCCTCATTTATTGTTAAGAGGTAAAGCGCATACCTATCTTTTCCGCCTTTTTCCTCACTTTCCCTCACCTTTTCCATGCAAGCATAGATGCTGACATGTTGTAAGTTGATTGCCTCAGACATGGCCCCCGTGACGATTTGTATTTACATAGTCATCTGCCTACCTACCGAGTTGTGATTGGCTAGAAAGGATTGAACTTACAAAAATTCCAAAAAATCATATGAATATCCAAATATGGAAAATAAGTAGTGTATTTTGATCAAAAAAATCCAAGGAATCCACTAAATTAGTTTCATAACCTAATTCTGTCTTGAATTCCAAAAGAGCATAAAGTTTCTAGCTTTAATGTAATAAATGCATGAAAACCCTAATTTCTTAGTTTTGATTATCATAACATGGTTAACTGATCTTAACGAGTAAAGATTACTATTTTTGGATAAAAGGGCATCTTGATCTTATTTGAGATTATGAATCCATATGATATCAAATTAGGTTTTCTGAATTAAAAGGCACTTAAATATGGTAATTAGTTTTGGGAAGCCTAACCCTAATAAAACCCTAATTTGACTCCAAAACCCTAACTTGGAACCCAAATAAGTATGAATGATGGTTTGTGAAGATAATAGTAATACTTGGGTGTTGTGCATTAACTTCAGGGTGATTGTTTGGTTGATTACAACAACTCTTTTTACTTGGACTTTAAGTCATTACTAAGAAAGGTATGTGGTTACACCAATGACTACTTACCTTATCGACTTTTGTGTTTTCTGGTGTTTCTAGAACTGATTCCAAATTAAATTGTTGAATGTTTATTTACCTTCCTGCAATCTATAAGGCACATATGAGTATCAAATTATATATATGAGTAACTTGCCCGAGCCCCTCATACTAACCCTGGAAGTCTGAAAATAGAAAGGATGAGAGAAAGTCATTCAGATGACTAGGACCAATCCCCAGATTGGGAAGGTCCTGATAGGTCAAGCCCTAGATTGGGAAGACCGACATGGCACCAAGCCCCAGATTGGGAAGGTGGATCAAGTCCACTACATGGACAGAAACCACCTTCAATGTTCCTAATTTAGATAAGAATCTCTATCAAATTCATATGCTCATGTAGTCATTTATTTTGAAATCCTACATTCCAATAGTCATATGAATCAGATGCCTAGGCTCAGGTAGGAATTACTTTTCAAATCTAAAAATCCATACAGGATGCCTTACCAAGCACTACACTACTGTAGACATTCTTTCAAAAGTCCACATATCCAAAGCCATATGCTCATGTAGACACCGTTTATAAGGCCTTTCATGTAGGTATGAATCTTAAAAAAGACCTAGACTAGAAAGGTACCTACATTAAAACCCTATAACATATAAATATTTCTTGTGAAATAAGTAGGAAATTCTACAAGCCCTACGCAGAGGTAGTCATTTTCAGAAAACTCATGTCATGAGTAGGGATTCCTCATGGTCAAAACCTTATACCAAATAGCCACATACATCCAAAGGTGTATCATTCAAAAGTATTTCTTTGATGGACACCTTCCTAGTCTAAGCCTTATCTTGAATATGCACTCCTTTAAGAATGAAACCATACATTCATGTAGACATTAATACTCGTTAGGTTATCTTGAATAGGCCTTAAATATAACAAAACTCATCCTAAATCAAGTAATATTTAAATAGAAATCTCTTAGACCCAAAGCCTCACTCCCATATAGGCATAAGTGTTTATCCCTACAATCACATAGGTTTGATCCTTATTCAGAATAAGTATTATTTCTCATGACTAGTCCTACATTTTGGGAGGAACCTTTTAAAAATCCCAGCAATCTCCTATAAAGGATATGCACTCCTTGAAATAAAATCTTCCACATTTTTAGGCAATATTCAAGATAGGCACACCTCATGACGAAAATCATCCACCTTTTTAATCATTGTTTAGAATCAGAACCACTTGTAACAAATATTCTCCATATTTTAATCTATATACCAAATGGAAATCCTTTAAATGAAACCCTACGTCTAGGTATGAAACCACACCAAATCATATCACAAATGGGCCTCTCTCCCTTTATAGTTCTCAATTATATTGACAATTACTTGTTGGTATCCAATAATGACAATACAAATACATTCCCCTTATTGGTTCTATATCATGACCTAAAACTAAACCACCTCATATTTTGTAGGTCTTGACCCAAAATGAAACCATTTTGAAGGACACTATTATCAAATTCATAAGTTCATCCTCTGATTGGAATGGAATCACTTTCATCAAATTGACTGGAATCTTTTCTCAAACAAAGTGACAATCAACTTCCATGTGCCTACTTCTCTTATGAATGATAAGATTGTAAGCTATATGAATTGATGCTTGATTATTTGACTAGAGATTCATTACTTTTTCCTAAAATAATTTGATTTATTCCAAGAAGTTATTCACCCATAATAGTACACTAATGACATTGGGAATAGAACAAAAATTACAATCATATCTAGGGCATACAATAATAGATTTTTATTGTTTCTCTAGGAGACTAGAATTCATCCTACAAAAACAAAATATTCAGTCAGAGGTCATTGGAAAATCACTGAGCATGTCTAGTATTCATGTGAGAAAGCATGCACCATTAGTTTCCCATGATAAGAATATATAATGATCTCTCTTGCATTTCTTTTTACATATCAAAGAACACAAATGACGGTCTCACAATGATCCAAATGTGGTTTGTCCATCAATTGACAAACCATATCACTAACAAATGGAATATATGGTCGAGAAACTATGAGATGATTACTTTTCCAACCTATTTCTTATATATCCATTTATCAATAATGATATCTCATGTTCTTTGTTCACTTTGAACTTAGGACCCATAGGCTACTACGTAGGTTTTGTACCAAACATATTAGTTTCTTCAATAAGATCAAGAACACACTTCCATTAAGAAGCAAAAATGCCATCCTTGGACATAACCAATTCAACACCTCGAAAGTATTTAAGAAGGTCATTAGTTTTGGTATGTAATTTGCTTTGAAGAAACATTTGAGCCACATAATTCCTTGTTGATCATAATCTCCAATTGAAAGGTTGTCTGCATAGACAACCAAAAGACTATATCTTGAAGATCCATGTTGATAGAATGTAGAATGGTCCATGTTTGATCATTATAGACCAAACTCTTGGACAGATTAGATGCACTTCCCAAAATATGCTCATCGTAACTACTTCATTCCATATAAAGATTCATGAAGATGACAAACTTTGTGAGACTCCCTCTGAGAAACAAACACATGGTTTAACCATACAAATATCCTTAGAAATGTCCCCATGAAGAAAAGGGGTTCTTCATTTCAAGATAATGCAAGGGCCAAGAGACGTGAGTAATTGCGGACATAAACATTTTGATAAACATAATATATGGTATTGTGAAGAAGGCTTCCTTGTAATCAAATCAATAACAACAAGTTTCTAGAGATCTTCTATGAAACATCGACATGGGTCAAATGTAATGAGTTCTTTAAGTGAGTGAGTAAATTTTTGAATGAGTAGAACATTACATGGAAAAGATTTAACAAATAGGTTAAATGATAAGGTGAAATAAGAAGAGGTGAGATAAACCCAATGCCTTGAATGAAAATTTAAGAACCACTATAAAAGTGACTGGGGCTGTATTGGTCTTTGTGGTAGATAGTGTGGGTATAAGGCTTGAGATACATGTATAGTAATTTATTACCTGAGTGTTGAACCCTAGAAGATGGACATGTACAGATTGATTGAAAAATGCAGCCTGTAGAAGAACTTAGTTCTCTTGACTTATAACAATAGGATGTGACAAAGGAAGATGCTTGCTAGGATTCTTAGAAAAGGAAACATTTAACTACACCTTTCATTACTCTTCTAATATGATGAATAGTCTAGTCAAAATATTTTTTAGTAGAGATGAGGTTTGAATAGGAGGTTTTAGAAGAGTATCCATGGAGATCATAGCATGTCACTTTAAATTTTCCCTTCTTTCCTTAGTGGGTTTAATTTGGTTGACCCATTCCTCAAAATGAACATGTTCCTCCCCTACAGCTAGACCAATTTCCCCATGTAGAGGACAAGTTGGTTGTATTTTTAGAGAGAAGGGATTACCTATAGACTATCATGGTTTGTAGAGAATACTACTTGTAGAAGGTGTTTGATACATTATGATACGACTCACTAGAGTGTGAACCTCTATTTATAGAGAATCTAACTTTTGACTCCATTGTACACCTTGAGAAGACCGATAAGGAAATTGATGAATGTCATCTGACCTTGCTATTTGAAAATCTTGAGTACATTAGCAGAGTTTGGGAGAAGGCCACTCAGCTCCTACATGATTCAATCAACCTTCCCACATATTATTGTTGACACTTCTTCTTTTGGTGAAGGTTTACATCTTAACGGTCATGTCATAAATCTTCAAGATGTTGTTAGAGTACATAAGTTAGATATTATCCCAAATAACCTTACAACTCATCAGAAGATCAAAAATGTCTACCACATGGGGTATTATGCATTTCCATAAAGTTGATAGGATAGAAACATGGCATTGTGTTGATCCACATTGGGAAAGAGGGTCACCGGTTGAGGATACCTAATTTAGGTGTTTGCCTTTGCCTTGTCCCTTGAACCAAATGGTGACTTTGGTATTCCATTGAGTGTAGTTGCAACCATTTAGTATAAAAATGTGACGTTGAAGTTCAAAACTAAATAGGAGAGAGTTTAAGATTTTTTCCATTGCTATCCATTAAAAACACTATTTACAGCAGCAAACACAGTGGGCCATGCCTTAGAGAATATGAAAGTGACTTTTTCCTTGAGATTTTTCTTTTGATATAATAAAACATCATATTGTTTGTGATGGCGCATCATGAAGGAATAAAGACACGTTCTACAGTCACTAAAAGAGAGAAAACCCTTAATGTATGATCATGTCAAGTGAGTAAATGACACATCATCTCTTGCACCACTATTAGAAGCATGAAACCCTAACCCTAGTGGCTGACACATCTTGTTGAGGATGTGACATGTTCTATTTGATGACACTAAGTTGGAGAATTTATCAAGGTTGATAGATCATGTTTGTTGATAGGCATGTTGCCTCTAATCCCATCTATATCTTATGATTAGTCATAAATTAGTAGAAATAAGGGTTAGAAAAGAGAACACCTCAATAATTACCTAAGGGTGTTGTATATTAGACATGGTCTCAAAGATAGATCTAGAGACAACGAGATCATAATTTCTTGTTCACATGGAGGAACTTCTTCCTTGAGGGTATGACTCCTTCAATGATGTAATGATGCAAAGCCTTAAAACAATGTTGGGAGAGGACATATGGCCGAAAGGTGCAACTTTCCTACAAGAGAACATGATTCTCCCTGATATGACAAAGGATGGGTCACACTTTGTTATCTTCCTCTAGTTGAACTAAATTTGGTTATTTAATACAAATCTAATCAGAGAAAGATGAATATTCTTGTGTGATATACTATGGATAGGGATAATGATTATATTACAATAACAGTCATTTCTAAAAAATAAAATACACAGTGTGGGACTAATCCTGGAATTTAAAAAATATACAAAATGTCGAAGAGTTATCTAACCAAATGGTTTTATCATCCAGGTCTCAACACGTTATGTTGTATCATAATGCATGTTATTAATATGTTAAATTGATTCATCATCCATGTCATTGAGGTGTCATAAAAATGTTACAATGTTGAGACCATCTATGATGTTGTCTTATTCATCAAAACATTAAACATAATCATCATCTAGATCATATAGACATAAAATGACTCTATCTATTCATCAAGATGTTATTTTGGTCCATCGTCTTTCTCATAAATACATTAAATAGATTCACTTTTAAAACATTATTAGTCAGACAAATAGACCATCTAACCATCTTTCGTGATTAATGAAACATCAAAATTCCTCGACGGCACCCGACTGCTAGATCAACTAAGATGTACACCCCCAAAGTTGTGTAAATGCGATGAGATGAACATTAAAATGATACCAAAAATACATCATAAACGAGGCACACTAAGTGCAAAATTGTAATTTAAAAACAAAATGATGCAGATAAGTAAGCATAATGACCTAACATATGTCCACTCATCACCATGTATCTACACAGTGGTTTTCAAGTGACCTAAGCCACAACCTAAATATGAAAAAGATGACCCTAATATACTAAAAACATATGCATTATGTTTAAAAACATTCTACAATATCTAAGTCATGGATACATTGATGTGCATAATACCCTTGACAAGACCTGATTATATGGGGATGACTCTAGAATGCCAACAAAGCACATGATATCTACCTCCAACTACTATTACCATAGAGACAAACCCCTATAAAAGGTGTTGGGATCATAAAAGGTGGTGAAACATGAGAGTGAGATTAAAATACAAGTCACAAATGAAGTGTTATGAAGGATTGAGGGTATGTAATGTTTGCATATGAAATTTGGAAATTCCATATAATAAGGAAAGAACTATCAAACTAGTAAGGCAAGAGAATAGTATATGTAGTATGAAAAAATCATCTACACAAGTAATCTACTCAGGTTGTTTATGAGTTATATTATATATCCATGTATACTGGGGAATGTACCTTCTGAGTTACTAGCTAATGACTATGAAGTCTCCAAGCCCAATGTAAAGTGTCTTAGTACTATTTGGACTCACTAAGATCCTTCTACCTTTCCATTGGTATGAGTTAAAAAGGTAGGATCTCATCAGCCTAAAATGTAAATAAACATCAAGTCCATTTTAGGTACTCAAGATTTGCAACCTCCATGTACAACATGTAATACATAACATTCATAATTTTTTAATGACATTTCCATGACAACCTTATACAATAAGAGATATGACCTTAACCTATATAAATGGAATAAAATCACTTGTAGAACTCATCAAATGCAAATGTTGTGAGTTGTATTCAGCTTGTACATTTAGGGCATGAGTGCTTGAGGGATAGTTAAAGTACCACAATTCTTGTTACCTAAATATTACTTATACTAGTAACACGGTGACCTTCTAGCCCTTCATATATATGATGGAGTTACACATGATGGATTTCCATGTATATTTCTATTTTCTTTGGGTATGCAATCATATCTATAGTCCTTATTCCTCAACACACTAGATCTAAAAGTTATAACTTTAGAAGCTTCTACATATCCTCTTAGTGCTTCATGAAATCTTTCTTTGACTACTTGAGGGATGGTTAAAGTACCACAATGCTTGTTACCTAAATATTACTTATACTAGAACATGGATGGGAAATTTATGACCTTCTAGCCCTTCATACATACGATGGAGTTACACATTATGGGTTTCCATACATATTTCTCTTTTCTTTGTGTATGGAATCCTATCTATAGACCTTATTCCTCAACACACTAGATCTAAAAGTTATAACTTCAGGAGCATCTACATATCCTCTTAGTGCTTCATGAAATCTTTCTTTGACTACCTTTGCTATATGAACTTAAAGAAGGGATGATATCATATATGAATCTCCATGTTTAATAGATAGGGTTCTTCATTATCCATACAACAAAAAATTGGATGGCATATTCATGCCATAATGTATGAGGAATAAGATGATATGATATCCATATCTTGTTGAAATGGTATATCCCCATCTTCACCTAGACAATACCAGCAATAGATAAAATTGTCATTTATAAGTTTTCTAGTAAATTTATTAGTTGAGATTCATGTTTATACTATGTATTTAGTCTTCCAATTTGAAAATATTGTGGAGGTGGGAATTGTATTGGCATTAGTCCACTCCTTAAATCGTTATGTCTTGGGGATAGATACAACCCATCATAGAATCTCAAGACTCTTTTTCAGTATGATTATTATTTTAACAATATAATGCATATCTAGCATAACCAAATAAATGGTAATGCACATTCTTTAAGTGAATTCTACACTAAATATAACTTCATTGTTGAGTAAAAAAAACAGTATTACTTAATGAAGTAGTCATGTTTGGAAAAAGATAATATTATATTTTATCTTTCAACATAATCAATTGTTATTTTAGCTTTGTGCCATGAACCTCTCCCACACATAAGGTCCAATGTAGGGGTGCAAGCCACATGAACTCCTTTCCTTAGTCGACAATTAGGTTGGATATAGTCCATGGTTAGTATCATCTTAAATTATATGTTGAACTAATACATTAATTTTAACACATAACATGTAAAAAAAGCATCAACGAATGTAGATTGACAATTATGTTTACATACAGAAAATAGTCAAATTACTTTTGAATATGTCAAGCCAATGTGGTAGTTGATTCATGAGTAGAAATACTTACCTTTTTTATGTTGGTATGTATGTCCAGAAGCCAATCGTATGATGTTTGTGATGTAAAGGATTTGGTTAATAATAATATAGGCAAGCTTCCAATTCATTTTGTTTCATTTAGTTAGGAGATAATGAGGAAACATAATGAATGTCTAAAGAATGACAATTACTCATGACATATGTCTTCAAGTACGTGACTTGAATAATGAGATCATATAAATGATAAGAGTATGTATATTTCATCATGTCCCTAGTCAAATGTTACTGTGGAAGGTAAATAGATAGCAATAACACATAATATTAGAGTGTGTGTTGGTTCGTGACAGAATCTCATCAATCATGATATGGTATATCAAACCAAGCACATAGATACTTGTTAGAGAATAATTTATCAGATAGACCCACGTTGACAGTGACACATGGAAACCATAAATAGTGGTCATAGTCAACTCTCATAGTGAAGGTGGTGCATGTGGTTCTTAGACCTAAAGTCACTACATTCATAACTTGTCGTTTGGTATACATTGACATCATCCAACATAACACTAAATAAGGATTGCCATAACGAGTGATGATTGGGTAGCTGTGACACGTGGGGATTGACTGTGAGTGATGTAGATGGATTTTCCCCTCCTACTGGAGTTTGATATCATGGCCACTTGAGAAGATAAATTGAAAAAAGCATGAGCATGCACATCTTAATTAATATATGATATTTAGATCACATATATCTTAGATAGTCTTCTCTTGGTTCTAAAAACATGGATTGAACAATGAGAAGATGATGATTCCATGCCTCAAGTTCATTCTAGATATCAGAGACAAAGGAATTAGACAATAACTATATCACCTTACACAAATTGTATGTTGAAGTTGTTCTCCAACTTTCCATTCACATTGGTAGCAGATATGTGTGACTAGACACCCCTCTTTTCTTATGATGCCATAAACTAGTTATGGACATTCACTGCCAACATGATATGGGACCTATAGGTTCACACACATAGGAAATCACCTAGAAGAGGAGTTTAATCATGACTGATAACTAAATTTATTATCAAAGTGTTTGGGTACTCAATTTGAGAAAAAAATCAACTGATTAGACTCCTAACCGATCGACTCATGTGATGAAATGACCGATTGGAGTGTTAGGTTGATTAGAAATTGAATTAGTTGAGTTTTGCCTGAACTGGATAGTGAAATGATAGGTTCACATAGTAAATCAATCGGCTCTGATTGCCAACCTACCATTTTCTTGGGTTAGATGCCTGATTCCTAGAGAAATTTGATTGCATCAATGATTAGTGTTGACGTCATGTTGTGCATTAATTGGGTTTGAATTGCTAATATATATGCAATTGAGAAATATGGTGAAATGACTAGTTCATGGAGTGAGCTGTTTGGCTCGCATGTGCACCGACAGACTCGTTTGTGAACCGACTGGTTTGATGCTCATAGGTTGCAAAAATTCATGATCTTCCAGTTCGTTCCACTCCCACATAGACTGGGAACCCTAACCCTAACCCTAACCCCTCCTATAAATAGAGGGGAACTGGTGGATTTTTAGACACGTCAGTTTCCACTAATAATTTTTTTCTTTTTTGGTTGTGGTAATTGGGAGAATGCGAGCAAGTCCTACCTGATAAAGGGAGGGATAGAAAGGGAGAATAATTGTGGGAGATCTAGTTGGTGACTAATACACCAACGGGAGGGACAACTACTTCCTATCCATTCTAATAGAATGACATGAGTTCTACATGCTCCGTGTGGACTTCCATAGAGGTGACGCGGCCTTACTTGTCTCTAAGAGGGCAACGTCATCCTGTAGTCCATGGAAGAGTTGTTGCAGGCACCGTTCGAGTATGTTGTCTATGGTGAATATTGGGTGTTGCACAGATGTCGTCCAAGTGAAATTGGGAGTGTTGCACTATTGCAATGAGTTATAGTGGTTGGACTTGCTCTACGACCAGGTCTAAACTTGTTAAACCATTCTTTCCATTACATAGTTGTTGACACAATCTTGTTGTTCTGGGGAATATAGATAGATAATTTTTTTTTCTGTTACCTACTTTGTGCCCATATTTCCTTATAGTAGTATTAGAGCCACGTCAATTTACTATGTTTTGGGGTAATCGAGATGATCAGATTTTTTATTTTCTATCAATTATTTATTGCATATGATGTGAAAACTTAAATTGATAATGTGTATAAACGTGGAAATTTCATATATATATATACATATATATGTAATTTTCACGTGTTACCCTAAAAGTTAGTTTTGATGGTGTGTCTAACATGGTTATGACTAATAACCCAAATATTTGTGCACGGTTGTTGTTTGTTTGTTTCCAATTATTTCTAAATTTGCATACCGAGCCTCTATCTTCATCTTCCCAATGTAAAAGTATCATTCTTTCCTACATTTTATCATGTTGAATATAACTCGAGGTTTCTCTTTACTATGTATGAATAGCAATAGGATAGTTTCCATTCTTGTAAGTACAAATATGATGATCAGTCTCAGGCGAGATGACCGTTTCATGTGACAATCTGAACAACTAGAGGATCAAGGAGGAAAACTCATAGGAGGAGTGAACCGACTGAATGATGGATCCAACTGACCATTTTGAGGTGTCCAGACATCAGTGGGACAGGAGGCCAGATAATGGTCTTTGACAACCAGCCGACCAGCCAAGAGGTGAGATGACCAGTTCAAGGGTTAAACCAATCAGCCTGGATTGGCAAGAATAGATCTACACCAACAACATGTTTCTACATGAGATGTGGACCCAATTGTAGTAATTCCTTATGACTCTAAGGAATTACTTTATAATGTACATAACCATCACTTTTTGTTTTATATTGCATGTTCATGTTGTGGGATATGGCATGTATATGATATGTACTAATATATGTGGTGATTGGATAAAGTATATGTATATATAGAAAGTCCCTCAAAGATAATATTAAGTCTAAGCTACTTTACATAAACAACACACATGAAAAGCTTGATCAACCAAGCATTGGTTATACCAAAGCATGGTGAGTTGTCCATCTTGTAGAAGTGTGATGGTAGATATGTATGTTTTGCCAAAGCAGGGTGCATATCCATTGTGTTGGTTTTTGGGTCAAACTTAATAGTGTGTACTTAATGGGATTAAGAACCAGAGGCATGAACATGACCATGGAAATGAGTTGTGTATATCATCTATCCATGAATTGAATACGATGCAATTGACAAACGTTGTCAACCTTATTATTTGACTATGGACGCTTGCGTTGATCGCATAATAGTTCAATTATACTAGATCTTGGCCCACTAGAAGATTTTACACTGCAATCTTCCAAATTGATATGTGATGTCTATCAACTTGAGTAAAATATTGAGAGCAATAGATAAAAAAAGAACTAACTAATATTATCAATTTTAATCAAATCAAATCAAATAAAAAATGAGTTTTGACAAAATTGCAAATTCATTTGTAGAATCAAATGGAAACACAAAACAACGCAATCAGTCCTTGAGAGGGACATGATACATGGGAACAACTTCCACGACTGGTTCAAGATGCTGAGAACCATTCTCACATAGGAGCACAAGCTCTATGTCCTTGAGACACCAGAGCCAAATGAACCCCTTTCCAATGCACCTAAGGCTGATAGGGATGCTTACAAGAAGCATATTGAAGATGCCATTGATGTCAAATGTCTGATGCTATGCTCCATGAACTATGAGTTACAATGGCAATAGGAGAACATGGTTGTTATTGAGATGGTTACACATCTTAAGAACATGTTCCAAGATCAGGCAAGACTGGAGACGTTTGATGTCTCTAAGGTGATGTTAAAATGTAACATGGAAGAAGGAGATCGAATAGGTTCTCATGTGCTCAAGCTCATAGGGTATGTGGAGAACCTCGTTAGACTGGGATTCCCCTTGGGTCAAGAGTTGGCCACTGATGTGATTCTACAGTCTTTTCCTGAATCATTCAGTCAGTTTGTCATGAACTACAACATGAATGGCTTTGACAAGTTGTTGATAGAGTTATTAGGCATTTTGAGAACAACTGAGACACAAATTAAGAAATACATGCCCAATTTTTTGATGAAGATCAGTAAGACAAAGGGAAAGTCTAAAGGAAAATACAAAGATAAGAAGAGTTCTAAATGTAGCTAGAATCCCAAGTCTTCATATCTGAAGGAAAATGAAGGAAAAAAGAAGGGAGGCAAATGTCAACACTGTCACCAGGGTGGACACTAGAAGAGGAATTTCCCCCTCTGGTTGGTAGAACTAAAGAATAAGGAGGATTTAGATATCTCCACTTCAAGTATATACATTATAAAATAATTTTAAAATTACTTCTTCACTGGTATGTGATACCAGATGTAGACCTGACATACATTGATGTGCAGGATCTGACAAGAAGTAAAGCCTTTATTAAAGGACAAGGATGGATTACATAAGAAAGTGTTGCTAAAGCTACAATCTACATTTTCTAATTTTATCTTAGCCCATTGGGCATGTAATAGAGTTAGTTTAACTATTATTTTTTTGCCAATAATAGAAACATTTCACCTTATGCATCCAGTATGACAAGGATGATTATAAATAAAGAGTTGTTAATGCTTCTACTTCAAAGATGTGATCTTGTATGGAAACGCCCCAACGTCTAATGATATTTATAAGAAAGGATCTAAAGATAAATTATTACAACATAAATACCTGAAGGATTATTATTGATAACTCAAACAATTAACAATATATAGCATTGTTATCTAGAGCACATGTGTGAGAAATGCATATCTTGATGTTTATCTAGACCCTTTGTTTGTCGAACCAATAAGAGACATGCAAGTCTTATTTATGAGCAATATGACAAACTACCTCTCACTAGGTGTAGTGGAGAGAGAAAACATTCTATTAGTGTTTATACATATTGATGTATGAAGATATTTTTGAATAAATGCTACAACTGGTTCTTTATACTTCATTGTATTCATTGATGATCTTAGTTGATATAGGGTTTGTATTTGGTGATATACAAACATGAATCTCTTGAAGTGTTCAAGGAGATTACAAATGAAGTATTATTTTGATAAAATTATTAAGAAACTTTGATATGATAAAATGTTTAAATACTTTACATCAATAGTTTGAGGACCTTCTGGAAGGACTATGATAGTGTATCATAAGTGAAATCCACCTGAAACATGATGATGTATCATGAAGGAGTTACATCCTTATGGGTCATGATGTGATTATCATTTAATCTAATGTTATAATCTCCTCATGGGTATATACTTTACACTAAAACAATGTACCACTAAAATGATTTACAAGACATCAAATGAGATATGATATGGGAATGTCCCAATATGTCTTAAGGATTGAAATGTACATAAAGAAAATAGTTTCTTGGAAAAGGTTTATCCACAAACCACAATTGTTGAATGATACTTTAATCCTAATCCAACAACAAAATATTTGTTGCTAGAATAACTGAGTTCCAAAAGAATTAGTGGGAGTAAAAGAAGAACTCAAAAGGTTCAAGGTCAACAAGAAGGTACAATGAGTATAATTGGAATAAAGAGAATCGTAAGTCGTTGTGGATACTCAAATCCTTTAAGTAAGAACTCATAGTTCTAGTATGAACACATCTAAGAATGAAGGATTGTGAATCTTATTACTTAGATAAGTTATGAGTTGGTCAATAGATGATGAGCCAACAAAATAAACTAGATGTTATTGAGATCCAGAATATGAGAAATGGCTTAAAGCCATTATGGAGTCCATGTTCACTAACAAGTTATGACCTTGGTATTAGCACCAAAAGGGGAAAAACCCAAACGGTGAAGTTAGGTTTTCATTGCAAAGACTAACATGGATAACCTAAAAGGATGGATTGGTTGCAAAGATTTCAAATCAGTTCAAATTTTGTAACATGAAGAAGTTCCTTCACCAACTATCATACTTGTTGTTGCATCTAGTATAGACTATGGGATTTGGCATATGAAGCTTAAAACCACATTCCTAAAAGGAATATATGAAAGGATGTGTACGTGACACATCCTAAATGTTTTATAACTTCAAAAATGCAAATAAAATCTATAAGATAAAAAGTTCAATCGAGAGACTGAAACAAGCATCTCAGAGATGGGATCTTTTGAAATGACAAGATAATTAAAGAGTTTGACTTGAGCCAAGATAAAAGATGCAATATGTGATTACAAAAGATTTAGTGGGAGCATGTATGAATATTCCAGATGTTGATGGGAAATAACATCTCAATACTATAAACATTGAGACCTGGCATGGAAAACACCTTTAACAATGAAGGATTAGGTGAAACATCCTATGTGATAGAAAATGAGATATATAGAGATATTTCTTGAAAGTTTCATGACCTAATATGAAAACATAGAATAGAAAGATGTTGAAATAGTTCAACATAAAGGATTCTTGAGAGAAAATATGTCCATTCGATATGGGATTAGTCTCAAGATCCTTATGATCCAATTCTTATGAATAATAGAAAGACATGAGGAAGATGTCATATGAACCATCAATTGGATCTATCATGTATTCTACATAAATGTACTCATCATGCAAGTCTTTTTTGTATTGGACATGATAAGATGATATCAGCTTCCAATGAGGTTCATTGAAAAGTCATTTAAAGACATCCATTAGTACTTGAGAAACATTAAGGATGTGTTGTTAGATTATAGAAGCAAGAAAGAGTGGGGTGTAAGGGGTTACACCTATGCAAGCTTCTGAAATGATAGAAAGTGATCGTAATATAAATGTGTTTAATTTTAAGAAAAGAGTTGTAAGTTGGAAGGGTTCTGAATAATAGACCAATAATTCAATTCTATAATAGAATTTGAGTATCATGTTGTTGTGAACACCGGAATGGATGTTATATGGATCTCGAAGTTCATATGGATGAACTTGAAGATGTCCCAACCATTGATGACTCAGTAGAAATACTATGACAACAATGGAGCTACCGGTTAGGCAAGGAATATTAGATAGCATATTATGACAATTTCATCTCACATCGAAGAGATGAGAAACATGCAATATACATACTAAAAGCAAAGTGTTTCTAACCTGTTGGATTAGCACTTGCACAGAAGAAACATGATGGACATGCTTAGATCACTAAGAATGAGATTTGTGGGTGATTATCTCTAAGTGCAAGTGGGAGTATGCTATATGCATGCCTAGAGAGCCAATCATATGATGATTGTGATGGAATATTACATCAAGTATTTTATTAATAATAATAAATGTAAGATTCCAATTCATTGTGTTTCATTCAGTTATGAGATAATGAGGAAACACAATGATTGTCTAAAGAATGACAATTAGTCAATGATGTATGTCTTCATGTACGTGGCTAGAACAATGAGATCATACAGATGTTAAGAGTATGTACATTCTCATCATGTCCCTAGTTGGCAACTAATGTCTTGCACATATTTCATAACAACCTAATCACATCAAATAGTTGTTAACAATTCAATATTACATTTTTATTATGACTTCTCAACCATTTTTACTCATCCTCTGGGATACCCTCTCTTAGGGTTTAGTCCTTGCAAGGGACTTTAGGCTACCTTCTCCATCCTGAGCTTGGTACCTTATGGGTCACTTTTCTGGTTGCCCTGTGGTCTTCCCTCTGGGGCTTGACCACCTATGACCTTCCCTAAAGGGCTTGGTCCTCGTAAATCTTATGTCCAGAGATGGTATGTGGGTTCAGGAAAGTCATATATAATTACCTTATGATAATCATAGTCACTTTATATATTGCAAAAAATAAAGTCATCCAAATAGTTATTTTCAAGCAATCAATAAATCCTCAGAAATCACTGTTAAAGCACCTAAGAAGGGGTTAATCCACCTACTTGTCAGTGTAGTGCCTAATTTATAGGACAATGCACCCCAAAATGGGGTTAAAGTGCCTAAAAGTGGGTCTAAATGACTAAAAATTGGGTTTATCCGCCTGTGTTAGTGTAGTGTCAGTTTGAGCCTAATTTACTGTTATGAACCTAATTTGCGGGCAAATGCATTCAATGCACCTAAAAATTAGATTAATGTGCCCACTTGTTAGTGTACTATCCTTTTTAGCCTAATTTACTATTATACGCCTAATAAATAGGAAATACACCCAAAAATGGGTTGAAGTGCCTACAAGTGGGTTAGAACACCTAAGTATAGGGTTAATTTGTCTACTTGTTAGTGTACTGCTTAATATATAGGCCAATGCACCCCAAAATCGGGCTACAATGCCAAAAAATGGGTTAAAACACCTAAAAGTGGGATAAAACGCCTAAAAGTGGGATAAAACACCTAAAAATGGGGTTTATGCGCCTATTTGTCAAAGTAGTGGTAATTTTAACCTCATTTTCTATTATGTACCTAATTTACAGACTAATGCACCCAAAAATGGGTAGAAGTGTCTAAAAGTGGGTTAAAGCACCTAAGAATGTGGTTAATCTACCTACTTTTCAGTGTACTGCCTAATTTATAGGCCCATGCACCCCAAAATGGGGTTAAAGGCCTGAAAGTTGATTAAAATGCCTAAAAATGTGGTTTATGCGCATATTTGTCAGTGTAGTGGAAATTAGAGCCTAATTTACTATTATGCGCCAATTTTATAGGCCAATGTGCCAAAAAATGCAATTAAAAAAGTGTCTAAAAATGAAGTTAATGCGCCCACTTGTCAGTGTAGTGTGTTTTAGCCTAATTCAATATAATGCACCTAACAAATAGGAAATGCACCCAAACATGGGGTGAAGTGCCTAAAAGAGGGTTAAACCAAGGAACAGGGTTAATCTACCTACTTCTCAGTGTATTGCCTAATTTATAGGCCAATGCGCACCAAAATGTGCTCCAAAAAGTGGGTCAAAATGCTTAAAAATGGGGTTTATGCGCCTATTTGTCAACGTAGTGGCAATTTGAGCCTAGATTACCATTATGTGCCTAACTTATAGTACAATGCGCCCAAAAATGCAGTTAAAGTGCCTAAAAATGGGGTTAATGCGCCCACTTGTCAATGTAGTGCCTTTTTTAGCCTAATTTACTATTATTTGCCTAATAAACAAGAAATGCACCCAAAAATGGGTTGAAGTGCCTAAATGTGGGTTAAACACCTAACAATGGGGTTAATCTACCTACTTGTCTAATTTATAGGCCAATGTATCCCAAAATGGGGTTAAACACATATTTGTCAGTGTAGTTGGTCTAAACACCAAAAAATGAAGTTTATGCACCTAATTGTCAGTGCAGTGGTAATTTGAACCTAATTTTACTATTATGCACCTCATTTATACGCCAATGCTCCCAAAAATGTGGTTGAAGTTCCTAAAAATGGGGTTAATGTGCCCACTTGTTAGTGTAGTTCCTTTTTTAGCCTAACTTACTATTATGCACCTAATAAATAGGAAATGTGCCCAAAAATCAATTAAAGTGCCTAAAGTGGGTTAAAGCGCCTATGGCTGGGGTAATCCACCTACTTGTAAGTGTATCGACCCCACCCCTCGGTAACCCCCAATTAAGGGAGACCAAGAATCTAGAGTTGCTATCCCAAATAGGATCAATGGTTTTGCAAATAAATATATTAATTAATAAATTCTACCAAAGACTAATCTTAAAGCAGGATAAGAATTTACTTTTCACATCCTTTTCAAAAATAGGAGTTTGGAACTTTACCCAATGTAGATTTCTATCTATCTAAATCCTCCTTTCTTTAATAGCTCTATTCTTCAAATATTACTTTACTATTTGTCCTCTTTCAATTATTCCTAAAACGTTGACAAATAAAACGTCAGTCGCTATAAAGAATATATTGGTATTGGACTCTTGCTTGATATAAGGTATTAAATTCCCAATTCTTTATTGAACTATTTGTTTCCCTCTTGAGTTTCATATAAATAACTTTGCAAAAGTGGTGAACCAATTTTTAGTAGACTTTCCCTCTTGTTGAAGTTCACTAATATTAAATTTAAACATTGAACATTGTTAAAAAATTGAAATATTGTTATTTTTGATATTGGCACAAAAATTGAAAATATTGGCTAAGAGCTTTGGTTTACTAGATTCAATGTGTCACGTCCCCCGACCCTACGCAGTGGATAATGGACAATTAGAGGTTTTCTAGTACTTGTTACCCCCACAAGTTAAAGTGTTGTTCTTCATAGAGGGGAGAACACTAGGCACCTTTATTTTTCCCTTATGGGGGTCTATATGTGGTTTTGTTCCCTCTAGGAACTTATGGACATGTCATACAAAAAATATTAGAAGAGACATGCAGGAGATGCCCCATGTTGAAGACTAGATATGAATCAATTCTCACTTTCAATCTTGTAATCTTATGTTTAAAGCTTTTGTGACTCTGATGTAAAAGCATGATTGTAATCAAGATTGTTTATACTTTGATATATTTTGTAAATATTTGATCATAAAGATCGAGTCTTTACAGCATGTTATCAGGGCTATTGAAAGTCCACACTCATGCATGTCTCTTGGAAGTTAGGGTTAAATAAATAGTACACCTAGAACTTAGGAGAGTAATTTATAGTCTACCCAAATCCCACTGGGCCTATTCATCTAAGAATGAAATGGAGCATTGGTGACATTAGTTGTCTAATACACCCCCATGTAAGTGGATTGAGCTAAGGTGTCTATGGAATGATGTTTAGTGAGTTTCTAGCATGATTACTTCTAATCTACTGAGGTTTGTAGATTTTCCTCACTTTGCATATTGACCTAGCCAAGGTGTTTTTACTAGTTGGGAAAAATCATAAATCCTAGACATTATCTTCTACACATTTTAGGATGTCAAAAAAAATATAGAACATGCGATTACACTATTGAACAAACTAGTAGCTGAAAGGTTAATGGTTGGAGTAGAAGTTCTAAGCTTGAATCTATGAGTCCCATTTTTATAGAAAACAATTTCCTTCCTCCCTATTAAAAGTGAAGTTACTCTAGTAACCCTATCAGTTCCATGAAAATCTTCTTTTCACTATTGAATCCAATAGTTAGTATGCTAAATGTTGTCAAAAATGATTGTGACTTACTCATCGCATTGATTTTGGCCATATTTCAGGTTTCTATCAGAAAAAAAATTCTATCGAAAAATAATTTCCATTATAATATTACATATACAAAGAAAATTGATTTTACAAAATTTACCGAAGATTTCTTGACGTAAGTAACATCATGGAGAAATTATAAAAACCTTTGAGGAAAGTCACATGGAATCCTTAAACCTAGAGTTAGGGTCTAAGAGAGTGAAGGGTAGTAAGTTGTAATTGGCTTGTGGTATTTAGATGTCAAGTGGAATTCTTTGAGGAGTGGAGTATAGGTACTAAGTAGCCCATGGATAAACCAATTTCAAGGACAAAATCTTTTTTAAGGAGTGTAAAGTTGTAACATATTGGATTTTGGTGCTAAATTTATTTTGAGCTATTATACATAATCTTCTAGAATTGAAACTCCCTTTTTGCAAAATTTGCATTCATAATTACACTTCTTTGGATTATCTTAGAATTTGAGAAAAAAGTGTAAATTGTGCTCATGTGGATCTGATCACCCAATTTTAGACCCACCAATTAGATAATTGAAATCAATTATAGATTCTTGGCATTAGAATCATGCAAAAAATGTAATTTTTATTATTACATAATTATATTAGTATTATGTAGGAAAACACATTTATTAGCCAATTGGAAATCATTAAATCAATGAGTTAGTATTTATATAATTTATTTCAATACAAATTAAATACATGGCTAAAATTCTAGGTCAAAATGATTAATTACCTAATAATTATAATTGGTTAAATTAAAAAAAATAAAGAGCAAAAAAAGGAATTAACAGCCAATTAAATTGGTCTGTCAAATGGTTGTTAGACCCGTCCCTAATCCCCGTATTCCATAAACTTGAGCTCCAAAGTCAAATTCACTGAAGGCATTGGTGGGCTTCTCACCCCCTCCTCCTCTCTCTTCCTCCTCTACAAAGTCGACTAGTGTTGAGGACCCTCACCTTGAAATTCCACCCCATTAATGTCTTTCCTATGGCCACAGGAAACAACATCACAGTCGTTACCCCTCCTGGAGAGAACCCAAAAACCTCCTTCACACTAGCAGAAATTCCCACTGCCAATACTCTTCATCAGTAGACAAACCACCTACAAACCCTAGTCCCCATTCCTTTTCTTCACAACACCCTATAAGACTATGTCTCATTTGTGGAGGGCGGGAGGCCATTAAAATACTTGCAACAACATCATTGTTACCCTTGACAACCCACCACTAGTTGCACCACAACTAGACTACCACCACCACCATCTATGAGAAGAGAAAAAAGTGTATATTTTATAGGCCAATGTGCCAAAAAAATCCAGTTAAAAAGTGTCTAAAAATGGGTTTAATGCACCCACTTGTCAGTGTAGTGTGTTTTTCGCCTAATTCAATATAATGCGCCTAATAAAAAGGAAATGCACCCAAAAATGGGGTGAAGTGCCTAAAAGTGGGTTAAATCGAGGAACTGGGTCAATCTACCTACTTGTAAGTGTATTGCCTAATTTATAGGCCAATGCGCACCAAAATAGGTTAATGCTCCAAAAAGTGAGTCAAAATGCCTAAAATGGTGTTTATGTGCCTATTTGTCAGCGTAGTGGCAATGTGAGCCTAGATTACCATTATGTGCCTAACTTATAGTACAATGCGCCCAAAATGCAGTTAAAGTGCCTAAAAATGGGGTTAATGTGCCCACTTGTCAGTGTAGTGCCCTTTTTAGCCTAATTTACTATTATTAGCCTAATAAACAAGAAATGCACCCAAAAATGGGTTGAAGTGCCTAAATGTGGGTTAAACACCTAACAATGGGGTTAATCTACCTACTTGTCTAATTTATAGGCCAATGTGCCCCAAAATGGGGTTAAATGCATATTTGTCAATGTAGTTGGTCTAAATGCCAAAAAATGGGGTTTATGCGCCTAATTGTCAGTGTAGTGGTAATTTGAGCCTAATTTTACTATTATGCACCTCATTTATAAGCCAATGCTCCCAAAAATGTGGTTGAAGTTCCTAAAAATGGGGTTAATGTGCCCACTTGTCAGAGTAGTACCTTTTTTAGCCTAACTTACTATTATGCACCTAATAAATAGGAAATGTGCCCAAAAATCAATTAAAGTGCCTAAAGTGGGTTAAAGAACCTAAGAATGGGGCAATCCACATACTTGTAAGTGTAACGACCCCACCCCTCAGTAACCCCCAATCAAGGGAGACCAAGAAGCTAGAGCTGTTATCCCAAACAGGATTAATGGTTTTGCAAATAATTAAAATTAATTAATAAATTCTACCAAAGACTGAGCTTAAAGCAGGATAAGAACCTTTCACATTTTTTCAAAAATATGAGTTTGGAACTTTATCCAATATAGAGTTCTATCTATCTAAATCCTCCTTTCTTTAATTAGCTCTATTCTTCAAACATTACTTTACTATTTGTCATATTTCAATTATTCCTAAAACGTCGACAAATAAAACGTTCGTCAGTATAAAGAATATATTGGTATTGGACTCTTGCTTGATATAAGGTATTAAATTCACAATTCTTTATTGAACTATTTATTTCCCTCTTGAGTTTCATATAAATAACTTTGCAAAAGTGGTGAACCAATTTTTAATAGACTTTCCCTCTTATTAAAGTTCACTAAGATTAAATTTAAACATTGAACATTGTCAAGAAATTGAAATTTTGTTGTTTTTTAATATCGACACAAAAATTTAAATATTGGCAAAGAGCTTTGGTTCACTAGATTCAGTGTGTCACATCCCCCGACCCTACGCAGTGGATAATGGACAATTAGAGGTTTTCCAGTACTTGTTACCCCCACAGGTTAAAGTGTTGTTCTTCATAGAGGGGAGAACACTACACACCTAGCCACTAACAAAGACAAAATATTAGATTGATTGTGCCAATGGATAAATTTTTCATTTTGAATAATTTGATATAGTGATATTAGTTTTGCAAAAAAATCATTTGGAAATCTTGATATTAGTTTTGAGATTTTTTTTTTGCTTTCCAGTTACCACTTTGAATTATTGAACCTTTTTGGAACAAGCACAATAATAAGATTAATCTTTTTCTATTACCATACTCCACCAAGTAATCTTACCTAAATTTAATCTCATACTCTTTTTTTTTAAATAGCTCAATAATGAAATTTAGTACCAGCCTAGCTGACCTTTATTTTTCCCTTCTTGGGGTCTATATCTGGTTTTGTTCCCTCTAGGAATTTATGGACATGTGATACAAAAAATATTAGAAGAGACATGAAGGAGATGACCCATGTTGAAGACTAGAACTGAATCAATTCTCACTTTCAATATTGTAATCTTATGTTTAAATCTTTTGTGACTCAGATGTAAAAGCATGATTGTAATCAAGATTGTTTATACTTTGATACATTTTGTAAATATTTGAATATAAAGATCGAGTCTATACAACATGTTATCAGGGCTATTGAAAGTCCACACTCATGCATGTCTCTTGGAAGTTAGGGTTAAATAAATAGTACACCTAGAACTTAGGAAAGTAATTTACAGTCTACACAAATCCCACTGGATTTGTTCATCTAAGAATGAAATGGAGCATTGGTGACATTAGTTGTCTAATACACCCCCATGTAAGTGGATTGAGCCAAGGTGTCTATGGAAGGATGTTTACTGAGGTTCCAGAATGATTACTTCTGATCCATTTAAGTGGTGGTAGAGTTTCCTCACTTTGCATACCGACCTAGCCAAGGTGATTTTACTAGTTGGGAAAAATCTTAAATCCTAGACATTATCTTCTACACAATTTAGGATGTCAAAAAAAATATAGAACATGCAATTACACTATTGAACAAACTAGTAGCTAAAAGGTTAATGGTTGGAGTAGAAATTCTAAGCTTGAATCTATGAGTCCCCTTTTGTAGAAAACAATTTCCTTCCTCAGTATTATAAGTGAAGTTACTCTAGTAACCCTATCAGTTCCATAAAAATCTTATTTTCACTATTGAATCAAATAGTTAGTATGCTAAATGTTGTCAAAAATGATTGTGACTTACTCATGGCATTGATTTTGACCATATTTCAACTTTCTATTGGGAAAAAAAATTGTCAAAAAATAATTTCCATTATAATATGACATGTACGAAGAAAATTGATTTTACAAAATTTTACTGAAGATTTCTTGACCTAAGTTACATCATGGAGAAATTATAAAAACCTTTGAGGAAAGTCACATGGAATCCTTAAACCTAGAGTTAGGGTCTACGAGAGTGAAGGATAGTAAGTTGTAATTGGCTTGTGGTATATAGATGTCTAGTTGAATTATTTGAGGAGTGGAGTATAGGTACTAAGTAGACCATGGATAAACCAATTTCAAGGACGAAATCTTCTTTAAGGGGTGTAAAGTTGTAACATATTGGATTTTGGTGCTAAATTTATTTTTGAGCTATTATACATAATCTTCTAGAATTGAAACTCTCTTTTGCAAAATTTGCATTCATAATTACACTTCTTTGGATTATCTTGGAATTTGAGAAAAAAGTGCAAATTGTCCTCATGTGAATCTGATCACCCAATTTTAGACCCACCAATTAGATAATTGAAATCAATTATAGATTCTTGGCATTAGAATCATGCAAAAAATGTAATTTTTATTATTACATAATTATATCAGTATTATGTAGGAAAACACATTTATTAGCCAATTGGAAATCATTAAATTAATGAGTTAGTTTATATATATAATTTATTTCAATACAAATTAAATACATTACTAAAATTATAGGTCAAAATTATTAATAACCTAATAATTATAATTGGTTAAATTTAAAGAAATTAAAGAGCAAAACAAGGAATTAATAGCCAATTAAATTGGCATGTCAAATGGTTGTTGGACCCATCCCAAATCCCCGTATTCCATAAACTTGGGCTCCAAAGTCAAATTCACTAAAGGCATTGGTGGGCTTCTCACCCCCTCCTCCTCTCTCTTCCTCCTCCACAAACTCGACTAGTGTTGAGGACCCTCGCCTTGAAATTCCACCCCATTATTGTCTTTCCTATGGCCGAAGGAAACAACATCACACACGTTACCCCTCCAAGAGAGAACCCATAAACCTCCTTCACCCTAGCAGAAATGCCCACCACCATTACTCCTCATCAGTAGACAAACCATCTACAAACCCTAGTCCCCATTCCTTTTCTTCACAACACCCTATAAGACTATGTCTCCTCTGTGGAGGGAGGGAAGCCATTATAATACTTACAACAACATCACTGTTACCCTTGACAACCCACCACTAGTCGCACCACAACTAGACTTCCACCACCACCGTCTATGAGAAGAGAAAAAGGTGTCTATTTTATAGGCTAATGTGCCAAAAATGCAGTTAAAAAGTGTCTAAAATGGGATTAATGTGCCCGCTTGTCAGTGTAGTGTGTTTTTAGCCTAATTCAATATAATGTGCATAATAAATAGCAAATGCACCCAAAAATGGGGTGAAGTGCCTACAAGTGGGTTAAACCTAGGAACGAGGTTAATCTACCTACTTGTCAGTGTATTACCTTATTTATAGGCCAATGCACACCAAAATGGGTTAATGCTCCAAAAAGTGGGTCAAAATGCCTAAAAATGGGGTTTATGTGCCTATTTGTCAACGTAGTGGCAATTTGAGCCTAGATTACCATTATGTGCCTAACTTATAGTACAATGCACTGAAAAATGTAGTTAAAGTGCCTAAAAATGGGGTTAATGCGACCACTCGTCAGTGTAGTGCCTTTTTAGCCTAATTTACTATTATTCGTCTAATTAACAAGAAATGCACCCAAAAATGGGTTGAAGTGCCTAAATGTGGGTTAAACACCTAACAATGGGGTTAATGTGCCTACTTGTCTAATTTATAGGCCAATGTGTCCCAAAATGGGGTTAAATGCATATTTGTCAGGGTAGTTGGTCTAAATGCCAGAAAATGGGGTTTATGCACCTAATTGTTAGTGTAGTGGTAACTTGAGCCTAATTTTACTATTATGCACCTCATTTAAAAGCCAATGCTCCCAAAAATGTGGTTGAAGTTCCTAAAAATGGGGTTAATGCACCCACTTGTCAGTGTAGTGCCTTTTTAGCCTAACTTACTATTATGCACCTAATAAATAGGAAATGTGCCCAAAAATCAATTAAAGTGCCTAAAGTGGGTTAAAGCACCTAAGAATGGGGTAATCCACCTACTTGTAAGTGTAACGATCCCACCCCTTGGCAACCCCCAATTAAGGGAGACCAAGAAGCTAGAGCTGCTATCCCAAATAGGATCAATGGTTTTGCAAATAATTAAAATTTATTAATAAATTCTACCAAAGACTAAGCTTAAATTAGGATAAGAATTTACCTTTCACATCCTTTTCAAAAATAGGAGTTTGGAACATTACCCAATGTAGAGTTCTATCTATCTAAATCCTCCTTTCTTTAATTAGCTCTATTCTTCAAATATTACTTTACTATTTGTCCTCTTTCAGTTATTCCTAAAACATCGAAAAATAAAATGTCAGACAGTATAAAGAATATATTGGTATTGGACTCTTGCTTGATATAAGGTATTAAATTCACTATTCTTTATTGAACTATTTATTTCCCTCTTGAGTTTCATTTAAATAACTTTGCAAAAGTGGTGAACCAACTTTTAGTAGACTTTCCCTCTTGTTGAAGTTCACTAAGATTAAATTTAAACATTGAACAATGTTAAGAAATTGAAATATTGTTATTTTTTGATATTGGCACAAAAATTTAAAATATTGGCTCAGAGCTTTGGTTCACTAGATTCAGTGTGTCACATCCCCCGACCCTACGCAATGGATAATGGACAATTAGAGGTTTTTTAGTTCTTGTTACCCCCACAGGTTAAAGTGTTGTTCTTCATAGAGGGGAGAACACTAGGCACATAGCCACTATCGAAGACAAAATATTAGATTGATTGTGCCCATGGATAAATTTTTCATTTTAAATAATTTTATATAGTGATATTAGTTTTGCAAAAAAATCATTTGAAAATCTTGATATTAGTTTTGAGAATTTTTTATTGTTTTCCAGTTACCACATTGAATTATTGAACCTTTTTGGAACAAGCACTGTAATAAGATTAATCATTTGCTATTACCATAGTCCACCAAGCAATCTTACCTAAATTTAATCTCATACTCTTTATTTTTTAAATAGATCAATAATGGAATTTAGTACCATCCTCGCTGACCTTTATTTTTCCCTTCTTGAGGTCTATATGTGGTTTTGTTCCCTCTAGGAACTTATGGACATGTGATACAAAAAAGATTAGAAGAGACATGCAGGAGATGTCCCATGTTGAAGACTAGATATGAATCAATTCTCACTTTCAATCTTGTAATCTTATGTTTAAAGCTTTCGTGACTTTGATGTGAAAGCATGATTGTAATCAATATTGTTTATACTTTGATACATTTTGTAAATATTTGATCATAAAGATTGAGTCTTTACAGCATGTTATCAGGGCTATTGAAAGTCCACACTCATGAATGTATCTTGGAAGTTTTGGTTAAATAAATAGTACACCTAGAACTTAGGCAAGTAATTTACAGTCTACCCAAATCCCACTGGGCCTATTCATCTAAGAATGAAATGGAGCATTGGTGACATTAGTTGTCTAATCCACCCCCATGTAAGTGGATTGAGCCAAGGTGTCTATGGAAGGATGTTTAGTGAGGTTCTAGCATGATTACTTCTGATCCAATTAGGTGGATGTAGAGTTTCCTCACTTTTCATACTGACCTAGCCAAGGTGATTTTACTAGTTGGAAAAAATCATAAATCCTAGACATTATCTTCTACACAATTTAGGATGTCAAAAACAATATAGAACATTCAATTACACTATTGAAAAAACTAGTAGCTGAAAGGTTAATGGTTGGAGTAGAAGTTCTAAGCTTGAATCTGTGAGTCACCTTTTATAGAAAACAATTTCCTTCCTTCCTATTATAAGTGAAGTTACTCTAGTAACCCTATCGATTCCATGAAAATCTTCTTTTCATTGTTGAATCAAATAGTTAGTATGCTAATCGTTGTCAAAAATGATTGTGACTTACTCATCGCATTGATTTTGGCCATATTTCAACTTTCTTTTGGAAAAAAATATGTCGAAAAATCATTTCCATTATAATATTACATGTACAAAAAAAATTGATTTTACAAAATTTTACCGAAGATTTCTTGACCTAAGTTACATCATGGAGAAATTATAAAAACCTTAGAGGAAAGTCACATGGAATCCTTAAACCTAGAGTTACGTCTAAGAGAGTGAAGGATAGTAAGTTGTAATGGGCTTGCGGTATTTAGATGTCTAATTGAATTCTTGGAGTTGTGGAGTATAGGTACTAAGTAGACCATGGATAAACCAATTTCAAGGACGAAATCTTCTTTAAGGGGTGCAAAGTTGTAACATATTGGATTTTGGTGCTAAAATTGTTTTGAGTTATTATACATAATCTTCTAGAATTGAAACTCTCTTTTGCAAAATTTGCATTCATAATTACACTTCTTTGTATTATCTTGGAATTTGAGAAAAAATTGCAAATTGTCCTCATGTGGATCTGATCATCCAATTTTAGACCCACCAATTAGATAATTGAAATCAATTATAGATTCTTGGCATCAGAATCACGCAAAAAATGTAATTTTTATTATTACATAATTATATTAGTACTATGTAGGAAAACACATTTATTAGCCATTTGGAAATCATTAAATCAATGAGTTAGTATCTATATAATTTATTTCAATAAAAATTAAATACATGGCTAAAATTCTAGGTCCAAATGATTAATAACCTAATAATTATAATTGGTTAAATTTAAAAAAATTAAAGAGCAAAAAAAGGAATTAATAGCCAATTAAATTGGCATGTCAAATGGTTGTTGGACCCATCCCTAATCCCCGTATTCCATAAACTTGGGCTCAAAAGTCAAATTCAGTGAAGGCATTGGTGGGCTTTTCACCCCCTCCTCCTCTCTCTTCCTCCTCCACAAAGTCGACTAGTGTTGAGGACCCTCACCTTGAAATTCCACCCCATTACTGTCTTTCCTATGGCTAAAGGAAATAACATCACAGTCATTACCCCTCCTATAGAGAACCCATAAACCTCCTTCACACTAGGAGAAATGCCCACTGTCATTACTCCTCATCACTAGACAAACCACCTGCAAACCCTAGTCCCCATTCCTTTTATTCACAACACCCTATAAGACTATGTCTCCTCTGTGGAGGGAGGGAGGCCTTTAGAATACTTGCAACAACATCACTGTTACCCTTGAAAACCCACCACTAGTCGTACTGCAACTAGACTGCCACCACCACCATCTATGAGAAGAGAAAAAATATGTGACAACTTTGAAGCATCTTCACTTAGACCCCTATCATCCATTGGTGACATATACAATCCAGGGTGCCACAATTCCCAAACCCTCACACAACCATCTGAAACCCACCCTCTACTCCCTCTAAATTCAACATGATCTGACCCCAGTGGCTTCATACCACACACAAAACTTGCAACATCGACAAGCGTCCTCACGAATCACCTGCAACGAGGTCACCACCACCATAACTACAAAGAGACCCGATGACCTACAAATCTATTATAGACTGAGTTGCCTCCTCTACCTACTTCATTTCTTCTCTGGCATACTGATACTCTTTGACAAGCTACAAATTGGAACCACCGCACCACCATCATCCCACCCCACCATCCCAGGTCTAAAGACACATAACTTGTCAAACACCATAAATATGTTTTCCTCCTCCTCCCTGCTATTGGCTGAGATAGTCTATTCTCCTCATGCCATTAGTATCTCACAGCGTTGCTGGGTCTAATGAAGTCTACAAACACCAACATGGTAGCAAGTCTCAATCCAAAAGTCCAGGAGCAAATGCATTCATCTCCTTCATCCCATCGTGAGGTACCCTTTACCTCTTGTGTTTTCAATAAATTCACAACTAACAATACATAGTTAGTAAATCAAATAAATAATTTGATGATCATATTCATCTAATATAATACCTAGGATTATGTATGAGTAATGATAAAATGACATGTAATACTTGGGAATTAAATAGGACTAATGAAAAGTACTCAATTAATGTAATCCATGGTTTAGATTACAATTAATTATCCTTGTGAATGATTCATATAATGTAAATTTCAATCTAATAAAGAAGAAGATGAATAAAAGGGGACATATATGGAGAAATAAAATCCAAGGAATTAAAATTCTAGTGCTAGTTATATTACTACTTTGGAAACCCAAAAAGACATGGAACCAAATCCCCACAAATAAGTTCCCTTACATTATATGTATGCTTGTACCATGTACTGTTGTATTACATAAGTAGAATTATGTAATATGTGAAACTATACATACTATAAATATTAGTGATGAATACAATAGTGTATGTGCATAAATATATGAGTACATTGATCGTAATGAAAGTAATGATCCAGGATGGGACATTATAATTATTAAAGGTGAAGTATTAAACATTATACTCACAAAGAGGGAAAATGGTAATTTCATCTAATACAAACCTAGAAAGTGATTCCAAGCAAATAATCATATAGTAACTCAAGATGTTTTTCTTTCTAGATCTCTCAAACTTGGGGCCCTATAAATCTTGAATATGAAAATTTTTGTCTTTTGCTTGATAGAAGGTAGTAAATTCTCAATTCTTTATTGAACTATTTATTTCCCTCTTGATTTTCATCTAAATAACTTTGCAAAAGTGGTAAACCAATTTTTATTATCCTTTCCTTCTTGTTGAAGTTCACTACAATTAAATTTGAATGTTGAACATTGTTGAGAAATTCAAATATTGTTATGTTTTCATATAGCACAAAAATTCAAAATATTGGCTAATATTTTTGGCTCACTAGATTCATGGGTCATATCCCTCAACCCTATCCAGTGGATAATGGACAATTAGAGGTCCCGCAATACTGGTTACCCCCATAGGAGAAAGTGTTCTTCTCTCATAGATGGGATAAAATTAGGCACATATCCATTGGTGAACACAATATATTATATTAATTGTTCCAATGGATAAATCTATCCATTTTAAATAATTTGATATCTTAATATTAATTTTGAGAAAAAATCAATTTTATTTGGAAATCTTAATATTAGTTTTGTAAGACCCCTGACCTGAAATACCACTAGAGGGGGGGTGAATAGGGTTTAAAATTAATTTAACAATTATTTAACTCAAACAACCAACCACAAGAAAATTGGACAAGAGGACAAGGATGTAGAGTGGTTCCAACCTTAGCAAATACTAAGGAAGTCAGTCCACTACCCGGTTGCTTACCCAACCGGGATTTTGAAAGAATCAAATTTTATTACCTTGCAAGGACTTTACATAAAATTACAATTCTTTCACCAAACCCTTCGAACAACCTTCACCTAGAAGTAGTTGCACCAACCTTGAAGCAGCCTTCTTGAAGTAACTTCAAGCTCTCCCTTGAAGTAGCCTTCCTCTTGAAGTAGTCTGAAGTCCACCTTCTCCACCGAGAAGAACCTTCTCCAATCCGCAGCCTCCAACCCTAGGAGTAGCAAGGAGAATACAAAGGATAAAAGGAACAAGAAGGAAAAATAGAAATTACAATACCACTTTGCAGCTCAAGGCTTGATTTCCTATATCAAGCATTTTGATCTCCTAACCAATGTATATATAAGTGTAAGTGTTGTGGATAGGAGATGCTAGCCTATAGGATACGAAATTGGAGCAAGGAGAAAAATAGCTAATGCAAGTGTTGCTCAATTTCTCAAAACAGATTGACAATTGCAAGTGTAAGCTCAAGTGTATCACAAGTGTAGATTGGTTGGTTTAGGTGTCCTAAGGCATGTCCAATTTATAGGAATGACCTACAAGTGCTTAAGGACGTTCTAGACACTTTCTAGGGGGTTCTTAGTGCTCAACTAGCCGTTATGTGTCCACTAATTGCATTTGCAACGGCTAGTTAATTGACCCTGAAAAGTGCAGACAGAACTCTTCTCGGTCGAAGATTTGTTGATCGAGAGTCCTTCTCGGTCGAAGATTTGTCGACCGAGGGACTTCCTGGAGCAAGTGTTTACAACGTTCATTTCCAACTCCCAACCACCTTGTCTACTGGGTCTAACGGCTAGTAGGGTCTATTCTCGATCGAAGATTTTGTCGACCGAGAGTTTCTCGATCGAAGTTTTTGTCGACCGATATTTTCTCGATCGATGATTTGTCGGCCGAGAATATTACTGACTCAATGTATTCATTTACTAAGTGTGTGTATCAATATGTAATTGTGATACTATCTTGGGGAATGACCTATCTAAGTGTTGTGAGTGGATAGGGAAGATCTAAACGCTTGATTTACATGATATCTAATTACTTGTACATTATATACTTGTACAAGCATTTACATTTGATTACAATCATGAATATAAAGCGATTTTATCAAACTGTTCTTCCAAGTCTTTGTTATCCACCACCTTATATGCTTGTTCCTGAAATACTCAAATAGCACGTTAAAACCACAAGAATGAAATGTTTGTCATCATCAAAATAAAGGGATTATCATAATGTCCAATTTAGCCAACAATCTCCCCCTTTTTGAAGATGACAAACATTTCCGAAATATAAAATAAGGAAATATAAATCATATGAGTTTCATACCTGAAGTTTACCTTTTGTAGTCTTTCTTGTTTTGCAAGTGAGTGTTGGCTGAGATATTATGAAACTCATTTTATTTTATGTTTTTTATTTTATTTTATTTCTCCCCCTTTGTCCTTTCAAAAAGATAACCAAGATAAATATTAAGTATGACTTTTATTTCTCCCCCTTAATTTCATAATTTGATGCTCCCCCTTAATAAGATATTCAGTTTGAAAAACTAAGGGATGAATATAATTGTAAACCATTTTGGTCAAATTTAGCCACAATTTGTTTCTCAATCATTTGCAAAGGATGTTAATCCTTGAAATGATATGAGTTTATTTTAAGTTTATGGCATATGTGTATTGATTTCTTACCCATTTAACAAAGGATGTTAGGCCCTGGAAATGATATGAGAATCCTTTAACCTTAGAGTACATGAAAAATGTCTCTAACCAAATGCACGGGATGTTAAGCCCAAATTTGTTTAGAGAATTCCTTTAAGAACAAGGTATATGAAAATTGTAGATTTCTTCATAGACAAGAGTAAGAATACTAAGGTCATAACCAGCTTCAACTGATAATGTTTTGTAAGCTTCTTAATCAAATAATCAAATTTGCTTTTGTGAGCTCCCCCTTAATCTTATAGTCAAGATAATTTAAGGATTCTAAGGTCACAATCAATATTAGATAATAATAAGTTGACCTTTTATGAGAGTTATGCACTAAAATTATGTTTTCAATATGTTAAACACATTTTGAATCAAGATACTAAGATTAAGTGCAGTAAAATGATGTACAAATAAGCATTTTGTCAAGCTTATTTTAGGTCGACCTTGACTTCGACCATAGCGCCCCTTGGTCAAACTTGATTTCAACCAAGCGGCAATTTCTGCAGATTTCCAATTTGAACACTCATATGTGAAGTATAATGTCTGTAGGTAACTTGATTAAATGAATATCAATTTGAAGCATTTTGAGTGATACCTATTATGAATAACTTAATATGGGCATCACAGTGAAGTCTTTTTCCTTGATTTTCCTAGAATGTATGTTTTACATTCATTATGAATGATTTCTCATAAGATTTGCTATGGGTATAAATATCAAATCCCATTTCTTCTTGTACCCTTATTTTCAGATTAATCATAAGATTCTTTAGAAACATATATCCTTGAAAGCAAGGTTAATGTCTTAAAGTCAAGATTTTGCAAATAACTAGATAAAACATATATAATCTTGTTCTAAGAGACACTATTTAGCGTGTCATAGCATCATCATGCATTTATTACAAGCCATGCACACAATAATCATTTTCTATTATGTCAATATACATAGAGTTTTAGAGTTATGCAAAAAATAACATTTCCAATGATAGCATCATCTTTATTTGTAATGAGTTGAATTACGATGATCATTTGAAAACATTGTACATTTATGGTTTGTATATATAGATCAAAGATTATTTTAGACAAACCAATGAAACACAATGATCATGGCACAAAAATTATGATAGAAAAGTAGAAGGATATCCACAATACAATGATCAAGATAAAAGCATATAACTGCAATGATTATGATCATTTAAACTAAATTTCAATACACATGGTTCCTATATAGATAGACCAAGAAATAATTTAGGAAAAAAAACCATGTGGATTATGATAAGACAGTAATTTCTTTGATTGAACTAATCATGGTTCATATTTAAGCCAATCAATTTAGAGAATAAACCAAAATAATCTCATTCGGGTTCATAAATTCTCAAGACAAACCATGTAATTAAACATGCTTAATGAACTTTTTCAATTAATAAATAAGATTTGTTCAAAATCAGTCTTCATATAAAATTTTTGCAATATGTTTAAGGATTCACAATGTTATATAATGCAGAAGATCAATATCTCTTACTTTATAAATTGTCTTCCAGGGTTTTATTCTTGATTTGCATGTTAAATCAATCATCAATAACAAATTTATAGCAAGCTAGGTTAATTGAAAACAGGTTCAGCAGATTTATTTCAGACTTGACAACAGAAACCTGCTCGGTCGACCATTTCTCGACTGACAGTTCTCTCGGTCGATAGTATCTCGACCGAGAAAGGTTCTGTACTATTTTCAGAACTGTTTTCAGTAATTGCTTCCAAGTAAAAACAAAGTTCATTTTCAATTCAATTTTGCAATTTGAAAACTTAGCTTGGTTGAGATTGAATATATGAATATCAAAGTAATATTTAGATCAAGTCTCAACTAATTATATTTAAGTCTTTATGCTTTGAGAACTCTAATTAAGGCAAAATTTCAAAGATCTGTCTTTGCAGATTTAGGATAATTGTATATTTTCAAGTTAGAAGTTTTAAATACTTGAATTAATTTGTTATCCCATTATGTTAAGTTGAGATAGACATAGAAATATGCAACTAGAGTCCTTGGTCATATCTCAACTTAATTTTGTTCATTTAGTTTGGGGGTTTTGGAACCCATACTAACTCGACATCCTTTTTCTTATAAGGACATGAAAAAGAATAGTGTCCAAGGCGCAAACAGTAATGACAACATATAGAATCAATCTCATATCTTTTTCTATGATTTTGTTCTGGGTTGTTCTTGGGTACATATGTATTTGTGCCTTTAGGTAAATACATAGATTGACTCTTTGGCACTTGTGTTCTTCCCCAACTAGGTTTTTGATAAGATTTTCCTTTAGGCTTGTAACCTAGTCCTCTTCTTCCAATTTGATGGTAAGAATCATTTAAGATTTTATCAAGAATGCCATTATTACTTAGACTACTAACTTCTTGTTGTAACTTAGCAATTTCATCCATTCTCTTCTTGATATCTAGTTTTTCTTGTTCTAGATTAGATGATAACGAATCTCTTTCTTTCACGATAGTATCATAATCTAGATGTGTACACAAGACGGGTTGTTTTTGAAGATCATTTACTTGAGTTTGCAAGTTTATCATTTCTAGAGAAAGAAGATTGCAATCTGCTTCTATTGATTTTAGCTTAATATTATGATCTTCAATGACCTTTTTAAGATCTTCATTTTCAGATGTAAGAGCAAGAAGTTTAGCATGTAACGCATTATTTTCTTTATTTGATTTCTTTAATTTCTTCTTGCACTCAATATATTTTTCATGCGTTTCTTGAAGACTAGCAATTAAATCTTCTTTATGTAAATCAAAAAGGCTTACCTCTTCTTCTTCTTCACTTGTTGTAGCAATAAGGCAATTTTTGTGGACATCTTCCTTCTTTTCTCTCCATGGGCAACCAATTGTTGTGTGGCTTGTTCCTAAGCACCAATTACAACTTGTTGAAGGTTGGTCCAAGTTGCTCCTTTGCTTGCGGTTGTAGGCATCACCACCCTTCATTCTTCAAGACTCGATTAGAGCTCCTTGAAGCCTGCTCTGATACCAATTGAAATACCACTAGAGGGGGGTGAATAGGGTTTTAAATTAATTTAACAATTATTTAACTCAAACAACCAACCACAAGAAAATTGGACAAGGGGACAAGGATTTAGAGTGGTTCCAACCTTAGCAAATACTAAGGAAGTCAGTCCACTACCCGGTTGCTTACCCAACTGGGATTTTGAAAGAATCAAATTTTATTACCTCGCAAGGACTTTACATAAAATTACAATTCTATCACCAAACCCTTCGAACAGCCTTCACCTAGAAGTAGTTGCACCAACCTTGAAGCAGCCTTCTAGAAGTAACTTCAAGCTCTCCCTTGAAGTAGCCTTCCTCTTGAAGTAGCTTCCCGTTGCAACAGCCTTCTTGAAGTAGTTCGAAGTCCACCTTCTCCACCGAGAAGAATCTTCTCCAATCCGCAGCCTCCAACCCTAGGAGTAGCAAGGAGAATACAAAGGATAAAAGGAACAAGAAGGAAAAATAGAAATTACAATACCACTTTGCAGCTCAAGGCTTGATTTCCTATATCAAGCATTTTGATCTCCTAACCAATGTATATATAAGTGTAAGTGTTGTGGATAGGAGATGATAGCCTATAGAACACGAAATTCGAGCAATGAGAAAAATAGCCAATGCAAGTGTTGCTCAATTTCTCAAAACAGATTGACAATTGCAAGTGTAAGCTCAAGTGTATCACAAGTGTATCACAAGTGTAGATTGGTTGGTTTAGGTGTCCAAAGGCATGTCCTATATATAGGAATGACCTATAAGTGCTTAAGGACGTTCTAGACACTTTCTAGGGGGTTCTTAGTGCTCAACTAGCCGTTATGTGTCCACTAATTGCATTTGCAATGGCTAGTTAATTGACCCTAAAAAGTGCAGACAGAACTCTTCTCGGTCGAAGATTTGTCGACCGAGAGTCCTTCTCGGTCGAAGATTTGTCGACCGAGGGACTTCCTGGAGCAAGTGTTTACAACGTTCATTTCCAACTCCCAACCACCTTGTCTGCTGGGTCTAACGGCTAGTAGGGTCTATTCTCGATTGAAGATTTTGTCGATCGAGAGTTTCTCAGTCGAAGTTTTTGTCGACTGATGTTTTCTCGATCGACGATTTGTTGACCGAGAATATTACTGACTCAATGTATTCATTTACTAAGTGTGTGTATCAATATGTAATTGTGATACTATCTTGGGGAATGACCTATCTAAGTGTTGTGAGTGGATAGGGAAGATCTAAATGCTTGATTTACATGATATCTAATTACTTGTACATTATATACTTGTACAAGCATTTACATTTGATTACAATCATGAAAATAAAGCGATTTTATCAAATTGTTCTTCCAAGTCTTTGTTATCCACCACCTTATATGCTTGTTCCTGAAATACTCAAATAGCACGTTAAAACCACAAGAATGAAATGTTTGTCATCATCAAAATAAAGGGATTATCATAATGTCCAATTTAGCCAACAATCTCCCCCTTTTTGAAGATGACAAACATTTCCTAAATATAAAGTAAGGAAATATAAATCATATGAGTTTCATACCTGAAGTTTACCTTTTGTAGTCTTTCTGGTTTTGCAAGTGAGTGTTGGCTGAGATATTATGAAACTCATTTTATTTTATGTTTTTGATTTTATATTATTTCTCCCCCTTTGTCATTTCAAAAAGATAACCAAGATAAATATTAAGTATGACTTTTATTTCTCCCCCTTAATTTCATAATTTGATGCTCCCCCTTAATAAAATATTTAGTTTGAAAAACTAAGGGATTAATATAATTGTAAACCATTTTGGTCAAATTTAGCCACAATTTGTTTCTCAATCATTTGCAAAGGATGTTAATCCTTGAAATGATATGAGTTTCTTTTAAGTTTATGGCATATGTGTATTGATTTCGTACCCATTTTACAAAGGATGTTAGGCCCTGAAAATGATATGAGAATCCTTTAACCTTAGAGTACATGAAAAATGTCTCTAACCAAATGCACGGGATGTTAAGACCAGATTTGTTTAGAGAATTCATTTAAGAACAAGGTTATGAAATTTGTAAATTTCTTCATAGCCAAGAGTAAGAATACTAAGGTCATAACAAGCTTCAACTGATAATGTTTTGTAAACTTCTTAATCAAATAATCAAATTTTTTTTTGTGAGCTCCCCCTTAATCTTATAGTCAATATAATTTAAGGATTCTAAGGTCACAATCAATATTAGATCATAATAAGTTGACCTTTTATGAGAGTTATGCACTAAAGATATGTTGTCAATATGTTAAACACATTTTGAATCAAGATACTAAGATTAAGTGCAGTAAAATGATGTACAAATAAGCATTTTGTCAAGCTTATTTTAGGTCTAACTTGACTTCGACCATAGCGCCCCTTGGTCAAACTTGATTTCAACCAAGAGGCAATTTCTGCAGATTTCCAATTTGAACACTCATATGTGAAGTATAATGTCCGCAGGTAACTTGATTAAATGAATATCAATTTGAAGAATTTTGAGTGATACCTATTATGAATAACTTAATATGGGCATCACAGTGAAGTCTTTGTCCTTGATTTTCCAAGAATGTATGTTTTACATTCATTATGAATGATTTCTCATAAGCTTTGCTATGGGTATAAATATCAAATCCCATTTCTTCTTGTACCCTTATTTTCAGATTAATCATAAGATTCTTTAGAAACATATATCCTTGAAAGCAAGGTTAATTTCTTAAAGTCAAGATTTTGCAAATAACTAGATAAAACATATATAATCTTGTTCTAAGAGACACTATTTAGCGTTTCATAGCATCATCATTCATTTATTACAAGCCATGCACACAATAATCATTTTCGATTATGTCAATATACATAGAGTTTTAGAGTTATGCAAAAAATAACATTTCCATTGATAGCATCATCTTTATTTGTAATGAGTTGAATTACGATGATCATTTGAAAACATTGTACATTTATGGTTTGTATATATAGATCAAAGATTATTTTAGACAAACCAATGAAACACAATGATCATGGCACAAAAATTATGATAGAAAAGTAGAAGCATATCCACAATACAATGATCAAGATAAAAGCATATAACTGCAATGATTATGATCATTTAAACTAAATTTCAATACACATGATTCCTATATAGATAGACCAAGAAATAATTTAGGAAAAAAACCATGTGGATTATGATAAGACAGTAATTTCTTTGATTGAACTAATCATGGTTCATATTTAAGCCAATCAATTTAGAGAATAAACCAAAATAATCTCTTTCGGGTTCATAAATTCTCAAGACAAACCATGTAATTAAACATGCTTAATGAACTTTTTCAATTAATGAATAAGATTTGTTCAAAATCAGTCTTCATATAAAATTTTTACAATATGTTTAAGGATTCACAATGTTATATAATGCAGAAGATCAATATGTCTTACTTTATAAACTGTCTTCCAGGGTTTTATTCTTGATTTGCATGTTAAATCAATCATTAATAACAAATTTATAGCAAGCTAGGTTAATTGAAAATAGGCTCAGCAGATTTATTTTAGACTTGACAACAGAAACCTGCTCGGTCGACCATTTCTCGACCGACAGTTCTCTCGGTTGACAGTATCTCGACCAAGAAAGGTTTTGTACTATTTTCAGAACTTTTTTCAGTAATTGCTTCCAAGTAAAAACAAAGTTCATTTTCAATTAAATTTTGCAATTTGAAAACTTAGCTTGGTTGAGATTGAACATATGAATATCAAAGTAATATTTAGATCAAGTCTCAACTAATTATATTTAAGTCTTTATGCTTTGAGAACTCTAATTAAGGAAAAATTTCAAAGATCTGTCTTTGCAGATTTAAAATAATTGTATATTTTCAAGTTAGAAGTTTTAAATACTTGAATTAATTTGTTATCCCATTATGTTAAGTTGAGATAGACATAGAAATATGCAACTAGAGTCCTTGGTCATATCTCAACTTAATTTTGTTCATTTAGTTTGGGAGTTTTGGAACCCATACTAACTCGACATCCTTTTTCTTGTAAGGACATGAAAAAGAATAGTGTCCAAGGCGCAAACAGTAATGACAACATATAGAATCAATCTCATATCTTTTTCTATGATTTTGTTCTAGGTTGTTCTTGGGTACATATGTATTTGTGCCTTTAGGTAAATACATAGATTGACTCTTTGGCACTTGTGTTCTTCCCCAACTAGGTTTTTGATAAGATTTTCCTTTAGGCTTGTAACCTAGTCCTCTTCTTCCAATTTGATGGTAAGAATCATTTAAGATTTTATCAAGAATGCCATTATTACTTAGACTACAAACTTCTTGTTGTAACTTAGCAATTTCATCCATTCTCTTCTTGATATCTAGTTTTTCTTGTTCTAGATTAGATGATAACGAATCTCTTTCTTTCACTATAGTATCATAATCTAGATGTGTACACAAGACGGGTTGTTTTTGAAGATCATTTACTTGAGTTTGCAAGTTTATCTTTTCTAGAGAAAGAAGATTGCAATCTGCTTCTATTGATTTTAGCTTAATATTATGATCTTCAATGATCTTTTAAAGATCTTCATTTTCAGATGTAAGAGCAAGAAGTTTAGCATGTAACGCATTATTTTATTTATTTGATTTCTTTAATTTCTTCTTGCACTCAATATATTTTTCATGCGTTTCTTGAAGACTAGCAATTAAATCTTCTTTATGTAAATCAAAAAGGCTTACCTCTTCTTCTTCTTCACTTGTTGTAGCAATAAGGCAATTTTTGTGGACCTCTTCCTTCTTTTCTCTCCATGGGCAACCAATTGTTGTGTGGCTTGTTCCTAAGCACCAATTACCACTTGTTGAAGGTTGGTCCAAGTTGCTCCTTTGCTTGCGGTTGTAGGCATCACCACCCTTCATTCTTCAAGACTCGATTAGAGCTCCTTGAATCCTGCTCTGATACCAATTGAAATACCACTAGAGGGGGGTGAATAGGGTTTTAAATTAATTTAACAATTATTTAACTCAAACAACCAACCACAAGAAAATTGGACAAGGGGACAAGGATTTAGAGTGGTTCCAACCTTAGCAAATACTAAGGAAGTCAGTCCACTACCTGGTTGCTTACCCAACCGGGATTTTGAAAGAATCAAATTTTATTACCTCGCAAGGACTTTACATAAAATTACAATTCTTTCACCAAACCCTTCGAACAGCCTTCACCTAGAAGTAGTTGCACCAACCTTGAAGAAGCCTTCTTGAAGTAATTTCAAGCTCTCCCTTGAAGCAGCCTTCCTCTTGAAGTAGCTTCCCGTTACAACAGCCTTCTTGAAGTAGTTCGAAGTCCACCTTCTCCACCGAGAAGAATCTTCTCCAATCTACAATCTCCAACCCTAGGAGTAGCAAGGAGAATACAAAGGATAAAAGGAACAAGAAGGAAAAATAGAAATTACAATACCACTTTGTAGCTCAAGGCTTGATTTCCAATATCAAGCGTTTTGATCTCCTAACCAATGTATATATAAGTCTAAGTGCTGTGGATAGGAGATGCTAGCCTATAGGACACGAAATTGGAGCAATGAGAAAAATAGCCAATGCAAGTGTTGCTCAATTTCTCAAAATAGCTTACAATTGCAAGTGTAAGCTCAAGTGTAGCACAAGTGTAGATTGGTTGGTTTAGGTGTCCTAAGGCATGTCCTATTTATAGGAATGACCTATAAGTGCTTAAGGACATTCTAGACACTTTCTAGGGGGTTCTTAGTGCTCAACTAGCAGTTATGTGTCCACTAATTGCATTTTCAATGGCTAGTTAATTGACCCTGAAAAGTGCAGACAGAACTCTTCTCGGTCGAAGATTTGTCGACCGAGTGTCCTTCTCGGTCGAAGATTTGTCGACCGAGGGACTTCCTGGAGCAAGTGTTTACAACGTTCATTTCCAACTCCCAACCACCTTGTCTGCTGGGTCTAACAGCTAGTAGGGTCTATTCTCGATTGAAGATTTTGTCGATCGAGAGTTTCTCGGTCGAAGTTTTTGTCAACTGATGTTTTCTCGATCGACGATTTGTCGACCGAGAATATTACTGACTCAATGTATTCATTTACGAAGTGTGTGTATCAATATGTAATTGTGATACTATCTTGGGGAATGACCTATCTTAGTGTTGTGAGTGGATAGGGAAGATCTAAACGCTTGATTTACATAATATCTAATTACTTGTACATTATATACTTGTACAAGCATTTACATTTGATTACAATCATGAAAATAAAGTGATTTTATCAAATTGTTCTTCCAAGTCTTTGTTATCCACCACCTTATATGCTTGTTCCTGAAATACTCAAATAGCACGTTAAAACCACAAGAATGAAATGTTTGTCATCATCAAAATAAAGGGATTATCATAATGTCCAATTTAGCCAACAATCTCCCCCTTTTTGAAGATGACAAACATTTCCTAAATATAAAGTAAGGAAATATATATCATATGAGTTTCATACCTGAAGTTTACCTTTTGTAGTCTTTCTGGTTTTGCAAGTGAGTGTTGGCTGAGATATTATGAAACTCATTTTATTTTATGTTTTTGATTTTATATTATTTCTCCCCCTTTGTCATTTCAAAAAGATAACCAAGATAAATATTAAGTATGACTTTTATTTCTCCCCCTTAATTTCATAATTTGATGCTCCCCCTTAATAAAATATTCAGTTTGAAAAACTAAGGGATTAATATAATTGTAAACCATTTTGGTCAAATTTAGCCACAATTTGTTTCTCAATCATTTGCAAAGGATGTTAATCCTTGAAATGATATGAGTTTCTTTTAAGTTTATGGCATATGTGTATTGATTTCTTACCCATTTTACAAAGGATGTTAGGCCCTGAAAATGATATGAGAATCCTTTAACCTTAGAGTACATGAAAAATGTCTCTAACCAAATGCACGGGATGTTAAGCCCAGATTTGTTTAGAGAATTCCTTTAAGAACAAGGTATATGAAATTTGTAAATTTCTTCATAGCCAAGAGTAAGAATACTAAGGTCATAACAAGCTTCAACTGATAATGTTTTGTAAGCTTCTTAATCAAATAATCAAATTTTTTTTGTGAGCTCCCCCTTAATCTTATAGTCAATATAATTTAAGGATTCTAAGGTCACAATCAATATTAGATCATAATAAGTTGACCTTTTATGAGAGTTATGCACTAAAATTATGTTTTCAATATGTTAAACACATTTTGAATCAAGATACTAAGATTAAGTGCAGTAAAATGATGTACAAATAAGCATTTTGTCAAACTTATTTTAGGTCGAACTTGACTTCGACCATAGTGCCCCTTGGTCAAACTTGATTTCAACCAAGAGGAAATTTCTGCAGATTTCCAATTTGAACACTCATATGTGAAGTATAATGTCTGCAGGTAACTTGATTAAATGAATATCAATTTGAAGCATTTTGAGTGATACCTATTATGAATAACTTAATATGGGCATCACAGTGAAGTATTTGTCCTTGATTTTCCTAGAATGTATGTTTTACATTCATTATGAATGATTTCTCATAAGCTTTTCTATGGGTATAAATATCAAATCCCATTTCTTCTGGTACCCTTATTTTCATATTAATCATAAGATTCTTTAGAAACATATATCCTTGAAAGCAAGGTTAATGTCTTAAAGTCAAGATTTTGCAAATAACTAGATAAAACATATATAATCTTGTTCTAAGAGACACTATTTAGCGTGTCATAGCATCATCATTCATTTATTACAAGCCATGCACACAATAATCATTTTCTATTATGTCAATATACATAGACTTTTAGAGTTATGCAAAAAATAACATTTCCATTGATAGCATCATCTTTATTTGTAATGAGTTGAATTACAATGATCATTTGAAAACATTGTACATTTATGGTTTGTATATATAGATCAAAGATTATTTTAGACAAACCAATGAAACACAATGATCATGGCACAAAAATTATGATAGAAAAGTAGAAGCATATCCACAATACAATGATCAAGATAAAAGCATATAACTGCAATGATTATGATCATTTAAACTAAATTTCAGTACACATGGTTCCTATATAGATAGACCAAGAAATAATTTAGGAAAAAAAACCATGTGGATTATGATAAGATAGTAATTTCTTTGATTGAACTAATCATGGTTCATATTTAATCCAATCAATTTAGAGAATAAACCAAAATAATCTAATTCGGGTTCATAAATTCTCAAGACAAACCGTGTAATTAAACATGCTTAATGAACTTTTTCAATTAATGAATAAGATTTGTTCAAAATCAGTCTTCATATAAAATTTTTGCAATATGTTTAAGGATTCACAATGTTATATAATGCAGAAGATCAATATGTCTTACTTTATAAACTGTCTTCCAGGGTTTTATTCTTGATTTGCATGTTAAATCAATCATTAATAACAAATTTATAGCAAGCTAGGTTAATTGAAAATAGGTTCAGCAGATTTATTTTAGACTTGACAACAGAAACCTGCTCGGTCGACCATTTCTCGACCGACAGTTCTCTCGGTCGACAGTATCTCGACCGAGAAAGGTTCTGTACTATTTTCAGAACTGTTTTCAGTAATTGCTTCCAAGTAAAAACAAAGTTCATTTTCAATTCAATTTTTCAATTTGAAAACTTAGCTTGGTTGAGATTGAACATATGAATATCAAAGTAATATTTAGATCAAGTCTCAACTAATTGTATTTAAGTCTTTATGCTTTGAGAACTCTAATTAAGGAAAAATTTCAAAGATCTGTCTTTGCATATTTAAAATAATTGTATATTTTCAAGTTAGAAGTTTTAAATACTTGAATTAATTTGTTATCCCATTATGTTAAGTTGAGATAGACATAGAAATATGCAACTAGAGTCCTTGGTCATATCTCAACTTAATTTTGTTCATTTAGTTTGGGGGTTTTGGAACCCATACTAACTCGACATCCTTTTTCTTGTAAGGACATGAAAAAGAATAGTGTCCAAGGCGCAAACAGTAATGACAACATATAGAATCAATCTCATATCTTTTTCTATGATTTTGTTCTAGGTTGTTCTTGGGTACATATGTATTTGTGCCTTTAGGTAAATACATAGATTGACTCTTTGGCACTTGTGTTCTTCCCCAACTAGGTTTTTGATAAGATTTTCCTTTAGGCTTGTAACCTAGTCCTCTTCTTCCAATTTGATGGTAAGAATCATTTAAAATTTTATCAAGAATGCCATTATTACTTAGACTACTAACTTCTTATTGTAACTTAGCAATTTCATCCATTCTCTTCTTGATATCTAGTTTTTCTTGTTCTAGATTAGATGATAACGAAACTCTTTCTTTCACGATAGTATCATAATCTAGATGTGTACACAAGACGGGTTGTTTTTGAAGATCATTTACTTGAGTTTGCAAGTTTATCTTTTCTAGAGAAAGAAGATTGCAATCTGCTTCTATTGATTTTAGCTTAATATTATGATCTTCAATGACCTTTTTAAGATCTTCATTTTCAGATGTAAGAGCAAGAAGTTTATAATGTAACGCATTATTTTCTTTATTTGATTTCTTTAATTTCTTCTTGCACTCAATATATTTTTCATGCGTTTCTTGAAGACTAGCAATTAAATCTTCTTTATGTAAATCAAAAAGGCTTACCTCTTCTTCTTCTTCACTTGTTGTAGCAATATGGCAATTTTTGTGGACCTCTTCCTTCTTTTCTCTCCATGGGCAACCAATTGTTGTGTGGCTTGTTCCTAAGTACCAATTACAACTTGTTGAAGGTTGGTCCAAGTTGCTCCTTTGCTTGCGGTTGTAGGCATCACCACCCTTCATTCTTCAAGACTCGATTAGAGCTCCTTGAAGCCTGCTCTGATACCAATTGAAATACCACTAGAGGGGGGGTGAATAGGGTTTTAAATTAATTTAACAATTATTTAACTCAAACAACCAACCACAAGAAAATTGGACAAGGGGACAAGGATTTAGAGTGGTTCCAACCTTAGCAAATACTAAGGAAGTCAGTCCACTACCCGGTTGCTTACCCAACCGGGATTTTGAAAGAATCAAATTTTATTACCTCGCAAGGACTTTACATAAAATTACAATTCTTTCACCAAACCCTTCAAACAGCCTTCACCTAGAAGTAGTTGCACCAACCTTGAAGCAGCCTTCTTGAAGTAACTTCAAGCTCTCCCTTGAAGTAGCCTTCCTCTTGAAGTAGCTTCCCATTGCAACAGCCTTCTTTAAGTAGTTCGAAGTCCACCTTCTCCACAGAGAAGAATCTTCTCCAATCCGCAGCCTCCAACCCTAGGAGTAGCAAGGAGAATACAAAGGATAAAAGGAACAAGAAGGAAAAATAGAAATTACAATACCACTTTGTAGCTCAAGGCTTGATTTCCTATATCAAGCGTTTTGATCTCCTAACCAATGTATATATAAGTGTAAGTGTTGTGGATAGGAGATGCTAGCCTATAGGACATGAAATTGGAGCAATGAGAAAAATATCCAATGCAAGTGTTGCTCAATTTCTCAAAAAAGATTGACAATTGCAAGTGTAAGCTCAAGTGTATCACAAGTGTTGATTGGTTGGTTTAGGTGTCCTAAGGCATGTCCTGTTTATAGGAATGACCTATAAGTGCTTAAGGACATTCTAGACACTTTCTAGGGGGTTCTTAGTGCTCAACTAGCCGTTATGTGTCCACTAATTGCATTTGCAATGGCTAGTAAATTGACCCTGAAAAGTGCAGACAGAACTCTTCTCGGTCGAAGATTTGTCGACCGAGAGTTCTTCGCGGTCGAAGATTTGTCGACCGAGGGACTTCCTGGAGCAAGTGTTTACAACGTTCATTTCCAACTCCCAACCACCTTGTCTGCTGGGTCTAACGGCTAGTAGGGTCTATTCTCGATTGAAGATTTTGTCGATCGAGAGTTTCTCGGTCGAAGTTTTTGTCGACTGATGTTTTCTCGATCGACGATTTGTCGACCGAGAATATTACTGACTCAATGTATTCATTTACTAAGTGTGTGTATCAATATGTAATTGTGATACTATCTTGGGGAATGACCTATCTAAGTGTTGTGAGTGGATAGGGAAGATCTAAACGCTTAATTTACATGATATCTAATTACTTGTACATTATATACTTGTACAAGCATTTACATTTGATTACAATCATGAAAATAAAGCGATTTTATCAAATTGTTCTTCCAAGTCTTTGTTATCCACTACCTTATATGCTTGTTCCTGAAATACTCAAATAGCACGTTAAAACCACAAGAATGAAATGTTTGTCATCATCAAAATAAAGGGATTATCATAATGTCCAATTTAGCCAACAATATCCCCCTTTTTGAAGATGACAAACATTTCCTAAATATAAAGTAAGGAAATATAAATCATATGAGTTTCATACCTGAAGTTTACCTTTTGTAGTCTTTCTGGTTTTGCAAGTGAGTGTTGGCTGAGATATTATGAAACTCATTTTATTTTATGTTTTTGATTTTATATTATTTCTCCCCCTTTGTCATTTCAAAAAGATAACCAAGATAAATATTAAGTATGACTTTTATTTCTCCCCCTTAATTTCATAATTTGATGCTCCCCCTTAATAAAATATTCAGTTTGAAAAACTAAGGGATTAATATAATTGTAAACCATTTTGGTCAAATTTAGCCACAATTTGTTTCTCAATCATTTGCAAAGGATGTTAATCCTTGAAATGATATGAGTTTCTTTTAAGTTTATGGCATATGTGTATTGATTTCTTACCCATTTTACAAAGGATGTTAGGCCCTGAAAATGATATGAGAATCCTTTAACCTTAGAGTACATGAAAAATGTCTCTAACCAAATGCACGGGATGTTAAGCCCAGATTTGTTTAGAGAATTCCTTTAAGAACAAGGTATATGAAATTTGTAAATTTCTTCATAGCCAAGAGTAAGAATACTAAGGTCATAACAAGCTTCAACTGATAATGTTTTGTAAGCTTCTTAATCAAATAATCAATTTTTTTTTTGTGAGCTCCCCCCTTAATCTTATAGTCAATATAATTTAAGGATTCTAAGGTCACAATAAATATTAGATCATTATAAGTTGACCTTTTATGAGAGTTATGCACTAAAATTATGTTTTCAATATGTTAAACACATTTTGAATCAAGATACTAAGATTAAGTGCAGTAAAATGATGTACAAATAAGCATTTTGTCAAACTTATTTTAGGTCGAACTTGACTTCGACCATAGTGCCCCTTGGTCAAACTTGATTTCAACCAAGAGGAAATTTCTGCAGATTTCCAATTTGAACACTCATATGTGAAGTATAATGTCTGCAGTTAACTTGATTAAATGAATATCAATTTGAAGCATTTTGAATGATACCTATTATGAATAACTTAATATGGGCATCACAGTGAAGTCTTTGTCCTTGATTTTCCTAGAATGTATGCTTTACATTCATTATGAATGATTTCTCATAAGCTTTGCTATGGGTATAAATATCAAATCCCATTTCTTCTTGTACCCTTATTTTCAGATTAATCATAAGATTCTTTAGAAACATATATCCTTGAAAGCAAGGTTAATGTCTTAAAGTCAAGATTTTGCAAATAACTAGATAAAACATATATAATCTTGTTCTAAGAGACACTATTTAGCGTGTCATAGCATCATCATTCATTTATTACAAGCCATGCACACAATAATCATTTTCTATTATGTCAATATACATAGAGTTTTAGAGTTATGCAAAAAATAACATTTCCATTGATAGCATCATCTTTATTTGTAATGAGTTGAATTACGATGATCATTTGAAAACATTGTACATTTATGGTTTGTATATATAGATCAAAGATTATTTTAGACAAACCAATGAAACACAATGATCATGGCACAAAAATTATGATAGAAAAGTAGAAGCATATCCACAATACAATGATCAAGATAAAAGCATATAAATGCAATGATTATGATCATTTAAACTAAATTTCAATACACATGGTTCCTATATAGATAGACCAAGAAATAATTTAGGAAAAAAACCATGTGGATTATGATAAGACAGTAATTTCTTTGATTGAACTAATCATGGTTCATATTTAAGCCAATCAATTTAGAGAATAAACCAAAATAATCTCATTCGGGTTCATAAATTCTCAAGACAAACCATGTAATTAAACATGCTTAATGAACTTTTTCAATTAATGAATAAGATTTATTCAAAATCAGTCTTCATATAAAATTTTTACAATATGTTTAAGGATTCACAATGTTATATAATGCAGAAGATCAATATGTCTTACTTTATAAACTGTCTTCCAGGGTTTTATTCTTGATTTGCATGTTAAATCAATCATTAATAACAAATTTATAGCAAGCTAGGTTAATTGAAAATAGGTTCAGCAGATTTATTTTAGACTTGACAATAGAAACCTACTCGGTCGACCATTTCTCGACCGACAGTTCTCTCGGTCGACAGTATCTCGACCAAGAAAGGTTATGTACTATTTTCAGAACTGTTTTCAGTAATTGCTTCCAAGTAAAAATAAAGTTCATTTTCAATTCAATTTTGCAATTTGAAAACTTAGCTTGGTTGAGATTGAACATATGAATATCAAAGTAATATTTAGATCAAGTCTCAACTAATTATATTTAAGTCTTTATGCTTTGAGAACTCTAATTAAGGCAAAATTTCAAAGATCTGTCTTTGCAGATTTAAAATAATTGTATATTTTCAAGTTAGAAGTTTTAAATACTTGAATTAATTTGTTATCCCATTATGTTAAGTTGAGATAGACATAGAAATATGCAACTAGAGTCCTTGGTCATATCTCAACTTAATTTTGTTCATTTAGTTTGGGGGTTTTGGAACCCATACTAACTCGACATCCTTTTTCTTGTAAGGACATGAAAAAGAATAGTGTCCAAAAAGAATAGTTTCCAAATGGAAACCCATTTTTTTGGTCTGTGGTATGTACCATCTTCTCTTTGAGTATCCTTTGACCTTGGTTTTCTCTTCTTCTCTTGAGGTGATCTTGCTTTTCCATGGTGTTGAGAAAATCTTGGTGTTTCCTTCTCTCTTGAAGCTCATGGTTTTGGAATTGATCTTAACCTCAAGGTGAGTTTTAAAACTTCCCATTTTCTATTGTTGAAATTTAATCTTGCTTCCATGTTATTGTTTCATCTTTAAAATGTGATCATAAGTTGTGGTTAGATGTTATCTTGATTTAGGGTTTAATATTATGAAGTAATCTTGAATAGATTGTTGTTTCTCCTAAACCCTATTTCTTGAACCCAAGATGTTATCGATGGAGAGTGGATTCATTAATTTTTACATGCTTTTGGAATGATGGTTTTTCCTCTATGTTTATTGTTCAGATATCTTTTTGAATATAGTGGTTTGATTCTTACATACATGTGGTTAGTGAAAAACACTAGAGGGGGGTGAATAGAGTTTTTCAATATTTTAACAATTTTTTAACTCAAAACAACCACAATTGAAAATGGAAGAAGGAGACAGGTGTTTAGAGTGGTTCCAACTTTAGCAAATACTAAAGTTGTCAGTCCACTACCCGGTTGCTTACCCAACCGGGATTTTGAAAGTATTAATTTTATTACCTTCACAAGGATTTACACAAAATACAATACTTTCTTTACACCCCTTGAACATCCTTCACTTGAAGTAGATGCACCAACTTGAGGTAGCCTTCTTGAAGTAACTCCAAGCTCCCCCTTGAAGTAGCCTTCCTCTCTAGAAGTAACCTCCCGTTGCACCAGCCTTCTTGAAGTAGCTCAAGGTCCCCTTCTTCACCAAGAAGATCTCCAACCTCTCCAATCTGCAGCCTCCAACCTAGGATTAGCCAAGAGAGTACAAACAATAATAGAGAACAAGAAAGGAAAAAGGAAATTACAACTTATCCTTTTGTAGCACAAGGCTTGATTTTCCTAGATCAAGCGTGTAGATCTCCTAACCAAAGTGTATGGAATAGTAATTGCAGTGGATAGGAGATGCTAGCCTATAGGACATGAAATTTGAGCTAAGAGAAAAAGTAGCCAATTGTCACTATGCTCAATTTGCTCACAAACAGGTTGCTCAAAGTATGCTCAAAGAATTTTCAAGTGTAACAAGTGAGTTTAGGTGTCCTAAGGCATGTCCTATTTATAGGAATGTCCTACAAGTGCTTAAGGATGTTCTAGACACCTTCTAGGGGTTTCTAAGTGCTTAACTAGCCGTTAGGTACAAGTTTGTTGCTTTAGCAATGGCTAAATAATTAATTCTGCAGTTGCTGTCAGAGTCCATCTCGGTCGAGAAATGGTCGACCGAGACACCTACTCGGTCGACGTTTTGTCGACCGATAGGCTCTCTGGATCAAGTGTATGCAACGTTTATCTCCAACTGCCAACCACCTTGTCAGCTGTGTCTAACGGCTACTTGGGTCTTTCTCGGTCGAGAAGATTGTCGACCGAGAGTGTCTCGGTCGAGGAGTTAGTCGACCGAGATTGACCCTGTTTCAATTTTTCAATTTAAAGCACTAAGTGTGTGTATGAGTGTGCATATGTGATACTGTTGAAGGGGATGACCTACCTAAATGTGATGTTTAGCTAGGGAGAATCTAACGCTTGATTTACATGAAATCTAAGTACTTGTACATTATATATTTGTACAAGTTTTTACAAGGCGATTACATTTCATGAAAATATAAATATGTAAGCATATGGATTTCCCTAATTGCTTTGTCATCCACCTTATTCCTGCAACACTCAAGTAGCACGTTAGATTAACAAGAATGAAATGTTTGTCATTATCAAAACAAAGGGATTTACAAATGTCCATTTAGCCAACAATCTCCCCCTTTTTGAAGATGACAAACATTTCCTAAATATAAAATAAGAAAGTATAAAACATGTGATTTTCATACCTGAAGATTACCTTTGTAAAGTTCTTCTCTTGTTTATAAAATGTGTGCTTATTATTCCCCATGAATTATGGAACATGAAATCCAATCCTTTAGAGAATATAGCAACTTTCAATGTAAAGCCAAGAGTTTATGAAACTCATTGATTGAGTTTTGCACAAATACTAAGTTTTATATTTATTTATTGTTTTGCACAAATACTAAGTTTTATATTTATTTCTCCCCCTTTGTCATTTCAAAAAGATATCCATTTAAGAATAAAACTCCCCCTTAATTAGATGTCCCAAAAAAAATGTCCATTAAAAGCCAAAATGATGTAAGTAAAAGTTATTTTTAAGAAGCACAAATATCAAAGAAAACATCTTCCAAAGGAGTGATAAACAATTGCTTCCTAATCTTGTTAAATTGGTCTAGTGGAAGCGGTTTTGTAAAAATATCAGCCAATTGATCTTTCATATCAACATGATGAAGGGAAACATGATTCTTGGAGATATGATCCCTTAAAAAGTGATGACGGATTTCAATATGTTTAGCTCGGCTGTGTAAAATAGGATTATGTGCTAAATTTATAGCGCTTGTGTTGTCACAAAAGATAGGCGTAGATGAAAGAGTAAAACCATAATCATTTAACACTTGTTGCATATAAAGCACTTGAGCACAACAAGATCCAGCTGCCATATATTCAGCTTCAGTTGTAGAGAGGGCAACCGTGTTTTGTTTCTTGCTAAACCAAGATACTAAAGCTCTTCCTAACAGGAAACAGCCACCACTAGTGCTCTTGCGATCAAGTCGACAACCAGCATAATCCGCATCAGTATAAGCTTTAAAATCCAAGGATTGTCCTTTTGGATACCATAAACCAAAACATGTAGTGCCGGCTAAGTATCGAAGAATTCGTTTAACTGCTTGAAAATGAGAGTGCATAGGTTGTGACTGAAATCGAGCACAAAGACCAACAGAAAACATGATGTCCGGTCGAGAAGCAGTTAAGTAAAGCAAACTACCAATCATGGCTCTATATAAGGAATCACCAATTGGTTCCCCATTTTCATCCTTATCAATTTTTATAGAAGTGGCCATAGGAGTAGTAGCATGTTTGCATTGATCCATCCCAAAACGTTTTAAGAGTTCTTTAGTATATTTTTCTTGGCTTATAAAGATTCCGGCAGGCGTTTGTTTAATTTGGAAACCAAGAAAGAAAGTTAGTTCACCCATGAGGCTCATTTCAAATTCTTTTTGCATAATGTCACTGAATTGTGTGCACAACGATTCATTAGAAGCTCCAAAAATAATGTCATCAACATATATTTGCACAACTAGGAAATCAGATGTATATGTTTTGAAAAATAAAGTAGAATCGGAATTTCCAATAGAAAAACCATTATCAAAAAGATATGTCTTGAGCCTTTCATACCAGTTCCTAGGTGCTTGTTTTAAACCATAAAGTGCTTTCTTAAGTTTATAAACATAGTCACCTTTTTCTGGTATTTCAAAACCGGGTGGTTGGGCAACATATACTTCTTCTTGAATGATTCCGTTTAGAAATGCACTTTTTACATCCATTTGGTAGAGTTTGATGTTTTTATGTGCAGCAATAGCTAGTAACATTCTTATAGCTTCAAGTCTAGCTACTGGTGCATACGTTTCATCAAAATCTATTCCTTCTTGTTGATTATATCCTTGTGCTACTAACCGAGCTTTATTCCTTATTACTTCTCCTGCCTCATTTAGTTTATTCCTAAAAACCCATTTAGTTCCAATGATGGTTTTATCTTTTGGTTTAGGAACTAAATCCCATACATCATTTTTAGTGAATTGGTTTAGTTCTTCTTGCATTGCTATTATCCAATAATCATCTTTAAGAGCTTCAGATATCTTCTTAGGTTCAATGATAGAAACAAAGGCCATGTTTGCAACATCCTTAAAGGAAGACCGAGTTTTTACTTTATCATTTGGATTTCCAATAATTAATTCTTGAGGATGATCCTTAATAAGTCTAGGTATAGGTTGTGTTTCAGCTTGGTTTTTGTTTGTAGTATCTTTCTCACTGTCATTTGGTATGTTTAGGTTTTCGAATTGATTAGTAAGATCAATTATTTCTAGATTTTCTGATTTGGACTCTTCATGAAAAGAGACATGAATAGATTCCTCAACTTTTCTAGAGATAGTGTTATAGACTCTAAATGCTTTGCTAGAGGTAGAATATCCCAAAAAGAATGCTTTGTGTGATTTAGAATCAAACTTATCTCTATCATCTTTGGTATTTAAGATATAACATGTAGATCCAAAGGTATGAAAATAGTAAACTCTAGGTTTCTTAGAATGTATTATTTCATACGGAGTTTTCTTCAAATGAGAATGAATAGTTACTCTATTTAACACATAGCATGCGGTGTTTACAGCTTCAGCCCAAAAGGTTTTGGGGGTGTTATATTCGAGCATCATAGTTCTAGCCATTTCTTGTAGTGATCGATTTTTCCTTTCAACTATGCCATTTTGTTGTGGAGTGCGTGGAGCAGAAAAATTGTGAGTGTACCCTTGAGATGTGCAAAATTCTTCAAATACATGATTTTCAAATTCTCCACCATGATCACTTCTAATGGTACATATTTTGCTTTGTAATAGATTTTCAATCATAGAGCAAAATTTTATAAAAGCATGAATAGTATCATTGTTGGTTGCAATAAAATGTGCCCATGTATATCTACTATTGTCATCAACAATAACAAAACAATATCTTTTGCCACCGATAGATTGTGTCCTCATAGGTCCAAATAAATCCATATGAATTAATTCTAAAAATCTACTGGTGCTAAGTTCATGTTTAGGTTTAAAAGAGGTTTTTGTTTGCTTTCCCAATGTACATGGTTCACAATTTTCAACTTGATCAAAGGATAAAGTAGGCAAACCACGAACAAGATCATATTTCACTAACTTTTTAATAACATGAGAACTAGCATGTCCTAGCTTTTTATGCCATAATTGTAAAGTATTTTCATTTGCAAACAAGCATTTTCCTACTACAGATTTCATAGAGTTAGGTCTAAGAATATAAAGATGTCCAACTCTTTTTCCTTCATAGACGACATTTGTAGTGTTTTCTATTAATAATTTGCAGCAGGTTTTGTTAAATAAAACATCATAGACACTATCACATAATTGACTCACACTTATTAAGTTATGGTGCAAACCATCAACAAGTAGAACATTCTTTATTTCGAGGTTTGTACCAATGTTACCTATTCCAACAATTTTACCTTTACCGTTATCTCCAAAAGTGACTGTTCCACTCTTCTTTTCTTCAAAAGTTTGAAATGCATCCTTGTTTCCAGTCATGTGTTTGGAACATCCACTGTCAACCACCCAATCCTTCATTATAATGTAGGTTTTGGTACCCATGTGATGGTCCGATATGGTTAGAATCATTTAAGTAGAGACTGTATAAAAATTCTGATTCAGAACTTCAGTCGGTCGACAATTGTTCGACCGACATCTTTCTCGGTCGACTAATCGTCGATCGAGAAGATTGTTGTATTGTAAATTAAAGACAGAAATTCAGTCGGTTGACCAATTTTTGACCGATATAGTTGCTGTTTGATTTTGATTTGTCACAGGCATCTGGTCGGTCGACAAAAGTTCGACCGATTATATTTTTTGTCAACAATACTTCGACCGACTAAGTTTCTATTTCAGTACAGCAATTCAGAAAATTATTACAATGCATAAAACCTTTTATTAAGTTGAGATAATACAATATGAATTGCAAAATTAAGCATTTGATCATATCTCAACTGAATTGCATTCTACTCTACTAAGTTTGGGATTTTGGGACCCAAACTAAGTAGGAATCCTTGGTCTTATACGGGCATGAAAATGAATAATGTCCAAGACGTAGACAAAAATGACAAGTAATTGATTCAACTTCATTTCTCTTTCTAGGAATTGTGTTCTTAGGTACAAACATAGTCTGAGTTCTTTTCGGTTTATTTTTCTTTGGATCATATCCCAAACCTTTTCTTCCATTGAAACTAGAGGAGGCTTTTAGGATGTTGTCAAGGATATCTTTTCTTCTTAATTCATGTAGGTTTCTTTGTAGCTTAGCAATATCATCCATCTTCTTGTGTAAATCTTTTCTAGCTTGATCTAAATCAAATAATAGGGAGTCTCTTTCTTTTACAACATTGTCATAATCTAAATGGTTACATAGAATAGGTTGAGTCTGAAAATCTTTTAGTTTAGCTAACAATTCAGTCTTTTCTTGAGAGAGAAGATCAACATTTGTTTCTAGAGTGAGTAGCTTGTTAGTTCAATCATTTAAAGATGTTTTTAAAGACAAATTTTCCAGATCAATGTTGTTCTTTTCAGAAGAGAGATCATTTAATTTAGCATATAGCTCATCATTTGTTTTGATAACCTTCTTTAGTTTCTTCTTGACATCAACATACTTATCATGAGTTTCTTGTAAACTATTAATTAACTCTTCTTTAGGAAGATCAAGTAGGCTTACCTCTTGAGAGTCTTCATCATCTTCTCTTGCCATTAGACATTCCACCTTTTCTTCTCTGCTTTCACTTTCACTTGACTCGTCCCATGCAGCTTTATAGGCTTTTTCTCCCCTCTTCTTGTTTGAGCTTTTCTTTCCTTTCTTTGCTTTAGGACATTCATTTTTGAAATGTCCTTTCTTTCCACACTCAAAGCACTTAGGAGGAGAAGAAGAAGAACTAGAAATTTTGTTCGATTTAAATCTTCTATATTTCTTACCATTGACAATCAATGCTTCTTCTCCTTCTTCTTCACTTGATTCCTCACTTTCTGGTGTGACTATCTTTGAAGCTTTTAGAGCCACATCCTTCTTCTTTCCTTGCTGAAGTTCACGTTCTCTTCTTTCTTCCTCTTCTAGGGTTGCTTCATGAGCTTCTAGATTGCCAATGAGTTGCTCCATTTTCAGCCTAGTGAGGTCATTAGCTTCTTCAATGGCTGTCACCTTTGGCTTGTATTTAGGAGGAAGTGATCGAAGGATTTTTGATACCTGATCTTCTTCAAGAACAGTTTTTCCTAGGGCATTTAAACCATTAACAATAGAAGAGAATTTTGCAAACATTTCACTAATAGATTCATTTGGATCCATACGGAAGTGTTCAAACTTTTGTTTAAGAATGCTAATCTTAGAATTCTTGACTTGAACTGTACCTTCATAAGTTATGGACAGTCTATCCCAGATGTCATAGGTTGTGTCACAGTTTGATATCCTATTAAATTCTCCTACAGAAATTGAACAATATAAAATGCTTACATCTTTGGCATTCATTTGAGCCAACCTTACCGTGTTTGCATCCCACTCTGCATATTGTGTTTGAGGAAGCTCGTATGGGGTTGACACCATCCTCCATAAGTCCCAATTGATGCCTTGGAAGTAGAACTGCATCCTTCTCTTCCAATATGTGTAGTTTGTTCCATCAAATGCCGGAGGTCTACAACAAGTGTTCCTTCAAGGTTAAGGTTGTTAAGCACCCCGTCACCCATTCTTCAAGACCTTGTTAAGGTTCCTTGAAGCCTGCTCTGATACCAATTGAAAAACACTAGAGGGGGGGGTGAATAGAGTTTTTAAATATTTTAACAATTTTTTAACTCAAAACAACCACAATTGAAAATGGAAGGAGACAGGTGTTTAGAGTGGTTCCAACTTTAGCAAATACTAAAGTTGTCAGTCCACTACCCGGTTGCTTACCCAACCGGGATTTTGAAAGTATTAATTTTATTACCTTCACAAGGATTTACACAAAATACAATACTTTCTTTACACCCCTTGAACAGCCTTCACTTGAAGTAGATGCACCAACTTGAGGTAGCCTTCTTGAAGTAACTCCAAGCTCCCCCTTGAAGTAGCCTTCCTCTCTAGAAGTAACCTCCCGTTGCACCAGTCTTCTTGAAGTAGCTCAAGGTCCCCTTCTTCACCAAGAAGATCTCCAACCTCTCCAATCTGTAGCCTCCAACCTAGGAGTAGCCAGGAGAGTACAAACAATAATAGAGAACAAGAAAGGAAAAAGGAAATTACAACTTATCCTTTTGTAGCACAAGGCTTGATTTTCCTAGATCAAGCGTGTAGATCTCCTAACCAAAGTGTATGGAATAGTAATTGCAGTGGATAGGAGATGCTAGCCTATAGGACACGAAATTTGAGCTAAGAGAAGAAGTAGCCAATTGTCACTATGCTCAATTTGCTCACAAACAGGTTGCTCAAAGTATGCTCAAAGATTTTTCAAGTGTAACAAGTGAGTTTAGGTGTCCTAAGGCATGTCCTATTTATAGGAATGTCCTACAAGTGCTTAAGGATGTTCTAGACACCTTCTAGGGGTTTCTAAGTGCTTAACTAGCCGTTAGGTACAAGTTTGTTGCTTTAGCAATGGCTAAATAATTAATTCTGCAGTTGCTGTCAGAGTCCATCTCGGTCGAGAAATGGTCGACCGAGACACCTACTCGGTCGACGTTTTGTCGACCGACAGGCTCTCTGGATCAAGTGTATGCAACGTTTATCTCCAACTGCCAACCACCTTGTCAGCTGTGTCTAACGGCTACTTGGGTCTTTCTCGGTCGAGAAGATTGTCGACCGAGAGTGTCTCGGTCGAGGAGTTAGTCGACCGAGATTGACCCTGTTTCAATTTTTCAATTTAAAGCACTAAGTGTGTGTATCAGTGTGCATATGTGACACTATTTAAGGGGATGACCTACCTAAATGTGATGTTTAGCTAGGGAGAATCTAACGCTTGATTTACATGAAATCTAAGTACTTGTACATTATATATTTGTACAAGTTTTTACAAGGCGATTACATTTCATGAAAATATAAATATGTAAGCATATGGATTTCCCTAATTGCTTTGTCATCCACCTTATTCCTGCAACACTCAAGTAGCACGTTAGATTAACAAGAATGAAATGTTTGTCATTATCAAAACAAAGGGATTTACAAATGTCCATTTAGCCAACAGTTAGCACTTGGTTTTCTCTCCCATAGCTTGGTTTCCATATTAACCCTTGTGATATTTGTTTTAGGGTTTTGGTGATCGTTATGTTCATGAAGTGTATCTCTTGGACTTTTTGGCTTTTGGTGTTGAACAAACCATAACCCTAATATGTTTTAAATGCTATGTTGAGTTGGTTCACTCTCTTCAGTCGCTATTATTTTGGTATGAAGTGAGATGGTCGCAATATAGTTCATAACCTCTTCTGGTCGTTGCATGTTTATCTTGTTTGATGATGCCCTTGATCCCTTGTTAAGGTCGCTACATGCATTTTTGGGTCATATGATCATGTGAGTGGTGGCTATGATTACAATGTAATATGGTCATTTTGCATGAGCTTTTTTTGTGGTCGATACACATGGAGTTTCATTTTTGGTCTCTATGCTTTGCAACCTTTGTTGCGGTCGCTACATGTGATGGAATGAGATGGTCAATATGTTTGATATGTGTTGGTCTCTACACAAGGTTATGTGTTCGCTAGAGATGTTCACCCCTTATGTGGTTACTATATGTGTTGAGACGTGTGGTTGCTACATGGTCATGGTCGCTACATGTTGTTGTTTTCATGTGAGGTTGTTTATGGTGGTGATGTTTAACCCTAAAGTGTTCTAAGAAAGTGGTAAGTTATGTACCTAGGGTATGATGTTGAATGTTGTTATGGAAACCCTAATCGGCTATCTATGAGAAACCCTAACCCAAATTATGACTACATGATGTAATGCTTCTCTTGCTTAAAGTGATTAGCATTTAATGATGTTTTCTCTCTCCTATTGTGTAACCCTAATGTTGTATGTTGAATGAACATCATAGCTTGTGGTTTCTATGGTATTTGTGATGTGATTCAGGGTGATGATTATGATTCTTTATGACACATGATGAGATAATGATGATATGCAGGGACTATGTATTTGGGTCTTATGACCTGGCAGAAGCTTAGTGCCTAATTTGAGGTGATATCCTCTAATGATGGGATAACATATGGTTATCTCATGATGACATGATGATGGTGATGGCCTGTTGTAAGGCAGTGAGGCAATATCATGTGATGGTGTGACCATCTTTATGCTTAATACATTTTATATATTTTGACATTGCGACCTACCCCTATCTATAAAGAATTTTTTTGGGTTTGTACATTGTCATTTGATTGATGTACTAAAAGATACCCAATTGGCTTAATTAATCAAGTGGAGCCCTAATTATGTAGGTTTCCTTGAGACATAAATCCATCTTCAGCATCAATACTTGTTGGATGGTGAAATGAGTAATTCCTGTCAGAAACGCTAAGTTCATATTGTTGAATATGTGTGAGTGCAAGTTGAGGGTATATCCTTGCATCCACAATCACTAGTTTTGGATGATGGTTGCGATCATGCCTCGGAAGGAGAATAGTCAAGACCACATATCAGGTGATATATTTTCTAGTATGGTTTCAATCATACCCTGGAAGGAGAACGGATGCAGTCGTATCTCATTAGTGTCATGCCTATATACCAAGGCAAACTAGGCTTATTTGCAGTTTGACTCTATATGTCACTGTGGTGGATTCAGACTGATTGAGGGTGTGGGAGATCATAGGAGTTTGGAATTCCTTGATCTTGTATAGAACCAATTTCGAATTAGCAGTGGTCAGCTGGATTATGAGTGGTATACCTCATCTCCATAGGGCATAAAAGACATAATACAGTCGTGTAGTATTCTTGCTTAGGTTAAACATGAATCACATTGGATGACCCGTTTCCTTGTTTCTTACACTGATTAGTTTATAATGTTTGTAGATGTTCTTCATATTCCTTCTAAAAATATATCATGTTCTATAGATCAATTTATAGCTATAAACTACTTTATCTGTTTTATCAGTTTAAGGTATCCATTTAGTTGAATCTGCTCATATTGTCAATAGTATTACCTTAATACTATATGCCTATGTCTTGACAATAGTTGTTGGTAGAGAGTTATATCTTTTTCTAGGACGTTGGTCTCACCCCATGGGTTTCCACATCTTTTAGGTGGTCATTCACGATGAGGTATAGATTGTGTGGTTGAGGAAGAGCAGTAAAGAGAGAAGTAGTTATTGAAGGTTGGATATGCTGTTAGTGTTTTTAGTAGAATCATATGTGTTGTCCTTGTAATCTCTGGTCCTTGGGGTGTTTTGTAGATGTGGTACATCATTATGAGGTTTTTGGAAGTATTCCATGGTTGTACATGTATATCTTGTATATATGAACATGATATCCTTTGTAACAAGTGTGTCATAAGATTGTCATTTACTGTTATGCATATACCCTTTTTGGTATGATATGTGATACAGGTGGCACAATTTGTGGACCTTGATTTTTTTGTTTCCTCTTGAGATGGTTATATAAAATTGATATTAATTTACCATGTTTTCTGGTAATGTGGTTGTTCGTTGATAATTTCATGCTTTGTTTTGAGTAATCTCACTTTGGTGTGATCGGTGTGTCACATTTAGGTTGGTATCAGACTTCTAGGTTTGTTGATTCTATAGGGACATAGGACTAGGGTTTGTATTTGTTCTTGTGTCATACAACATATCTGATTGTAACTTCTACCATGCAGAAGAAAAGGAAGAAGGGAAAAGATATATCTGGAGAACATGAAGAACATGATGAGAGCAGTGTTGTTGCATAAGGAGGTGGTTCTAGGAGGCAAGCTAGAGTGGATGGAGTGCCTAAAGTGCCTCAGTTCGACCCAGCAACTATGGCCAATTTCTCTTTCCACTCCATGTTTGGATAAATTATGGCCACAATGATGCATATGGTGGATAGGATGTTTGTACCCCAAGCAAGGGTAGTTGATCCCAATGTGACCCAGGGTTCTGGGAAGACCTTTGAGAGGTTAAGCTGTGAGAGGCCTATAGAGTAGGAAGTTATGATGGACCCTGAAGATGCAAATTTGTATCTAACAGAGTTGGAGAAGGTCTTTAAGATCCTCAACATCCCGAATGAAGATAAGGTGAATCATGTAGTGTACCTATTGAAGGGAAGTGCTTTCCATTTGTGGGCCATTGGGGAGGAGAAGAGACCCAGAGTGGTGATCACTTGGGAGGAGTTTTGGAGAGAGTTTGTGGGCAAATACTTCCCAGAGTCATATTTGTATTAGAAGATCCCATAGTTTGAGAAGATCTGGAAGGGATCTATTACAATCAATGAGCATGCAGCTAATTAAATGGAGTTGTTGAGGTTTTTCCCTCACATGGTTGCAACAGACAAGGAGAGGATCAAACACTTTTAGAAGGGCTTGAGCTCAGAGTTGACAACGACAGATCGGCTTTGTAGAATAAAAAATGGTTTATGATGTTTGTAGAATATATGAGGTGGATTGAGCAGTTGGTGATAGAGAAGAGTGAAGCTAACACCAAGAAAATACTGGCAAAGTTTTAGGGATAGTCTTCTGGAGGCTTCAAGAAGCCTAGTTTTTCAACACCATAGACACAATAATGGTCAGTGGTTTAGTCTCAGTGGTCTCCAAGCAAGGGCAGAGACCATACTTTTCCACCGATAGGAGCTCATAGTACGGCATCAATTTTAGTGCCAGGGCCATCGAGGCTGCAATATGACATGAGGACCTGTTATAGGTCTGGACAACAGGGACATCTGAGGATGTTTTGTCAAATGAAAGATGAGGAGGTTACACAACAGCTGATCTAGATCCAGAAAGGGTCACAACAACAACAGTTTAGAAGTGGTGGTGGTAGAGGATGCGGTCAGGCGTCACAGGATGGTTCGTCTGGGCATGCCAGTAGAAAACGGGGATAACAACATGCAATGTCTCGATTCTATTCCATGAGCCAATTGGAGGGAGTAGTCAAGACATAGGTCATGATAGGTCAGATGGAGTTATTTCATTTAGATTTGTCTTCTTCCTGCTATATATCTATTTTGGTTGACCTGGGTGTGATGCACTGTTTTATCACTGGAGAAGTAATAGCTAGTTGTTCTTTACCTATTAGTTATAGATGTCATAGTCCCATCTTAGATACCCCTCTGGTTGTTTCTTCTGAGTTATTGGAGGTGAGTCCATCCTATGTTCTTTCTTTCTCAGGATACAACATTCAAGTGGACCTTATACCACTCGAAATGCATGGATTTGATGTGATCCTTGAGATGGATACTTTGGAGAAGTACTAGGTGGTTTTGGACTGTAGTTCCAAGGTGGAGACGTTCTTTGATGTTAGTGTTTCATGGGTCTTCCAAGGAGATAGGAAGATTGTTTCGGTGGAGACGTTCTTTGATGTTAGTGTTTCATGGGTCTTCTAAGGAGATAGGAAGATTGTTTTGATGTGCTTGGTGTCAGCGATGACAACAGAGAGGTCGATGAGGCAAGGTGTGAATATTCTTTGGCCCATGTTGCATATACTAAGGTGTGGATTCCTAGAATTTAGGAGGTTCTTGTTATTCGTGAGTTTGAGGAGGTGTTTCTTGTTGAGTTTCATGGTGTTCCCCCACCTCGAGAGATTGGTTTTGAGATCAATCTGGTTGCTAGTACACAATTGATAGCACATACACCGTACATTATGGCAGCAACTAAGACGCAAGAGTTTAAGAAGGAGTTGCAAGAGTTGTTATAGAAGGGCTTTATCAGATTAAGCATTTCCCCTTGAGGTGCTCCTGTTTTGTATGTCAAGAAGAAGGATGGTTCCATGAGGTTATACATCGACTACTGGTAGTTGAACAAGGTGATGATCAAGAACAAGTACCCTTTATCATGGATAGATGATTTATTTGATCAATTGAGAGGTGTTGTAGTCTTTTCCAAGGCAGGTATGAGTATAGGATACATCAGTTGTGGTGCAAGGAGGATGAAGTATCCAAGTCATCTTTCAAGACTCAGTATGGTCAACAAGTTTGTGGTTATTTCATTTGGACTAACTAATGCACCAACAATGTTCATGGACCTGATGAACATGGTGTTTTGACTTTATCTTGATTTGTCTTCATCGATGATATCCTAATATACTCTAGAGACAACCAACAATATGAGAAGCATCTATGGTAGGTTTTGACCTTGTTGAGATAGCAAAGGTTTTACGCTAAGTTCAGCAAGTGTGAGTTTTGGCTAAAGGAGGTGTCATTCCTTGGGCACATGATATCTTCTAAAGGAGTTTGTGTGGATCTCGAGAAGGTTTAGTCTTTGTTGGAGTGGGATAAATTGAAGAAACCTATGTCGGTTTACAATTTCCTAGGTTTGGTAGGCTACTACCAAAAGTTTATCAAGAACTTCAGTGCAGTATCATTATCTCTAATGAAGTTGATAAGGAAATGTGGGATGACAGGTGACAACATTCTTTCCAGATTTTGAAGGAGAATGTGACTAGTGCACAGATGTTTGTGTTTCCTGAGCAAGGGAAAGGCTACATTGTCTTTTGTAATGTGTCGAAGAATGGTTTGGTAGTGTACTGATAGAAAGAAAGGATGTGATCTCTTTTGCTTTGAGACAGCTTAAGAAATAAGAGGAGAGATACCCAACGCATGATCTGGAGCTTACTAATGTAGTCCATGCCTTGAAGATTTATAGACACTACCTTTATGGTGAGAAATGTTAGATCTTCACTGACCACAAGAATTTGCAATACGTATTTTTGAAGTAGGAGCTGAATATGTGGCAGTGACGCTGAATGGAGTTGATCAAAGACTATGATTGCACTATATATTACCATCTAGGGAAGGCAAACGTGGTGGAAGATGCTTTGAGAAGGAAGTCTTATTCATCATCATTTGTTGTTTAGGCATAGTTGAGTTCCTTAAAGTTCCATAAGCAAGACATGTTGGTGTCTCTTCACCAGATAAATGTGAAGTTGGAGGTCTCTTTTTTGGATGGACTATTGGATCAGTTATAAGTGAAGCCTATGTTAAGGCAACATATCAGAGATTTATAATGTGAAGATATTGTGATATAGCAGATCTGAGTAGAGTTTGTCAGTGAGAAGCATGATGGCTTCCATGAGTCCAAGGATGGGATGATGTGTTACCACGATAGAGCGGTGGTTACTGATGTTGATAATCTGAGGAAGTTAGTTTTGAAAGAGGCTCACTCTTTGATGTATGCTATGCATCTAGGTAGAACCAAGATGTACCACAACCTGAAGGATCTATATTGGTTGCTTGGATTAAATCATGACGTTGTTGAATTCATGGTGAAGTGTCTTATGTGTCTGCAGGTCAAGGATCAGCATCAAAAAACTATGGGGATATTGCAATTGTTACCTATATCACAATGGAAATGGCATCATATCATGATGGACTTTGTGGATGAAGTTCCTATGACAACCAAAGGTTATTATTCCATATGGGTGATAGTGCACAGCTTGACCAAGTCAGTACACTTCCTCCCTGTAAAGACAGTGTATACAATAGAGAAGCTTGCGTAGATATATGTTGATGAGATGGTACATCTACATGGTATCCCAGTGACAATAGTGTCTGATAGAGGTCCTAAGTTTACTAGTCACTTTTAGGAGCGTATGCAACTTGAAATAGGTACACAGTTAAGGTTCAGTACAACTTTTCACCCTTAGATAGATGGATAGTCTGAGAGGAATATACATATGTTGGAGGGTGTGTTGAGATCTTGCGTCCTATAGTTTCTGGGCAGTTGGGATGTACACCTCAATTTCATAGAGTTTTCCTACAACAATAGCTATCGAAGGAGTAAAGACATGGCACCTTATGAGGCCTTGTACAGTAGGCATTGCAGGTCTTTGTTGTGTTGGTATGAGATGAGAGAGTATCATCTTTTAGGTCTTGAGCTTGTATGGAAAAAAATAGAGAAGATTAAGATGATATAGAAGCAGTTGAAGGTAGCCCACGAGAGGCAGAAGTCTTATGTTGATAATCGTTGTAGGCCCTTGGAGTTCTAAGGGGGAGATAAGGTGTACCTCAAGTTATCTTCTTGAAAAGGCATGTTAAAGCTTGAGAAGAAAGGTAAGTTGGCTCCCAGGTTTATGGGACCTTACCTTGTGGTGGCACGTGTCATGAAGGTGGCTAATAAGTTGGATCTTCCACCTGAGCTGAATAGGTTGTATTTATTCTTTCATGTTTCCATGTTGAGGAAGTGTCACCCTGACACAGAGCTCATTTTGCAGCCTCGTGGAGGTTGAGTTAGAGGAGGATGTGTCATATGTGGAGGGTTCTATTTTGATCATGGATCGGAGGGTGAAGAAGTTGAAGAAGAAGGATATCCTTCTGGTTGAGGTTTTGTTGCATCACTATGGTGTTGAAGAATCCACATGGGACTTGGAGGACGATATGCGTAGGAAGTATCCTTTTCTTTTTGCGTAGGATTTTAGGGGGAAAATCATTGTTAAGGGTTTATGGTTGTAAGACCCCTGACCTATCAGCAGTACTTTATCCTTCTTGTTTTTCTTAATAAGATGCTTAAACCTTAATTTTATCATATGATGCACCTTAATAACATGTGACATGTTTATGTTTTTAGTTTGTTCTAGTTTGATTGATGTTTCAGATAGTTATGCTATATGTATGTTTGTTATGGACCAAGTTGCAATTTACCCATGTTGATGGTTTATCTTGCAATTTGTCACATGTTGGATGTTTTTCCTATGTTTTGTCATCATGATAGAGAGAGAATGATGCTTAGGGGCTCCTTGTTGGACCTTGGTTGGTGAGGTGGCATCGTGTGTGATGATGCTAGGGTTTTCATGGTTTGCATGGGTGCATGAGTTGATGGTGATGTTGACCATTTTATTGATCCTTGAGTGTAGCGCCCAATGTACCTTGTGTCCTTGAGAGTGTTTCAATCAAAGAACCTTTCTTTTTTGTGTTTATAGTGACCTATGTGCCTTATCCTTGGTTTTAGTTGCTAGGGTTTGGCTTGTGCTTTGGTGTATCAACCCTTTGTCTTGGGTGACATGGGTAGCGGTCTCTACCATGGTGACCCTCGGTTTTTCTTAGAATAAAGGAGGGTTGGGTGGCCTAGTGGTCGCTACTCAAGCTTTTCTTTAACATTCTTTCTTGCATGCATTCCTTGAGTGCTCGCTTGGTTGAGGTTCTTAGGGGACAAGTGTCATGAGAGGATCTAGTATCTTAACACCTATATCTCTCACCTCTCTCCTACCCTTGGGTATTTATAACCCTTCTTTCACATGAAAGCAACCCTTTTATCTCTCTTCTTTCTCTCTTCTTTCTTGATATTAGACCTTGTGCTTGGTGGTGCAAGTGGAGGGGCTAGATCTTAAAGGAGAAGGTGATTGAACCTTTGCATGTGGTGATGTAGGGTTTGATCATCTTCCTAGTGGTGTTTCTTGGTGATTCTTGACCCTAGTATGTGGTTTAATCTCCTTGATCTAATTTTCCTTGAATCCCTACCCTTTTTTATTCTCTCGTCCATACTATGGTTCTCCATGGTGGCTTTCTTGAGGAACTTCTCTTCAACAGAGGCCAAATTCATGCTTCTCCATGGTAGTTCTTGAGTGAGATGAAGATATCCTCTTTCCCCTTCCTTTTTCAGCATAGGGTTTGTACCATCTTCGCTTTGAGCATCCTTTGAACTTGGTTTGCTCTTCTTCTCTTGAGGTGATCTTGCTTGGCTATGAAGTTCAACCAAGCTTGGTGTTTCCTTCACTCTTGGAGCTCTTAGCTTTAGAGTTGATCGTCACCTCAAGGCAGGTTATATAACTTTCCCCTCTTCAATTGTTGCACTTTTATCTTGCTTGCATGTTATTTTTTTTATCAGTAAATGTGGGACTCCTTTTTATTCTTATAAGCTATGATGTATGTACAAAGTGAGCATTAGCTCAAAAAACCTATGCAAGGAATCTATGCTGAAAAAAGCTATCTATGCAAGCAATTCAAACCATATATGATGTTTTTCCAGGTCCCTTGCATGGATAGAACAGCATCTTCAAAAATGACTTTGTTCCTGAGATACCATACATGGTACAACACCAAGAAGTAGAGCAATTTGTTTTTTTTATCCGTAATGGAAACAATATCATCTTTTCTCTTTGGGAAGATTGACAGGAAGGACTAGGCCTTTCTCTAGATCTCCATAGTGATCCTGCATCTCCAAAAAACATGCTCGGCAGATTCAGCTAGCATTCCACACAAGCTACAGCGTAAGGCCAAACAGAATCCTCTTCTCTGGAGTTTATCTTCTGTGATTAAGTTGTCATGAAAGAACTTCTATCATCTCACTTTGACCCTAGGTGGTGCATTTGTTTTCCACATCCACTTCGCCCATTGAGGTTTAGTAGACTTGTTCCTATAGAGGTGTCATGCACCCTTTAAAGTAAACTTTGTCATATCTATAAAGTGACACAGGTCCTCTTCACCACATGGTTTAATCATGCATACCTTCTTGAGCTCCTCAACCACTCTGACATTAGGTATTTCCCAATGTCCATCAACTATAATGCTTTCCAAATGAGCATTTGTAGAGAACATCATCCTACAGACATAGAGCTCTACATTTAATGATATGTTGAGAAAGAAAGTCTCCATCAACCCATGGGGCCTTCCATAGGTGAATGTTTTTCCCATCACCTATTTTAAATCGAACCAATGGTAGAGCTATGTCCCTGGCTCTCAGTATGGACTTCCACATCCAACTTAGAGTCATTTTCAATTTCCACATCCACAGAGTTTCTTCCTTTAGGTACTTACTATGAATCTGTCTTATCCCCATTGTGTTCTTCTTATTTTCTATGTCCCAGAGGATCCTCATATTCCTTGTTGTGCTCCAGTCTTTGACCCTTCTTATGTCGAGTCTAGCTTCTTGTTTAGGGCTACATATTGCTTCCCAGTTCACTGTATGGATATGTCTATTGTTCTCGTTGTCTCCCCATAGGAAGTCTCTACATAGCTTTTCAATCTCATTAATAGTGGCCACTGGAATGGGAAAGACACCATTCCAGAATAAGTGGTAAGCGGATAAAGTAGATGTTATCAACTCCAGTCGGCATGCCATGGAGAGTAGCCTCATCTTCAATGATTCCAATTTTGTCTTTATTTTGTCAACTAGAGGTGAGCACATGGATTTAGTAAGCCTTCCTACAAACAAGGGCAGTCCCAAGTATCTCACCGGAAAATCTGTAATGTTGATCTTCATAATATTTTCAATCTCAGATGGAACTGAGCTACTAGAAAATAGTTGACTCTTTTCAGGATTAAGTTTAAGGATTGATACTTCCTTAAATCTTTCCATACATCTCAATATCCCCATAGCATCATGCTCACTAGCCTCTGAGAATATAAGCAGATCGTCTGTGAATATCAAGTGTGAGACCTCATTGTCTTTCGTTTTTATTGGAGTGAACTCTTTATTTTGAGTTACTTTATTAAGAATGGCAGTCAGATCTTGCATACCAATCACAAAGAGATATGAGGCTAAAGGATCGCCCTGTCAAATACCACTTGAAGCTTGGATCAGTTCATAGGGAGTCCCATTCACTAGCATCTAGAATGATGATGTGTTCAGGCATTCTTCAACCCACCCCAGCCAGCAGTCAGGGAATCTCATGCCTTCCATGATGTGAAGGATGTAGTTCCTGTCAATTGAATCATAGGCCTTACTCAAATCAGCCTTGAGACCTAGCTTTTGTTTAGCATTCAGCCTCTTGAAGTCGTGTATAGGCTCATTTTCTAGAAGGATTGCATCATAGATTCTTTTGCCCTTTATGAAAGAACACTGATTTAAGCTAATTATGGTTGGCAAGATGTCTCTCAAACAATTTGATAGGATCTTCGATATGACTTTGTAGGCAAAGTTTCATAAAGATATTGGTCTCCAATCACCAATCTTCATAGGTTGCTTTATTTTTGGAATTAGTGCTATGTATGTTTTATTGAGCTCCCATAGCATCCTGCCCTTTTGGAAGAAGTCCTTGATTTCTATGCAAAAGTCCTCTTTAACAATCTCCTAAGAAGACTTGAAAAAGTGGGCATTCATGCCATCAGGCCCAAGTGCCTTATCATCGTTGGAGTTTTTTACCACGTTATAAATTTCTTCATCTGTGACTAGGGCACAGAGAGATTGTATTTGATGGTTGTTAATCTTAGGAAGACAATCCCACTCATGACAATTCACATTAGCTCTCTCAGCATTGAAAACTATTTTGTAGTGATTGACAAATGCCTTGGAGATGTCCTCATCTCCTCTCAGCACTTCACCATCCACTTCCACTAAGTTAATTTGGTTCCTATATCTTCTTGTTTTGAGGGATGCATAGAAAAACTTAGTATTGGAGTCTCCATTCTTATGCCAAAAAATTTTTGATTTCTACCTAATCATAGATTCTTCAATGTTCTTAGCTTCTATTTCTTCCTCCTTGTTCGTCTTGGAAATTTTCCATAGCAGTTCATTGTCTAGATATTTGTCAGACAGCACTTGTGCTTTGAGGGCATCTTTAACTTTATTCTCAGATGTATCCATCAGATCACCCGTATTCTCCCAGTTCCAGGTCTGTAGGTGTCTCTTAGTAAGTTTAGTCTTCTGACATAGTCTATATAATGGAGTCCCCACAACTTTACTGCTCCAAGCTTTCTTCACTATGTCAGAGAACCCAGGTAGGGCAGCCCATGCATTGAAGTATCGTTTTGGGAATTTGGTTTTTTTCTTTTCTTCACCTAGGTGTAACACTAGGGCGTAATGGTCACTATATATAGTTGGCAATGTCTCCAACAATAAACTTTTGAATATGTTGTAGACAGCCATGGAATAGAAACCACAATCTATTTTACTCCTCATGTTGTTCTTCCCAAGTTGCTAATTATTCTAAGTGAAGTAAGGGCCCTTGGCCTCAATCTCCAGTAATTCATTTCTCTAGATGGCACGGTTGAATTCGTCCATCGATATATTGGAAGAAGCACTTCTTCCTCTTCTTTCTTCAATCTTTCTCACTGCATTGAAGTCTCCTATAATTATCCAGGGAGCTTGCAGGATAGATTTGATAGTCTCAAGATCTCCCCACAAGGCTTCTCTCTTCAAATCATCATTCTCTCCATAAATAGCAGTGACCTCAATTCTATTGTAACGAAAGTCGCCAAACTGAAAAACAAATCATTACTAATTAAGCGGAATAAACATAAACAGCGGATTAAAAAAATCACTAAAATTTAAAACCATTTTTGCAAGGAGATCCTTGTATAGAAAACTTTTACTGAAAGATTCAAAACTCATACATATCATGATTGACATCGTACAACATTGTTTCATCTCATCTCGAGGACAACATATAACAAGTGCTCTATCAAAACACATATTGGAGCAACATAAAACCTCGAGGTAGTCAAGACAAAATCTCATATTTTTCATGAAACCAGTACAAATCAACTCCAAGGACCTGAGAGTACATAGATGACACATAGGAATCATATCTAGAAGACAGGACAGATAGTACACTCAACCTGAGCTGTCACTGCTGCCTCAGCTGTTGTTCTTCCTCTGCAAAAAGGTCTTCACCTCCTCGTGCACATCCACCTAAAAATTTGGATCCCACGGGGGTGAGACAATTGTAATTGTCCCAGTGAGAGATATAACTCTCCGCCGACCATATTATTATCACATATTAAGAATTTATAAACTGAGAAGAGGTTCTTTTTATATTAACAAGCAGGATAATTCACTATATGAATAGAATGAAGTACTCTCCTTTCATAAGGAGAACATTGTATCTACCCATGGTAGAGTTATAAATCATCTATCTACCTTGCAGGGAATGTAAAGAAACATAAATAACATTTATCCACTAAGGATGCATAAAAGAAATGTAACATCAGCCAATGATTTTCGTATTCAATCCTTAAGCAAACATGCTATACGGCTAATTACATTTTACAATGACACTTATAAGTATTCATTTAACCTTGTATCATGCATGGAGTCTATACTTGAATCCCTATCATGCAAGAGGTGTATACTACACCTCCATATCGTGCAACAATGTATTCATTCATATCCATATCATTCAAGTGAATAAGGTGCATCATCATATCGGGTTAAAGGTGCTTACTTATGTGCTTGCACCTGATATCACTTTTATAAGGTAATATCATCATCTTCAAGCTCTAGACTTTTTTTATAAATAATATAGTTCATGTCAATAGGTCTAAGAAACTACTAGAACTCATAATTTCATCAACTATTTTAGGAAATTTTGGAATTAAATGTAGATCATTAAATACAGCAATTTAGGTGATGAATAATAACATGGTTGAGTTCAAGTTATATAACCCGCCTTAAGAACCACTTCCAAGCTTCAAGCTCCAAAGCTCCATTTTCCTAAGGTTGAAGATGAATTTATCAAAGGTCCAAGGCTCGTTCACAAATCCTTCATATACAAGGAATCACCATGGATAAGCAATTGGTGAAGAAGAAAAGAAAGGTAGATCATAACTCTAATTCGATGTTTCAATTCCAGCTTGAAGACAACTATATCTTACCTTAGGGTTAAGTTTTGAGTTCCTTATCTTCTTGGCCGACACCCTACCACTCTTGGGCGATATGGACTTCCTCTTGGCCGACACAACTTTTCTTGTGGCCGATACCCCCTCACTTGTGGCCAAATTCTCTTCAATTGGCCGATATCACTCCTATATAGCCGATATCACCAACTTGGGCGATATGGTCTTGCCATGGGCGATATCCCAAGGCCCATGCACGATACCACAGCATCCCTTCACGATATGGGATCTCTATGAACGATACCTTAGGGTAGGAGGGTGCTAAGGGTCGCAAAATTGCACCAAGGGGTGAAACTAGGGGTATATATACTTGTTGTTCATGAAGAAAGGCAAAAATGAGGTGTCAACATTTTGAGCTAGTAGGTGCCACGTGTCATGCATGGGTGACACATGTACATGCATGCATCAACATTTATCTTGTCTTTCTAAACAGTTGAGAATCATTTAGGGATAAAGATTCGTCCATTACATATCTCTTTGAATAAGATATGTCAACAAAATCACCACTTTATTCACAACTCATCACAACTTTGCTAAGGAAGTTGTAACCTGACACACCTCACCTCATTGAGGTGCTTTGCACGATATGGACTTTTCCAAGAGTCCACAAAACGATATGGGACACCTCCTTGGGCTCCATGGCCGATAGGCACTCATATATAAGCTTTTCAACTTGATACAACTCAAGTTAAGCTTTCAAATTCAACCCTTTTCTTGGTCATTTCTTCACCAAGATCACCATCATTCATAATGGAATCAAGTATGGTGTATCCTCCTTTCTCTCTCTACTAAATGATTCTAGGAGGGATTTGGAACACTCTAGATGTGGTAATTTGCATATCAACCCCACATTTTGGGTAAATTGCAATTTTACCAAAATTGGTGCACAATGCTCCAACATTGTTCAAACAAGTTCAAACTTGGAATTTAGGCATTGCACGAGCCACCAATTAACATAATTCTCTCTCTTATGATTTTAAAACACATGTGGTACATTCAACATGTGACATTTTGCATTATAACCCCTCAACATGGGTAAATTGCACTTTGGTCCAAAACAAAGGAAAATTGCTCAAATAGCATTCAATCGGGACCAAACTTGAAACATGAGTGTGTCACATGATAACAAAACACCTTAGAGGATTATATTAAAGTTCTAAGAAACTTTATTATTCAAAAGAAATAGGGTTACCTCATAATCCATGTTAGGGTCATTACAAGTTATAAACCCCTAACAAGGATTTTGTCCCCGAAATCCCAGGTACAGGGAGACAGATATTATTCATTCATTATATCACCAAGTCTCCACATAACATATTAATTTCATGGATATTCTATAGAACTTTGATCAACAAAAAGGTCTTCCACTAGGGTTATCATGGAATTTGTCACACAGGACACATATTCCACTGTCTTTTTTATTATTATTGACTGTAGAGTCAATTTTGTGTCAGGTAATACTTTTCTTAGTCAGAGAAACATCATTCATGCCTTATTTAACTCAGGTGTCAAACCTCACTGATTTGTCACCTTTCTCAATTTACAACTTTATGTGACATGATTCTTGATTCTGGGAAGTCTCCCATACTCCTCATTAGCATTTCACTTTTAAAGGAAAGACCAGAGTTATGTTCTGTCACCCACTTGTGACTACAAGTCTTATCATATATCTGTTGTGCCATCTAATCTACTGACACAACATTAATCTTTCTCACTACTTTTACCAACTATCTCATTAGTTGCACATTCTCTTGTCATAAGGGGAGGTTACTTATCAATTAAGAACTTGTCTTAGAGGTATCTTTAGATGTTATATATAAGTTGCCTTAACAAATCTAGATAGTGGTATTCTAAGAAATTATTTTTAGCTCGATAAGATTTTTCAAAATGGTTTTACAATTTTTCCTTCAATTAGTACATCCTTATCAATGTTATGTTCATGCGGAGCATAAACCCCTAACATGTGATGTCCATACTATTTTATGTAACTAGACTGATTTCACAGTTGGCCATATCGGGTAACCAACATAAATCATCTAATTAGGAGTTTATGTTTTCACTTTCTCATACCACCTGACACTTCTTAGATACCAGGATTCCTTACTTTGATATCTATCACATGTGTCAAAAACTCATCACATCCTCATTTTTCTTTCATTTTGGGACATTACTTATTACACATATATTTATCTTGGAACCAAAGTCCAAGACAAACTGATACTTTTTTAAGTATCCATCAATTGAACATTTTTAACTTATGCACATCAATTGTCATATCCCTGAAGGGAAAGAACACAAAGGAACATATTCCTTTCTTCACCCCATCATTACCCATGGTTGTTTATCAAAGAGGAGACATCATTATCTCATAAGATTTATTATATGAACTTTCACTGTTCATGAGTCATTTACACTCATTTCATATTAGATTCCTTGCCATTAGCATAGGAATTATAAGGGTGATTACATATCATCATTCCTTTCTCTATTATTGTCTAACATGTTTATGAACATTTTGTGATTTCATCACATTTCCCATTTCCACATTATGGGAAAAGATATTTACTATTCACACAAGCTTTATCTGACAGGGATCATCTCCCTTGTTCTCATTCTCTTATCCTGAGGATTATACTTTTTACTTCCTCATACTCACAAATTGATCTGAGATCATCTCAGATTCTACTTTATTGCACTTTGTATGTGATGCAAATGTCCATACCATATTTACAGTTTAATTATACTCACTAGGTTGTCTCAGAATGACTACTTGATCAGAGTAATCAAAAAGATAACAATCTAAGAGTTCCATACTTGCCCTATCTCCAATAATTATATACCTGGCCAGGGTATACAAGTACTGAGATTAGGTAGTATGCACTTTATGTACTATCATATTCCTCACTTCTCATATCCTTATATACACAGGATTTTTTTTTCATTTCTGAATTTTCTTCAGATATTGCTTCAATATCTCACATTTTATTACACAGATAAGAGAGATTATAAAGCATTTTAAGGAGCACTGAGTAAAATGTAGGTTCTCTTCTTCCTTGTGTCCTTATAGGACTAGTTAAAGGAAGTTCAAAAACAACTACTTTCTTATTTTTAACACATAGAATCAGAAAATGAAATATCAGAATGAATCTATTTCATCTGACTATTACCCCTCACGGTCATCTACTGCTTTAGGTTGACTTAACACATAGAGTCTAGTTGTTTCATTTTGTTGCTTTTGCCTTTTTACGTTATTGGGTTGTAACTTTCATAAGCCTTGCTGAGTCTACCTCGTTTGTTGAGTCATTTCCTCCCTTCTTTTCAAAGAAAAGAGTTTAGTATGCTTAACAAGTCCATATCCATAACATGTCTTATCCTCATACCATGGTCTTATCGGTCTCATTACCGATGTATAAGCTATGTCATGAGTTCTTACAGGTGAAAAGTTAGGACCTTTTCCCTTACATAATGGCTACTGCCCTGGTGCACTAGGCGTTTATTGCACCGGTGGTACCAAAAACTTTGGCTTTTTAGAACAACTAGGCACATGTCTCTAGAATTGTAGAGACATTTCCTTATTCCTCAACTTATTTCCCCATCTTGGGCATTACCATCGCAAATATACTATCTGTCTATACTTATGGAAGAGTCTATTTTCTTGCCATATGCTAATCTTTCCCACATTTCCACTGTTCCGACATGACCATGTCATTCAAGAACCCCTTCAAAGCCTAAAGTTTCCGCATTAAGGACTGGTAACCTAGGTTGTAATGCTAGTATCCAGTATTCTATATGCATCACTATTGTCCTAACCTGCCCTTCAAGAGCATAAACATAGGATTCTCTACCCTGATTAGGTCAACATGGGAATTCTCAGGCACTTGTTCTTCTCTTGCCTGATCCCATGCACCCTCTCCTGGTGCAACAACATTGCCCTTAGCAATGTGTTCCTTGTGTTCCCCAGTCATTTTTAAACTTCACCCTTTCTTCTGCACAAGCAGAAGTCACTATAGGGTATACTGGAGGACACTAACACAGACTCAACACCTTAGTCCTATGTCTCTGTAGACTCAGTGAACCTTAAGCTCTGATACCAAACTTGTAACAAAATTCCCCAAACTGACAAACAAATCGTTACTAATTAAGCAGAATAAACATAAATAGCGGATTAACAAAAATCACTAAAATTTAAAACCATTTTTGCAAGGAGATCCTTGTATAGAAAACTTTTACTGAAAGATTCAAAACTCATACATATCATGATTGACATCATACAACATTGTTTCATCTCATCTTGAGGACAACATATAACAGTTGCTCTATCAAAACACATACTGGAGAAACATAAAACCTCAAGGCAGTCAAGCCAAAATCTCATATTTTTCATGAAACCAGTACGAATCAACTCCAAGGACCTGAGAGTATAGAGACGACACATAGGACTCATATCTACAAGATAGGATAGATAGTACACTCAACCTGAGCTATCACTGCTGCCTCAACTATTGTTCTTCCTCTGCAAAAAGGTCTTCACCTCCTCGTGCACGTCCACCTAAAAATTTGGATCCCACGGGGGTGAGACAATTGTAATTGTCCCAGTGAGAGATATAACTCTCCTCCGACCATATTATTATCACATACTAAGCATTTATAAACTGAGCAGAGGTTCTTTTTATATTAACAAGTAGGATAATTCACTATATGAATAGAATGAAGTACTCTCCTTTCATAAGGAGAACATTGTATCTACCCATGGTAGAGTTATAAATCATCTATCTGCCTTGCAGGGAATGTAAAGAAACATAAATAACATCTATCCACTAAGGATGCATAAAAGAAATGTAACATCAGCCAATGATTTTCGTATTCAATCCTTAAGCAAACATGATATACAGCTGATTACATTTTACAATCACACTTATAAGTATTCATTTAACCTTGTATCATGCATGGAGTCTATACTTGACTCCCTATCGTGAAAGAGGTGTATACTACACCTCCATATCGTGCAACAATGTATTCATTCATATCCATATCGTTCAAGTGAAAAAGGTGCATCATCATATCGGGTTAAAGGTGCTTACTTATGTGCTTGCACCCGATATCACTTTTATAAGGTAATATCATCATCTTCAAGCTCTAGACCTTTGTTATAACTATTAAAGTTCATGTCAACAAGTATAAGAAACTACTAGAACTCATAATTTCATCAACTATTTCAGAAAAATTTGGAATTAAATGTAGATCATTAAATACAGCAATTTAGGTGATGAATAATAACATGGTTGAGTTCAAGTTATATAACCCGCCTTAAGAACCACTTCAAAGCTTCAAGCTCCAAAGCTCCATGTTCCTAAGGTTGAAGATGACTTTATCAAAGGTCCAAGGTTCATTCACAACTCCTTAATATACAAGGAATCACCATGGATAAGCAATTGGTGAAGAAGAAAAGAAAGGTAGATCATAACCCTAATTCGATGTTTCAATTCCAGCTTGAAGACAACTATATCTTACCTTAGGGTTAAGTTTTGAGTTCCTTAGCTTCTTGGACGACACCCTACCACTCTTGGGAGATATGTACTTCCTCTTGGATGACACAACTTTTCTTGTGGCCGATACCCCCTCACTTGTGGCCAAAATCTCTTCAATTCGCCGATATTACTCCTATATAGCTGATATCACCTACTTGGGCGATATGGTCTTGCCATGGGCGATATCCCAAGGCCCATGCATGATACCACAGCATCCCTTCCCGATATGGGAGCTCTATGCACTATACCTTAGGGTAGGAGGGTGGTAAGGGTCGCAAAATTGCACCAAGGGGTGAAACTAGGGGTATATATACTTGTTGTTCATGAAGAAAGACAAAAATGAGGTGTCAACCTTTTGAGCTAGTAGGTGCCACGTGTCATGCATGGGTGAAACGTGTACATGCATGCATAAAAATTTATCTTGTATTGCAAAACAGTTGAGAATCATTTATGGTTAAAGATTCGTCCATTGCATATCTCTTTGAATAAGATATATCAACAAAATCACCACTTTATTCACAACTCATCACAACTTTGCTAAGGAAGTTGTAACCCGACACACCTCACCTCCTTGAGGTGATTTGCACGATATGGACTTTGACAAGAGTCCAAAAAACGATATGGGACACCTCCTTGGGCTCCATGGCCGATAGGCACTCATATATAAGCTTTTCAACTTGATACAACTCAAGTTAAGCTTTCAAATTCAACCCTTTTCTTGGTCATTTCTCGACCAAGATCACCATCATTCATAATGGAATCAAGTATGGCGTATCCTCCTTTATATATCTTCTAAATGATGCTAGGAGGGAGTAGGAACACTCTAGATGTGGTAATTTTCATATCAACCCCAAATTTTGGGTAAATTGCAATTTGTACCAAAATTGGTGCACAATGCTCCAACATTGTTCAAACAAGTTCAAACTTGGAATTTAGGCATTGCACGAGCCACCAATTAACATCATTCTCTCTCTTATGATTTTAAAACACATGTGGTACATTCAACATGTGACATTTTGCATTATAACCCCTCAACTTGGGTAAATTGCACTTTGGTCCAAAATAAAGGAAAATTGCTCAAACAGCATTCAATTGGGACCAAACTTGAAACATGAGTGTGTCACATGATAAAAAAACACCTTAGAGGATTATATTAAAGTTATAAGCAACATTATTAGTCAAAACAAATAGGGTTACCTCATAACCCAGGTCAGGGTCGTTACATCTATAATCATCCACTGTAAGTTCTAAGTGAATCAACTGTTTTGATTGCATCTTCATCACAATGTTATAGTTGTCTTTCACCCACATAACCAGATTTTCATCTTATTGCAGACCTATGAGTTGTCTATCCACTGTGAATTTGTCCAGGTTTGCCTCATGGATTTTCTTATTTTACTTCTTTTGATTTTGACTTCAGTGAGGATGGCAATGTTTGTCCTTTCCCTCCTTAATTCCACTTGAACCACATCTTGTTTGACCCAGCATGACAAACCTTTGATGTTCCAAGCGATAATTGTAGGTAGATCAACCATTGGCACTATCAGTTGGCTTGCTACCAACTATATCTTCAATAGTTTCATTCTGGTTCTCCAATGTTTGGTATATGTTGGTGTGCCCATCATCATGGTCCCTGGGCTCAGAAACACTCAGCCTGGTGGCTCTACGTCTTCTTGGACTTGTTGTCTTCTTGGGTCTTTTGAACCCATCTTCATCAACATTCTTCCCCTTCTCATTCCCAGGCATAGCTTGTGTGTTATGAGGAGTCTCAGTCGCATTTTGGTGAATAGGTTGTGTCTGACTATTTTGTGCTGCTTTCTTGGTTGATTCCTTCTCCCCCAGCAGTGATTTTGAGCAGAGGGACTTATCATGCCCAAAATATCTACAGTGTGGGAATTTCTTTGGAACCCACTCATACTCAATCTTTACTTCATAAGCATTGCCCTTATCTGTTTGCATTTTGACGACAATTGTAAAGGAAGAACTCGAACTCATCAGAACATTTATTCTCACATAGTTGATCCTCAATCTCATCTTAGTTTGCATGTCCAGGCATTGTGGCTTGCCCAAGAAGGTGGCTATCCTTGCCAACATCTTGTCGCTTCAAAGCTCTAGAGGTAGGTTTAAGATCTTCAACCATACTGGAATAGAGGAGAGTTTCTCCTACTCTAGCGGCTCACCCTTCTCCCACTTCTTCAAAATCATCGATTTTCCCTTGATGCGACATGGGCCTCCCTCTAATGCATTGGTTAGATCGACACTATCCTAGAATTTCATAATGAAGCTCCTGCTCGCCCTTCCAAGGACCTCCATAGCTCCCGCTGGTTTCCACATATGCATCAAATGACCTTGTAGGGTCAGGATATGTGGTCTAAACCCAATAATGTAGTTTGAGGTAGTGTTCATCCATAGCACTGCATTGTCATTGACCTCAGATTGAGGGATGATAATGGTATCCTCTTCCAATGTGATCTCGATATCTAGGATACAGATTTCCATGTCTCCTACTGGATTTTTGAAGACTGTTGTCCAGTCTCTTGGAGTAGCGGCAACCCTGACATCATTTGCATTGCCCTACCTTCTTTGGATTGGTCTCCTTCCTCCCTATGGAGTAGATCGACGGGCATTGTTTCCCGTTGCCTCTATTTCTCCCATAGCCATGCTAGGTCAAAAAAATTATTATTATTAAAATAACTATGTTTGTTCCCTTCTCTTCTTCTTCTTGCTTGGGTGACATTCTTGCTGGCATGTTATTTTTTCATCTCTAAAACATGATCATAAGTTGTGTGTAGATGCTATCTTGATTTAGGGTTCATGATTGTGAAGTATTCTTGAATATATTGCTCTTTCTCCCAAACCCTAATTCTTGAACTCGAGATGTTATGTATGGAGAGTTGAGTTGTTGATTTTTACATGATTTTAGAACAATGAATTGACTGCTATGTTTATGGCTCAAATATCTTGTTGAAGATAGTGGTTTGATTCTTGCATGCATGTGGTTACACTTGGTTTTCTCTCCCATAGCATGGTTTCCATGTTTACCCTTGTGATGCTTATTTTAGGGTTTTGGTGATTGTTATGTTCATGAAGTGTATCTCTTGAACTTTTCAGCTTTTGGTGTTGAACAAACCCTAACCCTAATGTGTTTTGAATGCTATGTTGAGTTGGTTCACTCTTTTCAGTCACTGTGATTTTGGTATGAATTGAGGTGGTCACAATATGGTTCCTAACCCCTTCTGGTCTCTACATGTTTATCTTATTAGCCGCTACTCTTGACCCCTTGTTGAGGTTGCTACATGTGTTTATGGGTCATTTGATCTTGTTAGTGGTCTCTGTGATTAACATGTGTTATGGTCATTTTTCATGAGCTTTTGTTGTGGTTGATACACATGGATTTTCTTTTGTGGTCGCTATGCTTTGTAACCTTTGTTGCAGTGTCTATATGTGATGGTATGAGATGTCCTCTATGTTTGACATGTGTTGGTTGCTACACAAGGTAATGTGTTATGGTTTCTAGAGATGTTCACCCATTATGTGGTCTCTATATGTGTTCAAATGTGTGGTCAGTACATGGTCATGGTTGCAACATGTTGTTATTTTCATGTGAGGTTGTTTACGGTGGTGATGCTTAACCCTAATCATTTTAAGAATCTGGGAAGTGATGTACCTAGAGTTTGATGTTGAATGTTGTTGTAGAAAACCTAATTGGCTATCTATGTGAAACCCTAACCCTAATTATTAGTACATGATGTAATGCTTATCTTTCTTGAAGTGATTAGCATGTAATGATGTTTTCTCTCTACTTTTTTTGTAACCCTAATGTTGCAGGTTGAATGAACACCATAGCTTGTTGTGGTTATGGTATCTCTCACTACTACAGAAACAACATTCAATGTCCCTTTTCTGGGCATCGGTTATTTAAACACACCGACGCCTATAACATTCCACGTCGGCTATTTAGTAAGTCTGATGTCTATATTCGAAGACCAGCCAGACATGGGTACCGCTTTGTATTCACCTTCGGCTAGGTAAAACAAACTGACGCCTAAAATCGCCTGCGAAATCCAATTTTTGAGCGGAAAAAAAAGTGTCACATACAGCGTCGGCTTTTTAACTACTAACCGACGCCTATATAAGATGAAAATTTGCGTGAAAAGTGTCACATACATTCTCGGTTATCCTTTGATAACCGACGCTGATAATGGTTCCCACAAAAATAATTTAGGGCAAATATTTTTCAATTGGACATCGGTTTTTACTATCAACCGAGGCTTAAGATGTTTAGGTGTCAGTTTTTTAGACAACCGACGCCTTTTACAAACTTAATAGACCCACGATCACCCGACTCTTCTCCTTTCTTCTGTTTCATTGTGAGAATTCTCCTGCTCTCGCCGCCGCTACTGCTGGTCGCCCGACTCAACCCCCATCTGTCGTTGTTGCTGCTTGCATGCCGCCGCCGCTCCCCTACTCCTTCTGCACCGCCGACGTCTCCAGTCCCTAGTCACCGCGCCGGTCTCCGGTCCCTATGCCTATCTGCCCTACGGATGTTGGTTCTGGAGCTCGCCAGTATTCCTTGCTCACCGCCGCCCACCACCACCATTCTCCTCACCGTCGACCTGCTCCACCTCACCTCGCCTTGACCTGCTCGATCTACTCACTTTCCTAGGTACCTACCGACCTACCCAGGTACGCCTAGGCGGCCCAGGCATTCACCTAGGGTCCCAAACCCAGGCGCCCAGCCAAGTTAGGCCTCTGGGATGCCTTGGAGGATGCTTGGGTTGTGCCAAGGCACAATGCTACTGGGTGTATTTTTTTTAAATTAAGTTATTTACTGATTTGTGTTTATTTATGTACTGATTTGTATTTATTTATGTACTATTTCAGGAATTAATTGATCATCTACTACTGCCCTCCGTCTCCCTGCCTGTCGCCTGCTCACCTGCCTGCTTGCCTACCTACTTGTTTACCCTCCGTCTCGCCCTTTCTCCCTGCTGACGCCCGACTTGGCTCAAATAGAGGTAAACCCTATTTTATTACACTGCTTGATCTTTAATCACATAGACTTAATCAACATTACTACTTGTATGATCCTAGTGATTAAAAGAACTCTTTCTTGGTCCCCTCAGTAACTAATGTTCCCTTGAGATGAGTGTTAATTTATCTAGCTTGCGTACTTTCCTTGTAATGCCATCTTTTATGTGCTATGACCCACTACTCACCTTTAGAGTATTAAAATGATGCAACTTGTACAGTTGTTAAATTTGAATCTATAAATCCTATGAAATGATATCACCCCACAAAATTAGTAGTCACTATTATGTCTTGTACACTCTAGAATCAAGATCTAATACTCTTATGATATTTTAACACCATGAGACATTTTTTGCTCATTCTAGTGGATAATTATGACCTATGATGACCTAACATGAAACCATGCTCTTAATGATATGATTTTGTTGGCCTAGAAACCCATCCAAGATTTACTCATTAGGAGTAAATCTTGGATAGTCCCCAGTTTGGGACTATTCTTGAACACCTAATCTCACTTAGGATGTAAGTGTATAATGTGTATTTGGTTTTCGAGAAAATTTCGGTGTACTTAGAGAACAAACGGGGAAATGCTGCCGAAATTTTCTCGAAAACCCAATACACATTATACACTTACTAGTGAGATTAGGTGTTCAAGGATGGGATAGGTGGTACACATTTATTATATATAAGAATGACATCACATGTATTTGTTAACTGTAGACCCTAATCTTGAAGATAATGATGACTTATATGTGCACGGAGATCACAATGAAGGATTGTTAATTGATAAAAGATCACAATTTTAGAGGCATGCATGTTTATATTTTTTATTGAAGCTAAGTGTTTGGTTTTTTAATATCAATATCATTTTCAGATTTGATGAATCATTATCTTATAGTTAATACAAATGCTAAATGTTTGCCTTTTTAATGACATTTTCATATGGCTGACCATGATGAGCATGATGTCCATGATGAGCATGAAGTCCATGATGAGCATGTTGTCCATGATGAGAATGGAGAGGATACCAATGTAAGTTCTAAAAACATATCCTATATTTCTATAAAATTCATTATCTTCTAGTTATGTCATATATCCCATATTTCTATATTGGGCTAATTCAGTGTGTTTATTTTTGTCAAATTTTAGGTTGATGATGTACATGTACCCACTGAAGCACTGGAGGAACTTGATGTGCATCACCAAACACTTAACAAGAAAAGGGACATCACTCTGTTGAAGAAGTTAATAGCGCTAAGTGGCAGTGGATCCAGATTGGTTGTGGAGTTTGATAATGGAGGAAATGCAATTGGAGTGAACCGCAATAATTTTGTAAACTATCTTGGGGTTGTCACTCTAAGCCATTGTGGTGTTAAGTATGATAATTGGCATAAAGTTCCTCAGGCGAAGAAATACTTGATATGGAAGCATTTATGTGTGAGTTATTATTATTTGTAATTCTATTTTGTATATTACAAATTCTATTATTTGCAATTCTATTTTTGGATACTAGTTAATAACAATTCTATTTTATAGAATCTGTTTGCATTGGATGAGAAGCTGCATCGTAAAAGCGTAATGCAACGCGCTGGAAAGATGTTAAGGAACTATAGGACAAATCTCAACATAGAATACATAAAAGATGGTGATAAGAAGAAGAAGTCAGCCCTTGAACAGTGGAACTTCTTGGACAAAGAAGATTGGGACACGTTTGTTGCTTCAAGAAAATATGAAGAATTCAAGGTATTAGGCGTCACTCCCAATTTAATTAATATATGTTGTATTCAACTATTCAAGATTAACATTTAGTGCTACTAACCAAATCATTAATGTGCATACTAACTAGGCCCTCAGTGAGGCGCAAAAAGCAAGGCGTGCATTGAATGTGCATGACCACACTATGGGTCCAAAGGGCTATGCAAGCATTCGCCAAAGACTACAGGTGGAGTCTGTTGCTACTCAGGAGTCCTCTACTACATGTGCCACACCCATGCCTTTCCATGATGTCTGGATAGCTGGGAGGCAAAACAAGAAGGGTGAAATAAAGAAGCCCGTAACTACTGAGGCGGCTGCAAAAATGGTAAAATACAACTCTTAGAGCAATCATTTTAATATTGATTATTTGTGGTGTTAACTTACCAATTTTAGTTGATGGTGATTAGCGGGAGTTGCACAAGTAGAGGAAACAAGGCATGTTCATCCCTCAGGGTACAAGGGATGAATTGGCAGTTGCTCTGGGTAACCCAGAGCATCCTAGACGTGTTAGGGGTGTAGGCGCTGGTGTGGGCATCAAAGCATTCTTTGGGCCATCCCAGCACAAACCCAGAGCGGCACTTTCACAAGAAGAGGTAACCTATTCTTTTTTTAGAATGTTACTACAAAAGGAAATTCAATAATAAGAAGCTAATGTTTCTTTTATCCATGTATAGGAGAATAAGAGAGTCGAGGATATAGTTGCTAAGAAGGTCAATGATATAGTTGCTGAGAAGGTCAAGGAAGAAATAGTGCGGTGGCAGGCATCTCAGGCTTCCAATCAGCCTATGGCGACCCACTCTTCTCCTGATGCACAGACTGAGAGTAATCATGTAAACCCACCGCCTAACACGTCTGTTGTAAGTACTGTTTATGACATTGTAGCTAGTCTTTTCAAGATGATATGTTTTCAAGATGATATGTATATATGTATAACATTCTCTACGTAAATATGTAGGCGTTGAAGCCATACCTCTTAAGAATGCAAGACTATGTTGTTGCAGAGGCGCATGCTTACCCGTCCCTTCCTGGGGCAACATTTCACGGGACTCCAATGCCACAAGGTTACGTTCGTGTGAGCCCGATACATGTATTACCCGATTGGAGGGGAGCTACATTGTCATATGCCCACCCAGATATTGATACACTTGCTAAGGCATAAGGCGGGGTGATATTGTGGCCCAAAGCAGATGTTGTCTACACTACTAAAATTGTAAGATAAATTTACATTACTTTAGATTGTTAATGTGTATATATGATGTCAATTGATCTGAAATTATATATACATGTTAAAAAGAAGACACCCGGAGCACCTAGGCCTCCACCTCTACTTCCTGCATTACCAAGTTGGTTCCAACTGACCTAAAATACCCGTTAGGTCCTGCTTGTAGGGGAATGGCATGTTGGCTACGGGCACATAATATACATTGCCCTATAATTGTTTCTTTAGAAGTGAATTATGCAGGTCAATCATACGAAAGCTCTTTATTTATACAAGATATTATTGAGATGTTTATATATGATTGGCTGAACACATCAATGATAGAGACATGGATAAGGTGAGATCTTTTTTATACATCCATATACCTTGTAAAAGGTCCGGTGATCTAGTTTCTTATATATTAATGCATACGTAATACATGTTTTGCAGGTACTTAGTCGAAAATCAATGCAAACAATTTGCATTTGACCATGTGGGATTATTGATTCCATCATTGATTAGTATGGTAGCTAAAGACCCTGATAGTGTTCAACAATATTGTATAGATGCTTTTACAATTTTCGGTCAGCAAAAGAAGACGATAATAATAGCTCCATTCAATGTCAAGTAAGTTTACTTTACTTATAATTTGGACTTAAGAAAATTACATTTTTATTGTGGATTTTGAGTTATTAATTTTTTAATTTTTTACCTCTAGCGGTAGGCATTGGGAGTTACTAGTTATTCTCCCCGGGACGTTCACTGTTTATTATATAGATCTTACGGGGAGTACATTGAATACTAAAATTGGACACGTAATGAGATTGCCATTATTCTGGTGAGAAATATTTCATTTTTATATCTGTTAACATATGTTATTACATTACTATTTAATTATGCAATTTATTGTGTTACATTAATATGTAGGGGTTTAGATACATTCAAAAAGGCTGGAGGAAAGGTCTCAAGGAAAAAGAACCAACCAATAATTTGGAAGAACGTAAAAGTAAGTTCCCAGCTCCAATGTATATATTATTTATGTGAACTGTGCTTAGTTGTATTTTTTAATATTTTGTATGATTCAATTTATAGTGCGCTACAAAAGACAATGGTTGGGCATGCGCATACTATGTGATGTGATTTATGCAGATGATTATCCAATATGCCGCATTGGACATCGATACCATACATGAGGTATTATATATAGTCTCATTAGTTAGTATGAAATATATCAATCTTATTTTTATATTATTACTTATATATATACATCATTCTCTTTGCAGGTGTTTAAAACTGACCACACTATAGGTAAACGGTTAAAAGATGTACATGCTCCATATACGATGGAAGTATTAAATGAAGTAAGAGAAGAATGGGCAAGAGCCATACAAACAATGGCGATTATAAGATATAATTGGGATGTTGATAGCGATGTTGAATGATATTTTATAAATGAATATTTCTGAATGTTTATACATGTCTGAATGTTTCTACATGTATTTGAATGTTTCTACATGTGTGAATGTGAGAATTGAATTGATGTCTGAATGTATCTACTTGTGTGAAAAGTATATTTGTTGATTTTGAAGGTTTGTGGCCTGTTTGTAGGTTGATATCAATGGATGTCGTAAACCTGCAGTTTAGAAAACTGAACTACAGGTTCTCATCCTGCTGACCAGCCACAGCAGGCCTGCAAACTGATAACAAAAAACAACATAGGCGTCGGTTATTTATAGAACATCGTCATCAAAGGCTTACAGTGTCGGTTATTGGATAAAAATCGCTGCCTAATATGACAAAACAACCCGACCGTGTAGGAAACCACGGCCGTGGCGGAAAGAGCATCGGTTATTAGTACCAAACTGACGCCTATAGTAGTACGGCCGTGGAGTCTGGGAATATGGCGTCGGTTTGTTGGTAGCAAACTGACGCCTATCGGTGCCCTATTGGCGCGTTTTCGGTGGCGCAAAGCCTTTTGCCTTTAGCGGCGCCCATATAGGTGTCGCTTGAGAACCGTCACTAAAAGGGCATAAACAATCGACGCCAAAGGCATGTTCTGTAGTAGTGTCTAATGTGACTCGGCGTGATGATTATGAGTCTTTATGAGGTATGATGAGATAATGATGTTATGTAGGGACTGTGTATTTGGGTCTTATGACCTGGTAGAGGGTTAGTGCCTAATTTGAAGTGATATCCTCTAAAGATGTTATAAGGGATGGTTATCCCATTATGATATGGTGATGGTGATGACCTGGTATAAGGTAGTGAGGCAATATTATGTGATGGTGTGATCAGCTTTATGCTTAATATGTTTTGTATCTTATGGCATTGCAACCTAACCCTATATTTGTAGAATTTCTTTTGGGTTTGTACATTGTAACTTGATTGATGTACTAAAATAAACCCAATTGTCTTAATTAATTAAGTGTAACCATAATTATATAGGGTACCCTGAGCCATAGATCCATCTTCAGCATCAATACTTGTTGGATGGAGAAATGAGTAATTCATGCGGGAAATGTGGAGTGCATATTGTTGAATATGTAGGGGGTGCAAGTTGATGGTATATCCTTGCATCCATAATCACTAGTTTTGGAGGATGGATGTGGTCATGCCTCGGCAGGAGAACGGTGGAGACCATATCTTAGATGATATGTTTTTAGGAATGGTTGCGATCATACCCTAGTAGGAGAACGAATGTGGTCATATCTCACTAGTGTTGTACCTATACACCAAGGTGGACTAGGCTGATTTATAGTTTGACTCTATATGTAATTGCGATGGACTCAGACTGACTGAGGTGTGGGAGATCATAGGAGTTTGACTCTCCTATATCTTATATGGAACTGATTTTGACATAGAAATGGTCAATTCGAGTATGAGTTGTATCCCGCATCTCTACTGAGCATAATAAAAGATGTAATATGTCGTGTAGTCTTCTTGCTTAGGATTATTCACAAATCACATTGGATGACCCTTTGCCTTGTTTCTTACACTGATTAGTTGATAACAGTTATACATGTTCTTCATATTACTTCTAAAAGTATATGATGTTCTACTGGTCAGTTTATATCTACTTAAATTGTTTTCTCTGTGTTATCTATTTAAAGTATTCATTTAGTTGAATATACTCATCTTGTTAATAGTATTACTTTCCTACGTTATGTCTATTTGTATTGATAATAGTTGTCAGTAGAGAGTTATATCTCTCACTGGGATGTTGGTTTCACCATGTGTTTTCCACATCTTTTAGGTGGTCGTGCATGATGAGGAAGAGATCATGTAGTTGAGGAAGAGCAGCAAGGAGAACAGTATTTGTTGAAGGTTGCAGGTAGTGTTTTGTAGTAGAGTCATATGTATCATCCATGTACTCTTAGGTCATTGGGGGTGTTTTGTAGATGTTGTACATCGTTACGAGGTTTTTGGCAATACCATGGTTGTACATGTATGGCTTGTATATATGAACATGATATCTTTTGTAACAGGTGTGTGGCAAGATGGCCATTTACAGTTATGTATATACTTTTTTTGGTATCGTATGTGATATAGGTGGCACAATTTGTGGACCTTGATGTTTATGTTTCTGCTTGAGATGGTTATACAAAATTAGTTTTAATTTTCTGTGTTTTCTGGTAATGTGGTTGTCAGTTGATAATTTTGCACTTTGTTTTGAGTAATTTCACTTTGGTGCGAGTGGTGTGTCACAATTAGGTTGGTATTAGAGCTCCAGGTTTGCTTATACACAGGGAGATAGGACTACTATTTGTTTTTGTTCTTGTGTCATCCAACATATCTGGTCGTAACTTTTGGTTATGCATATGAAGAGGAAGAAGGGAAAAATATGTCTAGAGAACACGAAGAACATGATGAGAGCATTGTTTCTGCACCAAGAGGTGGTGCTAGGATGTAGGCTAGAGTACAAGGAGTGCCTGAAGTGCCTCAGTTTGACCCAAAAACTATGGCCAATCCCACTTTCCAATTAATGTTTGAATAATTCATGGCTACGATGACACATATGATGGATAGGATTCCCATACCCCAAGCAAGAGAAGTTGTCCCCAATGTGGAATCCCAGGGTTCTAGGAAGACCTTTGAGAGGTTAAAGCGTGTGGGGGATATAGAGTACATTGGTATGGAGGACCCGACAGATGCAGATATGTGGCTAACAGAGTTGGAGAAGGCTTTTAAGCTCATCAACAACGTAGAAAAAGATAAGGTGAAGCATGCAGTGTACCTGTGGTGGGCCATCGAGGAGGAGAAGAGACCCAGAGTGGTGATCAATTGGGAGGAGTTTTAGTGAGACTTCATGGGTCGATACTTCCCAGAGACATATTTGGACAAGAAGATCTGACAGTAATAGAAGATCTGGCAGGTATCTATGATGATCAATGAGTATGAGGTAAAGTTCATGGAATTTTTGAGGTTTTATCCTCACATGGATGCAATAAACATGGAGAGGATTAGACATTTTGTGAAGGGCTTGAGCTTAAAGTTGACAACGATGGTATTAGCTTGTAGAATAGAGAACACTTTGTGACATTTGTGGAATCTATGAGGCGGATTGAGAGGTTGTTGATAGAGAAGCATGAAACGAACGCCAGGAAGAGACTGGCACAGTTTTAGGGACCATTTTCTACATACTTCCAACACCTCACTCACCACAAAGGTCAGTGGTTCAGTCTCAATGGTATCCAATTAAGGGCAGAGGCTGTAGTTTTCCGTCAGTAGGAGCTCACAGTTCGGTGCATTTTAGTGGCATGGCCATCTAGGATGTAGTTTGACATAAGTACCTATTATATGTGTGGACAACAAGGACATCTAAGGATGTTTTTTACAATGAAGGATGAGGAGGTGACACAATAGCTGAGATAGAGTTCGCAATAGTTGCAACAATGGCAATTCAGTAGTGGGGATGGAAGAGGATGCATTTAGGCATCACGTGCCGATTCATCTGGGAAGGTCAGTAGAGGATGGGGGAGATAACACACAATGACTCTATTTTACACCATAAGTCAGCCAAAGGGATTAGTCAAGACATGGGTCATGACAGGTCAGATTGAGTTATTTTATTCAAATTGTGTTCTTCCTGCTTTATATCTATTTTGGTTGACCCGGGTGTGACACACTCTTTTATCACTAGAGAAGTGATAGGTAGATGTTCTTTTTTTGTTAGTCGTAGATGTGATAGTCTCCACTTAGAAACCCCTTTGTTTAGTTCCACTGAGTTGCGGGAGGTATCCATCAAGCATTCTTTCTTTCTTAGGACGCAACATTCAAGTGGACCTTATACCACTTGACATGCATGGATTCAATGTGATCTTTGGGATGGATACTTTGGAGAAGTACTCTTGGACTGTAGTTCCAAGGTGATGACATTCCTTGACGTAGGTGTTGCATGGGTCTTCCAAGGAGATAGGTAGATTCTTCCAACGTGTTTGGTGTCGGCATTGATAGAGAAGAGGTTGATGAGGCAGGGGTGTGAGGCTTTTATGGCATATTTGGTAGATACTAAGGTGAGTAGTCCTACTATTCAGGAGGTGTCCGTTGTTCGTGAGTTTGAGGATCAGTTTCCTGATGAGTTCCCCAGTGTTCCCCCAACTCGAGATATTGATTTTGAGATCAATATGGTTCCTGGTATAGTAGTACAGACACCGTACAGAATGGCACCAATTGAGATGCAAGAGTTCGAGAAGTAGTTTCAAGAGATGTTAGGGAAGGGATTTATCAGACTGATCACTTCCCCTTGGGGTGCTCCCATGTTGTTTCTCAAGAAGAAGGATGGTTCCATGAGGTTATGCATCAACTACCGACAGTTGAACAAGGTGACGTTCAAGAACTAGTACCCTTTGTCGTAGATAGATGATCTGTTTGATCAATTGAGAGGTGTTGCAGTCTTTTCCAAAATAGATCAGAGGTTAGGATACCATCAGTTGTGGATCAATGTGGGTGACATACCCAAATCATCTTTCAGGACTTAGTATGGTCACCACGAGTTTGTGGTTAAGCCTTTTGGACTAACCAATGCACTAACATCGTTCATGGACCTGATGAACAGAGTGTTCTAGCCTGATCATGAATAGTTCATAGTTGTGCTCATTGATGATATCTTGATATACTCCAGAGATAGCCTGCAACTCAAGCATAATCTACGGCAGATGTTAACCTTATTTAAACATCACAGGTTGTACGCTAAGTTTAGCTAGTATAAGTTTTGGCTAAAGGAGGTGTCGTTCCTTGGGCACATGATATTTTTTGAAGTTGTTTGTGTGGATCCCAAGAAGGTTCAGTTTGTGTTGGAGTGGGAGCAACCAAAGACACATACATAGGTTCACATCTTCCTAGGTCTAGATGGCTACTATTGAAGGTTTATCAAGAACTTCAGTGCAGTAGTGTTACCCCTAACAAAGTTGACAAGGAAAGGTGTGTAATTTTTCTGAAATGACATGTGTCAACTTTTTTTCTAGCTTTTGAGGGAGAAGATGACCAGTGCACTGGTGTTAGTGTTTCCTGAGCAAGGGAAAGGGTACATTGTCTTTTGTGATGCATCGATTAATGGTTTGGGTTGCATACTTATGTAAGACAAGATCGTGATTTCTTTTGCTTTGCAATATCTTAAGAAACACGAGGAGAGCTACCAGACACATGATCTGGAGCTTGTTTTTTTGGACCATGCCTTGATGTTTTGAGAAACTACCTTTTTGGAGAGAAATTTTAGATCTTCACTGACCACAAGAATCTATAGTACATCTTTTAGAAGCAGGAGCTGATTATGTGGCAGCGATACTATATGGAGTTTATCAAAGACTATGATTGTTGTAACGTCTGGGCCCACTGCCCAAGGTTCTAGTAGAGTTTCAGGAATGATGATTGGCCCCACAAACCACCACTAGCCATAATTGTGCACTTTATCCACAGTGACGCGCAAGCCAGGATCAACTTCCTGGCTGGTCACCCATCCTAGTACTACTCCAAGTTGAGCACGCTTAACTATGGAGTTCTTTATTAATGGGCTCCTGGAAAAGGAGGTGCACCTTGGTGATATGGGTAGTCCAATCATTCCTTTTAAGATCATGTTATCCGAGGCCTGAAATCCTAGGATGTTACAATCTCCCTCACTTAGACTCTTGACGTCCTCATCAAGGCTCAACTATATGGCCTCATAATATTTCCCCATTTCAGTGTAGACCCAACATGACCCATGGACACCCAGCTCCCGATCACGGAATACCAACGCAAGGGTGGCTACATCACCATGGATAGCCCTTTCCTACACATGTATGGATTGTACGGCTCAAAACTGGCATGCCACATTCCCATGTGGGCCCCACCTACTAGAGGGGAATTGGATCTAATACCATTTGTAATGATTGGGGCCCACTGCCCAAGGTTTTAGTAGAGTTTCAGGAATGACGATTGGTCCCACAAACCACCACTAGCCTTAACTGCGCACATGTGGGCCCCACCTACTGGAGGGGAATTGGCTATGATACCATTTGTAACGACTGGGGCCCACTGCCCAAGGTTTTAGTAGAGTTTCAGGAATGACGATTGGTCCCACAAACCACCACTAGCCTTAACTGTGCACTTTGTCCACACTGACGTGCAAGCCAGGATCAACTTCCCGACTGGTCACCCATCCTACTACTACTCCAAGTTGAGCACGCTTAACTATGGAGTTCTTCAGTAATGGGCTCCTAGGAAAGGAGGTGCACCTTGGTGATATGGGTAGTCCAATCATTCCTTTTAAGATCATGTTATCTGAGGCCTGAAATCTTGGGACGTTACAATTGTACTATAGATTACCATCTAGAGAAGGTGAACATGGTGGAAGATGCTTTGAGTAGGAAGTCTTCATTGTCATCATTTGTTGATAAGGAACAGTTGAGTCTCTATGTTTACGTTAGAAAGACATGTTGGTTTCTCTTCACCAGATGAATGTGAAATTGGAGGTCTCTTTGTTGGCTAGACTATTGGCTCAGTTACAGGTGAAGCCCATGTTAAGGTAGCAGATCAAAGATGTAAAGTGTGAGCATATTATGATATAGTCGATCCGAGCATATTTTAGCAGTGAAAAGTGTGATGGCTTCCATGAGTCTGAGGATGGGATAGTGTGTTACCATGGTAGAGCAGTGGTTCCTAATGTTGAAAATATGAGGAAGTTAGTTCTAAAAGAGGCTCACTCTTCAATGTGAACTATGCATCCAGGTAGCACCAAGATGTACTACAACCTGAAGGACATGTATTGGTTGCCTGGCTTGAAGCATGATGTGGTTGAGTCCACAGAAAAGTGTCATGTATGTCAGCAGGTCAAGGCTAAGCATAAAAAACATTTAGAGTCTTTGCAAATGTTACCTATACCACAATGTAAATTGGATCATATCACAATGGACTTTGTGGTTGGACTTCCTAGTTTAGTCAAAGGTCATGAATCCATATGGTGATAGTGGATAGGTTGACCAAGTAAGCAACTTCCTCCTTATGAAGATAATGTATACAATAAAGAAGCTTGCTAAGATATATATATTGATGAGATAGTGTTTCTGCACGGTATCCCAGTGATACTTGTGTCTGAAATATGTCCACAATTTACTAGTCACTTTTGGTAGCATTTGCACACTGCAATGGGTACACACTTGAGGTTCAGTACTACTTTTTCCCCCACAGATAGATGTACAGTCTAGACATGGTTGTGTTCTACATGTTTTAGGCATTTGAGATGTGCACCTCAGTTTGATAGAGTTTTCCTACAACAATAGCTATCAAAGTAGTCTAGACATGGAACCTTACGAGGCCTTGTATGGGAGGAGTTGTAGGTCTTCGTTGTGTTGGTATGAGATGGGAGAATATCAACTTTTGGGGCCTGAGCTTGTACAATGAAAAATAGAGAAGATTAAGATGATATATCTGTAATTGAAGGAAGCCCAAGACAGGCAGAAGTCTTATGTTGATAATCATCATAGGCCTTTAGAGTTCCAATTGGGAGACAAGGTGTACCTCAAGGTCTCTCCTTGGAAAGGTGTCTTGAGGCTCAAAAAGAAGGGTAAGTTGGCTCCTAGGTTTATGGGACCCTAGACTATGGTGGAACATGTTAGGAAGGTGTGACAAATTGGAATTTTACATAAGTATGCAGTAATTACTCTTTTGACCTCATTATATCCAATAATGGTCCCAAATTATTTTTCTTAGCTCTTAAATCAATGTTGAGACTCAAATACGAAACATGGTGATCAATGTGAACTTTATACACATTATAACACCACAAATTAGATTTATTCATCACTTTGTACAAATAAACAAATTGATCAATTGAACTTCATCTTTTTGTTCTCAAACTTTTTCTAAAGTTTCACATTTTTGTGAAGCTGTGATCCAAATTTGAGAACAATTGGACATTCCTACATATTTCTATGGATTATTGAAGTTTATGTGTTGAAAACCCTTTAATTGACTATTTATTTTGACCTTTTCCACCTCAGCGGTTCGAGGCTCACTTGGGGGACAAAATATGGCCCTAGGATCCACCTTCCCTCGGATCCCAGCCTGATCGGATGGACTAGCCTTTGTCTTCTACCTTCCACTGATTGCGGGGAGGAGTAAATGAAACCCAATCAAGGAAACTCGCACCTAAGACCCCGATTCAAAATTCACATCGAGAGCGAACGCTCGTCTCACAAATATGAACTAAACTAACCCTATTTTGAAGTAGGTTTGTGCTTTGTCCAGTCGCCAAAATGAGTTTGTTTCTCTCCCCTCTCACTCCGGCAAGCATAGAAGCCACCCCAACCTCAATCTAGCACTAAAACCCTAGCCCCAACACTATGTAAATCATCCCTCATGCTTGCAATCGCCACACCAAACTTCGACCTCCTTTCTCCCTCATTGTTCTAGCCTTAGGCGGCCTAATTCCTCCTTCTAACCCTCCTGCTGCTCCAAGCAGTGTCTCTGCATAGCCCTTTGGGTGTTCCTTCTCCTCGCCACCTCTCACCAACCTGACGCCCGCCACCACTCTGCGGGGTCACGAAGAACACAAATGGCTGCTAAGAAGCATCCTCCTGCTCATCATGCCCCCAATCCCCATTTATGCCAGTGAGCCCTCCCGTCGTGTTTCATGACTCACACGGAGCTTTGCACAAGGGGGAGGGTGACCAAGAACTGATCTGTCCAAGCTGAACCAACCGAGCCACAAAATGAACTAGTAAATCATGTCTGGACCAGCCTATTGAAGGATCAAACTAGACCCTGAACCAAGAGAGATGCCTCATCTACATGGCTCAATCTGGGCCATCCATCGTGCATCTAAGGGGCATCCTTTTTCCATATTTAAGGTATTTCTGCTTCTCTCTGTTCAAAATTCAAATAAATGGATGAATCTTGCAAAAATCATATCTCTAGATTCCTAGCTCCAAATAATTCGAATAAATAATCAATTTTGATCAGAAAAACTCAAAAAACCCACTAAAAATACTTGAATCCTAATTCTTGATATTTCTCACTGATATCCCTAGATCTTGTTCCTTTTCTTATTAATTTGTTTAATGATTCAATAATGATGTTTAGTCTCTAGAAACCTTACTATCTGACTCTGATGTCTCTATTTGAGACTCTAAAAGAATACTTGACTCATTAGTGAATCTAGATCTAAACTTTAGACTTGTTCAAATCTTGAATATTATTTCATGCCATAAAGTGATGACTAATCTTGATTCTGACTCTAGAATTGTCATATGGTGAATATAAGTGTACTATATCTTGTGACCTACCTGATCTAGACCCTTGAACTTATTTCCTTGATGAAGATCTATAAACTTGAATTATGACTTGGACAATGATCATAAATTAGGGATAACACATATGATCCTAGAAAACCTAGGTAAGTCATTCACACTCGAATATATTGTACACTTGAAATAATGTTTGACATATTGAAATATTTGTTGATTATAAGTGAATGACCTAACCCTAAGGTTGACATAGGGAGAAGTGCAACCCTAATCTCAAGTATTAAAACATGATATTCTGAACATCATGGTCTTGACCCTTGACCCAATCTTGATCATTTAGGATCTTACACGAAGGGTTGACCTATTGACTCAGATATTGATCTATACTCAAAATCCTCGGTGAAATGTACGCTATTATACCTCCTATTTGGTTGTAATGTAGATACTTTTTATGTATCTCTTGATTGTATACTTGGTTATATACTTGGTTGAGCTATTGTTCCCTATTAATTAGGATTATGTATTTCTTATATTATATTTTGAGACAAAGTGGAAAATAGAAATGGCATGCCCATTATGACTGCCCATATATTGATAATGATGATGATGATGATGTTGATAATGTTGATAATGTTCATATTGAGAGCAAGAAACCCCTCATTCGGAGTTGGACTTGTACATTGACCTCCTATCTCCTATGGTGAGAAGGATCCTGGTGACCTCCCCATCGCATTGGGGTAATAGAGTCACATAAAATATATAAGCATGCTTATTGATTACAGCATAATGGGAACCCGTAATAAAAAGTGAATTGTTTTGAAATAAATATCTTGTCGAATAAATGTTGGTTTTGCTAATTGCTCATTATACTTTTGAAATATAAGTCATGGAAAGTACACGAAATTTCTTATAAACTGTTTTACTTGATTTTGATAATGTACCATGCAATTGCATGATTGTGTCTCAATTTTCGTGATTTTAGGAAATACAATGGAACACTGATCAAGATCACTTCCGCACTCTACAAAGATAAATTGGATATATCTCCATATGGGGTTAGTTTGTTCTTTAATTATCCAGTTTTTGAGTTATTATTTCTTATTATATATGCCAGTGTGATAGATCCTATTAGGCCACTCAGGGACGGGCGCTTCAATCCTTTTACTACTATCTAGGTAGTAGGAATTGGATTGGGGTAAGAATGGTTCCGTGACAGTTGGTCTTAGATCTTACACACTCTCATATTTTTTAAGTAAATAATTTCTCAAGTCTCTTACACCCAAGAAACCCTAAAGTCCATAATGGTGAAAATTGAGGTGTCTAGGCTCAGGGTCCTGGCTTAATTTCTCCTATCTGTCTTCACGGTGGCTGAGATCCCCCGCTCTACCTGGCCTTAATTGATCCAAAACTGGACCTAAAGGTTCTCTTTTGAAACCCTAGAGAGTCTTCTGGTATCTCATCTCTTCTTTAAAGACTATCCTAAGACACCCATGTAGATGAAGATTAGGTAGTCTTCTCATCCCCTCATGTGGTCCCTTCTTGTGACCTTTTACCATATGATGTCTCGATTATGGGTAGCATATGCATGGGAAAAATGAACATCAATGGACATTTTTGAAAGTTGATATCATGATTTGACCTTAATTTGAAACTCAATTTTGATCAATGAATGTTGAAATCAAATAATCATACTTTACTTTTCATGCAAACTCAAATTAGCTAAAACTTGACTATATGCTTCCTATGTTTGAGGTGAATGATATGAATTATGATATGGTGAAATAAGAATGACTTATACCTTATACCTTATTGTTGATAAGGTCCCTATTTGATTAAGCCAATGTTGCCCTATTGTTGATTAAACCTCAAACATAGTTAAGAAAACTCGTATCCTATTTTATATACATTTTGACCATGCTATCAAGTGACTAAGCCTAAGACTCACATTATCATGATGTAAGACTATGATGCAAAAAACAGTTTTCCTATTGACTATTGATGCCTTTTACAATCTCGATTTTTATATGATGATTATGGGCTTAGATTTTTCACTATTACGCTCTAATTCCTCAAATGCCAAATTCAAATCCTCAATTCCCAAATTATATCACTGCCTTGATCATGAAAAGAAAGGAATGCAACTATTACCTTGACTTTGTAAATTTATGACATTATTACCCTATTATGATCTTGAATTTTGATCTCATGACCTCAGGGAATATGATTTAATCATTGGCACTTTCCCTATTTTTGAATAGTATGAAACCATAAATGTGATATACTTTGAAATCGACCTATATGATTAAAGGACTCACAAATCAATATACCTTGCAGATGGCCCCACAAACCCGTAGTCAAAAGGTAAGATTCCTTAGAACCAATGATGATCAAGGAGAAACGATTGATACAAGGAAGATTGATGAAGAAAAAGTCGAGGATGATATAGACAAAGGAAAAAGACCTAGGCTTGATGATGGTAATAGGGATGATGCTTGGGAAATGCAAAACAATTTACTAATGGATGTTATGACCAAATGGGTGAGATACACAACATCAATAATTCCTGGAGGAGTCTAAGTCACCATGACTGACTTTACCCCTACATCCTAGCATGTAGTCATGGAGATAGAGACAAAGATGGAAGTTGGAATTCCAAAGGAGGACATGTGCAATCACAACCTTTGAAGGCACCACTAGATCCAGATTTTGATATGGTAATTATGTAACTCTTTGTAACTTTTCCTTTTTGAAATAAAACCTTGTACTTACTATATGTTGAGAAATGGAAATGTGATGCCCTTTCGGAACCTATCTTTGGATTTGAAAATTCGTGTCTGGTTTGAATTTTGACTCCCATACTCAAATTTTGAATTTTTGACTCAACCATGTTGACCTACAAATGGGCCATTCATTGTTGTAATACATGACTCAAAATCATGAGATCTTGACTAGTTGTATTTTGAGGATGGTAACATTGAAAATATGTATAGGATTAATTTCCTAAAATGACCTAGGTTTGGATCATTCGCCCACCCTGAATATACTTGATAAAGAAATTGATATTGGAATCTTGATAATGTTGCTAGGTTGTTGATATGGGTGAGTGACCACACCGATGGTCTGGATAGGAATAGAAACCCTAGACTTGCAAGTTTGAAACCCAAAATATGAATATTTGAATCTTGACTCTTGAATAACAAACTTTTTAATGCATGACCCTTTGGTCCATGACACTTATTCTCGACTATCGATCTCAATTTTTCTCTCAGACATGATTTGTGAGTGAACTCAATTGGTGAATTTTGACCTTTAACCTTCATATTGATCAATACAAATTTATGATAAATTGTTGATGAGTTGATGATGTAGAGGATATCATTTTGATTATATAATTGAGGACACTCCAATATTTGAGGATACGACCTAGATTTTGATGATCCCAGTTTTGAGGATGTTGTTGAATTTTGGGAACAAAATTCCTTTTTAAGGAGGGAAGGGTGTGACAAAGTGGAATTTTACATAAGTATGAAGTAATTACTCTTTTGACCTCATTATATACACTAATGGTCCCAAATTATTTTTCTTGGCTCCTAAATCAATGTTGAGACTCAAATACGAAATATGGTGATTAATGTGAACTTTATACACATTATAACACCACAAATTGGATTTATTCATCACTTTGTACAAATAAAAAAATTGATCCATCAAACTTCATCTTTTTGTTCTCAAACTTTTTCTAAAGGTTCTCCACATTATTGTGAAGCTGCGATCTAAATTTGAGAACGATTGGACATTCCTACAATTTTCTATGGATTATTGAATTTAAGTGTTGAAAACCCTTTAATTGCCTATTTATTTCTACCTTTTATACCTCAATGATTCAAGGCTCACTTGGGGGACAAAATCTGGCCCTTGGATCCACCTTCCCTCAGATCCCATCTAGATCAAATGGACTAGCCTTTGTCTTATACCTCACACTAATTATGGGGAGGAGCAAATGAAACCCAATCAAGCAAACTCGCACCTAAGACCCCGATTTGAAATTCCAATCAAGAGCGAACGCTCATCTCACAAATACGAACTAAACGAACCCTATTTTGAAGTAGTTTCATGCTCTATCCAGCCACCAAAATGAGTGTTTCTCTCCCCTCTCACTTCGGCGAGCATAGCCACCACCCCAACCTCGATCTATCCCTAAAACCCTAGCCCCAACACTATATAAAGCGTCCCTCATGCTCACAATCACCACACCAAACTTTAACCTCCTTTCTCCCTCGTTGTTCTAGCCTTATGCAGGAGAATTCCTCCTTCTGGCCCCCCTTCTACTCCAAGTAGTGTCGCCGCACAGCCCTTTGGGTATTCCTTCTCCTCGCCACCTCTCACCAACCCAACGCCCCCACCACTCCACGGGGTCGCGAAGAGCATGAACGACTGCTTAGCAGTGTCCTCCTTCTCATCATGCCCCCAATCCCCATTTGCACCATTGATCCCTCCTGGCGTGTTTCATGACTTGCACGGAGCTCTACGCAAGGGGGTGGGTGACCAAGAACTGATCGGTTCAAGCTGAACAAATCAAACCACAAAGTGAACTGGTAAATCATGTCTGAACCGGCCTATTGAAGGATAAAACCAAACCCTGAACCAAGAGAGATGCCTCGTCTATGTGGCTCAATCTGGGCCATCCATCGTGCATCTAAGGGGTGTCCTTTTCCCATATTTAAGGTATTTCTGCTTCTCTATGTTCAAAATTCAAATTAATGGATGAATCTTGTAAATATCATATCTCTTGATTCCTAGCTCCAAATAATTCGAATAAATAGTCAATTTTGATCAAAAAAACTCAATGAACACATTAAAAATACTTTTGAATCTTAATTCTTGATATTTCTAACTGATATCTCTAGATCTTGTTTTTTTGCTTATTATTTTGTCTAATGATTCAACAATGATGTTAATATCTACAAACCTTACTATCTGACTCTAATGTCTCTATTTGAGACTCTAAAAGAATACTTGACTCGTTAGTGAATCTAGATCTAAACTTTTAACTTATTCAAATCTTGAATATTATTTCATGCCATAAAGTGATGACTAATCTTGCTTTTTGACTCTAGAATTGTCATATGGTGAATATAAGTGTACTATATCTTGTGACCTACCTAATCTAGACCCTTGAACTTATTTCCTTGATGAAGATCTAGAAACTTGAATTATGACTTGGATATTGATCATAAATTAGGGTTAACACATATGATCCTAGAAAACCTAGGTAAGTCATTCACACTCGAATATATTGTGCACTTGAAATAAAGTTGGACATATTGAAATATTGGTTGATTATAAGTGAATGACCTAACCCAAAGGTTGACATAGGGAAAAGTGTAACCCTGATCTTGAGTATTAAAACACGATATTATGTACATCATGATCTTGACCCTTGATTCGATCTTGATGATTTAGGATCTAACTCGAAGGGTTGACCTATTGACTCAGATATTGATCTATACTCAAAATCCTCGGTGAAAGGTATGCTATTATACCTCCTCTTTGGTTGTAATGAAGATACTTTTATGTATCTCTTGATTGTGTACTTGGTTATATACTTGGTTGAGCTATTATTCCCTATTGATTAGGATTCTGTATTTCTTATATTATATTTTGAGACAAACTGGAAAACATTAATGAAATGCCCATTATGACTTCTCGTATATTGATAATGATGATGATGATGTTGATAATGTTGATAATGTCGATATTGAGTGCAAAAAACCCCTCATTCAGAGGCAGACTTGTACATTGACCTCATGTCTCCTACGGTGAGAAGGATCCTGGTGACCTCCCCATCGTGTTGGGGTAATAGAGTCACACAAAAGATATAAACATGCTTATTGATTACAACATAATGGGAACTCATAATAAAAAGTGAATTGTTTTGAAATAAATATCTTGTCAAATAAATGTTGGTTTTGCAAATTCATCATTATTCTTTTGAAATATAAGTCATGCCAAGCACACTAAATTTCTTACAAACTCTTTTACTTGATTTTAATAGCGTACCATGCAATTGCATGATTGTGTCTCGATTTTCTTGATTTTAGGCAATACAAAGGAACACTGATTAAGATCGCTTCTGCACTCTACAAAGATAAATCGGATATATCTCCATATTGGGTTAGTTTGTTCTTTAATTATCCAGTTTTTGAGTTATTATTTCTTATTGTATATGCCAGTTTGATAGATCCTACCGAGCCACTCAGTGACAGGTGCTTCAATCCTTTTACTTCTTTCTAGGTAGTAGGATTGGGATTGGGGTAAGAATGGTTCTGTGACAGAAGGTGTCTTATAAGTTGAAGATGCCACCTGATTTGCACAGGTTGCATCTGATCTTTCACATTTCCATGTTAAGGAAGTGTCACCCTGACACAAAGCTTGTTTTGTAGCTTGCGTAGGTTGAGTTAGAGGAGGATGTGTCATATGTGGAGGGTCCTATTTTAATCTTGGATTAGAGGGTGAAGAATTTGATTAAGAAGGATATCATTTTGGTTAAGGGTTTTTGGCATCAGCATGGTGTTGAGGAAGCCATGTGGGAGCTGGAGGACGAGATGTGTAGGAAGTATCTATCTCTTTTCATGTTGGATTTTGAGGGTAAAATCCTTGTTAGGGGTTTATGGTTGTAAGACCCCTAACCTAGTGTAGTTCTTGATCTTTCTTGCTTTTCTTAATAAGATGCTTAAACCTTATTATGATCATGTGATGCACCTTAAAAATATGTGACAAGTTTATGTTTTCAGTTTGCTCCAGTTTGATTCATGTTTGAGGTAGTTATGCTATATGTATGTTTATTTTGGACCAAGTTACAACTTACCCATGTTGAGGGTTTATCCTGCAATTTGTCACATGTTGGATGTGCCTCCTATGTTTTATCATCATGAGATAGAGATAATTAATCATAGGGGTTCCTTGTTGCACCTTGGTTGGCGAGGTGTCATCGAGTGTGTTGATGTTGCGGTATGCATGGTTTCATGGATGCATGAGTTTATGGTGGTGTCGACCATGTTGTTGCTCCTTAAGTCTAGCGCCCGACGTGCTTTGTATCCTTGAGAGTGTTTTGACCGAAGCACCTTTCTTTATTGTGTTTGTAGTGACCTATGTGCCTTATCTAAGGTTTTGGTCGCTAGGGTTTGGCTTGTGCTTTGGTGTATCAACCTTTTGTCTTGGGTGACATGGGTAGCAGTCTCTACCATGGTAACCCTTGGTTTTATTTTAACCGAAGGAGGGTTGGGTGGCCTAGTTGTCTCTACTCAACCTTGGTTTAACGTTCTTCCTTACATGCATACCTTGAGTGCTTGCATGGCTGAGATTCTTGATGAACAAAAGTCATGAGAGGATTTGGTATCTTGACACCTCATATCTCTCACCTATCTCTTACCCTTGGGTATTTATATCCCTTTTTTCACATTCAAGAAACCCTTTTAGCTCTCTTCTTTCTCTCTTCTTGCTTGAGGTCAACCCTTGAGCTTTATGGTGCAAGTGGAGGTGCTAGATCTTGAAGGAGAAGGTGGTTGAACCATTGCATGTAGTGATCTAGGGTTTGATCATCTTCCTTGTAGTGGTTGTTGGTGAACCTTGACCTTAGTAAGTGGTTTAATTTCCTTGATCTCCTTTTACTTGAAATCCTACCCTTTCTTTATTCTCTCATCTAGACTATAATTATCCATGGTTTCTTTCTTGAGGAACTTCTCTCCAACAGAGGTTGAATCCATGGTTCTCCATGGTAGTGCTTAAGTGAGATGAAGATCTCCTCTTTCCCCTTTCTTTTTCGGCCTAGGGTTTGTACCCTCTTCTCTTAGAGCATCCTTTGAACTTGGTTTTCTCTTCTTCTCTTGAGGTGATCTTGCTTGGTCGTGGAGTTGAGACAAGCTTGGTGTTTCCTTCACTCTTGGAGCTTTTGGCTTTGGAGTTCACCTTGACCTCAAGTCGGGTTATATAATTTTACCCTCTTCTATTGTTGCACTTTTATCTTGCTTGCATGCTATTGTTACATCTCTAAAATGTGATCATAAGTTGTGAGTAGATGCCAACTTGATTTAGAGTTTAATATTATGAAGTACTCTTGAATAGATTGATCTTTCTCCTAAACCCTAATTCTTGAACCTGAGATGTTATGGATGGAGAGTGGAGTTGTTGATTTTTACATGCTTTTGGAATGATGTTTTTACATCTATGTTTATGGTTCGAATATCTTATTAAAGATAGTATTTTGATTCTCACATGCATGTGGTTATCACTTGGTTTTCTCTCCCATAGCATGGTTTCCATGGTTACCCTTGTGACACTTGTTTTAGGGTTTTTGTGATCGTTATGTTCATGAAGTGTATCCCTTAGACTTTTTAGATTTTATTGTTGAACAAACCCTAAACCTTATATGTTTTGAACAATATGTTGAGGTTGTTCGCTCTCTTCAATCACTATGGTTTTGGTATAAAGTGAGGTGGTCACAATATGGTGTTTAACCCCTTCTAGTCACTGTATGTTTATCTTATTGGTTTCTACCCTTGCCCCTTGTTGAGGTTGCTACATATGCTTTTGGGTCATCTTAAAATGTGAGTGGTCTTTGGGATTAACTTGCATTATGTTCATTTTTATTGATCTTTTGTTGTGGTCGATACACATGGAGTACCCTTTGTGGTCTCTATGATTTGCAACCTTTGTTGTAGTAGCTACATGTGATGGTATGAGATGGTTTCTATGTTTGACATGAGCTGGCTGCTACACAAGGTAATGTGTTGTGGTCGCTAGAGATGTTCACCCCTTATGCGGTCTCTATATGTGTTGAGATGTGTGGTCACTACATGATCATGGTCACTACATGTTGTTGTTTTTATGTGAGGTTGTTTATGGTGGTAATGCTTAACCCTAAAGTGTTCTAAGAATGTGGGAAGTGATGTACCTAGGGTTTGATGTTGAATGATGTTATGGAAACCCTAGTCAACTATCTATGAGAAACCCTAACCCTAATTATGAGTATAGGAAGTAATGTTGATCTTTCTTGAAGTGATTATCATATAATGAAGTTTTCTCTCTCCTATTTGTGTAACCCTATTATTGCAGGTTGAATGAACATCATATCCTATGGTTGTTGTGGTATCTCTGATGTGACTCATGGTGTTGATTATGAGTCTTTATGAGGCTTGATGATATAATGATGCTACACAAGGACTATGTATTTGGGTCTTTTGATGTGTCATAGGCTTAGTGCCTAATTGGAGTTGATATACATTAATGATGTGATAATGTATGGTTATCCCATGACGATATGATCATGGTGATGGCCTGGTATAAGGCAGTATCATTTGATGGTGTGATCATCTTTATGCTTAATACGTTTTATATCTTATAATGTTGCAACCTACCCCTCTCTTTGTAGAATGTGTTTTGGGTTTGTACGTTGTAACTTGATTGATGTACTAAAAGATACCCAATTGGCTTAAATAGTCTAGTGGAACCCAAATTATATAGGTTTCACTGAGACATAGATCTATATATAGTGTCAGTACTTGCTTGATGGTGAAATGAGTAATTCCTACGGGAAACTCGTAGTGTATATTGTTGAATATGTGGGGGTGCAAGTTGAGGGTATATCCTTACATCTACAATCATTGGTTTTGGAGGATGTTGTGGTCATGCCTCGATAAGAGAATGGTCAAAACTATATATCAGATGATATGTATTCAGGGATGGTTATGATTATACCCTGGTAGGAGAATAGTTGTGGTCATATCTCACTAGTGTCGTGCCTATATACCAAGGCAAACTAGGTTGAATTGTAGTTTGACTCTATATGTCATTACAGCGGACTCATACTGACCGAGGGTGTGGGATATCATAGGAGTCTAGCTCTCCTGGATCTTGTATGGAACTGATTTCAACTTAGCGGTGGTCAGTTGGAGTATGAGTGGTATACCTCATCTCCATAGGGTATAATAGAAGATGTAATACAGTCATGTTGTATTCTTTTTAGGGTTAAACATGAATCACATTGGATGACCCTTTGCCTAGTTTCTTATAATGATTAGTTGATAATGGTTATACATGTTATTCATAATACTTCTAAAATCATATGATGTTCTATTGATCAGTTTATAGCTACTTAAACTGTTTTATCTATGTTATCAGTTTAAGGTGTTCATTTAGCTGAATCTTCTCATCTTATTAATGGATTTGCTTTCCTGCTATATATCTATCTATGTTAATAATAGTTGTTGATGGAGATTTATATCTCTCATTGGGACACTGATCTCACCCTGTGGGTTTCCACATCTTTTAGGTGGTCATGCATGATGAGGTAGAGATCGCGTAGTCGAGGAAGAGCAGCAAGGAGAGAAGTAAATGTTGAAGGTTGGATATACAACTAGTGTTTTGTAGTAGAGTCCTATATGTCATCCCTATACTCTCAATATGATGACTGTTACCACACAAAGTGAGATTACTCAAAATAAAGTGCAGAATTACCATTAACAATAATATTACCACAAAATAGGGTAAACTAATATCATTTGGAATAAACTATCTAAAGTGGAAGTATTTTATAAAAAAGCCTTCAACTCAGGCCATCTATATTCCATATATTCCAAAAGATGTTACATATCATGTTCAAAGACTGTCAAGCCACAATTGTTACATATCACCACCTATTTATATGTACATGCTATTTCTATACACTCATGGCACAAATCCAAAATCTACGTGTCCATATACAAAACAACAAAATCTTCCCAAAGACTCGAGAGTACAGGGACGACACAGAGGACTCTACTACAGAACTATAACAGCAAGTCCAACCTCTAGTAGTCACTTCTCTCATTGCTTCTCAACACCTGGACCATGACCTTGACCTCTGCATCCATAACCACCTAAAAAGTTGTAGAACCAATGGGGTGAGTCCAAAGGTCCCAACGAGATATATAACTCTTTGTCGACATCTATTCTAAGCATAGTAAGATAAATAGAGTAGTAAAGTAAAGCAGTTAATACTGGTTAAGCAGTTTAAGAACTTGCAACTAACCAGTATAACATCTTATATTTTTAGAAGAAATATGAAGAACATGAATAACTAATATAAACTAAACAATACAATAAATAAGGCATGTGTTCCTTCAATGTGATTCGTATTGTCCTTAAGAAAATATACTACACGTCTATATTTTCACTTTAGTTATATGCCATGAGGATTTTAGGCGTGCCACTCAAATCCAACTGACCACTGCTAAGTCGAAATTTGTACCATACAAGATCAATGGAAGAGTCGAACACCAAGATCATTACCAGCACTGTTTGGTGAGTTTAAGTTTGTAATGCGGTGACATAATAGTCCAACTACTAGACAGCAACATATAGTCACAGCTATAGTCATGTAGAGACAGCAACTCATAGTCAAACATATGGTCTTGTAAAACAACTAGCCTGTCTTGGTACATGGCACAACGCTAGAGAACAAACTCATACAAGGTTGTTATATAACAAAGTATTATACCATTATTTCAACAATTTAAGGATACAAGGAGTTATATCCACTGGTACCCTGCATATTCAACAATATGTGCTTTGAGTTTTCCGTAGGAGTTACTCATTTCATCATCGAGCTAGATACTGACACTAAAAATGGATCTATGGTACAAGGAAGCTATATGATCAGGGTTTCACTTCATTAGATATTCCCATTGGGTGTCTTTTAATGCATCAATCCAGTTATAATGTATTAACCCTAAACAAATTCTATAAAATTAAGGTAGGATACAACATTAGAAGATACAAAAATACAATGTGAGAACTTGTCTCATCATCACATCACTATGGGATATCAATCCCTCAATTTATGCATAAAGCACTTGCTAGATCATTAGACCAATTCATATAACTTCTTGCACTTTGATTATCACAATATGCCTCATAATTACTCTTAATCACCACCCTATATCACATAGGGATCATAATAGCATACGCATAGCTATGACATTCATCTCACATGTAAGTTAGTCTTACACAATTAGGAGAAAGAAAACACAATCATATATTGAATACTTTGAGTAGTATGAGTGCATATGTCATGTTATCACAAGATTAGGTTTAGGGTTCATATGCATATCTGATTAGGGTTTCATCATAGCCCTCAACCACTAAACCCTAATTATATCATCTCCCATATTGTTGGAGAGTATAAGAGTTAAGCATTATTGTTGATGATTAAGAATTCACAACTAGATTACCATGTGAAGACCATTAACATGAGTTGCGGGCAATTGAAAAGTAAATGATGTAACTTGTACTATGTATCACTCATATACCTATATAGGAGTGTCAACCTTGTTCATCAACGTGTTGTTGCGACTGAGACACATCAAGGTGTGTTGCAACCAACACACCTACAACATCACATCACGACCGAAACATAGGTCGTATGTAGCAAGGCACCTCGACCCACCATCCAATAAAGGGCCACGACAAGCACCTAATATCATGGTTACAACTGAGACACATCAACGTGTCTCGACCTAGCATGTGTTGTAACCATATAACAACCCAACCCAAACATAACGTCATGACTGTGGCACAAGGAGATACCAAAAAGGGGTGTCATGGCCAAGACACCACCAAGGCATTGTGATCCAACAACTCAAGGTGTTAACCCACTAGTATCACAACCACAACCAACATGTTCTTGACCAATTACATCCCTAACACAACTTGCACATATATCTCAACCCCCATACTTAGCTAGTCTTGTCCGCAACATCGACCAATAGGTTGAGTGTGTTGGTTATGTATGCCCAAGAGCCAATCATGTGATGATTGTAATGGCATTACTTGAAAAAATGATTTGATTATAAATAAAGGAAATCTTCCAATCATTCTATTTAATTTAGTTATGAGATATATGTAACATTATAAGTGTCTAGAGAATTATATTACTCAATGATGTATGTATTCAAGTTACAATCCTTGTGGATGAGATCATACGGATGTTAAGAGAAAATATACATATTATCATTATGTCCCTGATCGATTGTCATTGTGGAAGGTTGATAGAAAACAATGACACATAAGATCCGAGTGTGAGTTGGTTGATGACTAAATCCCATTAGTCAAGATATGGCGATATCAAACAATTCACATAGATACATGTCAGAGAACAATGTATCAGACAGACCCACCATGAGACCACCACATGGAAGCCATCATAATGGAAGTCATAGTCAACTCTCATAGTGATGGTGGTGGTTGTTGTTCTTAGACTTGAAATCACTACACTCAACACATGTCGTTGGGTACACTTTGACATCATCAAATGTAGTCCTTAAATATGGGTTGTTATAATGGTGATGATTGAGGGGCTTTAACTCATGGGGATTGACTATGAGTGATAGACATGTGATTTGTCCCTCCTAATAGAGTGTGATGTCCTAGGCCTCTTGATAAGTGAGACTGAGAAAAGCATAGCCATATGCATGTGAGTCCGTATGTGATATTGAGCTTACATATATCTCAAACAGCCTTCTCTTGGTTCAAGAAACAAGATTGAATAATAATGAGGGTGAGTGCTCCATGCCTTTAGTTCAATTTGGACATCAGTGACAAAGGAACTATACAAACACTACAATACCATACATAGATTATAGGTTGAAGTTGTTCCCCAACTTTTCCATTTACTTGGGTAGAAATGATGTGTGACTAGACACCATTGTTTGCTTGTGATGTCATAAGTTGTTATGGACACTCACTACCACTAGTACAGATAACACCTTTAGCGTCAGTTAAATAAGCCTTTTGACGTCGGTTTAGAAGTGACACCCAAGTGGGTGACACTAAAAGTAGATGCCTTCAACGTCGGTTACATAACTGATGACATAAAGCCTTCCCCGATTGCAACCCAAATCAAAAGTGCCAGTAGTGGGACCATAGGCATTAGTTATTAGTTCCAAAACTGACACCACTTCCCATAGGTGTCGGTTTTCTAAAAATAATTTATGCCTATGTTTTGTTTTGTTTTTCTTATCAGCTTGTAGGCCTACTGTCAGACTGGTCAGTAGGATGCAAAACATGCAGTTCAGTTATGAACTGTAGGTTTACATCATCCTTTGATTTCAGCCAACAACAGGCCACAAACCTACAATATTAACAAGATGGACAATATTATAATATATGGATCATGTGATTCACACACATGTATAAGCACATTTAATTCAATATATATTCATCACACACATGTAGAAACTTGTAGTTCCATCATCATCATCATATGAGATTATATAATATATGTTGTATGGTATATATCGACTTCCAATGTAGCATACCTATTTTTTGCAAACTGATTTCAATTCAAATATGTTTGGTTACACAACATAAATTAACTTTAATATTATAAAAATTTAGGCTTACTTAGGTCGTGGTCATTTTGTTTTTGTAATACAAATGCAAAATGAAAATGAAAATGACATATAGTAATGAACATGGAGCGGTGTTGTTGTCCAAAATAGTAACTAAACAATGGGGTTGTTGTACCCCTAAAAATGCACATAAGTAAAATAACTGGGAAGAGAGAGACACAACTAGACTAGATACACAACTTAAACAACAACAACATGATCCGAAATCAACAATTGTGAGGGCCTTTTTCATTATGGTGGTCTTCCCCTGCAATTTTAACAACAAAAAATAGCTATGAATTTTGATTTTAAGACAAAAAGTGGAAACACAAAATAAGACAGGAAAGTAAATTTGTTTCTTGGACCTACCTTGGTTTTTTTGTTGATGTTTAGGTGGTGTGGGGCTCGTCATTGTCTTTAGATGAATCTGAACTGATGGTGATAAGGAAATTGACAGTGCCAAAAGGAATAAAAGAATTGGGTGTGTTCTCATCATCATCATCATTGCTATCCTCTATCGAGTGATCAAATCATTTGAGATGATCGGGCATCTCATTGTTGATGTTGGTTATCCAAACATTGATGGTATTATGGTCAATTGGATGAACAAAAAGCTTGTCACTACGGCCCAATAGCATCTTCCTAACCCACTCGCACCAACTGGATGTGGATACAAGATTTCTGACATCATCGTACTTAACCTCGATAACAGATGTTGAATTTCCAAATTTTAGGTACACTTCACCAGCCTTGTAGCGTCTTTCGTTTAGATAATGCTAATTTTTAGGTATAGTGAGTTGTGCTAAGGAACAATCATCTAGGAACAAACATTGGGGTAGAGGCCCAGGCCATGGTGACCATTGAAGATCTAGATGTTATGCCTACAACAATGTAAAATAATGTTGAGAAAAAGTAATATGAAAAGTACTAACAACAGACAACAACATGGGTTATTTCATATTCATGGCGGAGAAATAATTGTTTCATACAAATACATAACATATTTTCTACGTAGTTAACTGCAAACGAAGCAAACATAGTAAATCAAATACAAACTGGCATTCATTGCACTAAGTTATTCATTGTATCTATTAAACTGAAAAATAAATGTGTAGTCGGTAGTACGTAGTGAAATAAACATGGGGGTAGAGGCCCAGACCATGGTGAAATAAATTGAAAAACCAATTATACATTACATTTTGAAATTACTTAGCATCATCACCATCATCATTGAAATTACTTACAATATAAATCCTTGAATGAAACATTCGATTACATGAAAATCACAAATAGCTTTTTTTTTGAAATAGGTAACTATATTTCCAAAAGGAGCTTGTGAGGAACATGACCTACAAAGAAAACATGTACATGGGGTATCTATCTATAAAAACCCAAGTATCTTTTAGCCTGTTTAGTCACACCCGACTAAAGGCCTTTTCTAGTTTTCAGTATGCATTTAAGAGTATTGGATATCTTATCAATAATGATATCTTCATTACATTCTTTCCTGCCATGAGTTCTATTGTTTCTTTCCTCCCACACAAAAAAGCAAACACTAGATAAGCAAAGCCCTCCCATCACCAACTTTGCTTTTCCTTTGAGTAGATTATCAACCTTTCCAATAGTCTCCTGTAGATTATCCTCTAGGATCTGTCCCGATTCGTTTCTCAAACAAACTATGGCCCAAATTTTCTTGAAATAGGGGCATTTTCCGAACAGATGTTTGTGGTTATCCTCTTCCCTTCTGCACATCGGACATAAAGGCTCCACCTACAGCCCCCATTTCCTCATCCTATCCCTGGTAGGGAGTTTGGCAAGGATAGCTTTATACGTGGTTGTGCTTCATTTTGGCATGTGGTTGGAATTCCATAGCAACTGAGCCCATGGGACATCCTCCTCCGTACTAGTGTTGATCCACGATACCCTCCTCTGCCCAGCGAGAAAGAAGGCACCATTCTGATTAACACTGTATAGGATGCAAACCTCCACCCATATATTACACATTCTTCTCCACATTCTAGAAGAGTGAGCATCATAACCATGATGTAGGCCATCATATCTCCTTATAATCCAGGAGGACCACAGGTTGTCTTTTTCGGTCAAGAACCTAAAAATTATCTTGCATTGACTCTGCCTAACTAGTTCCTCGATGGGCAGTAGGTTCAAACCTCCTTTCATGAAAGGTTTAGCAATGGTATCCCATGCCACTCCATGCCCTCTTCCTCCTCACACAAAGTTGGCAATGATTCTCTGGATATTATTAGCAGTTGGGTTGGGTAATTCACAGACCTCATACCATAAGCACACCATTGCAAGGAGCACAGTCCTAGAAAGGAGCAACCGACCTACCATAGATAATTTCCCAGGTGACCATCCTTCAATCTTGGTTCTCATTGAGTCCAGACATAACAAGAAATCATTTGATGACCCCTTGCCTCCCGCAATCGGAGCCCCCAGATATCTTGTAGGTAGACTACCCATTTTTATGCCCACATCAGTTCTAATCCTCCCCCTTCTAGCATCATAGGATTTGGAGAGATAAACCCTAGATTTTATCATACTAATGTATAGTCCAGTCAGTCTTCCAAAACACATAAGCACTCATTTGAACTCGTTCAGCCTCTTAGCATGTCCAGTGGAGAACAACAACACATCATCTGCAAAGATGAGATGTGTGTTGACTTTCACATTCTTAACTTTGAAAGATATAATCATACCCTTAGCTTCAGCTTCCATAATCATTCTAGTTAGGCCCTCCATAACTAGGGTAAAGAGAAAAGGAGATAAAGGGTCTCCTTGTCTCAACCCATTCGTTGCTTTGAACATACCCACTAGGCCACCATTCAGAAGGATAGAGAAGGACATGGTTGTCACACATTCTTGAATTATCTTGATCCATCTCTCACTAAATCCAATGGCCTTCATAATCATCCACAAAGCCTCCCAGTTAACGTGGTCGTAGGCTTTAGTCAGGTCGACCTTCGTACATGCTTTGGAACTGTGATTCTTCTTCTTGAAATCTGTCAGGAACTCAGTAGCCAGTAACGTGTTGTCCTCAATTCTTTTGCCTCTTATGAATGCAATTTTCTCCTTCGAGATGATTTCAGGGAGGACCTCCTTCAGTCGACCTGCAATAACTTTAGAAATAATTTTATATAAGATGTTACAGTAGGCTATAGGCCTGTAGTCAGCAATGCTTTCAATCTCTCTCTTCTTCGGTATGAGCTTGATGAAGGCATGGTTGACCGCTTGAACCATCCCATGTCCCTCCATAATCCACCTCATAGCCTTGGTGATATCATGCTTCACCACCTCCCACATGCTTTGGAAGAACTTGGCATTCATGCCATCGGGCCCTGGTGCCTTACTGGCATTAATAGAGAAGAGGACCTTCTTAACTTATTCCTCCTCCACCTACGCACACAGCATTTTATTGGTTGTGTCACCCACCCTCCTTAAGGGTAATAACTCCTCTTTATTTTCATTGCTCTCCTCCCCCTTGTTGTAAAGGTTGTAGAAGTAATTAATAGCATTTCTAGAGATTTTGTCTCTACTATTCAAGATGTTCCTCTTTCATCAATCAGTTCATGGATCAATTCCCTCGCCTCCTTTTTTACTGCCCTATGATAGATCCTGGTGTTTCTATTACCATCACGGATCCATTCCATCATGCTCCTTTGCCAAAAGTAAACTTCTTTAGCCTTCTTAAGCTTATGCAGCCTCTCTTCTCTTTTTACTTCTTCTTCAATGAGTTCCTTATTTAGAGGGCATTCCTGATCCTCTCCATAGTAGCCTCATAATTGATTTCTACTTCAGCAAGTAAGTTCTTCATGTTCACTTTTTCTTTACTCCACCTCTTTAGAGCTTTCTTTGTCAACTGAATCTTCTTTAAGGTTTGATATAGATCGTTGCCTTCTATCTCTGTCCTCCAACTCTCTTCTATAATATCTTTGAACCCAGGCCACTCACACCACCAGTTCAAGAATCTGAATGGTCGTATGATATGTGACTTGGTTACAAGATCGATCTTCATCCAAGAATGATCACTGAGGATGTTAGATCCTAGCTTGATGTAGGTGTTCGACCAAGCATTGATCCACTGCTCATTCACCAACCCCTTATCGATAGAACTAGCAATCCTTCTATTGTGTCCATGTTTGTTCGACCAAGTGGTCTTTCCACCCACTTTATTCAGCTCGATCAAACCTGCCTCTTCCACTAAATTGTTGAAAGAAGCAAGAATCCTTTTGGGCACTTGGTTACCTCCATACTTTTCATCTATCCTTCTAATGTTGTTAAAATCTTCGGCGATGATCCATGGGACTTTGTTCTGTGTTGTCTCCACTATGCTCATATGTAGGCTTCTCCTGTTTGCTTCCAATCTTTCACCATATACCCCCGACATGATAAAAGAGGCACCTCCTCTGTTGCAGGCCAAAATGGTCATGATCTGGTCAGTTGCATTTATCACTGCTGCATCCCAAGCTTGTTCAAGCCAACCAATGGCTATCCGGCCCCCTTCCCTCTGTTTGAGATTAGACACAGCTCTTCACCCCACAGGGAACAACGTATCAATCCTATTCTTCACATTCCTTCTAATTCTCATTTCTAGGTAAATCACCAGAGACACCCCTATCTCAGAGATGACTTTCCTCAACTCTCTTTGGCTCCTAGCCAAAGATGCTCCCCGCACATTCCATGCGAGGATAGACATCAGACGGCTTTTGGTGTCTTGCCCCCTTCGCTTGGGTGAGCATTCTTCTTCCCCTTCTTGGCTGTGTTTCTAGTCTATCTCAGGCTCTTACTACGCCCCTTCTCCAGACCTATAGCCTCTTCTCTGGTATCCAGTTCAAGAGCTGAGAAAGGATTCTCACTCCTGAATCCATCATAGGTTCTTAAGACTTCACCATTGTCAGTCTTTTCCGAATCCTAGATCTTTCCTTCTTCAACCACTATGACCTCTTGTGATGTCATCTTTGTAGTAGCAGCACTTTTGGTAGCGACGACGACTGTAGCCGCCTTCTCACTCGGTTTAGCAATTACCTTAGGAATAGCCTTCTCCTTGCCCCTCCTCTCGGTCGGGGGAGGTCTTGACTTTCCTATTATTTGCCCCTTAGCTCTTGGAGCTTCAAGAACGATCAGAGGTGCTCACATAGTTGTCTTGCTTCTTTCCCCTGGGAATTCACTAGTATTGTGCCCAAAGACCTTGTAGGAGCTACACCTGTCCAATAGAGCCTCATATCTGATTCTGACTTCCCATGCATCCCCATTGGGAAGTTTGACCATTACCTCTGTAGGAGGTTCAGCTTCTGTGGAGATCTTCACACAAAACCTGGCACAACCTTATATTGAACCATTCGATCTCCGCTCAATCGTTCTGGGTTGACCTATCGCGTGAGCAATGACCGTGATTACCCTGGAGGTCCAGTGCTTTCTGAAGCCAGGAAGGGAAACCCACACTGGTGCGGTAGTGAAGGCTACCCTCCTAGTGTCAGCTTCAAGGGTCCATTTGCGAACAAAAACCAATTGATCGTTGATGAACCATGGGCCCTTCAACATTGCAGCATTTCGATCTTGGTCATTGGCGAAGCGGGTGAGGAAGAGCCCCCCATCCAAGGTGAATACCTCGATCTCCCCCTTTGGCCTCCAATTCCTCACCATCCACCATTTTAGTTGTTGAGGATGAGCTTTCTTCCCCAATATCTAGACGATGGCAGAGAACCGATGGTAGTCCTCCATCTCCTCCATTATTGGGGCATTGAACTTCGTCCAAAGTCACTTATCCCCCTCCTTGTGGAAAGGGACCTTTGGTTCTACGGCGACCACACCTCTCATCTTTGATGGTGGGCCAGCCACTGATTTCACCCAATCTCTGTCAATGGTGACATCAGCATTGGGTGGGAACCAGTCATTGCCCCCCTTTGATCTGCTCGTCTCGACCGTGACAATGGATGTAGTAGAGGTGGAGGGGGCGGGAGGGGGCTGGGCACCCCCGATCGCCATGGCGGCTGACCTAGGGTTAATGGGTTTAGTATCTCCTAATGTTTTGAAGATGTTATAACCATGTGCAATGCAATGAAAATATAATATGAATTACAAATAACTTTTTTTGTTTACATATTTGGAACAAGCAACTAAAGATGTTTTCATTAGCCAACTATAGATGTAACCATTTTTCATGAGATAGGTTACATATTTATATGAGATAGGTTAAATGCCATATATTTCAAACTAGGGCACCATGTAAGAGATACTAATGAAAGCTACCTCTACTGATCCCTTCCACATTAAGAGCACAACTTTTCACAACAATGTATCACATCCATCTTATTTAATTACTTAGCAACATAGAATTTAGGTTAGCATCTTATTTAATTACTTAGCAAATGATGAAAGTTTCATTTGTACACATGGACAAGAATGATTACATGTGTGTCAATGAATTGTGCATGGATATGTGTGCATATGTGCATGAGGATGGAATGAAGTACAGATGCGGACTATTATATGTGTTTGATATTGCAGAGCTTGTAATTATAATGAACTATGGGCTTCATCCTTCTAAATAGTCAAATAATGGGTCTATAGACCAACCATAAAAAATTTTAACCTCAATTGTATTAAAAAAATTATGATGTTATCAATATACATTGAAAATTGAAAACATGCCTATCTTTATCAATTAAAATTTTCACTGAAACCATGATTATGACAATCTCTCTGTATATAAGTGGGACATAAAGGTAATTTTATGGTCGTGCTATCTTTAGGTGCTTCCTTGTCACTCATCAGGCAACATACATTAATGTACTAGTACACAAGTGGCCTTCAATGTCAGTTAATTAATCCCTTCAATGTTAGTTTTGAATTGCTATATTTAAATTTTATATAATGAAAAATAGTTTGAATAAGTAACTAAAATATGTTACACATACAAAATGGAGCAAAGGAACTCCATGTTCACATAATATGATCATTCTAAAACAAACAATATGAATGGAGATGTAATGATGTTTTATAATAAAATCATATTTCCTAATTTTACTTTTTTGGTAATTGCTCTCCTCTCTAGTGCCTACTTTGATCCCTCTCTAGGATTGGGCCCCACCATGTGGGAGATCGTGCCTCAGTCATAGTTTCATCAAATTCTATCACTTCCACCATATTCTGCCCCACCTCCCCCTGAGAAGGTTTGGAATGACCCCAATAGTGACATCACTGTTAGGCATGCATGGGTGAAGACTCTTCAAAAGCCCATGTAGGTCCCACATAATTGTAGACATGTGTACATCCCTATAGAATAGAAAACCCCATGATCTTGAGATTATGGTGACCTCAGGGTGAACTATGTATATATGTTCTTAATGACAAATTTAGGATGTTGTGTATAATTGAGTTGACATACTCATCATCATCGTCATCGTCGTCATCATCATCATCATCATCATCATCGTCATCCTCAATCATCATCGTCATCTCCATTAGGGGCCAACCAACACAGATCTTTCTTTTCCATCATCAATCATCATCCATCATCATCATCATCATCATCATCACCATCATTTCATCATGCATATCCTAGGTTTGTGTAACATCAATTAATTCAATTCATTCTTCCATTTTGTGTTCATTCATTCATCATTAACACTAATTAATCATTATTAATCAACTACACAAGATTGAAGAACAGTTACTAAACTAAGTTAAATCAATCACTAACAAGAGAGAAAGAAAGCAATATCAATTAATTAAATTCATTCATGCATCATTAACCTTGATTAATCAATATTAATCAACTACACAATCTTTGAGAAACTAAGTGCAAATCTAATTAATTAAGTTCATTAATGCACCATTAACCATGATTAAGAAATATTAATCAGCTACACAATCTTAGAGAAACTAAGTGAAAATCTAATTAATTAAGTTCATTAATGCATCATTAACCCTAATTAATCAATAGTAATCAACTATATAGTGGCATCATTAAGTTCAAATCGAGTACTGATTAACCACCTGTCGCACTGGTGGATCAAGTAGGATGTGGTGGCGGTGGTCGGGGGTGGAGGTGAAGGTGGTCGGCGCTAGAGGTGAAGCAGAGGAGGTGCAGGCGGTGGCCAGTGGCAATGACTGGAGCAGCTGAAGGCATCTAGAGGAAGGCTCCTCACTCCACTTGGAGTAGTTGGTGGCGGCGACGGGAGCAGGTGGTGGCGGTCGGCGACTGGATAGAAACAGTAGCTCCGACGATGAGCAGCTTCAAGCTCCTCATGGAAGCGACTGGCAGCGCGCGGAGGTGGTGAGTAGCTTCAAGCTACTTGTGGAAGCAGGCGGTCGATGAGCAGAGAAAGGGAGGCGGCAGAAAAAATTGCCAGACCTATTTCAGTCTGCTCAATTAAATAGGGGAAGGATTCGATCTGGCTCATGCGGGTGTGCTATTAAGTTAATTATCAGTGTCGGTTAATAAAATAATATGATGCCTAAAGGAATAGACGTCAGTTACAAACCTAAACCGACACCTATTTGTAATTTTTTTATTGTATAAAAATTTTCACAGAGACAACACGTGAACACACAACCTCGTCACTTTTTCTGCGAAAACTGACGCCAAATAAGGGAATGGATTTTGCCTCGTGAAGGATATTTAGTCGTCAGTTCTTTGAGAAAAAATTGATGAATAATTAATGGATAAAAACATTTGTGGGTCTTGGCACGGAACATTTTTCATCGGTGTTTGTAATATCGACGCCGAATTGAAATTTTTTGGAGGAAAAAAATTTTCCCTGAAAAATTTATTTTGGGGGTGATTTTGGATGTCGGTTGTTATGTCAAAAAACTGATGTTAAAGGAAAAGCGATACTCGTGTCTTTTGTAAATTGGCCAGCCATCATATATAGGTGTCAGTTATCATTTTAAGTCGACGTCTTAGAATATTGGTGTCATTTTTTACTTTCCAACGGATGACATCAAATATCACGTTATACGTCATTTCTGTACTAGTGTGCCAATGTAATATGGGACCTATAGGGACACACACATAGGTCTTAACCTAAAGAGGAGTTCAGATTTTGAATGACAATTTAATTAAGTGCTAAAGCATTTGGGCATTTGATTCAGGCAACAAATAGGATGACAACACCTCCAAACGCCCATCTCAAGTGTTGAGACAACTATCTGGAAGTGCCAAACGGCCGTCTCAAGAGTTGAGATGGGTGTATGGGTGTCAGGTCTAGTTGTGAATTGAAAATAGGAAAAGGAACAAACCGACCCAACCAAACGGCCTCGACTTGGGTCACCAGACAACCGTTTGGGTGGACCGAGATGGCCGTCTCACATGGACGAGATGTTCCAGTTGTTGGATTTTAGGGGAGACAGAGAAGGCAACATAAACAAAAAAAATTCTCCTCCCAAACCCAGAATAAAGGAATCACATCAATGTTTATACAATAGGAAGGATGGTTTGTAGAGGTGTACATTGTCCCGAGGCTTGCTCAGCGACGTTACCTCACGGCTTGCGCGATCTTCACCTCCAGTCTTGGACAGTCTGTGCAGCTCCTGGTCTCACCGGGACTGTCAGGATTGATAGTTGTCCTCTGAGCGGCATAAGTCTCCCACCTCTGCAGTCATCTATACAGACTGCCTGGAACTCTGATCTCCTTGTCCCACAAGGAATCAGAAGGAGTCACACCCTCCTATCGGCGTACTAGTCACCGACACACTCTCCTGTAACTAGTTGCCTATCTGCAGTTGTCTTTCCCACGTTGTGCCTCCCTTATCGTGTAGCACTTGCTCGGGCTCTCTCTCGGTTACCAAAACTAGAGAGAACGACAAATTTGCAGAGCAACTGGTGTTCTGATTTGTACTTTGAGAAGCCCCCAATACCCCTATATATAGGAGGGTCATGGGACAGGGTTCTCTACCCCGGGCAATGCGAGATTAAAGCAGGAGTAGAAGGGTTCAAGATTTTCCACAAAACAACCAACTGCGTCAGCTGAATCGATCGTTTCAACCCTAAAACGGTCAGTTTGTGACCTCAGCCGATCGGTTCAGACCTAAACCGATTGTTTGGGGCATCTGAGTCGATTGGTTCATCACATGAGCCGATCGGTTCATGCTCCCGGTCCAACTTGAATTGACTTTCATATTTGTTTCCAATTAATCAAATATTAATCCTTGTCCAAATCGAATTTGTCCCAGTGAAACAAATTGTATTTGCAAAATAGTCTTATGACTTTCCAAACGATCTCGGTTGGTCACTTGAGCCGACCGGTTCAACAATTGAGTTGATCGTCTCATTGATACATGAGTCGATCGTCTCACCAAATGAGTCGATCGGTTCACCAACCTGAGTCGATCGTTTCATCCCATGAGCCGATCGGTTGGGACAACAGACTATGCAAAATCAGTCAATTGCAATTTCAATCAATCTGATACTCTAATCAACTGGTCTAACACCTTGAACACTATGATTTTGAGCTATCAATCAACTGAGTGTTTAATTGAACTACTAAACTCCTTTAGTAATCAATCTAAACATTGTTTGTGAATAAACTCCTCTTCCAGGTTAAATCCTATGTGTGTGACCCTACAGGTCCATTTCACGTTGGCAGTGAAAGTCCATAACACTTATGACTTCACAAGCAAAGAGCGGTGCCTAGTCGCACATCAGTGCTACCCAAGTGAAATAGAAAGTTGGAGAACAACTTTCAATCCTACAATCTGTGAATGGTGTTACAACGAATGTATAATTCCTTTGTCACTAATGTCCTGAATGAACTCAAGGCATGGTATAGTCATCCTTTCAACGTTCATCCATTTCCTTGATCTCAGAGCATACTGGGTGAGATGTGTGTGACATCAATATGACATATTGATTCACACATGCATGTACATTCCTTTCTCAATCCTACTCATCAAGTGGCCATGGACATTAAACTCCATTAGGAGGGACAAATCCCATATCTTTCACTCACCCCTCAAAAGCCCCATGTGTCAAAGTCACCCAATCATCACCTTTATAACAACCCATGTTTCAGGACTGCGTTTGATGATGTCAAAGTGTACCCAATGACATGTGTTGAGTGTAGTGATTTCAGGTTGAAGAGTCACATCCACCACCACCACTGTGAGAGTTGACTGTGACTACCAAATCATGGTTCCATGTATCACTCTCACGGTGGGTCTGTCGGGTACACTTGTTCTCTAACAAGTACCTATGTGCTTGGTTTGATATCATTATATCATGGCTAATGAGATTCTATCATCAACCCACACACAATCTAGTCTTTAGTGTTATTGATGTCTATGGTTAGTTCCACAATAACAACCGACTAGGGACTAAACAAGAATGTATACTCTTAACATCCGTATGATCTCATTGTTTAGATCCTTAACCTAAAAGCATACGTCATTGAGTAAAACAATTCTTTAGACATCTATCATGTTACACTAAAATCTCAGAAATAGTTAAACATATAGATCGGAAATTGTCTTTATTATTATTCAAATCATTTACAAAGCATCCCATTACAATCATCACATGACTTGCTCTATGGGCATACATACCAACAGACTCCCACTTGCACTTAGAGCCAGTCACCTAGGAACCTCAGTCCTTGTGACCTAGCATGACCATCATGCTTCTGCTAAGAAAGGGCCTTAGTCAGTGGATCAGCTATGTTGTCTTCAGTTGGTACTTTGCAAATCTTCACATCTCCTCGATGTATGATCTCTCGTATGAGATGGAAGCACCGCGGTATGTGCTTGGACCGCTGATGTGATCTGGGCTCCTTAACTTGAGAAATAGCTCCATTATTGTCACAATAAAGCTCAATTGCATCACAGCTACTGGGAACTACACCAAGTTCGGTGATGAACTTCCTGATCCACACAGCCTCCTTTGTTGCATGTGAAGCAGCAATATACTCGGCCTCTATAGTAGAATCGGCAAATGTTTCATGCTTGGAACTCTTCCAGCTCACAGCTCCATTGTTTAGGCAAAACAAAAATCCTGATTGTGATCTATAATCATCTTTGTCAGTTTGGAAGCTCGCATCGGTGTAACCCTTTACAACCAGTTCTTCCTCACCGCCGTATATAAGGAACTGATCCTTAGTCCTTCGCAAGTACTTGAGGATGTTCTTTACGGCTGTCCAGTGAGCATCCCCGGGATCTGACTGGTACCTGCTCGTCATGCTGAGGGCATACCAGACATCTGGGTGTGTGCACAACATAGTGTACATGATGGATCTGATGGCTGATGCATATGGGATCCCATTCATACGCTCCCTCTCTTCACAAGATTGGGGACATTGAGCTCTAGAGGTGGTGACTCCATGTAGCATGGGGATGTTGCCTCTCTTTGAGTTCTCCATGCTGAACCGCTTCAGCACTTTATCAATGTACCTGCTTTGACTTAGTTTGAGAATCCTTTTAGATCTATCTCTATAGATCTTAATTCCTAGAATGTAAGATGCTTCTCCTAAGTCCTTCATTGAGAAAGTATTCCCAAGCCAAGTCTTTACCTTCTCTAAGGCTGAGACATCATTCCCCATCAATAGTATGTCATCTACATACAATATAAGGAATGTGGTCGTGCTCCCACTAACCTTCTTGTACACAAAAGGTTCATCTTCATTTTGAATAAATCCAAACACTTTGACTTCCTCATCAAATCGAAGATTCCAACTCCAAGATGCTTGCTTCAATCCATAGATTGACCTTTGTAGCTTACAGACTTTATTGGCATTCTTTGGATCCACAAAACCTTCAGGTTGTATCATGTACACATCCTCATTTATATTCCCATTAAGGAATGTGGTTTTAACATCCATTTGCCAAATATCATAGTCATAGTAAGCTGCAATAGCAAGCATAATCTTGATGGACTTAATCATGGCAATTGGAGAAAAAGTTTTGTCATAGTCAACACCTTGAACTTGTCAAAAACCCTTTACAACCAATCGACCTTTATAATTTTGCACATTGCCATCCATGTCGGTCTTCTTTTTGAAGACCCACTTGCACCCTATGGGTTTTACCCCTTCAGGTGGTTCCACCAAAGTCCATACTTTGTTGGAGTACATGGATTCCATCTCGGATTTCATGGCCTCAAGCCATTTCTCAGAATCTGGTCCCTCCATAGCCTCTAGATAGGTAGTTGGATCGTCATCTATGTTCAACTCACCACCTTCCTGATTCATAAGGTATCCAACCCTCTCAGGTTCAAGGTGTGTCCTACTAGATCTATGAGGTCCTTGTATTACTTGAGGAGACTGAGATTCCACAACACCTTGTGAATCTCTATGTTCCTCTTGTACATCTACTGGTTCAATGTTTTCTTGTTGGGCTTGAACCTCTTCAAGCTCTATTTTCCTCCCACTATTTCCTCTGGAAATAAATTCCTTTTCTAAGAACATAGTTGTCCTAGCAACAAACACTTTGTTGTCAGTAGGGTGGTATAAATAGTATCCCCTTGTTTCCTTAGGGTATCCAAAAAAATAACATTTATCGGACTTGGGTCCAAGCTTATTAGGAAACATTTTCCTTACGTAAGCCTCACAACCCCAAATCTTAATAAAAGACAAATCAAGATGCTTCCTGTGCCATATCTCATATGGTGTCTTTTGAACCGATTTAGATGGTACTCAGTTAAGTGTAAAAGCGGTGGTTTCAAGAGCATGACCCCAGAAGGAAATCAGAAGATCAGCAAAACTCATCATTGATCGTACCATATCCAGTAAAGTGTGATTCCTTCTTTCAGACACACTGTTATGTTGTGGTGTTCCAGGTGGACTCCATTGTGATACAATACCATGGGCTCGCAAAAGGTCTTCAAACTCCTGGCTTAAGTATTCTCCACCTCGATCGGATCGAAGTGCTTTAATACTTTTACCAAGTTGGTTCTGTACTTCATTCATGAAATCCTTGAACCTTTCAAGGGTTTCTGACTTATGTTTCATCAGGTACACATATCCATACCTACTGAAGTCATCAGTGAAGGTAATGAAGTACTTATACCCATTTTTGGCATTAGTTCTAAAAGGCCTACATACATCAGTATGTATGAGTCCTAATAGATCACTAGCTCTCTCACCTTTACCCAAAAAGGGAGTCTTGGTCATCTTGCCCAACAAACAATATTCACATGTCTCTATTTATTCATAATCAAAAGAGTCTAGATAACCATCTTTATGGAGTCTAGAAATGCACTTCTCATTTATGTGCCCTAGACGAAAAATGTCAAAGATACATTTTGTTTGAGTTGTTGAGTTTTTCCCTTTTGGTGTTTACGTTGTATACATTTGTCTCTAGATCTATCAAGTATAGACCATAAGACATTACAACACTGCCATAAAAGATCCCATCTTTTGAAATGGAGCACTTTCCATTCTTAATAAGAAATTCAAAACCATCCTTGTCCAAACAAGAGACGGAAATGATATTCCTATTTATGGTAGGTACATAATAGAAGTTCTTCAACTCTATTATTAGCCCACTAGGTAGAGTTAACTCATAGGTTCCTATGGCACTGGTGGCAACTCTTGCCCCATTGGCAACACATAGTTCAACCTCACCTTTCCCCAAAGGCCTACTTCCCTTAACATCCTTCACATTTGAACAAATGTGAGATCCACATCTGGTATCAAGTACCCATGACAAAGAAGTAGTAAAGTTAATCTCTATAAGATATACACCAGAAGTAGAGATCTCTATCTCTCACTTCTTCTTCCATCGTTCCTTCCATCCTCTCCATGTTCTGAGCGCAGAAGGTTCTGACATTGGTTTGGCGAGAGAACCCTTCTCTCCCATACCTTTGTCCTTAGACTTTGTTCCATTGATCCCCATCAATGGACTATCCTTCTTCTTAAGTGCACATAGAGTGGATTCAAAGGCTCCCGATATTTCTAGATTGTGCAGAACACTTCTCACAATCCCTATCCAGTTATGGAATTTATTCCCAATTAATTTGCCCATTTTAAAAGATGATTCTTTTTCCATTCTACAAGAGAAAATTGCATTTGTCAAAACTCCTTTTGATTTGATTTGATTTGAATAAAATTTGACAATAGTTAATTAGGCCTTTAATTAATTACCGCTCCCACTATTTTGATTCAAATTGACAACCCTCACCATTAATTCAGGACATTGCAACGTACAATCTCCTAGTGGGTCAAGATCCTAAAATCCTCCGAGTCATGGACCAGCTTGGGCTATCACCCACAACTTAGATCTTCCAGGTAGGCAACTCTTGCCAATTGCATCATATGCAACTCTTGAAAGATGTCATGTGCAACTCATTGCCATGATCACCTCCATGCCTCAAGGTACTAGATCCTATATAGGTCACCTTGTTAAGTCCAACCCAAAGCCAACACGATGAATATGCACCCTGCTAGGGCAGACCCACATATCCATCCTTCACGCTTCCATGAGATAGACGGTGCACCACACTAGGGCATGCCCACACTTGGCCGATCAAGCTTTTTCACATGTGTCGCATTTGGATGGCATCTAAAACTTTAATATTTAATGAGGGATTTGGTTTTTATAGGTACATATACATATCTAATCACCACAATATAGTAAGTATCATATACATGCTATATCCCACAGAATACATGTGAAATGATAAAAGCAATGATTATGGCCATCCTAATGTGATTCCTCGAGCCAAGAGGAATCACGGTCATCTAGGTCCACATCACATGCAACCTGTATAAGATGAACTTTGTGCTTTGCCTTTCTGGGTTTGATCAACTCATCTCCAAGATTGATCTGCTCGCCATCATACTGGTCAGTTGGGTGCCACCAGCCGGTCGACTGGCGCCTCCAGCCGATCGATTTACTGGTTGTCGTGCATCATCTCAGGCCACCACCCGCTCATCTCACTCCTCGAACCGGTCATCAAAATGTCTGTCGTTCTTTGACATAATAGGAAATAAAAATCTATCCTATTTTACATTTGAAAAAGGAAACCTCGAGTTACATTTGGGGGGAGTAAAGGTAGGAAAGAAATCTCAAGTTACCTCGAGTTACATCAAGAAAAGGAGATAGGGAATTGATGTGCAGACCAAGATGCAAGCAACCACATTCAACCAAGCACACATACATAGGGTTTATTGGCCATAACCATGATATACATCCACCACAAAACTCATTTAAGGGCGAAGCGCATCGAGTGCATTTATATTACATATCATATATGTATATTGGGATTTGTCGATTTAGGATTGGACATGCATAAAGCCAATTTTATTTGCATCGTATGCAATAAATAAAGGAGACAAACCAAAATCGATCATATCAATAATCCTAAAGTATAGAGCAGTTTACGTGGCTCTGATACCACTGTTGGGTTTTAGGGGAGACAGAGAAGGCAGCGGAAACAAAAAACATTCTCCTCCCAAACCTAGAATAAAGGAATCGCGTCAACGTCTATACAGTAAGAAGGATGGTTTGTAGAGGCGTACCTTGTCCCGAGGCTTGCTCGGCGACGTAACCTCGCGGCTTGCGCAATCTTCACCTCTGGTCTTGGATGGTGTCTGTGCAGCTCCTAGTCTCACCTAGACTGTCAGGATTGACAGTTATCCTTCGAGCGGTAGAAGTCTCCCACCTCTGCAATCGTCCACACAGACTGCCTAGAACTCTGATCTCCTTGTCCTACAAGGAATCGGAAGGAGTCACACCCTCCTGTCGGCGTACTAGTCACTGAAACACTCTCCTGCAACCAGTTGTCTATCTACAATTTTCTTTCCCTCGTTGTGCCTCCCTTATCAGGTAACACTTGCTCGGGCTCTCTCTCAGTTACCAAAACCAGAGAGAACGACAACTTTGCAGAGCAACTGGTATTCTGAGTTGTACTTTGAGAAGCCCCCAATACCCCTATATATATAGGAGGGTCATGGGACAGGGTTCTCTACCTCGGGCAATGCGGGATTAAAGTAGGAGTAGAAGGGTTCGAGATTTTCCACAAAACAACCAACTGTGTCAGCTGAACCGATCGTTTCAACCCTAAAACGGTCGGTTGGTGACCTCAACCGATCGGTTCAGATCTGAACCGATCGTTTGGGGCATCTGAGTCGATCGGTTCATGCTCCTGGTCCAACTTGAATTGACTTTCATATTTGTTTCTGATTAATCAAATATTAATCCTTGTCCAAATCGAATTTGTACAAGTGAAACAAATTGTATTTGCAAAATAGTCTTCTGACTTTCCAAATGATCTCGGTTGGTCACATGAGTCGACCGATTCAACAATTGAGTTGATCGTCTCATTGATACATGAGCCGATTGTCTCACCAGATGAGCCGATCTATTCACCAACCTGAGCTGATCGATTGGGACAGCAGAATATGCAAAATCAGTCAATTGTAGTTTCAATCAATCTGATACTCTAATCAATTGGTCCAACACCTTGAACACTATGAGTTTCAGCTATCAATCAACTGAGTGTTTAATAGAACTACTAAACTCCTTTAGTAATCAATCTAAACATTGTTTGTGGATAAACTCCTCTTCCAAGTTAAATCCTATGTGTGTGACCCTGCAGGTCCATTTCACGTTGGCAGTGAAAGTCCATAACACTTATGACTTCATAAGCAAAGAGCGATGCCTAGTCGCACATCAGTGCTACCCAAGTGAAATAGAAAGTTGGAGAACAACTTTCAATCCTACAATCCGTGAATGGTGTTATAGCAAATGTATAATTTCTTTGTCACTAATGTCCTGAATGAACTCAAGGCATGGTACAGTCATGTTTTCAACGTGCATCCATTTCCTTGATATCAGAGCAGACTGGGTGAGATGTGTCTGACATCAATATCACATATTGATTCACACATACATGTGCATGCCTTTCTCAATCCTACTCATCAAGTGGCCATGGACATTAAACTCCCTTAGGAGGGACAAATCCCATATCTATCACTCACCCCTCAAAAACCCCATGTGTCAAAGTCACCCAATCATCACCTTTATAACAGCCCATGTTTCAGGACTGCGTTTGATGATGTCAAAGTGTACCCAACGACATGTGTTGAGTATAGTGATTTCAGGTCGAAGAATCACATCCACCACCATCACTGTGAGAGCTGACTGTAACTACCAAATCATGGTTCCATGTGTCACTCTCACGGTGGGTCTGTCTGGTACACGTGTTCTCTAACAAGTACCTATGTGCTTGGTTTGATATCACTATATCATGACTAATGAGATTCTGTCATCAACCAACATACAATCTAGTCTTTAGTGTTATTGATGTCTATGGTTATTTCCACAATAACAACCAACTAGGGACTAAACAAGAATGCATACTCTTAACATCCGTATGATCTCATTGTTTAGGTCCTTAACCTAAAAGCATACGTCATTGAGTAAAACAATTCTTTAGACATCTATCATGTTACACTATCATCTCATAAATAGTTAAACATATAGATCGGAAATTGCCTTTAATATTATTCAAATCATTTACAAAGTATCCCATTACAATCATCACATGACTTTCTCTATGGGCATACATACCAACACCAGTTTGGTCGAGGAAGGTTTTAGATGTTTCCCTATTTGTCTCGCTTGAGCAATACTTGTTGCACTAGAAAATCAACGTTTAACATTGATGGAAATTGATTTGCCAAATTCATGTACAACTGGGAAACTGTGAAATGACCAGAACTATCTCGGTTTGCCAAATGACCATTTCAGCTGTTGCAGGTTATGCAATTTCCAAAATTGTTGTGAAAATTTGAGTTGTTTCGATCCTTTCCACTCCTGTACATTAATCATGTATCGGGTAGCAACTGGGAACCTTGACCCTGGCCTCTACTATAAATATAGGGGTATTGGGGGCTTCCCAGAGTACAAAACAGACAATTGAGAATCAGTTTCTCTGACAATTGTTGTACTTTGTGGCTGTGTTAACCAAGAGATCTAGCCCAGACAAGTCCTACCCGTCCTGGGAGGGATAGCCATGGGAGAGAACAACTGAGAGTTTCCATTCTGGGAGAGCAAGGTTGTCACCAGTACACCAAAGGGAGGGATGACTCTTCCTGATCATTTTAGCAAGATGATAGGAGTTCTAGACAATTTGTATGGACTACCATAGAGGTAGGAAGTCGTTGTTTGCCGCTTGGAGGATAATGTCAACCAACAGTCTGTGATGAGAGGAGTTTTTGAAGAAGACGACGTTCGTGGCTACAGTCTGTGGTGCAGACTCGGAGATGCAATAGTCAGACGTGTCCCAGTGTAACTAGGATTTAGAGTTGCACATCTACAACAATGAGGATTGTCACTGGAATTTCTCCAGGACCAGGTATATCCATAAACCATCCTTCCTACATTATAGTTATTGACGTGATCTAATGATTATGGGGAATATGGTAGATAAAATTATAAATGCCGCTGTCTGCTCTGTCCCATATTTCCCAATAGTGATATCAAAGCCAACATCAATTTAGTATATTACATGATAATTGATACGATGGGATTTTTGTTTTGTTGTTCTATTATGGCATGCGATTTGAATAATATCTTGTCAAATCAAACATCACCATAATCCCAAACTAATATATATATATATATATATATATATATATATATATATATATATATATATTTACATGTGTCACCCTAAAAGTGGTTTTAATAGTGGATGTGTAGCATGGTTATGGCCAATAACCCCTATATTCTGTGCATGGTTGTATGGTTGGTTAATCCTCTTATATCGGTATGTGTATCGAGCCTCTATCTTATCTTCCCCATGTAAAGTTCATTCTTTCCTACCCTTGTTCCCCTTCCCTATAACTCGAGGTTTCCCTATAATCATGTAACTCTAGGACCTTGGAGGACATGGTGGACAAGTGGGACCAATTACCTGGTGGACCCGAATGATTTGTTGGAGGAGCCAACCAATGGTGGACATAAGGACCAGACGATTGGTGAGACGACCTAATAACCAGCCAGGAGGCAAGCCCATCGATTTAAGGGTTGAACTGATCAACCCATATTGGAAAAGCACGGATCTTCATCAACAACAGGTTTCTACATGTGATGTAGACCTAGATGATCATAATTCCTTGTGGCTCCAAGGGATTACATTAGGATGGCCATAACATCACTTTCATTTATTTCATGTTTTCCTTATGGGATATAGCATGTATATGATACATACTATATATATGGCGATTGGATAAAGTATATGTATTTATACAAACTCCCTCAACTACAATATTAAGTCTTAGATGCCTTCCATTAGCAATACACATCAAAATCTTGATCGACTAAGCGTAGTTTTTCACAAATCATGGTGTGTCGTCTATCTCGTGGAAGTGTGATGGTAGATATGTAGATTTTCACAAAGCATGGTATGTATCTATCATATGGGCTATTGGGTCAGGCTTAACTAGTGGCTTGGAGAGCTCAAGCCCAGAGGTATGCAAATGATCATGGCAAGGTGTCATGCATATCATCTATCCAAGAGTTGCATATGATGCAATTGGCACGATGGCCTACCTAAATAGTTAGGTTGTGGGCAATCAGAAAAAGCTGACTCATGACTTGATGAAATATGGATATTGACCCACTAGAATATTGTACGTTGCAATATTCTAAATTGATATTGAGGGCTATCAATTTGAATAAAATATTGGGAGTGATAATAATTAAATACCTAATTAATATTGTCAAAAATTTCAAATCAAATCAAATAAGAAATGGTTTTTGACAAATACAAATTTTCTCTTTTAGAATCAATGACAAACAAACTCGACTTGTGATCGGTCCAGAAGGAGGATAAACTGGACGGGAGATATTTCCATGACTGGTTATGGACCTTGAGAAGGGTTCTGTGATGTCCCTGGATTTTCTAAAACTTAATATGATCTGTGATGTCCAAACTGAAACCTCACCTCAGCGAGCATCCCAATTTAAATACCACACACTAGGCTAAGAAGAAGAAAACTAGAGGAAGTAAGAAGGAAACAACAATAGCACATGCACATGAATAATAATAAAATGATACAACACATGTTCACCATTCAACATATAATTACAACATGAATTATTACAACATTTGATATTACATATTGAACAACAAACTTCTACATATACATGTACTACATCTAAACAACACAATCTTAAGACAACATGTCCACCTGTACATCAGCTCGCTACACAACTCTCAACTATCCTGGACTTTAAGAGCATATGTCCGCATACCTAAAACAAAGATTACATGTGGTACATGTCATCACAATATTCAAAAATATTGTACTAAGTACGCTTATGTGTCTTTTTATATACCTCTCATTATTAAGCTTGGCAATAAGATAAAACTAATACTTGGAAGTAACAAAAGAAATATAACAAAAGCATACTTGAACTAATGTTTATTAACAAAAGTGAACACATATTTTAGGTACATTTTCCATTATATCATCCATGCATTTACTACCTGAGAGTTGAATTCATTAAGACCTTTATGATCTACTACCAAAGAGTTGGATCATTTCACTATGTGATCTACTACCAAAGAGTTGGATCACTTCCAAGTACTTTACTACCAAAGAGTTGAAGTACTTTACTTTCCAGCACTTTACTACCAAAGAGTTGAAGTGCTTGGATATAATGGAACAAATATATTATGTTTCATGTATTGATAGCAATAAGTATGGAAATTCAAACAACATATCATACAAGAATAATCATTTCATCCAATATCATATGCCAAGTATTTTATTACACATATACCACAAGCATGTTGTATAATAAGCCAAGTAAGAGGTAACAATGTACAAGATAATCCAAACCACATATTCCTGATGTCAACTATATCCTTGGTCAACCTTGATCAAGACAAGATCATATGCCATCATCAGGTTTCTCATCATCTTAACCCTAGTTGATTCATTTTAGGGTTTGGTTACTCATTAGGATATGTGCATCATTACTTGCATTCTTGTCTTAGAATTATCTTACTGATGTCATTTTCTAGATTATGGTTCATCGTCTAAACATTAGGTTCCATATCCTTTTTGTGCACATATTAACCTTAGTTTATATATACATTATTCAAATTAGGGTTACAACCCATGTATTAAGGGTCATCTTCATATAACATGAATTGTATGCATCATCGTGATCTCATAATTAAATATGAGGTTCCACATAATGATATGAGCTTACTTTGTAAATTTCATCATTTATTCAGCATGTATATAATTATTGCATTTTATTTAGGGTTAAAAGCCCTAATTAGCCATATGGAGAAAATTTTATGATTTCGTGCATCAACTTCATAGTTACTGACATCATATGGATTATGAGTCACATTTAGGAGTTATTGGAACATTTTCATAATTTTAGTTTATCATTTGGTATTTATTGCTCACAAAATAAGTGTAACATGTAGTACATGATATCACTATTATTAAAGCATCAAAAGATTGAAAAGATGGTTCCATGTTATTTTACTCATTTTTTTGAGAATTTTGATACCTTGTTTGTATTTTTCTGATAATTGTGCTATTTTCTATGAATTATTGAAGATCTGAGGATTTTCTGATTATTTACCTTTTTGGATGAATAGTGTGTCGCCACGTGTCCCTAAGGTGTGGCACGGCCCTTCTCTGGCCTGGATTCTCTCTTAGCCAATTGGTTCTCGTGGTCTGGCTCGATTCTGCCCATGGTCTGGCTGAGTCGGCGGCTCTGGTGTGGGATGAGCCGGTTCAAAGGATCTTGGGCCCGGTCTGACTTCTCCCCCTTCTCGTCTCGCGTACGCATCAGTCTCTCTACGATTCACAGGCGCCGCCGCTGGGATGGGATGGCTCTGGCGTGCAATCGAAGCGACGATGAAGCTTCTCATCAGATTCCAACGCCACCACCAACTTCGGCAACTTCCTCCGGACTGTTACAACTACCCATGTCCTAGGATTCGCCTATGGATCTCCTTCTCGGCGAGGGCGTCGTCGCCTGGGTCATAAGCTCCAGCGACGGGATCCATCCCCATCACCTCCTCCTCGTCACAAACCACTGCTTAAAGGAGCTTTGACGGACCCTCTACTCCACCTTCGGCTTCTCCGCTCATTGCTGGTGGCTCCTGCTTGGCAGATTGGGGAGCTCGTCGACGCTTGTTTTCGGTGTAGAGAAGACAAAAGAGGCAAATCACCTCTGCCAGTTCCTGCTGACATCTAAGACTTCAAAAAGCTCCGCATTACCTCCTTCGACTCTGTAAGGCCATCCAGTTACAGCGGGGAGGTTTTTCAGTGTGTGCCAACTCTTCCTTTCTTCTCAGAACAATGGATTCATTGACCATGGCAATGGCATCGAAAACACCAAGAAAGCATGTATTCTTCTCCTATGGACTCGTTCTTCCTTTCCGCATCGTGAACTTCAGTGGAGCAGCTGTGCAGACAGGGAGGTGGGACTCCCTCGTCTCTGTTCTATTCTCAATGAAAGAGGGGACTTTACACTCCTTTGTTGATTCGAGGACAATTGCTCGGTCAAAACTTGCTCTCGACCCATGAACACGAATTGATCCTATGAGAGATAACTGCTTCCCACGATGATCATTTGAACTGGAGTAGTAGGTGACTTCTCAACCCTCTAATCTGGCCATCCAAGGGCCATGAGATCCCCAAGTCACCAGTCTACAACCTGAATGTTGTGTATGGGCTGTACCGCTGACTGAGGGAAACAACCACATCACCCGCCCACTTAACCAAGGGCGTGACAAGGCACATACCAGGAACTTGGCTGAAGATATCAACCTTGATCTAATATACCTCAATATTTCACATTATTTTACTAAAATCATGCCTAGTTATCTCTCTATAGGGACCTCCAAACTTCTTGAAAATTAAATGATAGCTTTGTGGTAATCATAACTAGATTTCATTCATTTTCGCTACCCAAATCACTTGTTTGATCAGTAAATTGTTTAAACCAAAATGACACATACTTAGGGGTATTAATCATGTTATTAATCACCAAATCACCTACAATTTACGCCAAACCAATTGGAGTACCTTCATATGCTCAAAATACACTTTAGGGACTATCATCATGTGTAAAACTAAGAACATCAAAATCTACGTCCTTGACAAACCAGTGCCTGAAATACCTCCTCCTGCTAGAGCTAGGGCACAAGTGGATGCTTACTGGAAGCATGCCAATGATGCCTTGGACACAAAGTACCTTATGCTTAGCTGCATGAACTATGAGTTGCATGAGCAATGTGATACATGAGTGTTCTTGAGATTGTAGAGCATCTTAAGAAAGTGAAATTCAATCATACAAAGCAAGAAAGGGATGGCACCTAAAGGTGCTACTTGAGTCAAAACTGACAGAGGGAACCTCAGTAGAAGAACATGTGCTCAATAAGATTAGACATGTGTACATCTTGAAGAATTGGATTCATTTTGAGCCAAGAATTGGTCACTGATATGATTCTAAAGATTATGTCTGAATCATATAGCTATTTTATTGCATGTTACCATGTGAGTAATTCGGCTGGATTGATGTCAAAATTGCTTGACATGTTCATTCATGTTGAAGAAAAAGTGAAGAAGGGCAAGCTCGTCATGGTGATCAATGGAGTTGAGTCCAAGGATCAAAGCAAGACCGATAAGAGTTTTATGGTCAAGCCAAAGTCCAATTCTTCAACACTCAAGATAAGGAGAAAGAAGAGTACAAGAGGAACTCATCCTTTGTACTTGAAGGATTTCACGAAGCAGAAGATGGGGATGGTGATCTCCACTTCAGGTATATACGTTATTAAGATAAATCTATCTGCTTCATCATCTTGGGTATTAGAAATCGGATGTGGATCTCACATATGTTCTCATATGCTGGATCTAAAAGGAAGTAGGCCTTTGGGAAAAGGTGAGGGGGAACTCCGAGTTGCTAATGGCACAAGAGTTGCGGCCAACGCAGTTGGAACCTATAGTATATCTCTGCCGAAGGGGCTTGTAATAGAGTTAAATATATGCTATTATGTACCTTCTATATATAGAAACATCATTTATGTATCTTGTTTGGACAAGGATGCATTTGAATTCGATATTAAAAGTGGTCGATGTTCTATTTCAAAGGATGTGATCTTTTATGGCAGTACCCCTATATCTTATGGTCTTTACTTGTTAGATCTAAAGATAGATGTATATAACTTTAATACCAAAAGACAAAAACTCAACAACTCAAACAAAACTTACCTTTGGCATTCCCGCCAATGGCACATAAATGAGAATCACATATCTAGAATCCATAAAGATGTTTACCTGGACTCTTTTGATTTTGAGTGACGTGTGAATCTTGTTTTTTGGGCAAGATGGCTAAGACCCCTTTGACTGGTAACAATGAGAGGGCTAGTGATCTATTAGGACTCATACATACTGATGTGTGTGGACCTTTTAGAACTACCACTAGAGGTGGGTTTAAGTACTTCATTACCTTCACTGATGACTTCAATAGGTATGACTATGTTTATTTAATGAAACATAAGCCATACGCTCTTGAAAAGTTCAAGGAATTTATGAATGAAGTATGTAACCAACTTGGTAGAAGTATTAAGACACTTCATTCTAATCGAGGCGGAGAATACTTAAACCAAGAGTTTGATGACCTTCTTAGGGCCCATGGGATAGTATCCCAGTGGACACTGCCTGAAACACCTCGGCATAATGATGTATCATAAAGGAGGAATCACACATTACTAGATATGGTGTGATCGATGAGGAGTTTATCCAAGATTACAACAACCTTCTGGGGGTATGCCCTAAAAACTGCCACATTTACACTAAACCGAGTACCATCTAAGTCGGTTCAAAAGACACCATATGAGATATGGACTAGGAAGTGTCCCAAAATGTCTTTATGAGGATTTGGGGTTGTGAAGCTTATAACAAGAAAATGTTTCCTATATAGCTTGGCCCTAGATATGAAAAATGTTATTTTGTTGGATATCCCAAGTAAACTGTGGGATACTACTTGTATTGTAACATCCCTGACCTGGGTTATGCCTTAACCCTGGGAGTTTTTCTTAAGCAAGTTAATTGGATCCTTAATTTTATCTTGTGAAAAGTAATTAAGGCTCAAGAGGAACTTATGTTTCAATTTTGGTCCTGTTTGAGTAATGTTGAAGTAATGTTTGCTTATTTTGGACTAAAGTGCAAATTACCCAATTTAAGGGGTTAACTTGCAAATGTTACAAGATAATATGTTCCTCATGTGTTGAAGCATCATGAGAATGAATATGATGCAGAGGTATGGTTTGAGAAAGCCTGAGTACCAAGAAAGAGTTGATAAAGCAATGTTTGTGCATTAAAACCTAGTTTTGGTGTAAAGTGCAATTTACCCAAAACCTAGGGTTCAATATGCAAATTACCACTTCAATAAGGTCCCTCATGTTTCTTGGAATCATGTAGAGCAAAGAAAATGAGAGGGGCACCTTATTTGAATTAATTTGGAGGAGAGAGAATCTTGATATTAAAATAATCAAGATTTATGCATAATTGAAACCCTAATTCAATTTGATGCAAAAAGAAATATATAAATTAAAGAGCCCTTCAACCAAAAGTTGAAGGATGAGTTTTCAAAGGGGTTGGACGATCTTGTGCCTTGCAAAGGCACGAAAATATCCAAAGGAAATGGATAACTCACTCACATTATTATAAGAAAAAGAAATATCCACACACATATGGATATTATTATAAAATGATTTAAGGTGCTTAATTTGCTTTTCTTTAACTTCAGGATAATTGAGAGGAATAAGAGGCAAGTAGGATATCCTAGTATCCAAGGAGTTGAGGAGGAAGAGGCGGCACTAATTTTGGGATTTAATGAATTTTTATAAGGCATTTTCTCTCTCATTGAATTTCTTTTAAAAATACCCTTTACAAGCCAAAACAAAGGCTTTTCCGATTCTGCTTCTTCCTTTTGCTTGGAAAACGACCAATGAAGCTTTGTAGGATCAGGAGGACGACCCCCAACCTATTGGTAAGCTTCTTGACCTTCGTTCACCTTGATTCCATGGTGGAAATCACAAATCAATGCATGATTTCTTCATATTTCGATCCCCTCTTCAATTCTAACCATTCCTTTTCACTCAAAGCTTGAGGAAGAGCCTTGGGATAGTGAAAGGAGTTGCATCCACCATTGTTAACTTGATCTAGAAGCTTTGGATCTAAATTGGAGGTGGGTTTTATAACTTGAACCATTATTATTGTTATTGCATTCAATTCCTTATCAATTGATGATCTTTTCTTCATTTCTGAAATTTAATTTGGTTGATTGATGCAATCACCATGGAAATCATAGCAAGTTTTGTGGGTCTAGAGCTTGATGATGATGACATCATCATAAGAACACACCTCCCCAAATAGATTTTGCAAATTGTTTCAATAATTTGGTCCAAGAGACCAAACGATTTCCAAACCGTTTGGAGGTTTGGACCCCAAACTGTTTAGAGGAGTTGACCATTTGGATGGGTTGACCATTTGAGTTCAGAACCCTAATACATGTTGGATTATGATGTAATGGGTCCAATTGATTAATTCAATACATAGACAATCATCAAGTAGCAAACCCTAATCGGGTTAAGTGCTGATTTTGTAATTGATTGTTCTAGAATTTTGGGTTGATTAACCCAAACGGTTTCAAAACCATTTGGAGATCACCCAAATGGCCTCAAGACCATTTGCATGTCAACCAAGACTGTTTGGAGGTCTGGGGTTGAGTATGGTTGAGTAATTGAAGATCTAAAGGTATCAAATTGAAATGCAATCAATATCTAATTTGATGATCAATCTAATGATGAAAACCCTAATTCATTTTCACATATTTCAATGAAAAGTTGGGCAAATGGTCTCAAGACCGTTTGGAGGTCATCCAAACAACCTCAAGACCGTTTAAGGTCAGGTCACCTTATATTTTAATGGTGGTTCATTGATTTCAATTGGATTAGTTCCACAATGATAACCATTGATGGTTCCTTGATTCCCAAACCCTAATTGAAGGAGTCTTGATTATAAATCCTAGTTCAATCGGGTTCAAAACCCTAATTGAAGATCCAATTGAAGTATGATTCAATATCTCAATTGATGAATGGATCAAGGATCCAATGGATAGTCGATTCATTGAGTGAAACCTTGAAATTGGATAAGTGTTGAAGACCTTTTTGGTCCATTCGGTTTTGAGAGGGTTTGGACCAAACAGTCTCAAGACCGTTTGAGTCCAAATGGTCTCAAGACCATTTGGGTCCAAACGGTCTCAAGACCATTTGAGACCAAACGGTCTCAAACCGTTTGGAGTTCCAAACTCATTCGGTTTCAAGGGTAACTTGCCCAAACGGTTTCAAACCTTTTAGAAATCAAAGGGTCAAGATTGTTTGGTGATTTAGAATGATCAAATCAATTGATAACTTAATGTGATGAAGGATCAATTGACCCTACAATTGCTACTGATTTATCTTAAAGAAAATCACTAGGGTTGTACCTTTAGGGTACCAAGTGATTGGCAATATTAGCTCAAATAACCTTTGAAGCTTAAATAAGAAATACTTCAATATACTATGTCAACCCTAATTGAATGTACTTAATTGAAGGGTTGGTTGATCTAAACTAACCAAGTTTGGCATGGTCAATATCCTAGAGAGAGGAACCCATACATGTAGAATAATCATGTAATGGATGAGCCTCAACACCATCAACATGTATGATTAAGCAATTAGGGTATGATCCTTAATAAAGAGATCATGAAACCCTAATTAAGAAGGTTGTTGAGCCCTAACCTAAATTCAGGGCAATATCAAATGTAACTAAATCTAGGTTGATGGTGTGACTCTAAACTAGGATGATAATATAATAAATCCAAATTTAGGGTAACCTCATGAAAACCCTAATTTGGTAAGATATTCCATGAGAATCCCTAATTAAGGTTGATTCCATGAGAATCCCTAATTGAGGTTGATTCCATGAGAAAAACCTAGTTGGGATGAATAGTAAACCCTATCTATGGGTAATGTGATGTGAAAATCCAATGAAGGGAGAAACTATATGCAATCCAAATCCTAATGAAGTATGATTGTATGTGAAACCCTAATTCAGGGTAATGTAATTCAAAACCCTAACTGGGATGAATAGTAAACCCTAATTGTGGGATATTTAATGTGAAACCCTAAAATAGGGTAATGTCATGAGAAACCCTAATCTAGGGTAATATCATATGAAACCCTAAATAAGAATGATGTTATGTGGAGCCCTGATGAATGATGTGATGTGAGACTCAAATCTAGGGTGATGCCATGTGAAACCCTTGTGATGGTATAATAACCAATACACTTAAGTAGGGTGTGGTTAATATAATCAAGTAAGATGAGGATGTTATATCCATGAAGGGTAAAGTTGATAAACCATATGAATGGTAATGTTCATACTCTAATGAATAAGGGTGTAAGGGACAAGATGATGCCTAGATCATTATATATGTCTAACTCTATGCGTGGGTAACAACCCTATACACCTTACAAAGATGAGGACATGAAACTCTTAAGAATGATGTATGTAACATTAATTAATGATGTAGATAACATCCTAAGAGTTGAAATACCTAATGTGGTTGATAATAGTTTATTCTATATTAACAATGTCTAACTATTAGATAAGTCCATATCATTAAAGATAGATGGACAATTCTAATGTGTGCCCTATGCACTATATGATAAAGGTGATAGGTTAGTGGATAAAGTATTAAGAGGGAAATACATTAATACTAGGATAGTTGATTAACTTAAGTAAGATGGAGATGAGGGGAAAAGTGATACATCAAGACATGATAGATATCACATTTAGCATTCCAGGGTTGATACACCTTGATGCATCTCAATCCAACATATTTGGATAAGAAACACATGAAGTGTGCATTATGTAGTTGTTACAATAAGACTGTAATAAGTTTGTTATACTTTGATAAGTATAGACTAATATATATTGTGAAAGAAGATAAGCCAAACTAAAGAGTATGATGTAATCATACCATGATAAGAATGAGAAATGAACTCATACCTTGAATTGATATTCATAAATGATATATGGTGAAGGTAATGATCATGAGTAAATACTTATGATAGTATTGAATGCTCCTAGAGGGGTGGAGCCATATATTAGGGTTGAACTAATGATGTAAACATGAAACCCTAATTAAGGAGAAATGGGAGATCCTAACCCTAAATTGGGTAATGGAATGGAAAATCCTAATTAATAGTAAACCCTAATCTTGATATAGGAATGGTGGTGTTACTATTGTATCACATGATGTGATAATTGAATCATATGACTATTATCATGTCTATTAACCATGCAGATATCATGAGATGATGATCATAGTCAGATTTGAGCTATGGTTTTTATATTATAAAATATTGAGTTGCCTTGTGTGCCTTAATGTTGTTGTTGCTCAGTAAAAGTAACAAGATGTGCATGGACTTATGAGTCATATGAGTAAGTTGTTGCCTAGTGAAAGGTGACAAGACACTTAATAGGCCATGTAAGCCATGAGAGATGCTTGTGTAAAAAGTATCATGTATACCTCGGTCTGAGAACCTAGAGGTAATGGTTACCTAACAAGTGGTAACAGTGATAGTGATGAATTGAGGATGTGAATATCCAGTTTTAATCAATAAGATAATGATGTTGTTGTGAGATGTAAACTTTCAAGTAATGAGATAAGGGACTGAGATCCCAATGCCTCATAAAGAATGAGAAGTGAATAATGCAAATAGTTCATGTTTCTTTGTAGCATTTGTCTCAATAAGTTATGGTTGAGAACTTGTCTGATGCTAAAAGAATATGATAATGTACTTAATTAATTAAGTGAAATCATATCATGTAGAGCCCTGACCATAGATCCATCCATGTCAGAACTACTGAATGGTGAAATGGGTACTACGCGGAAAAACCCATTACACATATTTTGAATATGTGGGGGCAATGGGCGAATGTATCCTGACATCCTAATGAGGGAATTGATGAAAGGTAAACATTAAACCTCTCAATCCTTCATTATTGTATCGGGATGGATGTATCACGAATCTCCCGATGATTAGGTTAGATGCAGTACACATCTCCCAATAATATTAATGCCAGATCGATGGAGATAAACATGAAATCTCACGATTGTGAAGAGAGTGCAACACACCACTGTAACTCTAATAGCGAAGTTGCCAGTATACCCTGGAAAGTTATATAGCAGAGAGACAAGATGTCTTGCATGTGATCTCGCACTGACCGAGATGTGGGAGGTTTTGGTAGTCGGTTCTACCATTGACCTTGTATGGTACCGATTTCGACTTCGTAGTGGTTGGTTGGAGTATGAGCGGTATACCTCATCCCCTCAGGGCATAAGTGTGGTTGTAAAATGTAATCAGTCGTATAACATGTTTGCTTAAGGATTGAATACAGAAATTCATTGGCTGATGTTACATTTCTTTTATGCATCTCTAGCTGATAGATGTTATTCATATCTCTTTATACTCATTGCAAGTAGGTGGATGAATTATGATTCTACCATGGATAGATGCAACACTCTCCTTAGGAAAGGAGATTACCTTACTCTGTTCATTCAATGATTAATGCCGTTGTTTATATATAAGAACTCATGTTCAATTTTATTATAATAAACTACTATAACAATGTTTTGGTAGAGAGTTATATCTCCCACTGGGGCAATTTATAATTGTCTCACCCCCATGGGATCCAATGTTTTTAGGTGGACGCGGACGAAGAGGCAGAAACCCTATAGTAGAGAAAGAACAATAGCAGCATCAGGGATAACAGTAATATCTCAGGTGGAGATGTTGCATGTCAAGTCATATAGATAGTAGTCTGATGTGTCGTCTCTGTACTCTTAGGTCCTCAGAGTTTATAGTTAGTGTTTTTAATGAATTGATCTGAGATTTTGGCTTGATGCCTCGAGGTTCTTATGTTGTTTGTATATAATATTAATAGGGCAGGTGATGTTGTAATCCTCGAGAAGAGATGATACAAGTTATGTACTTATGAACCAGGATGTAAATGTTATACTTTGGTTCTTGATGAAAAATATTTCCTATGTGTGGATCTCTTTGCAAAAAGTTTTTAATTTTTAGTGATTTTCAGTAATCCGCTGCAAATGATTCGCTTCCGCTTAAGTAAATCTTGATTTTATAAGTTGGATGCCACAATTTAGTGGTATCAGAGCTCTAAGTTCGCCGAGTCTACAGACATAGGACTAAGGTAGTAGAGTCTGTTCTAGTGTCTTTCAGTGTATCTGATAGTGTCTTCTGCTCATATAGGAGAAGAAGAACTTGAAGATGACTGGGTCTCATGAGGAGTTTACTGTAGAAAGCAGCAATGTTGCACCAAGAAGAGGTGCATGGGAACAGGCAAGAGAGGAACAATTGCCTGAGAACCCTCTAACTAATCTAACTATGATAAGAAATTCTTCTTCGGGTATCACTGTTGGGGAACTTAGGGCAACCATGATGTATATAGTGGATCAAGCATTGGCAGTGCAACCTAGGTTACCAGCCCCCAATGATGATGTTTTGGACATTAACATGATTTGTAATCAACATCAGTAGGTTGAAGCAATAGGAAATGATGAAGTTCTGGATTTAAAACAAGTTTGTGCTCAACCTCAGCCTGTTGAATCAATAAATAATGAGGAGAGGAACATGATACAACCTAAAATTAGGGTCTGTCACAAGTGTAGGAAACCTGGACATATAAGAAGGTATTGCCTAGAGAAGAAAAATAAGATGATGATTGAGAAAAGGTCTATCCAAATCTAGGAACAGAGGCCTGGTAGTTCCAAAAAGAAGAAGTTTTTGGTACCACCAGTGCAACCAGGGCCTAGTGCATCAAGGCAATGGCTATCCATAAAGGGTAAAGAACCTTCTAGACCCTACCTAGCACCCAAAATTTGCTACCAATGTAGACAAGTAGGACATCTGGCAAGAGATTGCTCAGCCAGAAATGTTATGGTGAACCAACCTCTGGGGCAGAATCAGCCTAAGGCAGTGAACCATCCACGAATTATGACAAGTTAGACAAAATAATGTCATTCTAATATGTCATTTTATGTTTTTCCCAAGCTAAATTGAGAAAGTAGTTGATTGAGATTTCCTTGATTTGTCCTATGAGGACCTACTTTTTCCATAGAAAACATCATAAATGTTTTATATTGTTCCTACCTCTATGAAAAAGGATGAGGTATAGAAGAGATGCCTGGATAAAACTCCGGAATGCTAAATCTTATGCTCGTGATAATATAAAAAGGAAGAAATATGATAGTATAAAAAGTGCATAATACTTAATCTCAGTATTTATATACCCTGTCCAGGTATACAACTATTGATGATAAAGTGAGTATGGAAACTCTTAGATTGTTATCTTTTTTGTTGCTCTGATCAAGTAGTCATTCTGAGACAATCTAATGAGTATCATGAAATTTGAAATATGGAATGGATAAATGTGTCATATCCTAAGCAAAAGAAAGAGAAATCTAAGGTACTCTCAGATGAGCATGAGTATATAAGGAATTACAAGTATACTCCTCATAAGATAAGAATGGGAACAAGGGAGGTGATCCCTGTCCAATAAAGTTTGTGAGTATAATAAAGATCTTTTCCCATAGTGTGGAAATGGGAAATGTGATAAATATCACAAGGTGCTCATGAACATGTTAGATAATAACAAAGAAAGGAATAATGTTAAGTGATCATCCTTATAAATTCCTATGTTGAGGGCAAGGAACCTAGGATGAGATAAAGAATAAATGTTTCATGAATTGTTGAAAATACATGAAATAATAATAGGAATATGATTCCTTAATTTCCTTTCTTTTGGGGACATGTCAATCAAGTATTGTCTTAAGACACTTGATGTGCATAACATGTGATAGATACATAGAAAAGTATCATTTTATCTTGGACTTTGGTTCCAAGGTAAAGATATATGTAACAAGTAATGTCCCAAGATGAAAGGAAGATAAATATGTGATGTGTTTTGAATACATGTAACAGATACCAAGGTAAGAGATTCTGGTATCTAAGAAATATCATATGGTTTATGTTGAATATCTGAAATGGTCAACTACGAAATCAGATTAATCATGTAAAATAGTATGAACATCACATGTTAGGGGTTTATACTTTGCATAAACATAACAATTAAAGATATCCTTAAGATAAATTATTAATTGATAAGTAACTTCTCCTTATGATGATAAAATGTACAACTAATGAGATAGTTAGTACAAGTAATAAGGAAAGTGTTACCTGACACAAAATTAACTCCACAGTCAGTAATGAGAAAGATAGTGGAATATGTGTCCCGTGTGAATTATTCCATGATAAACTTGTGTGGAATAACTTGATGTTGATCAAAGTTTTATAGTGTCTCCATAAAAATGAAATTTTATGTGGAGGCTAAATAGTATGATGAATGAATAATATCTATTTTTTCTTTATCTGGGATTTCGGGGACGAAATCCTTGTTAGGGGTTTATAATCTGTAACATCCCTGACCTGGGTTATGCCTTAACCCTGGGAGTTTTGGTTAAGCAAGTTAATTGGATCCTTAATTTTATATTGTGAAAAGTAATTAAGGCTCAAGAGGAACTTATGTTTCAATTTTGGTCCTGTTTGAGTAATGTTGAAGTAATGTTTGCTTATTTTGGACTAAAGTGCAAATTACCCAAGTTAAGGGGTTAACTTGCAAATGTTACATGATAATATGTTCCTCATGTGTTGAAGCATCATGAGAATGAATATGATGCAGAGGTATGGTTTGAGAAAGCCTGAGTACCAAGAAAGAGCTGATAAAGCAATGTTTGTGCATTAAAACCTAGTTTTGGTGTAAAGTGCAATTTACCCAAAACCTAGGGCTCAATATGCAAATTACCACTTCAATAAGGTCCCTCATGTTTCTTGGAATCATGTAGAGAAAATAAAATGAGAGGGGTGCCTCATTTGAATTAATTTTGAGGAGAGATAATCTTGATATTAAAATAATCAAGATTTATGCATAATTGAAACCCTAATTCAATTTAATGCAAAAAGAAATATATTAATTAAAGAGCCCTTCAACCAAAAGTTGAAGGATGAGTTTGAAAAGGGGTTGGACGAGCTTGTGCCTTGCAAAGGCACGAAAATATCCAAAGGAAGTGGATAACTCACTCACATTATTATAAGAAAAAGAAATATCCACTCACATATGGATATTATTATAAAATGATTTAAGGTGCTTAATTTGCTTTTCTTTAACTTGAGTATAATTGAGAGGAATAATATTCAAGTAGGATATCCTCATATCCAAGGATTTTAGGAGGAAGAGGCGGCACTAATTTTGGGATTAAATGTATTTTTATAAGGCATTTTCTCTCTCATTGAATTTCTTATAAAAAGACCCTTTACAAGCCAAAACAAAGGCTTTTCCGATTCCACTTCTTCCCTTTGCTTGGAAAATGACCAAGGAAGCTTTGGAGGATCAGGAGGACGACCCCCAACCTGTTGGTAAGCTTCTTGACCTTCGTTCACCTTGATTCCATGGTGGAAATCACAAATCAATGCATGATTTCTTCATATTTCAATCCCCTCTTCAATTCTAACCATTCCTTTTCACTCAAAGATTGAGGACGAGCCTTGGGATAGTTAAAGGAGTTGTATCCACCATTGTTGACGTGATCTAGAAGCTTTGTAGCTCAATTGGAGGTGGGTTTTATAACTGGAACCCTTATTATTGTTATTGCATTCAATTCCTTATCAATTGATGATCTTTTCATCATTTCTGAAATTTAATTTGGTTGATTGATGCAATCACCATGGAAATCACAACAAGTTTCATGGGTCTAGAGCTTGATGATGATGACATCATCATAATCACACACCTCCCCAAATAGCTTTTGCAAACGGTTTCAACAATTTGGTCCAGACGGTTTCACCAAACCGTTTGGAGACCAAACAATTTCCAAACCGTTTGGAGGTTTGGACCCCAAACCGTTTAGAGGAGTTGACCATTTGGATGGGTTGACCATTTGAGGTCGGAACCCTAATACATGTTGGATTATGATCTAATGGGTCCAATTGATTAATTCAATACATAGACAATCATCAAGTAGCAAACCCTAATCGGGTTCAATGTTGATTTTGTAATTGACTATTCTAGAATTTTGGGTTGATTAACCCAAACGGTTTCAAAACTATTTGGAGATCACCCAAACAGTCTCAAGACCGTTTGGAGGTCAACTAAGACCGTTTGGAGGTCTGGGGTTGAGTGTGGTTGAGTAATTGAAGATCTAAAGGTATCAAATTGAAATGCAATCAATATCTAATTTGATGATCAATCCAATGAGGCAAACCCTAATTGATTTTCACATATTTCAATGACAAGTTGGGCAAATAGTCTCAAGACCGTTTGGAGGTCATCCAAATGACCTCAAGACCGTTTAAGGTAAGGTCACCTAATATTTTAATGGTGGTTCATTGATTTCAATTGGATTAGTTCCACAATGATAACCATTAATGGTTCCTTGATTCCCAAACCCTAATTGAAGGAGTCTTGATTATAAATTCTAGTTCAATTGGGTTCAAAACCCTAATTGAAGATCCAATTGAAGTATGATTCAATATCTCAATTGATGAATGGATCAAAGATCCAACGCACAGTCGATTCATTGAGTGAAACCTTGAAATTGGTTAAGTGTTGAAGACCTTTTTGGTCCATTCGGTTTTGAGAGGGTTTGGACCAAACGGTCTCAAGACCGTTTGAGTCCAAACGGTCTCAAGACCATTTGAGACCAAACGGTCTCAAACCATTTGGAGTTATAAGATCATTCGGTTTCAAGGGTAACTTTCCCAAACGGTTTCAAACCGTTTAGAGATCAAAGGGTCAAGATCGTTTGGTGATTTAGAATGATCAAATCAATTCATAACTTAATGTGATGAAGGATCAATTGACCCTATAATTGCTACTGATTTATCTTAAAGAAAATCACTAGGGTTGTACCATTTGGGTACCAAGTGATTGGAAATATTAGCTGAGATAACCTTTGAAACTTAAATATGCAATACTTCAATATACTATGTGAACCCTAATTGAATGTACTTAATTGAAGGGTTGGTTGATCTAACCTAACCAAGTTTGGCATGGTCAATATCCTAGAGAGAGTAAAAGAGAGAGAGAGGAACACATACATGTAGAATAATCATGTAATGGATGAGCCTCAATACCATCAACATGTATGATTAAGCAATTAGGGTATGATCCTTAATAAAGAGATCATGAAACCCTAATCAAGAAGGTTGTTGAGCCCTAACCTAAATTCAGGGCAATATCAGATGTAACTAAATCTAGGTTGATGGTGTGACTCTAAACTAGGATTATAATATAAGAAATCCAAATTTAGGGTAACCTCATGAAAACCCTAATTTGGGAAGATATTCCATGAGAATCCCTAACTAAGGTTGATTCCATGAGAATCCCTAATTGAGGTTGATTCCATGAGAAAAACCTAGTTGGGATGAATAGTAAACCCTATCTATGGGTAATGTGATATGAAAATCCAATGAAGGGAGAAACTATATGCAATCCAAATCCTAATGAAGTATGATTGTATGTGAAACCCTAATTCAGGGTAATGTAATTCAAAACCCTAACTGGGATGAATAGTAAACCCTAATTGTGGGATATTTAATGTGAAACCCTAAAATAGGTTAATGTCATGAGAAACCCTAATCTAGGGTAATATAATATGAAACCCTAAATAAGAATGATGTTATGTGGAACCCTGATGAATGATGTGATGTGAGACTCAAATCCAGGGTGATGCCATGTAATGCCATCTGAAACCCTTGTGATGGTATAATAACCAATACACTTAAGTAGGGTGTGGCTAATATAATAAAGTAAGATGAGGATGTTATATCCATGAAGGGTAAAGTTGATAAACCATATGAATGGTAATGTTGATACTCTAATGAATAAGGGTATAAGGGACAAGATGATGCCTAGATCATTATATATATCTAACTCTATGCGTGGGTAACAACCCTATACACCTTACAAAGATGAGGACATGAAACTCTTAAGAATGATGTATGTAACATTAATTAATGATGTAGATAACATCCTAAGAGTTGAAATACCTAATGTGGTTGATAATAGTTTATTCTATATCAACAATGTCTAACTATTAGATAAGTCCATATCATTAAAGATAGTTGGACAATTCTAATGTGTGACCTATGCACTATATGATAAAGGTGATAGGTTAGTGGATAAAGTATTAAGAGGGAAATACCTTAATACTAGGATAGTTGATTAACTTAAGTAAGATGGAGATGAGGGGAAAAGTGATACATCAAGACATGATAGATATCACATTTAGCATTCCAGGGTTGATATACCTTGATGCATCTCAATCCAACATATTTGGATAAGAAACACATGAAGTGTGTATTATGTAGTTGTTACAATAAGATTGTAATAAGTTTGTTATACTTTGATAAGTATAGACTAATATATATTGTGAAAGAAGATAAGCCAAACTAAAGAGTATGATGTAATCATACCATGATAAGAATGAGAAATGAACTCATACCTTGAATTGATATTCATAAATGATATATGGTGAAGGTAATGATCATGAGTAAATACTTATGATAGTATTGAGTGCTCCTAGAGGGGTGGAGCCATATATTAGGGTTGAACTAATGATGTAAACATGAAACCCTAATTAATGAGAAATGGGAGATCCTAACCCTAAATTGGGTAATGGAATGGAAAATCCTAATTAATAGTAAACCCTAATCCTGATATAGGAATGGTGGTGTTACTATTGTATCACATGATGTGATAATTGAATCATATGACTGTTATCATGTCTATTAACCATATAGATATCATGATATGATGATCATAGTCAGATTTGAGCTATGGCTTTTATATAATAAAATATTGAGTGGCCTTGTGTGCCTTAATGTTGTTGTTGCTCAGTAAAAGTAACACGATGTGCATGGACTTATGAGTCATATGAGTAAGTTGTTGCCTAGTGAAAGGTGACAAGACACTTAATAGGCCATGTAAGCCATGAGAGATGCTTGTGTAACAAGTATCATGTATACCTCGGTCTGAGAACCTAGAGGTAATTGTTACCTAACAAGTGGTAACAGTGATAGTGATGAATTGAGGATATGAATATCTAGTTTTAATAAGTAAGATAATGATGTTGCTATGAGATGTAAACTTTCAAGTAATGAGATAAGGGACTGAGATCCCAATGCCTCATAAAGAATGAGAAGTGAATAATGCAAATAGTACATGTTTCTTTGTTGCATTTGTCTTAATAAGTTATGGTTGAGAACTTGGTTGATGCTAAAAGAATATGATAATGTACTTAATTAATTAAGTGAAATCATATCATGTAGAGCCCTGAACATAGACCCATCAGTGTCAGAACTGCTGAATGTTGAAACGGGTGCTCCGCGGCAAAACCCGGAATGCATATTTTGAATATGTGGGGGCAATGGGCGAATGTATCCTGACGTCCTAATGAGGGAAGTGATGAAAGGTAAACATTAAACCTCTCAATCCTTCATTATTGTATTGGGATGGATGTATCACGAATCTCCCGATGATTGGGTTAGATGCAGTACACATCTCCCAATAATATTAATGCCGGATCGATGGAGATAAACATGAAATCTCACGATTACGAAGAGAGTGCAGCACGCCACTGTAACTCTAATAGAGAAGTTTCCAGTATACCCTGGAAAACTATATAGCAGAGACACAAGATGTCCTGCATGTGATCTCACACTGATGAGATGTGGGAGGTCTTGGTAGCCGGCCCTACCATTGACCTTGTATGGTACCGATTTTGACTTTGCAGTGGTCGGTTGGAGTATGAGCGGTATACCTCATCTCCTTAGGGAATAAGTGTGGTTGTAAAATGTAATCATCCGTATAGCATGTTTGCTTAAGGATTGAATACGAAAATTCATTGGCTGGTGTTACATTTCTTTTATGCATCTCTAGCTGATAGATGTTATTCATATCTCTTTATACTCATTGCAAGTAGGTGGATGAATTATGATTCTACCATGGATAGATGCAACACTCTCCTTAGGAAAGGATATTACCTTACTCTGTTCATTCAATGATTAATGATGTTGTTAATATATAAGAACTCCTATTCAATTTTATTATAATAAACTTCTATAATAATGTTTTGGTAGAGAGTTATATCTCATGCTGGGGCAATTTATAATTGTCTCACCCCCGTTGGATCCAATGTTTTTAGGTGGATACAGATGAAGAGGCAGAAACCCTATAGTAGAGAAAGAACAACAGTAGCATCGGGGACAACTGTAATATCTCAGGTGGAGAATCTGCCTATCAAGTCATATAGATAGTAGTCATATGTGTCATCTCTGTACTCTCAGGTCCTCGGAGTTTATAGTTAGTGTTTTTAATGAATTGATATGATATTTTGGCTTGATGCCTCGAGGTTCTTATGCTGTTTGTAAATAATGTTAATAGGGCAGCTGATGTTGTAATCCTCAAGAAGAGATGATACAAGTTATGTACTTATGAACCAGGATGTAAATGTTATACTTTGGTTCTTGATGAAAAATATTTCCTATGTGTGGATCTATTTGCAAAAAGTTTTTAATTTTTAGTGATTTTCAGTAATCCGCTGCAAATGATTCTCTTCCGCTTAAGTAAATCTTGTTTTTTATAAATTGTATGCCACATGTATAATACATCGACAACAAAGTGTTTGTTTCTAGAAATATTACATTCCTAGAAAAGGAATTTATTTCCATATGAATCGGTGGGAGACAAGTGGAACTCAAAGAGGTTTGAGACCAACAAGAAAACATTGAACTTTTAGATATACAAGAGGAACCTAATGAATCACAAAGTGTTCCAAAATCTCAAATTCCTCAAGTAACACAGGAACCTCATAGATCTAATAGAAAACACCTAGAATATGAGAGATTTGGGATCTTGTAACTCAGGTAGGTAGTGAATTGGTCATAGATGATGAGCCAATATACTATAAAGATGTTATAGAGGGACCAGAGCTTGAGAAATGGCTTGAGTCCATGATATCTAAGATGGAATCCATGTATATCAACAAAATATGGACTTTGGTGGATCCACCTGAAGGGGTAAAGCCCATAGGGTGCCAGTGAGTCTTCATGAAGAAGATCGACATGGATGGAAAAGTTCAAACCTATAAGGGCAGATTGGTTGCAAAAGGTTTCAGACAAGTACAAGGTGTTGACTATGATGAAACTTTTTTTCCAGTGGCCATAGTTAAATTTATCAGGATCATGCTTTCTATTGCACCTTATCATGACTATGAGATTTGGAAAATGGATGTTAAAACCACATTCCTTAAAGGGAATCCTATGAAGAATGTGTATATGGAACAACCCAAGGGGTTTATAGATCCAAAAAATTTCAATAGAGTCTGTAAGGTACAAAGGTCAATCTATGGATTGAAGAAAACATATCAGAGCTGGAATCTTCATTTTGATGAGATAGTCAAAGGTTTTGGCTTCATTCAAAATGAAGATAAACCTTGTGTGTACAAGAAGGTTAGTGGGAGCATAGTGACTTTCCTCATATTGTATGTAGATGACATACTATGGATGGGGAATGACATCCCTACTTTAAAAAAGGTAAAGGCATGGCTTGGAAATACATTCTCTATGAAAGACTTGGGAGAATCATCCTACATTTTGGGTATACAAATCTATAGAGATAGATCCAAAAGACTTCTTGGACTAAGTCAAATACATACATTGACAAAGTGTTGAAGTGGTTCAACATGCAGAACTCAAAGAGAGGAAACCTGCATGCGCGTTATGGTGTCCCCATCTCTAGAACTCAATGTCCTAGTTATTGTGAATAAAGGGAACACATGAGTGAGATTCCATATGTCTCAACAATTGGATCAATCATGTATGGAATGTTGTGCACCTATCCATATGTCTTGTATTCTTTGAGCATGATGAGAAGTTATCAATGAGATCCAGGTGATGCTCACTGGATAGTCATAAAGAACATCCTCAACTACTTGAGAAAGACTAAGGATCAATTCTTAGTCTATGGCGGAGAGGAAGAGTTGGTGGTAAAATGTTGCACCGATGCAAGATTCCAGACTAATCAAGATGATTACAAGTCGCAATATGAATTTGGGTTCTGCCTCAACAATGGAGCTGTGAGCCGAAAAAGTTCCAAGCAAAAATAGTTGCAGATTCTACAATAGAGACCGAGTATATTACTTCATCAAGTGCAGCAAAAAAGTTTGTATGCATCAAGAAGTTCATCACAGAACTTGGGGTTGTTCCTAGAATCAGCAATGCAATTGAGCTATATTGTGACAACAATGGAGCTATTGCACAAACTAAGGAACCTAGATTGCATCATCGCTCAAAACATATGCATATGTGGTTCCATCTCATATGAGAGATTGTACAGTGTGGAGATGTAAAGATTTGTAAAGTAATAGTTGAAAGTAACGTTGTTGGTCCCTTGACAAAAGCACTTTCATATCATAAGAATGATGGACATGTAAGGTCACTCGGAATAATATTTGTGCGAGATTGGCTCTAAGAGAAAGTGGGAGTTTGTTGTTTATGTATTCCCAAGAGCCAATCATGTGATGATTGTAATGACATTACTTTTAAAAATTATTTGATTAAAAATAAAGGCAAGCTTCCAATTTATTCTGTTAATTTAGTTATGAGATAATGATGTAACATTAAAAATGTCTAGAGAATTATATTACTCAATGATGTATGTATTCAAGTTACTATCTTTGTGGATGAGATAATATCAATTTTAAGAGTAAATATACATATTCTGATTATGTCCCTGATCGATTGTCATTGTGGAAGGTTGATAGACAACAATGACACATAAGATCCGAGTGTGAGTTGGTTGATGACTAAACCTCATTAGTCATGATATGGAGATATCAAACCAATGTTAGATAACAATGTATCATACAAACCCACTGTGATACTGACATATGGAATCCATCATCATGGAAGTCATAGTTAGCTCTCACAGTGATGGTGGTCGTTGTGGTTCCTAGACCAGAAATCACTACACTAAACACATGTTGTTAAGTACACTTTGACATCATCAAACGCAGTCCTGAAACATGGGTTATTATAACGATGATGATTAGGTGGCTTTGACAAATGGGGATTGACTGTGAGTGGTAGACATGGGATTTATCCCTCCTATCGGAGTGTGATGTCCTAGGCCTCTTGATAAGCGAGACTGAGAAAAGCATGGCCATGCGCATGTGAAACAATATGTGATGTTGATCCTACATATATCAAAGACAGTCTCCTCTTAGTTTAAGAAAAAAAGATTAAATAATAATGAGGGTAACTGCTCCATGCCTATAGTTCAATCTAGACATCAGTGACAAAGGACTATACAAATACTGCAACACCATACACAAATTTTAGGTTGAAGTTGTTCCCTAACTTTTCCATTTACTTGGGTAGCAATGATGTGAGACTAGGTGCCACTCTTTTCTTATGATGTCATAAGTTGTTATGGAAACTCACTGCCAACATAATATGGGACCTATAGGGTCACACACATAGGTATTGACCTAGAAGAGGAGTTTAGATATCGAATGAAAGTTAAATTAAGCGCTAAAGTGTTTAGGCATTTTATGCAGGCAACAAATAGGCTGAAAGTACCTCCAAACGCCCATCCCAAGTGTTGAGACGGCTGTCTAGAAGTGCCAAACGGTCGTCTCAAGAGTTGAGACAGGCTTTTGGGTGTCAGGCCTAGTTGTGAGTTGAAATTGGCAAAGGAACGAACCGACCCAACTAAACAACCTTGACTCGGGTTTACTAGACGACCATCTGGGTGAACTGAGATGAACGTCTCACTTGGGCAAGATGTTCCAGTTCGGTCGGGGAAGGTTATAGATGTTTTGTTATTCGTTTCATTTGAACAATACTTGTTGCACAAGGAAATCAATGTCTAACATTGATGGGGATCAATTTTCCAAATTCATGTACAACTGAGAAGCCATGAAATGATTTTCTCATAGTGTGAGAAGACCGGCTTGCATGCGTGATGATCATATGACTTTTCCAAACAGTTGTTTCAGTTGTCACACGTTGAGAAATTTCTAGAATTTTTGCAAAAATTTGAGTTCTTTCAGTCCATTACACTCTCACACATTAGTCCCGTATCAGATAGCAACTGGGAACCTTGACCCTGGCCTCTACTATAAATAGAGGGGTACTGGGGGCTTTCCAGAGTATAACACAAAGAGTTGAGAATCAGTTCCTCTAAAAACTGTTGTCCTCTCAAGTTGTGGTAACTTAGAGAGCCTAGGCAAGTCCTACCCTTACAGGGAGGGATAGCCATAGGAGAGAACAACTGAGACTTGTCATTGTGGGAGAGAAAGTTGGCGACTTGCACACCAACAGGAGGGATGACTCCTTCGTGATCATTCTTGTAAGATGACATGAGTTTTAGGAAGTCTGTGTGGACTACCATAGAGGTGGGAAGCCATTGGTTTCCACTTGGAGGACAACACTTAGTAGCAACTTGTGATGAGAGGAGCTGCTGAAGGAGATGATGTTCGTGGCTGAAGTCTATGGTGCAAACTAGGAGGCATAGTAGTCAGGCATGTCCTAGGGCAACTAGAATTCAGAGTTGCACATCTACAACGATGAAGATTTCCACTGGACTTGCTCTAGGACCAAGTATATCTATAAACCATCCTTCTTGCATTATAGTTATTGACGTGATCTACTAATTATGGGGAATACAAAAGATAAAATTTTAAATTCTGTTGCCTATTCTATCCCATATTTTCCAATAGAGTGACCATGCAACAATGTTGTGTCACATCTCAAGTAGCAACCACCCTTAGGTTTAGGGAAGAGGAGGGGTGTCATGGTCGAAACCACCCACTTTAAGGGTGTCAACCATGGTGGAAGACCAAAGGACATCTCGACCATATGGTGAACTCCATAATAGATCAAAATCATGGTCGAAATAGGTTGTTACAGTAGGGAAATCTAATCGTCACATAGACAAAACATATTGTTATTAGGTTGTTTATAAAGCCTAAGTTATGTACATAGAAGATCATCAAAAGGACCATGTTTATACAGGGAAAATGAAGATTTGTATGCAAATTATCATCTTCAAAACTTGATGTTATCTATAGAAAATGAGCCATATTTAAGATATTAGTGTTTCATACATGATACTCCAAAGTAACACATCAATCTTATATTTACAACCAAATTAGTTACAAGATCTTTAAGGTTTATAAGAAAGACATCCTTTTCAAAAATGCTTCAATGTTGAACCCTAAACATAGCATATATTTCAACACATTAAGGATCCATTTTTAGAAATTTAAATTAACAACTTATGATCAAGTTCAGTATGCACACAATAGAGGTAGAAAAAGTTATAAAACCCACCTATTTTTGGAGAGAAACTATCTCCTAAGATCTCAGGTTCCAAAAGTGTCAACCATGCTTTAACTCTTCAGCTAACAGATCACCTCCAAGAAGAAGGAAACCATGATCACAAGGGAGTTTAAGAAAGAGGGAATATAGTTCTTGGTCGAACCAAGAAAAAAAGGGAAAAAGAAAGAATCATCCCTTCACTCAGGTTTACCATGAGAAAAATGGTCGGTGACCCCTTATGAGGAGGAGTTCCTCTCAAACGACCATCATGGATGATTCATAGACCAAGACAAAGGAATATGAAGATGATGGAGGTTTCAGAAGGGAGGAATTGTGATTAGGGTTTTAGGATGACTTACCAAGAAGAAATGTTACAACCCCAAATTTTGGGTTCCTTTGGTGAGAAATGTAATTTCTCATATTAAACATATTTGAAAAAATAATGACATAATTTGTTGTGAATAAATGGATTTAGTTTAAAATAGCCTTGTTGTTTGATTTGTGGGCTTTATTGGCTATTGGGCCCAATAACAAGGAAATTCAATTAATTAATGAATAACTGAGTTGTTGAGAAAAGAGAGATGAGGTAGAAACCTCTAGAAGGCAAAGGAATGTAATACAAGAATGAATTTCGTGCCTCTTGGGTTCCTTGGGTTCCAAGGAGTCTAAAGTTGCAAAGATAAAGCAACAATTGAAGAAAAGACCAATACAATATTTCCTTGTTAATAAAGAAATTAAAAACATTGATGAAATGTGGAAAATAAGTGAAAAGAGGTATAATTGAGTTATCCTTGGTGAAATTTCGTATCCCAAGGATTCCTAATGTTAAAAGGAATACCAATGAGAAAAATAAAAGAGAAATAAAGAGAAATCCTCAAAAAGGGATATTTTAATAAGAAAGAAACAAGTTAATGTAAAGGATAATGCATTTAGATGCATCTAGAAGGATAATGAGTGTCTAATAAAAAGGATTTCGAAATAATAGAGTTACTTGGAATCCAAGGAGTCCCAAAGAAGAAAGAGGAAAGAGAAAACACTTATAAAAGAAAAATAAGAACATAATGTGAACACATAATTCATGGATTATGTGGTATTGCTAAAAGGGAGTATTTTCTATTAAATGACAATAGAATTTCGTGCCATTAGAATAAAGGACAAGTACTAAGAAGATAAAAGAAGAGATTTTTGAAATTCTAATATCCCAAGGATAAAGAATATCAAGGAAATAGATGAGGAGAGAGAAGAATACATCTCCTTGAAGGAATATGTTTCCTTTAAGAGTGGGACTCATTTTCTCTTGGATGGATGTTGTTAGGCGTGGATACCCTCCTCTATAAAAGGAGAGAGAGACATGGGCCGAGTCCACGGAAGAGATCCCACGTACTACCCTTGCTTCTTCATCATTTTAGTTCTAAACCCTAGTAGAGGGGAGCCACGTGATCCTGGGGTAGCAAGGAGCCGAGGTAGGGTTGCGAGGGAAGCTGCATGTGCCACGATGACAGAACGAGGGCAAGAAAGCATAGCCGTGCCCTGACGAAGGTGCAATGGCGGCTGGTTGGTGGAAACAAGGGTTGCAAGATGCAGGCCTGTTGCACCTGACCTCGCCACATAGACCATGCACTGGGCGGCGCCCCAGGTGTGGATGAAGGCGGCGAGGCTAGGGCATGGGGTGGCGGCAGTAGATGAGGATCGAGGGAGGGAGAAACAGCCGCCCAAAGTCGCGCCTAGGGCTGCGCTCGACGGAAGTAGGAGCAGCCTGAGGTTGAAGGCAACCCGTTGGCCGATTGGACAGATATACCCCCAGGGTATGAAGCGCCGACCCACTTAAGTGGAGGGAAGAAGCGTCATTCAATTCTAATTCCAAACGAGCCGCTTTGCATGGGATAGGCGACGTGGCGCGTCCTGATTGGTCCAAAATAGGTAGTTTTGCTAAAATCATATCTATTTATTCGTGTCTCGGAATAGCACACATAAAATATGAAAGTTGCTCAAGAAAAATGAGGGGAATCCATTAAAAATATAATCAAAGCCTATTTCTTTTTGCAATTCGAAAAGTAATGGAAGTTATTAACTTTAATGTAATGATAATTAAGAAACCCTATTTGATATGATTAATGTGTTTAGTAGGGTTTAAGTGATGGTTAAAGTTGATATTAACTTGTTAATCATAAAGAGATACATTAAGATCGAAAAAGATGAATTTTGCACGTGAGTAGTTTAATTGAAAGTTCATGTGCATATATAATCTTTAATGGGCCTTGAAACCCTAATGTTGGTAATTAGGATTACTAATGACTTTAATTTCTCGATTTCATGTATAGAACTGAATTTTCATGACTATAAGCTATTTCGAGCATTAAAGTTCCTAGTTTGTGGATAAATACCCTAAATGTAGTAATTAGGGTTTTCTCATGAATAAAAGGTAGAATTAATGATAAATAACGTTCATATGAGTATTAGAGCATAATGAAATACAAATTAATGATAAACGAGTATAATGCCTTTGTCATGGATGAAAAAGGATAAAAATAGTAGCTTTAATGTAAAAGAAGCTTAATGAAATTAATTGATGGTTAATGGTGCCTTTAAATATGAGAATAGGGTTATATGTCATTAAGATAACCTTAATGTTGAAGAATAGATAAAATAATAAGGGTTATGAGTAATGGTATAAAATTAGGGTTTGAAATAGTAAAAGATGATGGGAAACCCTAATTGCAATAGAAACCCTAAAAGTGAAACCCTAGGAAGGGAGCTAGGTTTAATGGATCTTGATGACATGAATAATAAAAAGGAATTACATGATTATTTCATGATCTTGTTGAAAATGCTTACTTGCTTGGATTTTTATTTGCATGGATATTTTTGTTCAAATCGTCATATCAGGTATGTGGTTAATTATGAATAACCGCCTTAGTTTCTTGAGGATTTTCCAAATGTTTCCTCACATTGAATGCAAATTATCAATTTGGATGTTCATACTTGCAAACTATAAAGTCAATATGATTATCACATTAATAAAAGAAGTATGGATTCTCGCACTTACATGCCACCCTGATGGATGATGCCAAAGGTTAGGCCCAGATGGGTAGACCAATGGACACCTTGAGTGGTGACCCCAGGCACCAAGCTCGGGAATGAGAAGGTGGCCTATGATATTGCATGACTAGTGGGCACCATGAGTGGTGACCCCCAGGCACCAAGCTCGGGATTGAGAAGGTGGCCTTAAGTCATTGGAAAAGGAAACCCTAAGGTGGATATGCCAGGGTTAGGGAAAAAGCGGTGGAGAATGTCATACTGAAAAATGTAAATTGGCTTGTTAATTAACTTGATTGTGATAATTAGATTGTTATCCTTATGTGCAAACTTTTGGTTGTCCCCACATACCGGTATATTTCAAAATACTGACTGGTGTTTTGTTTGTCGGCGTTTTAGGAGCAACAATTGAAAGAACAAACAGTAAAGTGACACATTGTGGAAATAAGAAATAAAGTGCAAGGAGGATTAGATAGAATAATTCAAGACCTGGATAGATTTTTTTTGGTTAAGCCAGGGGTCGCTCTTATTCATCCCACACCCCTCTTGTGGGATAAATCATCAAAAAATTACATCTCCCGATCTAAAACCTCGGGTATCTTCCCCAAAGCCCCACAAGAAAAGGAAAATAAAAAAGAACACCACAGAACAAAGACATCAGATCAATCATCAACCAGAGTGTGCTCGACAATGACGTAGGGGGTCTTTCTCTTCTCTAAACTGATCATCCCGTGAATCTTGTTAGGGAATCTACCAGAGTCCTTAAGGAGACCTGGATAGATAGATTTCCCAAGTTTTCAAAGGTAAGTAAAGTTTTAATTTTATACCAAATTCCAGTTAGTTAGAAGAATTTCATAATTATTATTGATTATTTGTTGAACCTTTGATCCTATTAATTGAATAACGGCTCTGACCTTCGGGTCTCCCTTAATTGGGGGTTACAGGGAGACGGGGTCGTTACAATTGGTATCAGAGCATAGGTTCCTCACTTAATCTTTAATAATTATTAAATTTTACAAATTCTGTAGAACCCAAGGGAGTTATTAGAGGATTATCCGAAAGATAGAGGTATCTAGAAAAGGATCACGACCGAGGGCTGGCAATATTTTCCTCCGCACCGCTAGTCAGAATATGAGGACTCCCGGATCTGTGTGACTGCATGGCCAAAGTCTTAGGGTATGAATCAAAATAAGATACCTTTAGGACCCTCTCATCTTGTTCATCCCTTCTCAACTCAAATTCTGTTAAGGACCTTAAGGATTAGGGTTTCCTCTCTTCTCCTCGCCCTCCTGAGGTATGGGTAAGGTTGATAAGGATTAAGGGATCCTCTGCCAAATTAATGAAAAGCATGTAAATAAGATGTCATGGACACAAGCTTAATAGATTAAGCACAAACTAAAGAATAGATACATGCTTAGGTTGTATGAAATAAGTTGTCATTTCCCTCAGGAGAGACCTGAGGTTAGACATTCTTGTCAGGAGGATGAGTAGAGAAAGTGAGTCTTGGAGGTAGAGATCTCCATTAAAGTAGAGACCTAGCACATCCTTTGAGGAGATGTTAACCCTAACCCTAAGTGAAGGCTAGAGAGAGATATAACATGATGAGGTAGATGTCATGGTAGACCAGGTGTTTGGATAGACGTGCCTTGGATGCCTTATGAGCCATGAGAAGTTGATAACTGAGTACCTTAGGCAACCCAACCCTGAGAAGGGTCGTGCATGTTTGAGCGAAGGATAGCTCCTTCATTGATGATGTTAGTGAAGAACCTATAAAAACCCTATGGGCTTATGCAAGTAGGGGATAGCATGCACCTAGAGTGCTTCAGTAGTATGAGCAGTAAGTAAAACTGAGGCCAGAATGACATGATGGATGACTTATGAGATAAGCATAAAGGGCTATAGATAATCATGAGTAAACATAAGCTTGAGTATAGGCTTCACTCACGTAGAGCTATACTTGTGAGCTTGATCCTTCATAGAGAGATGACCTCTAGTAGTATGCCTGGATGTGGAGTTAGCTTTAGAGAGAGAGTAAGAAGGAACCAAGCAAGAAGGTTGAAAACCTAAAACCTCGAGATGTGAGGAACAGTACTGGGGAGTCGAGAATGATGCGACCTAATTCGATGATAGTGGTTGCCTCATGCATGATCCCTGGAGGCTGATGATATCTTGGTTTCCTTTAGAGGAACCAAACCCTAGAGAGAGGATGATTCTACTGGTACCTATGTGCCTGTGGTATAGGAGTTTACCTTATGATATAGGAAGAAGAGTTCCTTAGACCAGGAGAGGTTTGGTAGTAGGTCGTGAGGCCTTGTACCTTGTTGGTTGTCCTTGAGGAGGACTCAACCCTGATGTGTTACCCGAGTAGAAGGATGACAGGGAGTACATGAAATACCTTGGACATGCTTGATTCATGGTTAAGAGATTGAGAATGTAGTTGGACACCCGAAGGTGAACCTAGGGTTCCTAGGCCTAAGAGGGGAAGCAGTGTACCCAATGCTCATGATGAGATTTGAGTCTCTATGGTTTCGAGCATGGTACTCCTCATGTGTAGAGGAATAGGAAACCCCTTAAGTTGAGGGTATGTTTGATGAACCCCTCACAACTAAGTTGAACTAATGTTGAGGAAAGAGAACACGTATGATCTAGCATGGTTTAATAGGTGGTCTTCCTGTGCCTTAGTAGAAGCTGGGTTAGGCATGCTCATGTGGATGCAGACCCTAAACATAAGGACGGTTGTGACCTTGGTTGTCAAGAGTTGTAGTTCCCTCCCATCCTGGGAGAGGGGCCCTTTGGTTGGGTATATACCAGTTTTGTTGGTGTTGAGGTGACCTAAAGAGGTTTCATGGGAACTTGAGAAAACTAAGTGAAAAGTACATGGTATGGGATTGAACCTATAGACCCATAGTTAACCATCTCTAAGTGCATATGGATGTGTTACCATGGAGGTAACTGGTATGGGGCCTGACCAAGGTAGGCAGGTTGCCATGACCCCTTTGAAGGGATGAAAGTCAGTCATGAATGCAGAGAGAGATGATGAAGGATTGGGTAAGGTTCTATGTTGGACATGTACTATAATACAATCCTAAGTCTATCCTAGGGTCAGGTAGGGATAAGACCGATGGAAGATGGAGTTGCCTAATTCCCTAGTTGCACATGACCATAGGGTTGGGAGGTAACAACTATCGTTGTCTGAGGGCCATGGGTTAGGAGATTTATCACCTTCATGAACTCATGGGACCCAAAGGGAAGATGAGTAGGGCACTCTCTAGATGCATAAGGGAAAAAGGATGACCCCAAAAGTGCCGGCACCCTATAGACCTAGAGGAGATGACCAAGGATTGTGTTTAGACCAAGTAGGGTTGAGACCAGTTTTCCATGAAAGTAATTTTGATATCATGATGTTTGTGACATAGGTGGCACATTTCAACTTAGATTTGAAAGTGTACTGGCAAGGTGGGTTGTACCATCTCTACTCTTGGAACAGGAAGAACTCTGTATTTGGACTACAGCCAAATGCTTATTTCCTCTTGTTATGGGAGTGAGAGATAGGACAGTACGCATGCCTTACACCAAGGATAAAAGATGATGGAAGTTGGAACGTTGCTGTAAGGTATGAGGATAGAAATGATAACATACCTTTGTGGAGTGAATGATACATGGATGGTTTACAACCACTAAGAGTATTAAGGAAATCATCCTGTGAGGATGTTTTATCATGAGCTATGTTGAATTTGCAAGTTATGCAAAGTTGAGTTGAATCACCATGAGGATGAGCTCATAGTTTCTTAATGAAGACAAACTTAGAGTTTGAGATGAGATGATAAGTGGAATATGTGGAGGTGTATGTCTTCAACATTACCTGACACCTAAGGAGGTGAAGTGGTAATGAATGCTCTGGTTGAGATATAGCTGCCTCGTTTAGCTAGAGGCTAGAAGAGGTTGAGGTTGTTCGACTAACCCTAAGTTTGGAAAGAAGATGAGTTTTGGCTAACAATCCGATATAACGAGATCTGTTGAACAAGATTAGTGGTTGTTTGGATAGCCAGCCTAGTCCTTGATGTGATAGAAGGATGGTTGTAGAACTCTGGATGCACTTCTTTGGATAGGGAGGTAATAAAACCCTTTTGAGAGTGGTTTAGGGTTTCCAAGGTATCAAGCTTGAGGAATCATAATAATACAGGAGGTTATGATATACCTTGGTACCACAAAGATAATAAGTAATGGTAACACTCTGGATGCTTAAAACTAAGTTGCATGTAGCATGTGGCCATGAAAGCCAGGAGGTGAAGGACGAACACCAGTAACCCAATGTATTGATATAGAGGATAAAAGAGTTCCTAAGAGTGAATGGGAGTTCATCACTATGAATGTTGTGGTAAGTCTCCCTTTGACCCAGAAGATCAAGATGAAATATGGGTTATGGTAGATCGCCTTACCTAGATAACATGAGAAAGAAAGGAGTATTGTCAAGAGATAGATTCTGTTGAACTACATAAGAGAGAGAGATGGTTCAACTACACCATGATACAAGTTGAAAAGTTCTTACATATGACCTAAAGGTTCACTTCCATGAGGTGGAAGTATATACATGAAAAACTCGATGATAGTATGGTTTATCACCCCTAACTAATGGTTAGTATGATTCAGACTAGAGGGTCTGATGAGAGCAAGTGTGCTTGTTTAGGGTGATACAAAGAGTACAGTTCTTAAGATGTGATGTTAACCACCATAGCCTTTATCAGGATGCAAGAAGTTCTATAGGGAGGTTGTGTCGGTCACCACTTCATTAAGATGATGTTGGTGAAGGAGGCCTCACGAAGGTCAGAAAAGAACCACAATGTGTGAAGATGAAGTCACTTTGTTCATGCAATGGCTGAGAGAGATCCCAGTGGTGACATGAGTCACGAGCTGATGCAAGCAGACTGACATGCAGTTCACTGTGGGAGAATATAATGTGAAAATCCGACCCCTCTGAGTTTTAGCTAAGAAAGTTGAGTCCCGATATATGGGTCCATTTGAGATGGATTGGTGGAGATGGTTGTGTTTAACCTCACCCCTCAGGATAAAATAATGTGTTGCATGAGTCCAATCTAGAGCACTATGTGAGGTACCCAAGCTAGGTGCTCAACCTTGAACCTTTTCAGCTTTTGAAAGGCTGAAAAGTCCTGAGTCACTTATGAGGGTACGATATACCAAGGTAAGAAAGAACTCAGAAGGAAGAAAATGAGATAATGAAGGTTCTTGGGAAACACCATGGAAAGGGTAAAGCCACATGGGAGCCTTGATGGACATAAGAAGACATATCCTGTTTGTTTGCTTGCTTGATGGAATTTTGAGGGAAAAATTCTCATAAGAGGGGAAGGATGTTACAACCCCAAATTTTGGGTTCCTTTGGTGAGAAATGTAATTTCTCATATTAAAGATATTTGGACAAATAATGATATAATTTGTTGTGAATAAATGGATTTCGTTTAAAATAGCCTTGTTGTTTGATTTGTGGGCTTTATTGTCTATTGGGCCCAATAACAAGGAAATTAAATTAATTAATGAATAACTGAGTTGTTGAGAAAAGAGAGATGAGGTAGAAACCTCTAGAAGGCAAAGGAATGTAATCCAAGAATGAATTTCGTGCCTCTTGGGTTCCTTGGGTTCCAAGGAGTCCAAAGTTGCAAAGATAAAGCAACAATTGAAGAAAAGACCAATACAATATTTCCTTGTTAATAAAGAAATTAAAAACATTAATGAAATGTGGAAAATAAGTGAAAAGAGGTATAATTGAGTTATCCTTGGTGAAATTTCGTATCCCAAGGATTCCTAATGTTAAAAGGAATACCAATGAGGAAAATAAAAGAGAAATCCTCAAAAAGCGATATTTTAATAAGAAAGAAACAAGTTAATGTAAATGATAATGCATTTAGTTGCATCTAGAAGGATAATGAGTGTCTAATAAAAAGGATTTCGAAATAATAGAGTTCCTTGGAATCCAAGGAGTCCCAAAGAAGAAAGAGGAAAGAGAAAATACTTATAAAAGAAAAATAAGAACATAATGTGAACACATAATTCATGGATTATGTGGTATTGCTAAAAGGAAGTATTTTCTATTAAATGAAAATAGAATTTCGTGCCATTAGAATAAAGGACAAGTACTAAGAAGATAAAAGAAGAGATTTTTGAAATTCTAATATCCCAAGGATAAATAATATCAAGGAAATAGATGAGGAGAGAGAAGAATACTTCTCCTTGAAGGAATATGTTTCCTTTAAGAGTGGGACTCATTTTCTCTTGGATGGGTGTTGTTAGGCGTGGATACCCTCCTCTATAAAAGGAGAGAGAGACCTGGGCCGAGTCCAGGGAAGAGATCCCACATACTACCCTTGCTTCTTCATCGTTTTAGTTCTAAACCCTAGTAGAGGGGAGCCACGTGATCTTGGGGCAACAAGGACCTGAGATAGGGTTGCGAGGGAAGCTGCATGTGCCACGATGACAGAATGAGGGCAAGAAATCATCGCTGTGCCCTGACAAAGGTGCAACGGCGACTGGTTGGCGGCAACAAGGGTTGCAAGACGCATGCCTGTTGCACCTGACCTCACCACGTAGACCACGCACTAGGCGGTGACCCAGGTGCGGATGAAGGCGGCGAGGCTAGGGCATGGGGTGGCGACAGCAGATGAGGACCGAGGGAGGGAGAAACGGCTGCCCAAAGTCGCACCTAGGGCTGCGCTCGACGGAAGCAGGAGCAACCCGAGGTTGAAGACAACCCATTGGTCGATTGGACAGATATACCCCCAGGGTATGAAGCGCCGACCCACTTAAGTGGAGGGAAGAAGCGTTATTCAATTCTAACTCCAAACGAGCTGCTTTGCATGGGATAGGCGACGTGGCACGTCCTGATTGGTCCAAAATATGTAATTTTGCTAAAATCATATATATTTATTCGTAGCTCGGAATAGCATGCATAAAATATGAAAGTTTCTCAGAAAAATGAGGGTAATCCATTAAAAATATAAATAAAGCCTAATTCTTTTTTTAAATTCGAAAAGTAATGGAAGTTATTAACTTTAATGTAATGATAATTAAGAAGCCCTATTTTGATATGATTAATGTGTTTAGTAGGGTTTAAGTGATGGTTAAAGTTGATATTAACCTGTTAATCATAAAGAGATACATTAAGATCGAAAAAGATGAATTTTGCATGTGAGTAGTTTAGTTGAAAGTTCATGTGCATAAATAAGCTTTAATGGGCCTTGAAACCCTAATGTTGGTAATTAGGATTACTAATGACTTTAATTTCTTGTTTTCATGTATAGAACTGAGTTTTCATGACTATAAGATATTTCGAGCATTAAAGTTCCTAGTTTGTGGATAAATACCCTAAATGTAGTAATTAGGGTTTTCTCATGAATAAAAGGTAGAATTAATGATAAATAATGTTCATATGAGTATTAGAGCATAATGAACTAAAAATTAATGATAAATGAGTATAATGCCTTTGTCATGGATGAAAAAGGATAAAAATAGTAGCTTTAATGTAAAAGAAGCTTAATGAAATTAATTGATGGTTAATGGTGCATTTAAATATGAGAATAGGGTTATATGTCGTTAAGATAACCTTAATGTTGAAGAATAGATAAAATAATAAGGGTTATAAGTAATGGTATAAAATTAGGGTTTGAAATAGTAAAAGATGATGGGAAACCCTAATTGCAATAGAAACCCTAAAAGTGAAACCCTAGGAAGAGATCTAGGTTTAATGGATCTTGATGACATGAATAATAAAAAGGAATTACATGATTATTTCAGGATCTTGTTGAAAATGCTTGCTTGCTTGGATTTTTATTTGCATGGATATTTCTGTTCAAATCGTCAGATCAGGTATGTGGTTAATTATGAATAACCGCCTTAGTTTCTCGAGGATTTTCCGAATGTTTCCTCACATTGAATGCAAATTATCAGTTTGGATGTTCATACTTGCAAACTATAAAGTCAATATGATTATCACATTAACAATATAAGTATGGATTCTCACACTTACATGCCACCCTGATGGATGATGCTAAAGGTCAGGCCTAGATGGGTAGACCGACGGACACCTTGAGTGGTGACCCCATGCACCAAGCTTGGGAATGAGAAGGTGGCCTATGATATTGCATGACTAGTGGGCACCATGAGTGGTGACCCCCAGGCACCAAGCTCGGGATTGAGAAGGTGGCCTTAAGTCATTGGCAAAGGAAACCCTAAGGTGGATATGCCAGGGTTAGGGAAAAAGCGGTGGAGAATGTCATACTAAAAAATGTAAATTGGCTTGTTAATTAACTTGATTGTGATAACTAGATTGTTATCCTTATGTGCAAACTTTTGGTTGTCCCCACATACCAGTATATTTCGATATACTGACCGACGTTTTGTTTGTCGGCATTTTAGGAGCAACAATTGAAAGAACAAACAATAAAGTGACACGTTGTGGAAATAAGAAATAAAGTGCAAGGAGGATTAGATAGAATAATTCAAGACCTGGATAGATAGATTTCCCAATTTTTCAAAGGTAAGTAAAGTTTTAATTTTATACCAAATTCCAATTAGTTAGAAAAATTTCATAATTATTATTGATTATTTGTTGAACCTTTGATCCTATTAATTGAATAACAGCTCTGACCTTTGGGTCTCCCTTAATTGGGGGTTACCGGGAGAAGGGGTCGTTACAAGAAATCTCCCAAAAATCACCATTAAGGATTGATTCTAGCACAAGATCTTCAATATCAAAGGTGGATCGGCCACCCAAGGTTCAACATCTGACCTTCCTTGCTCTTGAAGCTTCAAGGATGATCTCAAGGTAGAAGAAAGAGTGTGGGGCTAAAAAAGATTGATTGATTGTGAAAAGAATGGGCTATATAACCAAAAGAGGAGGGAAGTAAAATATATTCATTTAATCACCACAAATGCTACAAAGAAAGGTGTAATACATCAATCACGTACTTTTCAAATCTTTAAAACACATGATACCTGGGATCTCAATCCCTTATCACATTATTGGAAATTCTCATCGCTTCACATCATTATCATGATTACTGGATCTGGGTATTCAAACCCTTAGATCATCACATAGTATTGTTACCTCTGTAATAGGTAACCATTACCTCTAGGTCCTTAGACCAAGGTATTCATTTCACTGGTTGTACAAGTATTCTCATGGCTCACAAGGCCATCACACATCTTTTCACCTCTCACTAGGCAACAACTTATTCACATGGCTCCCATAAAGATTTCATGCGACATAAATATTCATTGAATAAGGACTACTATCAACATTTCATATAAAATCAATATATGTATGAAACCTTGGAACTGAGTTGAATTTGGGCTTCCATGCCATTCACTAAAATATCATGCATCAATAATAACATTGAATAAATAAAGTCTATCATGTCAAGAAAATCCCTTCAAATGGATTTCACGATATCTATTCGCAAATATCCAACTTTCCTCGCATCTAGGGTTTCACCCTCTTTACTGAGATATCAAAAAAAACTATTCACTTTGAATGAAATCCAAGATATTATTTGACATATATGTACTATGAATTTAGATAAACAATCATTCATAACCAAGGGGATCTAGATAAGCAATTTTCTATATTTTCTTATACAACAAATTTTAGTCATAGACAAATTCCCTATATTTCAGTTTACTCTTATAATCTCTGTGAATACTTAGGGAATTCTCATTAGGATGTATTGTATACATTTCTAATATGATTTTATCATCTGAACTTCATCCAAATAGAGGAAGAATCCATTTCATATCATTTCGCAACAACTTAGAACAAATAGACAATTTAGGGTTTGTAGTCGCATACTAACAATTAAAGATTATGGACGAATTAACCAATTTTCGTGCAATATACTATTTAAAGGAAGTTCCTACTCACCCTTAGGTGTGAAAACACCTTAAAAACGTATCTCATCCCTGAAAATCTCGATCTCATATCAAATCCCTAGCAATTCACCCAATTCTTCTTCCTTTCAACTCAGAAACCCTAAAAATGAGGGATTATGAAGAAAGAGTGAGAAAAGGGGAAGTTTTGATACCATTTTGGATCACATCAGAGGAGGGACGTAATTTTGACATGTGATAGAAGATTCACCATGAAAATATATCCTAAGAAGCTAAACTTACATGATTTCATCATTCCTCAGACCGCAAAACCCTAGGTCAGCATCTCCATCAATTTCTCCTCTCAAACCCTAACTCTCCCTCTCTCTCTAGGATTTCGTTTATATAGATTGAATCAAGAATTATGAGATATCCTTGTGTGTTAGGTTGACCATATAGAGCAATTGAGCTTCTTGGGTCAATTGCACTTTGACCCCTTACTATAATTTTCTTATTTCAACAATTTTTTTTTCTATCATAAAAAGGTTTCTGTAAATTCGTGTAATTTAGAGATCAAACCTCATCTAAAAATTATTATAATTTATTATGTTGTGTATAATTGAGTTTCAAATCTTCATTTAAAATTTAAGATCATTCCAATCTTCCATTAAATAACTAAAAATCAAATAGTGCACTGCTATCCAGAATTCTATAGAAATGTCAGTTATGGTAATTCATCTACTGATAAGGTCTAAACGCATCCAAAAATTATTGAAATTGTATATTTTGATCATGATTGAGTTTTAGATATCCAATTAAAATTTTAGATAATTTGGAGTTACTAATAAATAATTAAAAATAAAACACTACACTGTTGGAAACCACTCTGTCAACATTTTGGTGAAAGTATAGTTCGACTGAGAACCACATTCAAAGAACAATAAAATATTCTAAATTTTTTTTCCAATATGAATGATTGAGTTATCCATATCATATCCAAAATTCAATTAAATACAAAATTTTTATAAAATATAAAAATTCATTTACCACACTTCTATCCTGATCAAATTCCATATTCATGTACTATCAAAACCTAAATTTTGCCGATTAGGGTTTACATTTCGCAAACCCAAATTCTTCAAAATAAAATCATAGTTAGAGTTTCTTCTTAGGTTTGAAACGTCACAATTGATCTACTATCATTAATCAAGCCTAAACAATGTTCAATCTAATTAAGCATGTAATCATTCAGGTAAACCCTAGTTTACCAATTAAACACAAATGTGGTCATTACAATTCTCACCCCCTTAAAAAGATTCGTCTCCGAAACATAAATACGCAAACAAAGTATATTCAAAGTTTATTTTAAGCTTCTGAAATCTTACATGTTATTACATTCTTGTATTTTATACTTGATTGTAGTTTTCAACATTGAATCCTTTATTTCTATTCTAATCACAACATGTTAAAACAGTTCTCAATGATAACAAACAAATTCTTTATGCCACAATCAATCATAGAGTAGATAGAGAAGCAACCATTTCAATATTTTCATACTCTTGAGGTGTTACCTCAACATTGTTAATCTGATCCAACCATCTCAATTCATATGGCTCAATATGTACTATTGTTATGTATTACCTCTAAGTCACAAAAGAGAGTTCACCAAGCTATTTTGAATTTTTACTATTATGCTACTCAAATAGCAAAAAAAAAGTCTTGAGTTGGAAGACTAGATTCAACAACAATTGTACAATACTACTCACGGCATCCCCATTACATCATGGATGCATAAGGTGAAGCATTACCATCACATTCCATATTATTCTCAAGTATGAACCCACACATAATTCAAGGTGTAACCATCGGGTTATAGCATACTAGGGTTTCAACAACAGTAATAAAGTACTCCCACTACAAAAAAGGTGATTTAACTACAATTTCTCTAACTACATATGTTGTATTTGTAGTTAAAACTACTTTTCCATACAAATTATAAAAATGTAAGTAAAAAAATTATAGTTAATTTTAATTACTAAAAAATTAGCTACATATTCAAATGACTACAAATAATATATTTTTCAACTCATCTTCCGCCAACCTCTCTCTAATAACCAAATCATTGAAAATTTAAAATTTTCAGCACACAACTCCCCCACCTATTAGCGTGGTTTCACGTGCGGCACCCCGCCCACTTCGATTGTTCCACCCCTTCTAATTGCAGTCTCTCTCTCACACTCTCTTCTCCTCCCCTACAACCCCGATCTAGTGTCCCTCTCTTCACATCACCTTTTTTTCTTCCTGATCATACCAAACCTTCTATGTTGATCAATGATCGATTCCATCTCAATCTCTGATTTCACAAATGGTGATCTACACCTCTAATTCCTTTGCCCTATTCCTTTCATACACCTCCTCAATACCCCCTCTACCGATGGCACTGAAGGCCAAGAAGAAGCCAGCGGAGAAGAAGCCCGCCGTCGAAAAGCCAGAGGAGAAGAAGGCTGAGAAGGCCCTGACAGAGAAAAAGCCCAGGGATCAGAAGCGCCCTACTAAGGAAGACGACAAGGCATCCAAGAAGAACATGAAGGTCAAGAGCATTGAGACTACAAGATCTACATTTTCAAGGTTCTGAAGCAGGTGCACCCGACATTGGTATCTCCAGCAGGGCCATGGACATCATGAACTCCTTGAACAACAACAACTTCAAGAAGATTGTTGGTGAATCGGCTAAGGTTGCCAGGTACAACAAAAATATCAGGTATGCCAACTATTTTCTGGAATGCTTTAATATCTTGTAGTAATCCAACCTGTCAGTATTAACATGCTAACAACCATGATAATTAATATCATCTACTAGTATGAACACTTATCAACTCTTCCACAGAGATCCCAGACTTGGATATTAATCTCTTCTTTTAGCAAGTAGAAGCTCAGTTTGTTCAGAATTGTGCTTTCATTCTTCTATAGTCATGACCTTTACATTAAGAGATCCTGAGATCGTGTTTGAAGTTGCTAGAGTCACATGGCAACCTCATCTTCCACACTGGCATTTTTAGTGAGGAATTTGAGTTCTACATCACTAACTTTGATAATATCAACCTTCTCCCATATGCCCATGATTTGTTCATTTTCATTCTCAACGGAGGGCCACAGTAGCAGTCTTAAATTGGGATCATAAGACAACAAGACACCAACAACCTCAATTTGGGATCATTAGAGCATGATAAACTGGGTGTGTAGACCAATAAGAGAAGGAAATTACTAAATTATGTTTCCTTTTTTTCAAACGGGGTATGTAGGTTTCAACTACATCCTATATATGGCCCAATAAAGGAAACACCTAGAAAAAAATTCATTTATGTAAACTATAACTTATGAAATCATACTCGATTGTTTGGATATGTAATAGAAATCTTCTAATCACCATAGTCTCTTTGTAATCTTGTTTGTACAATAAAATTTGATTTGAATGATGATTGAAGGTATGAGAATTTTATTATCTACCAGAATTTTAGACTTTTGGTTTGCAATCCTACACATGAAACTAGATGTTAGCAGATAACATTTAGCATATTAAGCATGTAATCATATTTCCCTTATCGATGACCATTTCAATTGTTCTAGTCCAGGTGTTGAGATTGCAATCATGTGTTTGAGGCACTTTGTTGGCCATCCAGTTCATCTGCTCTGATGTATTCATTTATAGTTCTCTGGTTGCATTCAATTTTGTCCCAAAACCCCATGACCTTCATTGAAGTCCCCATCAAACCCCTCTAATTTGAACTCACCCTCTGTTTTCTACAGTTACTCTTCTATTACAGATTTTAGCAACGTTAATCAATATGTATCTTATGCTCTCTGTTTTTCCCTCTTCCCTAACTTACATTTATAATCCTTCAAACTTGTGTGGGATTGTGTGTTTTTCATCCACTCCAATGATTGATTTAATATAATAGACATATTCCTACCTACTTGGTCTCAAAGTAGGGTGCTAGGAAACTCACTCTAATCCCTGCTCTTTTCCCTAATCTTTCACCCCCACTTGCATCTTTCACATGCCTCATTCCCTCCTCCCCTTATGCTTCCCTCTCCATAGGTTGGCCTGTCTCCCCAACCCTCCTCGTCACCTTCACCTTTTACCCCACCCTCCCCCCTTTATCGAAATCTCTAGAGCATATACCTCCATTGTGCCAATGTGGGTCCATTCACTAATCTTGGCTATATGAGATTACATACTAGGAATTGGTTCTATTGTAGTAAACAATTCAAGAAAGATGTTCATTTTATTTCAAGTAAATAAGGGTGTTCTTACCATGGATGGAGGGAACAACATTACTTAGGCTTCAACTTTGGTTGCTCGCTAGTTTGTGGTCTAGTATCTCAAATATCAACTCATATAGAATTAGTCATTCTTAGTCTCAATGAATCCAAACCATTGGTCACTTCAAGAATAAGTTGCATTTGTTTATGAGACCTGCTGTATATATTTCCTATTACTTATATCAAGTTTTACAAGTTAAACTCTTGACGGGAACTAAACATTGTTGAATATAGATTCCTTGCATTACTTATATATTGATTTCGCCATGGAATGTTTTTTTCAGTCCACACACCAGAATAGCTAGCAAAGAAGTATACAAATCTTGGCTTCCTTATACTATTTGATTTTGGCATTCATAGTTTCATTTGACCACTATATTTGTAGGTCCATCATATATATTTTTCAATAAACTCTGTTCTAGAAAGGCATGATATAACTATTTGTTTAGAGTATAGAATGAACTCATCTATGTATCCTACTATTGTGTTGAAATGATAATATAGATGGTATAGCTTGCTATCACCAGCATCTTTTTTAGAATTTTGCTGCTAAAACCTTTATGGTTTAGAGTTTGGATACAACCTACTACAGGCATACACTTCCTTGACACATGATTATAACCTTCAATACTTATCCCTCTTCTAGAGGCAAGGCTATGCTGGTTCCTTATAGGGGCTATTTGGAACCCTCCAGCCGTATTTCTTGGCAGACGTGTGTTCACAAATGTGGGCTGAAACCTAGTGGTGTGCCAACGCTAGTCAAGTGTTGTATACTCAAGTTTTAGGTTCAAGATCAACCTTTGTTCCTTTTCAGTTGCAAAGTCAGCATGTGCTATAGACTCCTATTTCTGGTCGAGCTATAGTCAAGATTTATCTTATTATTGAGCTGTTGTGCGGCTCTCTTTCTGCCTGCAGTTGAAGCCCTCATGGATTTGCTTTCATGCATGGGTCATTTATGGCAGAGACTTATGTCCTTTTTCTTTTTGTCTAGGCTTTGATTTTGCAAAGTGTATAGATATACACACTGGTGAGCAGAGACAATGGTTCTTGGAATGGAGAACCACTTATTTTGTTAAATCAAACAATGGTGTCACAAAAATGAATTTAGGAGAAAATCAACTTCCACAAGCTTCAAAATGGAAGGTACTTCATGGTTGTTATATTTCATAGATCAAGTATGAGGATTGAATACTTGCATATTGATTCAATATTTAGGTACTGATTAAGTGGCTTATTGATTTCTTAGGTTTGCTTTTACTATTATTTAATTCAATACAGAGTTCAGTTCAAATCCCAGTTCTAAACAATGAAGATTAGGACTCTCTTAGCATCTGAAGCATATGTATCACAAATGGTTGAGGTGGTCCTTGATGTCTCTTTTCTGATTCTGGCTTTTTATATATATTCTGAACTGATGCATCTTATACTTATGTTCTTAACAATTCCACGAAGACTAGAAGTGCCCCTCCTTTATTGAAGACAAGGCTCTGCTCTGTCCTTGTTTATCGACAGGTGTTGCAACTAAGTTTCTTGGATTTGTTGCTTCTATTTGTCTCTTATTGAGCTGTTAAAAGTTCACTTCTGAATGGAAATGAAGTAGGATGAGATGAAGGAAATGGTGTAGGGAATTTTTACGTGAGGAGGTAGAATATCCTCTATATTTAGTATTTAGATGGCTGGTTAATGGCTTTCTTCTGTGTGATATTTGATTATGTCACTACTATACTAGTTTCCAAATAAAATAGAATATGTTGAGTTTCATATTATTTGCTTGCAGGAACAATGTGATGGAGTTGGTGTTGGGCTTTTTAGTTTGCAATACTGGGCATTGCTATTGTGGCCAATGATGTTTCTCATTTTGGCTTCCTAACAGTGCTTTCTATTTTCTCTGTTGTTGGAGCAGCATGGGAGTTCTGTACGTGGTTATCAAATCCAACGGACAAACAAAGAAAGCTCTTTTTGTATATGGAGCAGATATTGGATAAACCTTATAAAACACTTTGTTTGGATGTATGAATTCTTCCAATATTTATATCTCGTATTTTTATTATTTATACATTAGCTATGAACCTAAAAAAGCTGATCCAGGCATATCATTGACTATTTATTGCTCATGCAATGGTTTAGTGGGGTGCTCTTAGACGTGGTGGCTTGTGACAATTCCTCTTAGTAGGGAGGAATTTAAACAGTCGTCTACTTTTTTACTTTTACTTAGAAGGAAGAGTCTGTACATCTCCTTGATGATAGATATCAGGTGTCATTTCATGATTACTTTTATTGTCTTGACTTAACTTGTTCATCTTCATCTTACTTTGATCTGCTAATGGCTTTAGATTGGAAGCAAAGATGGGTGGAGCCGAGCCTATTCTGTCATTGAACTTCAAATAGAAAAGAAGGTACATACATCTATATATATCTATGTAAGGTTGTGCTTTATGTATGCTTAGATTTTTTTAATTGTCTTACAACATGGTATACATTTAATACAAAACTATACCTTATCATCTTTGAAACTCTACAATACCCCTAAATTTTAATTAATGTCATTTAAAATATATAATCGTTGAATACTTTCTGTTCAACATTTACAAAGTTTTAGAGATAAATTTGAGCAGCTACTGATTATATTCATCTTTTTTTTGAAGTTTGAATTTTAAGTCATCTCATTGATTGGTATCTAGCTACTCTTTTTCTGGTTGAATGGTCCTCATGAGGTATCTAGCTGATCTTTTTCCTATAGTTCCCTGTTGCAGGCTTTTGGTGCTTGGTTTTTCTCTTTGATATGAACTTATCAATTGTCCAAGCTGAGACATGATAATATGTTGGGAGTGTTCTACAATTCTGGAACTTATTGAACGTTCGATAAGGTAGTAAGAGTTGGTAGACTGGGGTATGTACTTGCCTTGTATATGATGATGTTTCTTCGTGAGTTTGCGCATTGCTAAAATCACCAAATTTCGAATGAGTTCATTCATTTTGCTTTGTTTATGACCCTATCTTCTTTAGGGATGTAGCTGTTCTAGTGATGAATAACTACACAGGTGATGAACAAGATTTGGCCTATAATAGGTGGTTGGTGAGTATGCATATCTTTTGGCAAGTATGTGTATCCAGTATAGATGACTTCCTCTTAATGTTTGGTCTCTAACTACTCATGTCTACTAATTTGAACTAAATGTCTGATTTTGTACGGAGTTGCAGACAACCAGTTTTAAGTTGGCATGCCAAGAGCATATACTCAGCTGCAAAACTACTAAGGCATCCGTCCTTTTTTTTTATCCAAATTCATGTTACCCCTTGTTTTTATTTATCCCTTTGTAGTTGTACAACATGCAAATTATGGTTGGAGATTACAAACTAATCTCCCTAGTCTTGTAGACACAAACAGTCTGCCAACCATTTAGCTTACTTTGATTACATGAGCAGGATAAAATAGAGATAAGAAGGGGGGTCACACAGAAAGAAAAGATACAATCAAACCTAAATATTCATCCCTTCCCACCAATATCTCTATTGTGTCTCTAATGTTTAAAATCATTTCTTTCACAATCTCTGGAACACATAATGGTCACTCTAGTGGTTGACCACCAATAACATTGTTGATTGACATATCTGGCTACTGAGTTGTTTTTTTTAACATTCTTATCCTCTATTTTCTACTGTTTACGAGAGTTAGATCTATAATCCATATTTTTTTTTGTCATGATATCTATCATGGATTTTTGTAGGAAGAAGAACTTGCTGCCCGAAGACAACCTTGTAACCCTACATAAGCCTGACATGAGTGGGGTAGGTAATCAAGGGATAGTGAAATGCACTGGAGATCAAATCAAGAAGAAAATTAGATCATATTGCAAAGTAGCTGGAATTGAATGTTAGACATTTGAGCTACCTCCTAGTTCAATTAAATACTGAACCACACCCTTGTGGGTCAGGTATGTTTTATTTATGCAATTCATGGTACGAGTTTGAAATGTGTGGATGTCAATAAACCTAAGTTGTTTTATATTCATCTCCAATAGGAATGGTCAGAAAGAATGGTTTGTAATCTACAACAGATTGCATTATATTCTGATTTTAGATTAACCTTCACTTTGAGTGGAACTCTAGAATTATGTCTCTCTCAGCCAATCTACATTGATTGAGTCTTTATGTTACTATCTACTTCAAGAACTCAAGTACTATGTTCAGACCAAGCAACTCACATGACTATGACATCCTTTGATGAAGCAAAATTTTAATGATGTATATGTACCTATTCTCATCGATAATAACACAATGACAAACATATAGGAATCCATGTGAAGGTGTTGTTGGGTGTTAGTTTTCCTATTGATTTTGTGATATTGCTAGTGCAGGTTGCTTGCTGATATACATGCATGGTTTCATTCATACACATGGTGCCCATTTCCTCAGACATCTACTCTCCAATTTTAATATTCTATATGTTGTTATGTTGTTGTTTACTGAAAACTTATCATATTACTTATCCTAATTTCAGACTCATTTACTAGAAGTAAAATTTATGGTTTTTGAGACTAAAATTCCTAACTGAAGCACCTTGCATGGTCTCATAGCTAGGGCACCTTCAAGTTGGATTTAGATATGATAATGAATATTGCCCTTGAAGCAGAAAAGAGTCTAGAATATCTTCATGAACATGTTATCCCACCTATAATACACTGGGACTTCAAGAGTAGCATTGTTTAGTTGGGCAACAACCTTCATGTTGAAGTCTTTGATTTTGGTCTAGCGAAGCTTGGTTCTGATAAAAAACTAACTTGCTAGTTAAATTTGTTAAATTCTTACCATTACATTGTAATTCTCTTTATAGTCACACAATATACATGGGTGACTCATTTTGGTAGTATATGTGAAGTGAATATGGATGCTAGGATAGTTTGAAACATGGACTTATAATGATTATAATTTGTTTCAGCAGGGTAGTGCTCAATAGGGCAATGAGTTATGGTGACATGACAGAGATGTGGAAGGTGTGGGGGTTCATTATAGGGACAAGATCAATAAGGGTTTAAGAACAATAAATGATAAGACTAAACATGGCCTAGTGGGGTAAAGTTGGATGTTAGTTGGGAAGGTCTTGGGTGGTTCTATGGTGTTTTTGAGGGGGGTCATCCATACGATTGAGATTTAGGAAATCTTGGCTGGCACCTCCACATGGATAATTTGTTGGGAAGGGCATCTGACTTTGAGTTCAGTTGATTTGAGGGGGCTTTCATACATGTTAGATCTTGGACCATAAAATATTGGTGGTGGACCCCCATTAGGATGCAAACTAGGTGGTGGTTTTGGATGTATGCTAGGTGTATATGTCAACTATTGTGGTGTCCTATAAAGAAATACCTCAGCTGGACATTGTGGAAATGCTGACATGCTTGTGGTAGATAGAGGAATCAAAGAATGTAGAGGGAGTGCCTTCTGGTGCTACTGTGATTATGGATGGGATGATGTCTATTGCATTGATAGTTGGTATTTTGTGGGAGGGTGTTCGTGACCCTGGCCTTGGGTGGTGGGTATAGTGGATTCTGAGCTGAAGCATTCTATACCTTAGGGACTTGTAAAGAATATTGTAGTAGAAGAATCTATGTGGGCTAGAGCAATGAGAGCTGCAAGGCGCAAAGGTTCAGGTGGTTTTTTTCATCCTGATGCTCACTTGAATGCGTTTAGCATCAAGTTGAACTCATGCATCATTATAGCTTATTTCTCCTGTTGAGCAGTTAAGTCCAATGATGATAAAATCAGTGTTAAGATATCATTGAATCCAAGAGAGGATAGCTTCTCTCATGCATTTAGAGTTGCCCTATTATCAAGATCATAGTAGGAACATTTATTTTTTTAATTTAAATTTCATGTAATCTGACTTCTTCACCCAAGACTTCATCTCATCCCTTTACTCTACTTGCATTTGTCCCTCTCTATTTTATATTGCTTATGTTGAGGATCCTTATGTTTCTGTAGAAGGTTTTGGGTTGATGTGTACATATTTTGGTGAAATTTTCTTCTCTAGCTCGTGCAATAGAACAATATTCTTGTGGGAGTTTTAGCTACTATATTGGTGTGTCAATATCTATTTCTTTTGAGCTTTGTATGAGACAATCTTTTCAATCTTTGGGTTGATTTATTGTTCTCCATGAGAAGATATATCTTGAATTCATGCAAAAGGACAATAAGGTCTCCTTTATGTTTATCTGGGAAAACTTGAGTATGAGATGGACTCAATGTACTTGTAGTGTCTCTTACCTTGAAGAGTATTGTAAATATTTCTTTTGATGCCTCATATCTTGGACCCACAAAGCTCTTATATTGGCTTTTATTTTATCTCCTAATCAATTCTTTGTCTGGATTGTTAGGTTTTCCAAAGGAACTATCTGAATTGCAATATCTTCTATATTTCCAAAAGGAGGGATTATTGCTCACAATAATACCTAGCTGAAGTTAGTTCATTGTAACTCCTAATAACAATGTGTCATGTAAACTCAAAACAATAATTGAGTTAACTGGAAGTAACATTCTAGTTTTCTAGGAGGTTGAAAACTTAGGTGAAAGATATTCTTATTACCATAAGTGAATGATCTTCTTATTATCACATTTGGTGGGAACTAATTATTCTATCATGTAGTAATATTTAACAAAAAAGGTATATTTTAAGGGCTTGGAAAGACCTCCCTCTCTTTACTCACTACTCCATGTTTTGAAAATGAGGTAGAATTTCCCTATTACTAGAAATCAAAAGGGGATGCTAAAGCATCTTTCTCATCATGTGTATACCAGTGTATAGGTGAGCAACTTGCTGAATAGCTGTGCCTGGAGTGTCATTTCATGTCATCTTGCTCATCACTAGGCTTGACAAGACCTCCCCTCCCCTTCCCCATCCACCCCCTTCCCCAGCATGCACCCCACACCTGTTCCATCCTCCTACCCATGACTCCCTCCCCTGTTGTTGCTTCCCTTCAACATAGAAAATGGAGAAGGATAGACACTCCCCTGCCTAAACAACAATAGAATCTAGACTAGCATTTCAATTTAGCTACCATTATAATCAAGTTCATTCACTGGATAAAAGGGTTACAATTCTGAAAAGGATGATATGTAAACAAAATAAATCATTACATGGAAAAACTACTAAGGCCTCCAAATTTTATAGTATAGACACTTTAATTCTGTCCTTCTAGCTCAATTTCTATATGTTACATAGCATTTGCATGATATATCAGCTTAGTATTGATTTGGCATCACTTATGCTTCAGAACAGAAGCATGACACATCTAAATAGTCAGAAGCAAACTAGGTGGGTTTTGTGAGTAGCACAGTCGTGGTAGGTCACCACGACCGTGGTAGGTAGGGTAGACCACAGCCGTGGTGGATGGGTACGGTCGTGGGTTTATTCCATCAAAGTTAATAGGGTTTTGGTCAATTTTGGGCTGAAATGGCCATGACTGTGGTGATCAGCACGACCGTGGTGGTGTCAGGGCACCACGACCGTGGTGGCTAGCACGACTATGGTGGGCTGGGTGAAGTTGGGCGTGGTGATGCTGCACGACTGTTCTGGTCTGCTGTAGCACAGTCGTTTTGCGGTGCACGACCGTGGTGGCTGTCACTCGCACGACCGTTCTATTTTGCATGGCCGTGCTGCTCTCTTCTTGACTTGGAGGTTGTTATGTTGATTTGTAAGTGACCTAGCACGACCGTTTTGTGGTACCACGGCCGTGCAGGGTCCTGGATCAGCACTTTGACTCTGTTCTTTGGATTTTCTTAGATATCTTTGCTTCAAATGATCTTTGGCCACTGGGGGTAGGTTGAGGGAGCCTCAGACTTCACTTTGGGTCTCTCCAATGGCAGAGGAACCCTAGGATCACTCCTTCTCTCTCTCTTCCTTCAAGTGTGGTCCAAATTCCTAAAAAACATGCAAATAATGTCCATCAATGCATTTTATATAAATAAGCATATTGGGAGGAATGACATGCAATCTAATAGGTATATATGTGATTGAAGAGCAAAAAGACACAAGATTAAGCCCTAAAATAGGGTTGAATCACTGCCTTGTGTGAATCCTTCATTTTAGATGAGCAGAAATTTTCTCAAAACAATCTGTAATCTTGTATGAGTTTCTAGAGACTCTTTTCTCCATAGAGAGCATTGCTTTCTTAGATGTGGAACACTTCATTGTTACATTGAGTCCATATTACCCAAATAGATGCAACCACAACCTCCCTTTCATCCTTTTACTTGCTCCCTAGGTTGATAGATGAATTATAGATCTTAAAGGGTATATGATAGGATCATGGTTTTGCAAATGTATGGTTGCACAATCTCTTCATTGAAGAGAGTACATTATTCTTTGTTATGCTCTTCATGAATAAAGGGGGTTTTTGTGGGGATTGAAGAGACTAGTCATTCATTATGGTATATTTACACGCAATGTTGAGTAGATGAACTTAAATTCCATCATAGTTCTCTCTGGGGTATGACTTCATATAGTTTATAGCTGAATTAATACATAATACCATACTATTTGATTGTTGAATTGAAGCTTATTTTGTATCTTTCACTGTGCTTTGCTCAAAGGATAATATGATGCCTTGTATGCTTTGAAGTTGCTGTTGATTCTTTGTGAATATCAAAGGCTTGCAGAGAAACTTCTACAAAAAAGGGAGGCGGCCAGAAAAGGATAATACAAGTGGTGGAATAAATATAAAAGAAAAATCAAGATACAAGAAGATGTGCATGATCATGTGGCATATAGAGTCTGCAGTGGATAGATGTAGTCATAAGAACATATTGTATACATGTGTGTTTTTCCCATGCATATTTTAAAATAGGGGCCAGGTTAATGTCCTCCCCATGTGTACTCGTTCAATTATAAATAAAAGTATCATTGTTGACATTGTAAGCATAACTCGATCTTGATTAACATTCATCTATTTTCTTATTGAAAACCCCTCTATATTGGCAAGCGACTGACTGGATACATAATGTCTCTCCCTACATATGTATGTATAGTACATGGTGTCTTTCACTACACACTAGCTATAATTACATGTGTAGCAAGTGCTAATTTTTTCTATACATGAACTACAAATACAATTGTAACCAATGCCATCTCTCCCTACATATTATAGGTACAAATTGAATTGTAGTCATACATTTGGCTAAAATGGAAACTACATTTTTATGTGTAAGGACATTTTTACCTACAATTAGGATTACATATGAATTTGTAGCCAGAGGCATAACTAACTGCAAGTTTGAAAAATGTAGCCTAAATAATTAGCTATACGGGTATTAGTTATATATTATAAATGTAAGGATAATTGTAGCCAAAGATTTTGGCTACAAATTTTGGGGTTTTTTCTACAATTGTTTTTACAGTTAAAGACCATATTTTTTATAGTGTCCATGATTTTATTAGTCATTCAAGGACTATTCATACCCAATTACCATCACTTAATTATATTAAAGCTAGGTATAACATGCTATACCTCATTAGGGTTACATATCAATACAATATGGTTATCATCCCTTCTATTCATATGAGTGAATAGGAAAGACTACCTTATTCAGGGTAACCCTCCTTTTGTTCCATCATTATTCAACCCATATCACCATACCACAATTGTACAATACTAAGATGTATTACTGGTATGAATGACTACAACTATCAGACACCTTTAATTAACATATTGCCTGCACATGTACACTGAAATCATACAGAACCAATTTACATCCCTTAATATACCTTCAACAAATTATACTTCTAAAAACAAATTCACATATTACTAAAAGCCATTGTTTTCTCTTATCTCTCTCCTCATTCACTACTACTTACTTTTGCTACTTATCATTCTCATTTTAATCATGTAGATTAAACATTCCTAAAATTGAAACATACAAGGTACACATAGATTATTCATCATTCTTGCTATCACTGCAAGAATTTATCTCATATCGCACTTCACTCATATTGTATTTCTCCTTTTGTTCAAAACACACTTGTTACATTTCAAATTTATATCTTACTCTTTACTCTGAATAATTTCCATATTGTTTATCTACCTTTTAGATTAGCTATCTTTAAACCCTGGATTACTATCAGTGCTAGTTTACTTCTCATAATGCAAATCTCATGATCTTGTTTTATAGAGATGCTAGTATTCAAGGTCAAATCACTAGTGACATCCCTTGAGCTACTACAACTCTAAACATTCTAGGGTTTGGTCCTTATCAGTAGCATGACGTTGTTGTGTGTAACTTTGCTCCCTTAATTTGAAAGTCAAACTTTGGATCTCACAAGTTTTACTAAAGTCTTCCTTATCTTATCAATTGAATTTCCTTTCTCTTACTTGCCCATTTAGATAGATTACATTCTCAATAACCATGCTAGGGTTTCATCATCATATTGTGTGTCATTATTACATTCACTAGATGTCTCTACCATGGTGGTTATGCATCATATATGATTCATTTTCTTATCACTTCATTCCCACATTGCTCTCATTAAGTAAGATATGAAAGATAAGATGATTTTGAGACTTAGAATTCTTATCTTCAAACATTCAATAATACATTTCTCATATGTAGGTTTAATTAATTATCAACAAGGATACTTGACTAATTAGCACTTTCTTGAATCTCGCAACCTCTTTCTTTTATAATCTATATTACTCCATTATGTTTCAAACCCTTCTTTACTTTCCATAATCCCCTTACCATATACTACTATTCCATATGTCATCTTTAACTTCTAGTTTTCTCTTATGATCATGTTGCTTCTTTTATGTGTAGGATCATGTATACCATGTTACATACATTACATATCCTTCCTACATACATTACATATCCTTCTAGTTGAAATTCTAAATCAATAATCTCTATACTAGTATCACCTCATGTTTAATACATTACATATCCTTCCTAAATATAGTCTACCTTTGTATGACTTATTCATTTATTTAGCTACACTTTTGTTCTTCTTTTAGAAACTAGTTTGTTGTTCTATAGAGACTTAGAATCCAAAGGTAGTAAGGATGAATGTATTAAACTTATTAATAAAGGTATACATTCCATGCTCTCAATTATATCATAACCCTCATTTGTTAATCAAGCTCATTATGTCCAACATTTCTCTTTATTTCAACTAAGTTTCTTATCCTAGTTTTATTATTTACATGCTCATTTAGTTCTCTTCACTTTAACTCTTCTGAAGACTCTTCACTTCTATGTACTTATTGTATACTTAGCTCTTTTCTTCTATTTTCCCTTTTCTTTGGAGTACATAAAAACATTATACTTGGTTATATAATCCATTCCTCATGATTGATTCTTACTATCTTGACCCCTTACATACTTTTCTCATATCTTTTTCATATTTCATATTTCGAGTTCATATAGTACTAATAATTAAACTTAATCTGAACCTTATGTTGTGTTCCTTTATTCCCAATTAAGGGTTTCTCATATGAGGCCCCAAAGTTGGATCTCAGATATCAGTTCCAACTGATTCTTAGTTATCCCAATGTTTCCCTTATACTTCAAAATCTTAGAGTATATACATTCATACTAGAATTTGGATCTAATATATCCAGAATTTACTCTTGTTATGTTGCTAATAGGAGTCATTAGATCCTAGAAATGCATCCTTCCAGCCAGACCAGGCCGAACATGTAGTCCTGAATCCAAGAGCTACTCAATATTACTCAACTCCTATTCATCTCAAGCATGTGAAAAGAATATCCACTTAGGAAAGTTCATTCAAAGATCATTTCTAGTCTACTTGATACAAAGAATATAATCAATAAATGCTACAACTGCATAGTGTACAACAAATCTTAAAGACCCATATATATTTCAAAATATTGAATATCTGAATTCAAACATATACGAGCTTTTCTATTCATCTCCAATAAAACAACAATATGGAATGAAAGTTCTATCTCATTTTATATTTATGCTCTTAATTCATGTTACTTATCTTGTTTCTAACCCTAATATTTCTAGGGTTCCTCTCTAGACCATCCTTCCACTTTATACCTGGCCAGAGTAGACATGAAAGAATAGACATAGTAGCTTGATACTGGTTGATCCAAGTACTCAGATACCGGGCCAGGATATCCAAATACTCAAATCTCCAGAGCTAACATCATAACATATCCTATCTGCCACACTTATGACTCTAACTTACTAACTTAATGGTCCTTGACAACTCAGCCTAAGCTTTGATACCAAAGGTGTTACACCCCGATCTCACAATTACCACTAATCATGAGATTAGGGTATAAATTGAGGATTTAACGTAATACAAAGATCACCCTTAACTTTTTCTTCTTTGTCAAACTCTTTTTTTTCTCACATTGAACCACATAAACTAACTTTACAAGAAAATTAAACTTTTATTTCTCTAATGTAATCTCAACATTAATGATACACATCCATACATTCATTATGTTTCTCACACTTCCATTTACATACAACATGAAAATCATTTGCATTCTCTCTTATTAAGGAAACAAACATACAAAACATCATTTACAACTCTCTCACATCTATACTCGGACCTAGAGTGACAGGGACCGACTAAACTTAACTATACTCAGACTTAACTCTTGTGGCAGATCTACTCTGATACAATGATCTCTTCTTCAAGTCCATGTGATTTCCCTAAAAATTTTGAGTAGAGGGGTGAGCCTACTCACTCAGTGAATGAGTACTTCAAAGAAATAGTCTAAAGCACTGATATAATTACAGATATACTTTTGAGAAATTTATATCAATTATAACAATAGAAAGCTTTAGAGTGTCTAATGATTGACAATCATAAATATGGAAGGATACTCTAAATATCTATAAGAGTGAATCAATATATGAAATTCTTGATTGATCATAAAGAGAACTAATAATTCAGAAACATACAAAGAATAATTGAATAACTTTACACACTTGTCTGACCTATCATTCATTTTATTATGCCCTAATCATATGCAGTGTACTCTACATATGAAGACTCGTAGTGCACTATGATCAAACCGTACAAGACTTAACGGACACACCTGGGAAATGCTAAGTCTGACTACTCTCCTGGTCTGCAACAGGGAAATTTCTCTCTGGCCAAAACTAGACTCCTCCTCTAACCTAAGCACACAGGTGGAGAGTCAAGCCACCTCTTAGCTTTTCTGTACTCTAGTGCCACCAGGACTTTTGGTTGATGTTGGACACTGCAAACTATAATTTAAGGAGACTTCCACTAGGGATTCGTCCCCCGTGCCACCTGATAGCACGTTCTGACCCCCCCTATACTGGATGCTGCCAGGGTTAGGTCATTTCACCCATAAGGCGCAGACCTCACATAGGGGTTCTATGGTGTTCAGGGCTCCTAAGTCTATTATTTTATTATTCCTAGAAACCTCTTTCTACATTGTACCCTTCTCTTACTTATACTTGACTCTGGTATCTCTATGGTGTCATGTCTACTTATTTGAAGTTATAATACAACATGTATATCATTCTAAATTTGGCATAGTAGTATATTCAAAACACTATAATATACTGAGTAATCAACATACTATACATGCAGGCAGACTAAAATTCATAATTAAATAGATTTCATGTCCACTTGGCACATACACACTAGAATCGTACATATCAATCCAAATCTTGAGTTGTGCATCTCATAACTCAATTAATAGTTAATTACTTATCATGACAAGAATTATTAATAATAACTGAGAACATTGATATCACAATACTTGATTCATTGAACACCCTACCCTTAGGGTTTCATTTAATCACCACAAACGCTACAAAGAAAGGTGTAATACATCTATCACGTACTTTTCAAATATTTAAAACACATGATACATGGGATCTCAATCCCTTATCACATTACTGGGAATTCTCATCCCTTCACATCATTATCATGATTACTGGATCTGGGTATTCAAACCCTTACATCATCACATAGCATTATTACCTCTGTAACAGGTAACCATTACCTCTAGGTCCTTAGACCAAGGTATTCATTTCACTGGTTGTACAAGTATTCTCATGGCTCACAATGCCATCACACATCTTGTCACCTCTTACTAGGAAACAACTTATTCACATAGCTCCCATAAAAAATTCATGCGACATAAACATTCAGAATAAAGGCTACTATCAACAAATCATATAAAATCAATATATGTATGAAACCTTGGAACTGAGTTGAATTTGGGTTTCCATGCCATTCACTAAGATATCATGCATCAATAATAACATTGAATAAATAAAGTCTATCATGTCAAGAAAATCCCTTCAAATGGATTTCACGATATCTACTCACAAATATCCAACTTTCCTCACATCTAGGGTTTCACCCTCTTTACTGAGATATCAAACAAACACTATTCACTTTGAACGAAATCCAAGATAGTATCTGACATATATGTACTATGAATTTAGATAAACAATCATTCATATACAAGGGGATCTAGATAAGTAATTTTCTCTATTTACTTATACAACAATTTTCAGTCATAGACAAATTCCCTATATTTCAGTTTACTCTTATAACCACTACAAATACTTAGGGAATTCTCATTAGGATGTATTGTATACATTTCTAATATGATTTTATCATCTGAACTTCATCCAAATAGAGGAAGAATCCATTTCATATCATTTTGCAACAACTTAGAACAAATAGACAATTCAGGGTTTGTAGTCACATACTAGCAATTAACGATTATGGATGAATTAACCAATTTTCATTGAATATATTGTTTAAAGGAATTTCCCAATTACCCTAAGGTGTGAAAAGACCTTAAAAACATATCTCATCCCTGAAAATTTCGATCTCATATCAAATCCCTAGCAATTCACCCAATTCTTCTTCCTTTCAACTCGGAAACCCTAAAAATGAGGGATTATGAAGAAATAGTGAGAAAAGGGGAAGTTTTGATACCATTTTGGATCAAATCAGAGGAGGGGCGTAATTTTGACATGTGAGAGAAGATTCACCATGAAACTATATCCAAAGAAGCTAAACTTATATGATTTCATCATTCCTCAGACCACAAAACCCTAGGTCAGCATCTCCATCAATTTCTCCTCTCAAACCCTAACTCTCCCTCTCTCTCTAGGATTTCATTTCTCTGGATTTAATCATGAGTTATGAGAGATCCTTGTTTGTTAGGTTGACCATATAGAGCAATTGAGCTGCTTGGGTCAATTGCACTTTGACCCCTTACTATACTTTTTCTTATTTCAGTAAATTGTTTTTATCATAAAAAGGTTTCTGTAAATTCGTGTATTTTAGAGATCAAAACTCCTCCAAAAATTATGATAATTTATCATGTTATGTATAATTGAGACATAAAGCTTCAGTTAAAATTTTAGATAATTCCAATCTTCCATTAAATAATTAAAAATCGAATAGTGCATTGCTATCTAGAATTCTTTAGAAATGTTAGTTACAATAATTCATCTACAGATAAGGTCTAAACGCATCCAAAAATTATGAAAATTGTATATGTTGTTTATGATTGAGTTTCAGATCTCTAGTTAAAATTTTATATCATTTAGAGTTACCAATAAATAATTAAAAATAGAACACTACACTACTAAAAAGCACTCTGTCACCATTTTGGTTGAAGTATAGTTCGACCGAGCACCACATTCAAAGAACACTCAAATATTCTGAAATGTTTCTCCAATATTCATGATTGAGTTATCCATATCACATCAAAAATTCAATTAAATACAAAATTTCTAGAAAATTTGAAAAATCATTTACCACACTGCTATCCTGATCAAATTCCATATTCATGTACTATCAAAACCCTAATTTTTTCCGATTAGGGTTTACATTTCTCAAACCCTAATTTTTCAAACTAAAATCATAGTTAGAGTTTCTTCTTAGGTTTGAAACATCACAATTGATCTACTATCATTAATCAAGTCTAAATGATGTTCAATCTAATCAAGCATGTAATCATTCAGATAAACCCTAGTTTACCAATTAAGCACAAATGTGGTCATTACACTACATCTGCTACAAATGTCCTACCATGATAACACAATGTTTCATCATCAGATTCATACAAAACGTCACACTTCTCACTAACCAAATCTGCTAGATTCTATTGTACTATAGGATCACTGTTGTACATCTCTGATCTGCTTATTGAACATTAGCTTTACTTGTAACTGTGCCAACAGACCTACTAACATGGACACTTCTAACTGAACATTCATTTGTCACAAGGAGACTAACATGTTTATCTAATGACATGCCAAATCACTCAATTATGCCTTCTCAGTGGATGGTGTTGAAGATGACTTCCTACTTAAGGCATCTGCCACTACATTCACCTTCCCTGGATGGTAATTTATAGTCCAATCATAGTTTTTTATTAACTCCATCTAGCTTTGTTGGCGCATGTTCAACTACTACTTTGAAAAGATATATTGTAGATTCTTTTGGTCAGTGATGATCTGACACTTCGTGCCATACAAATAGTGTATCCATATCTTCAAAGCATGGACCACAACAGCCAACTCTAGATCGTGTGTTGGGTAATTCTCCTCATGTTTCTTAAGCTATCGTGAAGTGAAAGAAAACACATTCTTATCCTACATAATCACACAACTGAGACCATTCTTGGATGCATCGCCAAAGACAATATAACCCTTTCCTTATTTTGGTAGCACTAATACTTGTGCAAATGGTCAACCTCTCCTTCAGAATCACAAAAGAACATTGACATCTGTCATCCAAAACAAACAACACATCCTTTCTTGTTAAAAATAGGAGTAATGCCACTACATTGAAGTTCTTAATGAACCTTTTGTAATATCCTGCCAAACCTAAGAAGCTACACATGTATGTAGGTGTCTTTGGTTGATCCCATTCCAACCCTGACTCTACTTCCTTTGGGTCTACATATACTGGCCTAGAAGATATTACATTCCCTAGAAAAGCCACTTCCTTAAGCCAAAACTAACATTTACTGAACTTTGCATACAATTAGTGTTGCCTCAACAAAATCAAAGTCTGACGTAAGTGTTTCTCATGTTGATGGTTATCTTTTGAGTAGATTAGGATGTTGTCTATAAACACAACTACAAACTGATCTAGATGGGGCTTAAAAACCCTATTCATCATGTCCATAAATGTTGTTGGCACATTTGTTAGCCCAAATGGCATAACCACAAACTCATAATGACCATACCTTGTCCTAAATGCTGACTTAGGTATGTCATCTGCCTTAATCTGCAACTGATGACAACTTGACCTCAAATCTATCTTAGAAAAGATGGTGACTCCCCATATTTGATCAAACAAATCATCTATATGTGGAAACAGATAATTGTTCTTAATCATCATCTTACTCAACTGTCAGTAGTCAATACATAACCTCATTGATCTATCCTTCTTATTTACAAAGATAATGGGAACACCCTAAGGAGACGTTCTCGATCTAATGAAACCTTTCTCAAGAAGTTCTTGCAATTGTTTCTTTGATTCCTGCATCTCAGATGGTGCCATTCTATACAGTGTCTGTGCTATAGGTTGAGAATCTCGAACTAGATTGATTTGAAAAATCAATCTCTCTAGGAGAAGGTACACCTGGAAACTCATTAGGAAAGACATTCTCAAACTCGTGTAAAATTGCTACTTCCTAAATACTAGGATTCTTTACATTTGTATCCACCACATGTGTCAGGAACACATCACAACCCTGTCTTGTCCACTTATTTGTTGTCATAGATGAAACTAGACAAGTTGGAAGAATCTTCCCATTTCCTTGGAAGACCCATGAAACATTACCATCCATAAACATTGCCACTTTGGCACTATAGTCCATGATTACACGATACTTTTCTAAAGTATCCATCCCAAGGATCACATCAAATCCGGGCATATCAAGTGGTAGGAGATCCACTTGAATGCTACATCTATAAAAGGAAATAATGTAGGATGGACATATTTCCTACAGCTTGGCAGAACCAACTAAAGGAGTTTCTAGATAAATATTATCATGTCTACAATTAATAGGTAAGAAACATCTAGCAATCAATTTTCTAGTGATAAAGGAGTGTGTCACACTCGGGTCAATCAAAACAGATAAAAAACATGAAGCAGATAATTCAAAATGAAATATTTCCATTTGACTTATCACAACTAGAGGGTTAATGACTCCTTCTCACTGGCTCATCACATAGAACTGAGCCATCGCATGTTTTCGCCCTCTTCCTCTACCAGCATGTCCTGAAGAACATGTTTGTGATTCCTGACCGCATCCCCTACCACTGTGTTGTTGTCACTATTGTGACCCTTGAAGATTCTGCCTTGACTATTGAGTCACCTCTTCATCCTTCACAGGACAGTACCACTTAGTATACCCAACCTGTCCACCTTTGAAACAAATCTTGCCCTCATACCATGGCCTAGAGGTGCCTGTCTCAGACATTGATGTTGTATTGTGAGATCTTGCAGGCAGAAAAATATGACCTCTATCTCTACTATGTGTCCACTGTGACTTAGTCACTGACCTTTGTTGAGAATGAGGTGTTGAGTACCTAGGCTTCTTGAGGCCTCCAAAAGATTGTCCTTGGTATTGTGTGGGACTCTTATTGGCCTTTGTCTCACTCTTCTCTATCACAGACCTTTCCACTCCCCTAACTAATTCCACAAAAGTGGCAAACCTCTCTCTATTATCCAAGGATAAAATTGGAGTTGTCATCTTAGAACTCAGACCCTTCTCAAAGCATCTAATCATCTCCTAGTCCGTTGCAGCCATATGCCAACAAAACTGTAGAAGCTCCATGAACTTAGCTTCATAATCACTAACTGACTTATATCCCCATCGGATATTCTCAAACTGAACAATCTTCTCATCCAAGTATGTCTTTGGAAAGTACCAACTTACAAAATCTTATTAGAATTCTTCCCAAGTAATCACAACTCCTAGTCCTTTCTCTTCCTCAATGGCCCACCAGTGGCTAGCACTCCCCTTTAACAAGTATACAACATGTTTAACCTTATCCTCTTCAGAGAAAATTGAGGATTTTAAATGCCTTTTCCAACTCTGTCAGCCACATGTCTGCATCAACTGGATCAAATTTCCCCACATACACAAACACTCCTACATGTCGAGGTCTTCCAAAATTCTTCCCAAACCCATGAGTTTTAGCACTGAAAACTATTGCCCTAGGTTGGGCTTGCAGGCATCCTATCCATCATACGGTTCATTGTAGCCATAAATTGTCCAACCATGGACTCTAAAGTAGGGTTGGCTACATTGGTTGGGTCAACCTGGGGCACTTCTGGAACAACCTCGTCCCTCTCTTGTCTCCTTGCACCACCTCTAGGAGCAACTACACCACTTTTGGCAACATGTTCTTCATGTTCTCCAGACAACTTTACTTCTCTTATTCTTCTTCTGCATAAGCAGAAGTGACCATAAGATATACTACATGACACTAGAATAGACTCAAACCCTAGTCATATGTCCCTGTAGACTGAGCAAACTTATAGCTCTGATACAACTAAATAGTGATGACCATCGCCACATAAAGTGAGATTACTCAAAACAAAGTGTGGAATTACCATTAACAACAATATTACCACAAAACAGGATAAATTAAAACCATTTGCAATTCAATACCTCAAGCGTAAGTATCTCATAAAAAAGTCTTCAACTTAGGCCAACTATATTCCATATATGCCAAAAGATATTACATATCATGTTCAAAGACTGTCAAGCCACAACTGTTACATATCACCACATGTTTATATGTACATGCCATTTCTATACACCAATGGCACAAAGCCAAAATCTACATGTCCATATACAAAACAACAAAATCTCCCCAAAGACCCGAGAGTACAGGGATGACACATATGACTCTACTACAGAACTATAGCAGTAAGTCCAACCTCTAGCATTCACTGCTCTCCTTGATGCTCAACACCTTCACCACGACCTCGATTCTGCATCCACGACCACCTAAAAAGTTTTGGATCCCATGGGTTGAGACTAAACATCCCAATAAGAGATATAACTCTTCACCGACATCTATTATAATCCTAGCAAGATAATTAGAGTAGTAAAGTAAAGCAGTATGCTTAACAGTAAAGTGAAGTAGTAAATACTAGTTAAGTAGTTTAAGCACTTGCAACTAAGCAACATAATATCTTATATCTTAAGAAGAATATGAAGAACATGTAAAACTATTATAAAATAAATAGCACAAGAAATAAGACATGGGGTTCTTCAATGTGATTCATATTGACCCTAAGCAAATATACTGTATAGTTGTATTATCACTTAAATTATTATGCCCTGAGAATTTGAGGCGTACCACTCAAATCCAACCGACCACTTCTAAGTTAAAACCATTACCATACAAGGTCGATGGAAGAGTCAAACCCTATGATCATCATCAGAATTACTTGGTCAGTTCAAGTCTGCAATGCAGTGACATAACAGTCTAATTGCTAGACAACAACTTATAGTCAAAGATATAGTGTTGTAGAGACATCAACCCATAGTCAAAGCTATGGTCTTGTAAAACAACTAATCAGCCTTGGTACATGGCACATGGCTAGAGAATAGACTCATACATGGTTGTTATATAACAAAGAATTATACCATTATTTCAACAATTTAAGGATACAGGGAGTTATCCCCACTGGTACCCTGCATATTCAACAATATGTGTTTCGAGTTTCCTGTAGGAGTTACTCATTTCACCATCCAGCTAGATATTGACGCTAAAAATGGATCTATGGTATAGGGCAGCTACATGATTAGGGTTTCCCTTAATTAGATTTAATGCATCAATCAAGTTACAACGTATTAACCCTAAAAAAATTCTACAAAATTAAAGGTAGGACATAACTTTATAAGATATAGAACGTACAAAGTGAGAATTTGTCTTATCATCACATCACTATGTGATATCAATCCCTCAATTTATGCATAAAGCACTTGCTAGGTCATTAGACCAATTCATATAACTTCTTGCATTTTCATTATCACAATATGCCTTATCATTACTCATAGTAACCACCTTGTATCACATAGGAATCATCATAGCATACTCATAGCTATGACATTCATCTCACTTACAAGTTAGTGTTACACAATTCAGAGTGAGAAATTACAATCATATATTGAATACTTTGAGTAGAATGAGTGCATACATCATGTCATCACAAGATTAGGGTTGGGGTTCCTATGCATAACCGATTAGGGTTTCATCATATCCCTCAAACACTAAACCCTAATTATATCATCTCCCATATTGTTGGAGAGTAAAAGAGTTCAACATTATTGTTGATGATTAAGCATTCATAACTACATCACCATGTATAGACCATTAACATGAGTTGGCAGGTAATAGAAGAGTAAGTGATGTAACTTATACTATGTATCACTCATATACCTATATAGGAGTGTCGACCTTGTTCAACAACGTGGTGTCGCGACCGAGACACGCCAAGGTGTGTCATGAATAAAACACATCTACAACGTCATGTCCCGACTGAGACACATGTCACATGCAGTAAATTATCTCAACCCACCATCCATACAGTGGTCACAACTAGAACCTAATATCATGGTTACGACAGAGACACATCAAGATGTCTCGACCTATCATGTGTTGTGACCATATCATAACCCAACCCAAACATAACGTCATGACCATGACACAAGGAGATACTCAAAAAGGGTGTTACGACCGAGACACCACAAAGGCATCTCGACCCAACAACTCAAGGTGTTAACCCACTGACATCACAACCGCAACCAACCTATTCTTGACCATTTATGACCCTAACACAAGTTGCACATATATCTCGACCCTCATACTAGCCAGTATTGGCCGCAACGTCGATCAACATGTTTTGTGACCCTGTAACAATGTTGTGTCACATCTAGAGTAGCAAATAACCTTACGTTTATGGAGGAGGTGGGGTGTCACAGTCAAAACGATACACTTTAAGGGTATGGACCTTGATGGAAGACCAAAGGACATCTCGATCATCTGCTCAACTCCATAACAAATCAAAATCATGGTCAAAATAGGTGGTTACAGTAGGGAAATATAATCGTCACATAGACAAAATAGATCCTTACTTATTCATCAACCCTAAGTTATGGATAGAGAAGATCATTAAAAGGACCACATTTTTAGAGAGAAAACAAAGATTTGTGTGTAGGTTATCATTTTCAAAACATGTTGTTATCTATAGCCATATTTTAGATATTAGTGCTTCATACATGATACTCCAAAGTAACACATCAACCTTTTATTTACATCCACATCTGTTACAAGATCTTTAGGGTTTTTAAGAAAGCCATCCTTTTCAAGAATGCTTCAATGTTGAACCCTAAACATATTATATCTTCCAACATATCAAGGATCCATTTTTAGATATTTAAAATAGCAACTTACGATCTGGTTTAGGATGCACATTATAGAGGTAGGAAAAGTTATAAAACCTTCATGTTTTTGGAGAGAAATTATCTCCTATGATCTCAAGTTCTAAAAGTTTCAACCAAGATTCAACTCTTTACCCAAAGGATCACCTCCAAGAAGAAGAAAACCATGGTCACAAGGAAGTTCAAGAAAGAGGGAAAATAGTTCTTGACCAAACTAAGAAAGAAAAACAAAAATAAAGAATCATCCCTTCACTTGGGTTTACCATGATAAAAATGGTCTATGATCCCTTATGAGGAGGAGTTCCTCTCAAACGGCCATCATGGATGATTCATTAATAAAGACCAAAGAAGAAGATGATGATGGAGGTTTCATAAGGGAGGTATCATGATCAAGGTTTTAGGATGACTTACCAAGAAGAAATATCCCAAAAATCACCACCAAGGATTGATCATAACATAACATCTTCAATATCCAAGGTAGATCAGCCACTCAAGATTCAACTTATGACCTTCCTTGCTCCTGAAGCATCAAGGACAATCTCAAGATAGAATAAAGTATGTGGGGCCAAAAATGATTTCTTGATTGTGCAAAGAATGAGCTATATACCCAAAAGAGGAGGGAAGTAAAGATTGTGAGGTGTCAATAAGATAGATCATCAAGGGACACATGCCCTTCAAAGAGTTAATCTTTCCTAACATGCAAAAATATGAAATATTCATGTTTATCTAGCAAACATGTCATGAACATCTGTGTTGGCTGCCCCGTTTTCTCGGTCGAGACACACTTCCATCAACTTGTCTCGGTCGAGACACTTCAAGGTCAAAACCCTAGGTCTCATATGCACATGGTTGAGATACTAGAAGACAAACTATCTCAACTATCCACACCTATTGGTTGTCTCAGTCGAGATGAAACATCTAAAGGTTATGTTTTGGTCTCTACCCTCACCAAAAATGGTGTAGGGGTCATAACACCAAACCCTAAGTCAATCACCATATCAACGAAGTAAACCTATGGCATCCAACTTATAAAAAAACAAGATTTACTTAAGGGGAAGCGAATCATTTGCAGCGGATTACTGAAAATCACTAAAAATTAAAAACTTTTTGCAAAGAGATCCACACATAGGAAATATTTTTCATCAAGAACCAAAGTATGACATTTACATCCTGGTTCATAAGTACATAACTTGTATAATCTCTTCTTGAGGATTACAACATCAGCTGCCCTATTAACATTATATACAAACAACATAAGAACCTCAAGGCATCAAGCCAAAATCTCACATCAATTCATTAAAAGCACTAACTATAATCTTCGAGGACCTGAGAGTACAGAGACGACACACAAGACTACTATCTATATGACTTGACAGACAACATCTCCACCTGAGATATTACTGCTATCCCTGATGTTGTTGTTGTTCTTTCTCTGCTATAAGGTTTCTCTACTATCCCTGATGCATCTACGTCCGCGTCCACCTAAAAACATTGGATCCCACGGGGGTGAGACAATTATATATTGCCCCAGCAGGAGATATAACTCTCCGCCAAAACATTGTTATAGCAGTTTATTATAATAAAACTGAACAGGAGTTTTTATATATTAACAACAACATTAATCATTGAATGAACAGAGTAAGGTAATCTCCTTTCCTAAGGAGAGTGTTGCATCTATCCATGGTAGAATCATAATTCATCCACCTACTTGTAATGAGTATAAAGAGATATGAATAACATCTATCAGCTAGAGATGCATAAAAGAAATGTAACATCAGCCAATGAATTTCCGTATTCAGTCCTTAAGAAAACATGCTATACGGCTGATTACATTTTACAACCACACTTATGCCCTGAGGATATGAGGTATACCTCTTATACTCCAACCGACCATTGCGAAGTTGAAATCGGTACCATACAAGGTCAATGGTAGAGCCGGCTACCAAGACCTCCCACATCTCGGTCAGTGCGAGATCACATGCAGGACATCTTGTGTCTCTGCTATATAGCTTTCCAGGGTATACTGGCAACTTCGCTATTAGAGTTACAGTGGCGTGCTACACTCTCTTCGCAATCATGAGATTTCATGTTTATCTCAATCGATCCGACATTAATATTATTGGGAGATGTGTACTACATCTAACCCAATCATTGGGAGATTTGTGATACATCCATCCCGGTACAATAATGAAGGATTGAGAGGTTTAATGTTTACCTTTCATCAATTCCCTCATTAGGACGTCAGGATATATTCACCCATTGCCCCCACATATTCAAAATATGCATTCTGGGTTTTGCCGCGGAGCACCCGTTTCACCATTCAGCAGTTCTGACGCTAATGGATCTATGGTCAGGGCTCTACATGATATGATTTCACTTAATTAATTAAGTACATTATCATATTCTTATAGCATCAACCAAGTTCTCAACCATAACTTATTAAGACAAATGCTACAAAGAAACATGTACTATTTGCATTATTCACTTCTCATTCTTTATGAGGCATTGGGATCTCAGTCCCTTATCTCATTACTTGAAAGTTTACATCTCACAGCAACATCATCATCTTACTTATTAAAACTGGATATTCATATCCTCAATTCATCACTATCATTATTACCACTTGTTAGGTAACCATTACCTATAGGTTCTCAGACCGAGGTATACATGATACTTGTTACACAAGCATCTCTCATGTCTTACATGGCCTATTAAGTGTCTTGTCACCTTTCACTAGGCAACAACTTAATCATATGACTCATAAGTCCATGCACATCTTGTTACTTTTACTGAGCAACAACAACATTAAGGCACACAAGGCCACTCAATATTTTATTATATAAAAGTCATAGCTCAAATCTGACTATGATCATCATGTCATGATATCTGCATGGTTAATAGACATGATAACAGTCATATGATTCAATTATCACATCATGTGATACAATAGTAACACCACCATTCCTATATCAGGATTAGGGTTTACTATTAATAAGGATTTTCCATTCCATTACCCAATTTAGGGTTAGGATCTCGCATTTCTCCTTAATTAGGGTTTCATGTTTACATCATTAGTTCAAACCTAATATATGGCTCCACCCCTCTAGGAGCATTCAATACTATCATAAGTATTTACTCATGATCATTACCTTCACCATATATCATTTATGAATATCAATTCAAGGTATGAGTTCATTTATCATTCTTATCATGGTATGATTACATCATACTCTTTAGTTTGGCTTATATTCTTTCACAATATATATTAGACTATACTTATCAAAGTATAACAAACTTATTATAGTCTTATTGTAACAACTACATAATGCACACTTCATGTGTTTCTTATCCAAATATGTTGGATTGAGATGCATCAAGGTATATCAACCTTGGAATGCTAAATGTGATATCTATCATGTCTTGATGTATCACTTTTCCCCTCATCTCCATCTTACTTAAGTTAATCAACTATCCTAGTATTAAGGTATTTCCCTCTTAATACTTTATCCACTAACCTATCACCTTTATCATATAGTGCATAGGTCACACATTAGAATTGTCGAACTATCTTTAATGATATGGACTTATCTAATAGCTAGACATTGTTGATATAGAATAAACTATTATCAACCACATTAGGTATTTCAAATCTTAGGATGTTATCTACATCATTAATTAATGTTACATACATCATTCTTAAGAGTTTCATGCCCTCATCTTTGTAAGGTGTATAGGATTGTTACACATGCATAGAGTTAGATATATATAATTATCTAGGCATCATCTTGTCCCTTATACCCTTATTAATTAGAGTATCAACATTACCATTCATATGGTTTATCAACTTTACCCTTCATGGATATAACATCCTCATCTTACTTGATTATATTAGCCACACCCTACTTAAGTGTATTGGTTATTATACCATCACAAGGGTTTCACATGGCATTACATGGCATCACCCTGGATTTGAGTCTCACATCACATCATTCATCAGGGTTCCACATAAAATCATTCTAATTTAGGGTTTCATATGATATTACCCTAGATTAGGGTTTCTCATGACATTACCCTATTTTAGGGTTTCACATTAAATATCCCACAATTAGGGTTTACTATTCATCCCAGTTAGGGTTTTGAATTACATTACCCTGAATTAGGGTTTCACATACAATCATACTTCATTAGGATTTGGATTGCATATAGTTTCTCCCTTCATTGGATTTTCACATCACGTTACCCATATATAGGGTTTACTATTCATCCCAACTAGGTTTTTCTCATGGAATCAACCTCAATTAGGGATTCTCATGGAATCAACCTTAATCAGGTATTCTCATGGAATATCTTCCCAAATTAGGGTTTTCATGAGGTTACCCTAAATTTGGATTTCTTATATTATCATCCTAGTTTAGAGTCACACCATCAACCTATATTTATTTACATATGATATTGCCTTAAATTTAGGTTAGGGCTCAACAACCTTCTTGATTAGGGTTTCATGATCTCTTTATTAAGGATCATACCCTAATTGCTTAATCATACATGTTGATGGTGTTGAGGCTCATCCATTACATGATTATTCTACATGTATGGGTTCCTGTCTCTCTCTCTCTCTCTTTTACTCTCTCTAGGATATTGACCATTCCAAACTTGGTTAGGTTAGATCAACCAACCCTTCAATTAAGTACATTCAATTAGGGTTTACATAGTATATTGAAGTATTGCTTATTTAAGCTTCAAAGGTTATCTCAGCTAATATTTCCAATCACTTGGTACCCTAAAGGTAAAACCCTAGTGATTTTCCTTAAGATAAATCAGTAGCAATTATAGGGTCAATTGATCTGTCATCACATTAAGTTATCAATTGATTTGATCATTCTAAATCACCAAACGATCTTGACCCTTTGATCTCTAAACGGTTTGAAACCGTTTGGGCAAGTTACCCCGAAATAAAATGAGCTTGGAACTCCAAACGGTTTGAGACCATTTGGTCTCAAATGGTCTTGATACCGTTTGGACCCAAATAGTCTTGAGACCGTTTGGACCCAAACGGTCTTGAGACTGTTTGGTCCAAACCCTCTCAAAACCGAATGGACCAAAAAGGTCTTCAACACTTAACCAATTTCAAGGTTTCACTTAATGAATCGACTGTCCTTTGGATCCTTGATCCATTCATCAATTGATTTATTGAATCATACTTGAATTGGATCTTCAATTAGGGTTTTGAACCCAATTGAACTAGGATTTATAATCAAGAATCCTTCAATTAGGGTTTGGGAATCAAGGAACCATCAATGGTTATTGTTGTGGAACTAATCCAATTGAAATCAATGAACCACCATTAAAATATAAGGTGACCTGACCTTAAATGGTCTTGAGGTCGTTTGGATGACCTCCAAACGGTCTTGAGATCGTTTTCCCAACTTGTCATTGAAATATGTGAAAATCAAATAGGGTTTGCATCATTGGATTGATCATCAAATTAGATATTGATTGCATTTCAATTTGATACCTTTAGATCTTCAATTACTCAACCATACTCAACCCCAGACCTCCAAATGGTCTTGGTTAACCTACAAATAGTCTTGAGACCGTTTGGGTGACCTCCAAATGGTTTTGAAACCATTTGGGTTAATCAACCCAAAATTCTAGAACAATCAATTACAAAATCAACACTTAACCCGATTAGGGTTTTCTACTTGATGATTGCCTATGTATTGAATTAATCAATTGGACCCATTAGATCATCATCCAACATGTATTAGGGTTCTAACCTCAAATGGTCAACCCATCCAAATGGTCAACTCCTCTAAACAGTTTGGGGTCCAAACCTCCCAACGGTTTGGAAACCGTTTGGTCTCCAAACGGTTTGGTGAAATAGTGTGGACCAAATTGTTGAAACCGTTTGCAAAAGCTATTTGGGGAGGTGTGTGCTTATGATGATGTCATCATCATAAAGCTCTAGACCCACGAAACTTGCTGTGATTTCCATGGTGATTGCATCAATCAACCAAATTAAATTTTGGAAATGAAGAAAAGATCATCAATTGATAAGGAATTGAATGCAATAACAATAATAAGGGTTCAAGTTATAAAACCCTCCTCCAATTGAGCTCCAAAGCTTATAGCTCACATCAACAATGGTGGATGAAACTCCTTTCACTATCCCAAGGCTCGTCCTCAAGCTTTGAGTGAAAAGGAATGGTTAGAATTGAAGAGGGGATCGAAATATGAAGAAATCATGCGTTGATTTGTGATTTCCACCATGGAATCAAGGTGAACGAAGGTCAAGAAGCTTACCAACAGGTTGGGGTCTTCCTCCTGATCCTCCAAAGATTCCTTGGTCGTTTTTCAAGCAAAGGGAAGAAATGGAATCAGAAAAGCCTTTGTATTGGCTTGTAAAGGGTCTTTTTATAAGAAATCCAATGAGAGAGAAAATGCCTTATAAAAATTCATTTAATCCCAAAATTAGTGCCGCCTCTTCCTCGTCAAATCCTTGGATACGAGGATATCCTACTTGCCTCTTATTCATCTCAATTATCCTCAAGTTAAAGAAAAGCAAATTAAGCACCTTAAATCATTTTATAATAATATCCATATGTGAGTGGATATTTCTTTTTCTTATAATAATGTGAGTGAGTTATCAACTTCCTTTGAATATTTTCATGCCTTTGCAAGGCACAAGCTCGTACAACCACTTTGCAAACTCATCCTTAAACTTTTGGTTGAAGGGCTCTTTAATTAATATATTTCTTTTTGCATTAAATTGAAGTAGGGTTTCAATTATGCATAAATCTTGATTATTTTAATATCAAGATTCTCTCTCCTCCAAATTAATTCAAATGAAGCACCCCTCTCATTTTCTTTGTTCTACATGATTCCAAGAAACATGAGGGACCTTATTGAAGTGGTAATTTGCATATTGAACCCTAGGTTTTGGGTAAATTGCACTTTACACCAAAACTAGGTTTTAATGCACAAACATTGCTTTATCAGCTCTTTCTTGGTACTCAGGCTTTCTCAAACCATACATCTACATCATATTCATTCTCATGATGCTTCAACACATGAGGAACATATTATCATGTAACATTTGCAAGTTAACCCCTTAACTTGGTAATTTGCACTTTAGTCCAAAATAACCAAACATTACTTCAACATTACTCAAACAGGACCAAAATTGAAACATAAGTTCCTCTTGAGCCTTAATTACTTTTCACAAGATAAAATTAAGGATCCAATTAACTTACTTAAGAAAAAATCCCAAGGTTAAGGCATAACCCAGGTTAGGGATGTTATAATACAAGTAGTATCCCATAGTTTACTTGGGATATCTAACAAAATAACATTTTTCATATCTAGGGCCAAGCTCTGTAGGAAACATTTTCTTTTCATAAGATTCACAACTCCAAATCCTCATAAAGACATTTTGGGACACTTCCTAGTCCATATCTCATATGGTGTCTTTTGAACCGACTTAGATGGTAGTCGATTTAGTGTAAACGTGGCAGTTTTTAGGGCATACCCCCAGAAGGTTGTTGTAAGCTTGGATAAATTCATCATCGATCGCACCATATCTAGTAATGTGTGATTCCTCCTTTCTGATACATCATTATGCTGAGGTGTTTCAGGCAGTGTCCACTGGGATACAATCCCATGGGCCCTAAGAAGGTCCTCAAACTCTTGGTTTAAGTATTCTCCACCTTGATTAGAATGAAGTGCCTTAATACTTCTACCAAGTTGGTTCCATACTTCATATAGATTTGTTTATACTCCATCTGTAATAAAGATTGTTTATACTTTTCATACAGTTTGTAAATATTTGATGGTAAATATTGAGTCTTTACAGTGAACAAAGCAAGATCTTTCTTCCTTACAAAGTCAAGGGCGATGAGGTCCATTTGCACCTTATATTTTCCATCAATGTTTGAAGGCATGACTAGGAGCTTATTCCATATCAATGTCATTTTAAATGAATTTAGTAATGTAACAGGCTTGTCTGTAATCTTTCCAACCCTTGTATATTCCTTTTCAAAACTACCAGTAACACAAAGGATACACATTGTGCGGCTTTGGTATTCCAAAAAGGCATTTTGCCCTATAAGTCTCTCAGTTTCTCATTGGCAGTGAAAAATATTGAAGGCCATCATTCCAGTTCCAGCTTGGATGCACTTTCCAAGATAATAGGAAGGTGGCTAGAGAAAAAATATCATTTGTAGATAGATGTTTCTTCATGAGGTCCAACATTCAAGGTATTTATACCTCTTGGTTAATTCATAGGCGTATCCCTAAGAACACAGAGACATACTCTAATGGAAGGTAGTTGATTTTGTATGGGGAGGGAACACACGACACATGGTAATTCATCAACTAGATTTGCCTTCTGGATTCATTGACTAGCTTTTCCCTATGAGGAAGTGGTATGGACCTTAAAAGGATGGACAACATGGATGGGTGGAAATTGTTTCACCACTTGGTTCACTTCTACAGGGATCCAAACTTGGTCTGGATTTGTTGGGTGAGATGACTTACAACCACTTTTGAAAAATAATGACTTGAGGTGGGGATTATCTAGCTGTTGAAAGCATATGGGGAGCATCTTTAAGGAATTCATCTGCCTATTCAGAGTCTCCCAACTAAGGCAAATGTTTTTGGTAGAGCCAAAGTTCAAATTTTGGGAGGTCATTTGACCATGTAGGAAACAAAGTTAAGTTGCCCACTGATGTGTCCAAGAGCCGTGGTCCAAAAATGGATTGTTATCATATACTAGTCATGCACAACTCCCTACCCACCAAGGCATGGTTGGAAATTAGTTCCCAACCCAGTGTATAAGCTTCTTCCTTTGAAACAGACCCAAGAGTGTGGAGCATCTATTATTTGCTACTTTTTATCCTTTTCTATGTGAAACAAACTGCTAGCCTCTATAGACTACATGTCACAAGGGATATGAGCATGAGTTCAATGGTTGACGCTCATCCTTGGCAAGAAAAATTGCATGGGTAGGCTTTTTCACCCTTGTATTTTATCAACTCAGCTTCATGTAGAAACATTACAATGTGAGGAAACGTGGATGGTTCTAGCTGCAACACCATGAAACAAGAATATTGGTGGATTTAGAAGTCCACAAGGTACGATAAGCTAAAAAGTAGACGAAGGAATCTCATGATAGAAATTTATGTTGTGTGGAAACTCATCCAATGATGTGTGATTCTAGAAAAGGATTATCATGTGATTGGATTAAACTTTGTATGACCCTTGTACATATTGAAAATATGGATCCAAATATTAGCTTGATTATCCTTATAGATCCCCATGTAGCCTACTTTTCTTAGACTCCTCAAATCATGTGTAGTATCAGAACAATGGAATGGTCCCTTATGTGAGTATTCTTGACTCTTTATTATCTAGTAAAGCATTGAGTTTAGGGTGCTCCTCGCATCACTATAGGTAATTGGATACTTTGGGGGATCAGTCCTTCATCACTTTTCCATAAACGTGTGTGTTATGAACCCTGACAATCATGTCCCTTTAAATTAGAGAGGTTAAACATAGGATTTTCAAATGAAAATCCAGAAACAAAAATCCATAGAATGACGCTCATGGACTTACTAGTTGATCAACAGGCTAGTTCATTTCACAAAATGGACCATTTAAAGCATTCAGGAACCATGTCATTAAGTAGTTAATTACCTAATCACGTTAGTCAACCAGCTAGTGTCTATTCAATTTATTGGTGCTCTTAGACGATCATATGGGATTGTAGTATCCCTGACATTTATCTAGATAGTAGACTAGTTATATTAGTTAATTATCTAACTTGTAGTTGATCGGTTGGACCTTCGAATCAATAATTAGGCCATATAGTTAACTGTCTAGGGTTCCATATAGTCTATCATAATTTTGTAAGATTTTCAAAACATTTTGGCAACAAATATACCTTAGAACTATATCATTTTCAACATCCTATATCATGTATGTGACTATACTCTCTTACTAATGTGTCCTAGTGTGTCACCCTGTAGATTTCACATTATGTTCCAAGTAGTTAATCATATCCCGACTTCACACTCAATGAGTGTTATCTAGAAATCCATTATAGACACTGAAGTAGTTGGATGGGTTGAAGGAGAACTCCAACCTTTTGGTGAAAAATGTTACCATGATCATATCCCTTGTCTATGAAATCAGAATGAAACTAAGGCATGGAATCATTATCCTCATAATATTAAATTTATGTTTTTGAATATAGAATAGTATATTGAATACATGTGAGATATATATCATATAGACTCACACAAGTTTTACCTTCTTGAAAATCAAGTGGCTAGAATATTACTCCAATAAGGACACATTTCATATATGTCACTCACAATCTACCACAAGTGTCATAGTCCATCCAGTCACTAATTTTATAGAAATTTTCATCCAAGGCCGCATTGGGTAGTGTTAAAGTATACCAAACAACATGTGATTGCTACATTGACTTAACATATATGGAACACAATCACTACTTTCATATTGAGATATGTTTCTGACTTACATTCTAGGGTTTCCATTTATCATTATCATAGTGGGATTGTTTGATACACTTGTTTTCTAACAAGTATGTATGTGTCAACCTTGATGTCCAATATCATGACTAATGAGAAGTAGTTATCAAACACCACACTTACTAATTCTTGATGTATTATTATTTTCCAAATTTCTATAATAATATATGACTATGGACTAAATAAGAGTGAATACTATTAACATGCACATGATTTCGTATTTTGGTCCTCAACACAAACTCACATGACATTATGTCATTCATATTTACAACATTATTATGTCTAGTCATCATATCCCACAAAAACAAACATAATTAATATAATTACCTTTATTATTAATCACATCAAGTATGAATAGTCCCATTACAATCATCATATGATTGGATCTATGGGCATGCATACCAATAGTAAGGTGATTAAGAAGAGTAGTACTTGTTCAATGAGAGTACGTGAAATCCCAATGACTTTCTTTTCACAACAAAAATGTCTAGTTGAGCACTCATAAAATAATAAAGTTGTAGGTCCATTGGCCATTTTTGTCCTTGGGTAAACCAACCAATCATGATAGAAAATATATATAGATAACATTGTTGATTGTTTTATAAAGAATAAAATTAGACAATGATATTTGTTGATGGAAAAGTTAAATACTATCCACTGGGCTTTTCTTGGGGATATCTAACCAAAATTAGTTTAGCCTTTGACTATATTATATGGTCAACCTATTTTGTATTGAACAAACTATCCTACAACGTCCTCTAGATAAAATTGTGCATCTTCCCAGTTGGTTCTCTGGTACCAAAAATTAGTTGACGATCAATAAATATCTACACATAATGGACAAATTTATTGATTTGGCTTTTCTTGGTAACCTAAATATTGAGAGTCCCCCAAAACCCGAATCTTGACTTTGCCACTTGATATTGTATGAGGAAAAGTTAAGTGGAGAATTTTAAATTTAATTTGTGGGTATCTCACTCTGTCATAATCATAATCATCTCAATAGTACATGTCAATCTTAACACGGTACAACATATCTAAGGGAGGAATTACAATAAGAATCATCTTGATCATTCTCTACTAACATCAATATCTTTGCATGCTTTCATTTTTTATCCATTAGTTTTCATCAAATTACAAACACAAAGTGTATCCTCAATATATGCAAGATCTTCAATAGATACACTAAAGACAAAATTGAATTGTTATGTCATCAACAAAAATATGGGTTGGAAATGTAGTATTCAAGTCAACAACAATATCTAGGATCTATCTCCCTTTATTTTTCTCTACGACCCTGTGCTATTCAAGTCTGGTTTAGTTTGGGTTTATTGCCAAAATATCTAAATAAATTGGGGTTTAACAATGGGGCCTTATTGTGGAGTTATAGATTTCCCAAGTAAAGTATAAGGTGGAGGTTATATGCTCATATATGCACGGGCACACACATGCACACGTGCACTCACACACACACACATACACACACACACACACACACACACATATATATATATATATATAGTGATTATTTTTAATACCTACGTGGATAGCTACCCGCTACAGAAGTAGTTACTTTTTCTATAGTTTTTTACATGTATAGGGTTACATTACCTTTCATATAGTTACAATATTGGCATAGTAGTTACACTTGTGATAGATGTACAATTACATATTTATTCCATAATTTTTACTGTGTATTCTTCCAGTTGTTACCTTTTTAATTGAATAACTACTTTTTTGACAAGAAAATTTCCTTTTTGTCTAGATAGTTACTTTTTTGACCAAACAGTTACTTTTTTGGATGCATGGTTAGTCAAATATTAATTATTGTGTGGGCAATGAATGAACCACCATATATATACATATACATATACATATATATATCTACATATATATATGTAAAGATATATATATATATATATATATGTATATATATAACATATATAAATATAAATATATACATATATATGTATATATATGTATATATATGTATATGTATATATATATATATATGTATAATCAGGCTAGAATACACTTGAGTGTATAGATCACACCATATACTCAACTGGTGTCTAGATAGATTTTTTGATAAATTTAAAGTGTTGATATTCATTGTTATAACAATTACTACATGAAAATTTTGAGCTCATTTGGAATTTTCTAAGTCACTATTCCATGACCAAAAAAACTGACGCACAAACTAATTTGAATTGTATAATTTTTGCCACCTTTAGATACAGGAACTAGAAGTGTCCAAATAAACTAAAATTTTGTATGTATTTTCATATGATATTTAAGAAGATCAATGGTTTAGATTTTCAAAATAGGAATTGCATGATGGAAAATGACTCTAGTGTATTCAGTCTACAATACACTGGAGTATATTATATATATATATAAATATATATATATATATATATGTATATATATGTCTATATATATATACATAATATTTTAAACCATACAACTCACACTTTTAGCTTGACCACCATGTTTCCTTTCACTCTAAATATGGAAGAAGAGTGCAACAAACATCATCCTTTTCATGTCCTCTTTCCCGCAGTAGGCAACCGTCTTCTTGGCATCTTCATTCAATGTCATTTGCAGTCCAAAGTCTCCACATATCCTTCCCCAAATATCATTAGTAAATTTGCAGCTTCCAAATAGATGATTATGGGATTCCTCCTCTTCATTACATAGTAAGCATATGGTAGAAATATCTGTGTTCCACTTGTGTATCTTATCCAATGTCACCAATGCACCTTGCAGAATTTTGTTGACACATATAGTCCATTTAGGTACATGTTTCCCAAGCCAGATTTGTTCCAATACCTTATTTTTCTCAACTCTGGATCTTGTCAACTCCCAAAGGTCCACCTTTGAATTCTTTAATCTCCATTCACCTATAGGTATAGATTCAAAAATATACTTTACTTGCTACCATACCTCTCTCATAACATTGATGGTGCGTGAGTATCCTTCTCTTGTTCTTGGCTGAAAATCTAGCCCATGCGGATATCTTTCTCTCATCCATTTCCACCATATCGAACTTCCTTCTTGGTATATAATTATTTTCCTCAAAGTCCCCCACTTGGCAATATCTCTGGGAGTTTTTAAGTGCAGCCCACCTTCCTCCTTAGGCAGCACCACCCTTGCATATCTCATAGGGAGGTACTCACTTGCCCAAAGAAAGTTTGAGATTTTCATCTCCATCCTATCCAATATCGCCCCCGGTATCTCCCCTTGCTACACATAGAAAATAAGCAAACCTTCAATAGACGCCTTGATAAGAGTCCCGCTCTACAAGCCATTGAGGTCCTTTGAGTAGGCCATCTTGCAATCATGTCATCAATCTTGTCAATACAGTCAGCAAAATCTTTCACCTATAAATTACCTACCGCTAATGGGAAATCCAAATATCTTGTAGGAAATTTACCCAGAATAACTCCCATCGCCTCCTGTAGTCTAGCCTCCTATTGGTAGCAGTTTTTTGATAGAAAAAGTTGCATCTTATTTGTATTGATGCAGAGGCCAGTTTGTTCTAAAAAGCTTCTTAGCAAGTATTTTAGATTTAACAGTATGCTAGTTTTGGCTTCTATGAAAACAAGAACATCATTTGAAAAAATAAGATGGCTCATCACCTTGGTCCCATGGACAATATATGATTTTATATCTTTCTTCCTCTCTGCCTACAACATTTTCTGTGTGAAATACTCAATGACAATAGTGAAGAGAAGAGGTGATAAAGGATCCCCTTGGTGCAAACCATTGCCCCCTTTAAACATGCCAGCCGAGGTGCCATTAACAAGAATGGAGAAGCTTGTGGTACCTACTCACTATTTCATCCAGCCTATCCATTGCTCAAAAAATCCCATTTTCTACATAATCCACCATAGCTTGTCCCATCTAACACTGTCATAAGACTTGGACACATCTAACTTCAAGCACGTCTTTCTGCTACCCCTCAACACATTATAATCTAGAAGAAACTCGCTTACTAGAAGGGAACAATCACTAATTCTTCTTCCTGTAATAAAAGCTCCTTGATTCCTAGATATGAGAGAAGGAAGAACCATCTTCAATCTTGATGCCATAATTTTTGCAATATTTTTGTATTGAACAAAATAGCAAGCAATGGGTATGAAACCAACAAGAGATGTAGTCACTTTCTTATTTGGAATTAGGACCAAGAATGCATGATTAACCTGTCTCACCATGTTCCCTCCCGTTAGAAACCACTGCACATATTCCACCAGTTCTTCCTTAATGAAAGCATTAAACCCATCTGAACCAAGAGATTTATTGCATCCTATGATCCATAAAGCATCTTTGACTTCCTACTCATTTCATTCCCTTGTGAGAATATTATTATGTGTTTCGGTAAGCTTGAATCTCCAATCTACGTATTCATCCTCCATAGCATCTTCAAATTTCTTATTGTATAGATCTCTATAGAAATGAATGGCTTGGTCTTCTAAATCCTCTTACTTGTTGACAATTCTTCCCTCCTCATCAATGAGTTTAGAAATGATATTGCTTTCTTCTCTCCTTTTCATTACAAGATGGTACAGTTTAGTATTTTAGTCCCCATCCTCTAGCCACTTCTCCCTACTCCTCTGCCAATAATTTTTTTCTTCAACTTTTTTGAGATCCTCCATCATGCATAATTCCTTATCCCTCCTAATAAGTATATCATCAAGTTGGTTTTCTAGAAGAAGTCTCCTCACCTCCCTGCACTACTATTTTGTCTATGAAAGCAGATTTGGGATATTTGCCTCCTTTTTCACCCATTTTTTCAAAGCTGCTTTTGTGTTCGAAAGTTTCTTTGCAAAAGTGTACATCAGGTTCTCTACCACCTATATCTTCTAGCTCTCTTTAACAATGTCAACAAATCCTTTCCAGTCTGCCCAATAGTTAAGGAATATGAATGGCTTTCTCTTCTATTTTTTCTTAGTAATTTGCACCTTCAAGGGATCATGGTCACCTAGCTCTGAGCCTCCTACCTTCACTTGCACATTAGGAAATATTTTCAACCATGCCTCATTCACCAATACTCTATCCTTGCTTGCTATCCTATCCTATGGTTTCTGTTCATTGTTCCACATGAACAAGTCGCCACCTATCATGGGAAGTTCAGTCAACTCTACTTTATCAATAGCCATGTTAAATGCATCTATCACTGTTCTCAAAGTTGGTCTACATCCTATCTTCTCTCCCTACATTTTGACATTATTGAAATCACCAATCACTAACTAGGGTACCTCCATATCTCTAGAAAGAGAAACCAAGTCCCGCCAGAGCTCTTGTCTTCTTCTAACATCATTATGTGCATACACAACTATTAGACACATTTGAAACATGCAGTATTACTACATTCTACTGTGATATGTTGGTCTGACATCTCCTTCACTTTCATCTTCCATGAATTTAGTTTCCATACTAGACACACTCTTGCCAATTCATCCTGCTCTAGGTCAGATACATATTTCCACCCTTGTGGAAATAAATATTGAATATTTTGTTTATTCTGCTCTCTTATCTTGCTTTCAACAACTACTACAATTGATGTACCATTTGATGCAATCCAGTCTCAAACCTCCTTATTCTTGTATCACACCCCCTTTAATATTCCATAGGAGTATGGGCATACTAATGGGTTTTTTTGGCTCTTGTCACCTCACAGGCTCCTTCTTGTTGGATTTTTTTTGTATCCTCCTTCTCCTTAGGATTTGTCAACTCCTCATCTTCTTTGCCAGAATCACTGAGAGCTTCAAAGCTGTTATTCATGTCTAAGATGTCCCCCACTCCTTGACTCATAGGAATACCTACCTTTTTATACCCTTTCTTCTTGGAAGATGAAGCATCAAACTCTCCCTCTTCCTTCTCTACCTCTTGGCTCGATTCAGCAACCTGCTTCTCAGCATCATCTACTTTACTCACCACTATCCGGTCTTCCTCCTGAGCTCCTTCTTTAGCATTCGTTGGCCTCTTCTTCTTCTCCCTCCATTCTTTCTTCTTTTGTTCTTTGGCCATCAAATCCATAGTAAGTTCAGCAGTTTTAGGTCCGCAATCTCCCTCCTTGTGCCCGAACACCTGGAAGGTGTTACATCTCAGCGGCACGTAGTCAGGTGCCACCTCCACTGGGATGGGTTCCCTTCTATAGACATTCAGCCACACCTTCTAAGTAAGCTCATCGTTAGCCTTCAGTTTGACAAGCACCCTCTCTTCCTCCTTCTCCAGAGATTGATCATCAATGTGGAGTACTTTCCCCACTCCATTGGTGATCATGCCTATTTCTCGCCTAGTCCATGATCGACCAAACAATCTCAGGGTTATCTAGGTTGGGATGGTTGAGAATGTGTCTCTCCTTAGTTTTTCTCCATGGAAATAGCTTTTGGCCACCATTGGTTCAGTATCAAACCATCTTGGACTAAGATCCAAAGCCGATTTCTTATCAATTGCATTAAAAAAATCAAACTAAGAAGATCCCATTCTCTCTTGATAGGAGTTTGAGTGCACCCTTTGACTTTCGAGTTCTTTGGATCCATGCTTGGAAGTGAGGAAAGTAGGGTCTTTTGTTGACGACATAGGTCATCACCATGAATTCCCATATGTTGTACATCCTCACGAACTCCTCCTCCTCTAAATTGATCAGGACCTTCCCATCCACCACTCTTGGTTTTGGGAATTGCTCCTTGCCTGTGCTAGCAACCAGATCCTTAAGAATCTGGTTCCACACTCGCTTGGCCACCTATGTCATGCTCCTCTCACCCGTTGCTGGGATTTGGCTAGGATCACCATTGCTTCTTCCTTGATCAACCTTAAGAATAGCCAATATCTCCTCCTCTCCCGACGCCCACCCAGCGCTAGGGTCCCCCCCACATATATATATATATATATATATATATATATATATATATATATATATATATATCTGTGTGTGTGTGTGTGTAATTGGTCGACAAAATCCTTTTACTTTTTTTGAATTTTTGAGTACATTGCATGATAATGTAAAAAGAGAAAGATGCATATCTATACAGAAGAATAACAGAAACGACTGTACAAAAGAATAAAGAATGATCTCAAAAATGTACGTAGAGCTCAAGGGAAAATATCTTCAATATCAGGCATCATCATCAGTAGAGATCTTCTAGAAGAGTCAAAGTTTCCCGAATTAAGAGGGATATAACCATAGACTCAAATAACCAACTCATGCTAAAACATTAATATTCAAGATGTCCCAGTGAGAAAACCAAGATATGATCTTGTCCAGATTAAAAGTAAGCTCATATTTAGAACATGTCGAGAAACAAAGCTCATAGGAGCAAGGGTAGATTCGCAACAGCAAAATCAGCTTAGGAAGAACATCATGCCAGAATAGGAAGATAGAATCCAAGTATCAACAATAATTAAATCATGTAAGACAAAAAACAGACCAGATCACAAATAGAGAATATAAACAACATACTGAAAATCTTGTCCATATTTTAAATATCTCAAAAAAGTATGAAGTTGAGATCGAGTGAAAAGACCTTCCACATCGACAACAATCATTAGCAAATATCTTCTAGTAGAGTCAAAGTTGCCTAGCTCAAGAGGGATATAACCATAGACTCAAATAACCAGCTCATGCTAGAATATCAATCCTCAAGAAGTCCTAGAGAGAACTAGAACCCTGAGATAGAATCCTATCTAGATAGAAAGTCTGCTCATACTTAGAACATATCGAAAAACAAAGCTCACAAGAGAAAGGGTAGATTCTTAATAACAAAATTAGCTCAGGATAAACATAATGCAGAATAAAAAGGTAGAAATAAGGTATCAAGCACGATCAGATCATGTAAGAAAAATCCATACCAGGTCATGAATAGAGAATAAAAACAACATACTGAGAACCTTACCCAGATTTTAAAGGAAAAAAATCTCCAGGAAGAACCAAACATAAAGAGTGTCTAAACAACATATAATCCACTATCTTCATCAATTATTGTTTAAATACTAGACATCTTAAGAGATAAATATTCATGAACTCTATAGTTCATTTCTCTCTAGAGATAGTATGTAATAAAAGCAAAATCTATTCTCTCTAAGTTGGAACTAAAAGGGAGCACAACATTCCAGTTACTAGGCCTCTAAGGGAGAATATTCATAAGAGCAACTTGATAATAAATATCAATACTTAGGGGGTATTTAAAAAATAGTGTTCAGTATTTTCATAATTGTTGAAACATAGAAACCAAATTAAAACTATCTAAAAACCAATCCTTCTAGTATATTCTGAATTTGGGATTTTATTATGTCTTTCTTTTAACAGATGAACAAGACAATTTTTGGGTTCCTTGCATTTCAAAATCCATTCCATAATGTTATCAATATTACCTCTCATTCTAATACACTCCCCCATTTAGATTGATATTTTTATATTTATCTCCCTTAAAGTAATGTGGTTAGAGTCACTATGATAGATGATTGTATTCTTAATAACGTTATACACTTGATCAAAGAACCAACTTTTAGGAATACACCATTCATTGTTAGACCATATTAAGTAAATATAGGAGTCATGGGTTAAAACAAATTTGATGTTATACTCAGAACCCATCCATTCACTAAAAACGTTAGTGTTCCACAATAGATCTCTTCAAATCATAAAATCATCGCCTTTGGCAATATGAAACTCAATAAAAGGAAAGATAAAAGATCATATTCTCATCATGTTATTGAACATCTAGGATAAATTATATGATTCCTAGATATTCCAAATAGTCACATTATTTAAATATTTCTCAGAGATCTACTTAAAACAAGAGTGAATCCTTCTTTTTGGAAATGTCCCAACATTTCAAGATTAAACAAGCTTTATACATTTCCTTACTTTTTCTTATATCGAGACCTCCTTCCATTTTAGGTAAAGTAACGATGTTCCATTTCACTAAATGAAGGTTCCTTTTGGATTCAATTTGTCCCTAGAGGAAGTCCCTACATAACATATCAACTTCATCAAGAACCAAACTAGGAATTAGAGGTACACAACAGATAAGGTAGATTTAATCAGCTCTAATCTTCCAGCTAAAGAAAGGGACTTAGCTTTGCAACATTCCAATCTACATTAAATTTTGTGAATGAGATAAGAACAACATTTCTTCTTTGACTTTCCTTTGAAAAGAGGGAGTCCAAGATATATTGAAGAAATAAAGGAACCTTGTTTAAGGCCCAAAACAAGCTAAAAATTGTTTCTATTTGCACTTTTACTAAATAGAAAACTACTTTTATCATGATTCAATTTGATTCCATAAATATCACCAAAAGATTCAAACAAGAATTCGATATTATTAGCATTCTTTGTGTCAGCCTTTGAAAAATCATCAAGTCATCTACAAAAATAATATGATATATACTTGAGTTCTTGGAAGCATGAATATGATCAATCTTAGAATCTTTGACAAATTGCTTTACAAGCTCTAAGAAACCCTACATTACAATAACAAAATGATAGGGAGCTATAAGAACTCTCTATCTTATACAATTAGTAGGAATGAAGGCACTACTATGTTCCCCATTCACCAAGACATTATACGATGTAGTTTTGAAAATGGTCTCTGAAACGACCGTCATCAAACCGACAACCAAATCATTACTAATTATGTGGAATTATCATAAACAACAGATTAACAAAATCACAAAAATTAAAAAACCATTTTGCAAGGAGATCCTCTACCAGAAAACTCTTACTGAAAGATCCAAATCTTATTCATAACACAATTTACATTGTACAACACTGTTTCATCTCATCTTGAGGATAACATATAATAGTTGCTCTATCAACACATGTAATGTAGCAACATAAAACCTCGAGGCATACAAGTCAAAATCTCATATCGTTCATGAAACCATTACAAACCGACTCCAAGGACCTGAGAGTATAGAGACAACACATAGGACTTCTATCTACAAGATATGACAAACAGTACACTCAACCTGAGTTGTCACTGCTGCCTCAGCTATTGTTTCTCCTCTGTAGAAAGGTTTCCACTGACTCATGCACGTCCACCTAAAAATTGTGGATCCCACGGGGTGAGACAATTGTCCCAGTAAGAGATATAACTCTCCTCCGACCATATTATTATCATAGATAAGTATTATAAAACTGAACATGGGTTCTTTTATATAAACATACAAGATTAATCATTGTATGAATAGAACAAAGTAATCTCTTTGCTTTAAGGAAAATTATGCATCTACCCATGGTAGAATAATAAACCATCTATCTACTTTACAAGGAATGTAAAGGAGCATAAACAACATCGATCAAACTAAGATGTATAACTGAATTGTGCATCAAACAATGTTTTCTGTATTCAATCCTTAAGCAAATATGCTATAGGATTGAACATGTTTTACAATCACACTTATGCCCTAAGGAGATGAAGTATACCTCGTTCATCTCCAACCGACCACAAACTTCTCACAAGTTGGTACCATACAAGGTCAATGGGAGAGCTGGTTGCCATGACCTCAGCCATCTCAGTTAGTACGAGACTACACAGGTTCAGCAGGACATCTCATGTCATCTGCTGGTAGGACATCTCGTGTCATTGCAAAAGAGCTTGCCAGAGTACTAGGCATCTTCGCTCAGAGTTACTGTGTCAACATGTACTCTCTTAGAGGAACATCTACTAACAACCGTCTCTAGTTATAAAATTACTGAGTCGTGGTGTATAGCCATACTCTGAGCCACGGGCCAGTTCACTGTGATCCATTGAGGCATTTATTTAGAGTTCGTAAGGGGATCAACTCACACATGGCTGTCTATTTATACTTACGCCCCCACATATTAAAAAATATGCACTCCGGGTTATGCCATGGGGAACCCATTTCACCATTCAGCAAATTCTGACACTAATGGATCTATGGTCAGGGCAACATTTTATGGTTTCTAATGATATATTAAGTGCATTACAATATTCTTTTATCATCAAACAAGTTATAAACATCAATCATAAACAAATGCTACAAAGAAAACTATAATACATCTATCAAGTACTTTTGAAATCTTAGGAACATATTTAGATGCATAGCACTTGGGATCTCAGTCCCTTATCACAATACTGGGAATACTCATCCCTTCACATCATCATTATCATGATTACTGGATCTGGGTATTCAAACCCTTAGATAACCACATAGCATTATTACCTTTGTAACAAATAACCATTACCTCTAGGTCCTCAGACCAAGGTATTTATTTTACTTGTTGTACAAGTATTTCACATAGCTCACATGGTTTGATTAATCATCTTGTCACCTCTCACTAGGAAACAACCATTCACATGGCTTACAAGGCTCATTAAACATCTTGTCACCTTTCACTAGGCAACAACTATACAAATGGCTCACAAAGCCATTGAACATCTTGTCACCTCTCACTAGGTAACAACTATACACATGGCTCATAAGGTCATTGGACATCTTGTCACCTCTCACTAGGCAACAACTATACACATGGCTCACAAGGCCATTAAACATCTTGTCACCTTTCACTAGGCAACAACTATACACATGGCTCACAAAGCCATTGAACATCTTGTCACCTCTCACTAGGCAACAACTATAGACATGGCTCACAAGGCCATTGAACATCTTATCACCTCTCACTAGGCAACAACTATACACATGGCTCACAAGGTCATTGAACATCTTTTCACCTCTCACTAGGCAAGAACTATCTTTTAGGTCATCAGTCCACATAGACATTATACTTTTTATTCAAGTATTTAACATGTCTCACAAGGCTTATACAATAAGAGAAATACAACCTTCCCATTATTAGGGTCAGGGTTTCCCTTTATAGCCGAATAGGGTTTCAAGTTCATATTATTAATCCAAACCCTAATTAATTTCTCCACACATCTAGGAGCATACATTGAAATCATAAGTATTCAATCATACTTATTTATTCTCTACAAAGTATGAGTTTCTCTCTCATCCTCACTAGGATGTTGATTACATCATACTTTCGGTTCAATCCTCCTTTTAAGGAATATGGTTCATAATTAACAATTCACATCATCTTTTGTATTGCAATTAACACAACTTGCAACATATATCACTCAATCAATCACATATGATTGAAGTGTCCCTTCCATATCAGGTATCAAGATGTGTGTATGTTAACATATTATGATTTAAGATACATTCTTATTTCATGTAGTGTATCCATATCGGGAATGTGGTATAACCACATCACCATGTCATATTTTAGGGTGTATCCCCTAATCATCATATCATGTACCCATATCAAATTGACTATCACTTAGTTCTAATCATTTTAAGATAACTTCATATCGGGTATAAGATAAGTGCTTGACCCCATATCGGGTATAAGCTATGCGCTTGATACCATATCGTGTATAAGCTATGTGCTTGATACCATATCATGCACAAGGTGTGCACCATATCGGGCATAGAGCATATGCCTCATCACGTATCATTTGAGTGGTATATTTATAAGATACCATATCAGTTTCCATTCAGGAATTATCATATTGGGTATCCATGTCGGGTAACATAGTAGGTTACCATGTTAGGTAGACCCTTAGACTCATAATCCCTTCATTCCTTCAAGGATAAACCTTATCATATAGTTACTTGACAAACCAGGTGTCTTATTGAATTCTCATACCACAATCCATTACACAAAGGGTAGGGTATATCAGGTTTCAATCCATCATCTAGGGTTTTCCACCAGATTGGGTAAATTATGACAAATCATGCATGAAGTATGAATTGAAACTCATATCATTCACAAAATAGGAGTAGGTGCTATTCCTATCAATCAAGGGATATCATTCATATCGTCTATGTGGTATCACTCACCACTTGTATCGACTTACCCATCACCTAGGGTTATCCAACTGAATATTGTTTAGAGTGTTCACTGTCTCTCTATCATGCAAGAGGTGTAGTCTTAGACTTGGATCGTGTATAAGAGGTAAGTGGGTATCTACCATATCGTGCAAAGGGCATGGCTCATATCGTGTATGATCTATCATCTATTTCCATGTCGGGTTGACCCCATCTTGAGTTTCATATAGAGTTGAGATATTTCAACCATATCGGGTTACACCTTGTATTTTAATTCATGTCTTCTATTATGCATAAGTGTATACTCAATCAATCATATCGTGCACCAGATGTGTGCTTCAAGGTATCGTGTACTAGAGGTGTATTACCTGATCATATCATGCAAGGAGCACTTGCTATTCTCACTCATCTCGGGTTACCCAAACCAGGGTTTCATATCGACTTACAAGTATACCCTTGTTCCTATATCATGCATGGAGTCTATATCGTGCAAAAGGGCATTATGGTTAACACCATATCATGTTACAAGGTATGAACTTCATCTCCATGTTCACATTTTACATCATTGCGTAAGGCAACTTATTTAGCAAGTACATGAATACATCTCCTTTTGATAGGATGAACCGAAGGTTTGATGGTGGCGGGCGATTAGCGTGAGATCCAAGAAAGATCCGACCTTCCGCCGGCGGCGGCTGCCGACACACCCTCCGGGTGGGCATTCCACCCTCCGGAGTCCATCCCCTAACATCTTTCCAATAATATCGACGATCACTGACGGATAAACCTTTGCTATAGGAGGAGATAGAAGGTTTTATTCCAAAGGTACGTGAAATACATCTGTGGCCTGATAGTTGGAGAACGATGCTTCAGTCTCCCCTTCTCAGAAGGGTTACTCGACAGAGCGTGCGAGAGTATCGCGCTCAGCAATACATCCTTGAATGTAGAGATCGGTTCACATCTTCTATGGTGCAACCAGAGGCGATACTCCCGGATCTGAGGAATATTCTGAGGTCACCGCCACCACAGATACTGTTGGAACAAGTCCCTCATGAAAGCGCGACACAGTTAGAGACCATTCAATCTGGAAAACGGTCCTTGTCTCAACATGAAGAAGATGATCGTCAGAACGAGATGGATGGGCAGGATTTTGTCTCTTCGGAGACAGTTCCACTGCGGGAAGATGCAGGTATAGTGGTTGACGATAATGCAACCCAGAAGGAACAGGGAGAAGTCAATATGGATAGAGGCAATCCATCAGGGACTCAGAACAGAAGAGAGGAAGAGACATCAGAAGGGCATAGGTTGGAGCAGGACAGGAACGACAATATGAACGGCAGTGAAGAGATTCCAAGGATCGTGGAACGACAGGAGTCACCCCAACAACAGAAACAGACTGAGGAGCAATCGAGAAAGCATGAAAGCATGCCTAGGAGAACGCAGCTATACGGAGTACCACATGACACTTGTTTTAGGTGTCTTGGGAGAGGGCATTGGCAATCACGGTGTTGGAAAAGCAAGGTGTGTTATCAATGCCGCCAACCAGGCCATGTTGCCGCGCGTTGTCAGCAAAAGAGGATCCAACATCAAGCTCCAAACTTGCAGTCCAACATGACGTTTCCACCTTTACCGACTCCGCCAATCGGTGTGCCAGCAAGGGGAGCTCCTCAACACACGCCAAAGAGGATAAATGTTGATTTAGGGATGGATGATGACAGGAGAACGAGCAGAGATACATCTCTGAAGCGAGAAATCGAAATAACATGGCCGAATAGTATTACATGGACTGAGCTACATCCATTCATTCGCAGATGGTGGCCATCCGCAGCAGACCTATATAGGAGTGCTAACAAAAAGGCGGTAGCTTCCTTTTCTTGTCCGGAAGAGGCGAAAGACATGTCTGACAAAGGTTTGCCTTTGTTTCGTGGTTTGAAGATTGGTACAAGTCATATGCTTCTGGGAGAGAGACACTGTAAGAAGGAATCATTCTAGTTTTGGGTGATGGATATGCCGTTGATATGCAGAGATGATGAATCTATGGAAGCTATGATTAAACCTTTTGGCAAGGTTGTTCATTTTTCTGATTGGCAGAGGGACACAGACGACATATCAGGAATTCTAATCCAAGTGGAAGCCTTTAGTGAAGACGTTCCTCAATTCATTAACCTCACTTATGGGAAAAGAAGAACTGCCATTCATTTAGGCATGGTGGCAAGGGGACCAGTGGGAGCGAACAGTTTCACCTTCACTGAGTTAGGGGTGGAACTTGAGATTCCTCACGAGGTGTTGTATGGAACCGAGAAGAAACAGGAGATCATCAACCCAGTGAATGATGGAGCTGAGAAGACGATGGATACGAACACAACTGAGATAATTGTGGAGAATGGTTCCCGTATGAGGGAAGATGATAGAAGGGAAGAAGGAAGAATGTGAGACCCATCACCTAGAAGGTATTATCATAGAGATGATAATCCTCAGAGAAGACTCATTGTTGATGAAGAAGGTCATAGAAGGATCCTTCATAATAGAAGGTTGGACGACTACATCGACTTTGAATTTGATAGAACAAGCAGGGTTAGAAGGACTGAAAAAACCAGAGGGCGATCGATCCTTAACAATCATGACATATATAGCTCTAACACGAGAACTAGAAGGGGAAGAGACTCTCCGTATAGAAGATTTTCTAATGATGACAGACATGGTTTTGATGATTATAGTGAGGAAGAAGGGTGGTGTAACAGTCGCTAGGCGACGTTGGGGATGAGGATGATTGGGTTACACAGTTTAATGGATAGTACAGCTATTTTTTGGAACATAAGAGGGGCTGCAAACAACCCAACTAGAAGGGTGTTGAGCAGGCTTTGTAGTAAATTTAGACCTGCCATTGTCTGTTTATTTGAACAGTTTCTTCATGCGGAGGTAGCAGAGGAGCTTCTTGATGTTGTTTGGCTGGACTGGGTAGCGGACAACGATGAAGAGGAGGGGAAGATATGGTGCTATGTAGATGCAAACCTGAGACCCACAGTGATAAAGAAGACCGATCAGCATATCACTTTCAGAGGAGAGAAAGATGATGGTTCCTTTTTCTATGTCAATGCGGTTTATGCAAGCTGTGATGCTTTGAGACGAAGAACATTATGGGATGATATCAGGTGCCTGGCGACGGACTTTGAAGATGATTGTTGGATGATTGCAGGGGACTTCAACATAGTGAGGGACCCGAGGGAAAAAAGAGGTGGCAACGCCCTCGTGTTTCAGGACATGTTCGACTTTAATTCTATGATTGTTGACAATATGTTGAGTGAGGTCTGCTATGATGGAAGCCGCTATACTTGGGTAAATAAACAAATTCTCATACCCACTGTTTGGGAGAGGTTGGATCGGGTGCTAGTTAAAGGAAGATGGGAGGGGGAGAGACCTTCTACTCGAACTGTCCACCTCACAAGATCGAGAGTTTCAGACCATTGTCCCATTGTCACTATTCCTGGACAACAAGTTCAAACGAAGAGGAAAGGCCACTTTACTTTCATGTCCTCTTGGCTTAAAGAGAACGAATGCTTAGATCTTATTGAACAAGCATGGGGAGAAGAAGTGGTTGGACACCCGTCTTTTGTTTTTTGTCACAAGTTGAAGAAGGTCAGAGGTATCCTTCATGATTGGATTAAGAACACAATTGGAGATATTAAATAGAGAATCAAAGATCTTGAGGACATTGTCTACACGACTCAAATGGCCTTTGATGAGAACCCGGTCCCTATCAATGAGTTGAGTTCAAAGAACTCTGAAGCTGAACTTGATCATCTGCTTGACATGGAAGAAAATTTATGGAGAGAAAGGGCAAGGATCAACTGGCTTGAAGATGGGGAAAGAAATACCAAATTCTATCATGCTATTGTGAAATACAGAAGAAGGCGAAGGACCGTCAGCTCTGTGGTCCTACCTGATGGGTCAATGGAGTCAAACCCTGTTGCTATAGCAGAGGAAGCTGCTAGACACTACAAAGAATTGTTCAAAGATGGTGGAGGTACTGATGAAGACGAACTTATGCAGTTTCTACATTATATCCCTGAAGTTTTGTCATCTGATGACAGCTGCTCCCTTACGATGATTCCCACGGAGGAAGAGATCAGTAACACGATAAAGGAGATGGATATTAACACGACGCCCGGGCCAGATGGTTTTACACTACCCTTTTCTCTGAAGCATGGGTCGTGATTAAGAATGACTTCTTGGCGTTGGCCAAAGCTTTCTTTCAAGGACATAAGTGCCATCGAGGTCTTTTTTGTAGTAGGATCCTTCTTATACCTAAGAAAGATGCTCCGAAGAACCTCGGGTCTGATTTCAGATCGATTTCCATTAAAAATTTGTCGTTGAGAATTCTAGCGAGAGTACTTAGTAACAGGCTGACTCCGCTGATGATGAAGATGATTTCCCCCTCACAAGGGGCTTTTCTAAAAGGCACATACATCACACATCATATCCGCCTTGCAAAGGAGATTTTGCACGATATTAATCAAAGACAAGACTCTCCGAATGCGATTGTGAAATTCGATATGTCAAGAGCCTATGACAGAGTTGATTGGAACGTGTTAGAAAAGTGTCTTTGTGCCTTCGGTTTCCTACAAGACGCCATTGATATTTGCATGAGCTTCTTTAAAAATACATGGACTAAGGTCATAGTGGGTGATGAAACCGCATGTTTTTTCAAGATAGAGAAGGGCTTGAAGCAAGGTAACACGATCTCTCCATTTATGTTTATAATCTTTGAAGAATTACTGAGTAGAAGAATTAGAGAGATGATGGCTGGACAACAAATCAAGAGTTATCACACTAGAGGCAACGCTATAGCTCCAACCATCCTCCTATATGCTGATGACATTGTTATGTTCTTCAATGCGTCTTCTAGCTCAGTTATTGCTGTGAAGGAGGTGTTTGAGTCGTATGAGAAAGCTACAGGGCAGATGATAAACAGAAGTAAATTGGTTTGTGTAGTAGGTGGATTAGATTCACATGTTGCAGATGATATTGCAAGATCTTTAGACATTGATGGATTAGTGAAGTCTTTCGAATATCTTGGAGTCCCAATATCGAAGGGTAAATCGAGACTCAATGACTTTGACTTCTTAGTTAAGAAGGTGAACACGAAGATAGCCAATTGGAAGTCGAAGCTGTTATCTTTCGTAGGCAGAAGACTCCTCATTGCTCAGGTTCTGGCGTCAATAACTGTGTATACTGCTGCGGCAATTGGGATGCCTGCTGGGATCATGGACAGATTGGAAAGAAAGTTCTCTAATTTCTTGTGGGCAGACAGAAAGAACAATGATCGTAGAGCATGGATTAATTGGAGCAAGGTGGCGACACCCAAGGAGGAAGGAGGCCTGGACATTGTTCCTCTAAGAAGGTTGAATGAAGCGTTCCTAGCTAAAGCCTGCTGGGAAGTGGTCAATAGTGGACCACTATGGTCGACATACTGCAGAGCGAAGTATTCGAACTCACATACAGGTAGGTCTGAATTTTATCCTCAGAATCTTAAGATAAGCAGTACGCCTTCACCATTCTGGAATAAGATGTGGGATGTATTCCCTAAGATCTTTCCACACTTTAGATGGTCGATTGGTAGTCGGGAGGTCAATTTCTGGGATGTGAAGTAGTGTGAAGAAAGACTAGCAGGTCATGCCATTTATGCGAGTGATCGAAGATAGCCGTTCATGGTATATTTCTGGGAGGAGGAACATGGTTGGGACTGGGTTTCTTTAAGTCAGATTGTGAATGACAGAGGTATGGAGCTCATCAAGGAATCAGGGGCTTGGATTGATAATACGGATGACCACATTGTGTGGGGTCCGGATAGAAGAGGAATTTTTTCTCTGAGATCAGTTAAGAAAGTTCTGCAACCCACGAGAATAGAAGATTGGAGAGATTTAGGGAAGATATGGAAGCTCGATTTTCCTAGAGCATGTGCACTGGTTTGGAAGATAGCGAGAAGAGCCATTTATACTGATGATAATATCAAACTTCAATGTTGTATTCCTCTAGCATCTCATTGTGTATGTTGTGAGGACCACCGAGAAGAAGATACTAAGCATCTATTTTTTGATAGCCAGACTGCTAGAAGTCTATGGTCGAAATTCATTGAGACAACTGGTTTGGGTCCTCCGGTGGACATAGTATCGCTTGTCAAGCTATGTATCTTGGGGTTGAACAATAGTTTGGACATGTGTCTTGCAGGTTACATTGTGATTCAGATACCTTTGTGCATCTGGAGGATACGATGTGCAGCTCGCTTTGATGATAAAAAACAAGAGATCACAGTTGAATGGAAACACGTGATCACTGCAGTTAATAACAAGATGAAGAAGAAAGTTTTTTATTTTATCCGAGGTAGTGATCTTTATGAAAGGATGGAGTTGGAAGGAATTATACAGCCTAGGGTAGGAATGAAGGAGGTCAGGATTCTCAAATGGTCGAGACCTGATCTTTTCAACTTAAAGATGAACCTGACCATTGGGAGAAACATCTGTGAAGATGGGGGTAGAAGAAGATGGACCGCAGGTCTGGTGAGAAATCATAACGCAGATATATGTATGATTTTCTTTACATGGTTGAATGCTAGTGATTACAGTATGGCGTATATACAAGCTGTCCTTGTTGGACTAAAGATAGCGAGAGACCATTTGATCAGGATTTCATGCATTGAGTTTGATGATCTTGATACTTACAACATATTATGGAAGAACAGTAAGGAACCTTGGAGGATGCGTGCTCAAGTTAGAGCTGTAAGATCTGAGTTGAAAAGGGCGGAGGTTTCTGGATCAGTGGTTCATAAGGTTATCAACTCTATTCCGACAGTAGTGGGACATTGGGGAAGAAGGTCTTCAGAGGTGATTGTCACCACAAACATCAGTAGAATGCTTAGAAAGATAAGAGGTATGGCAATTCTAGAAAAGAGAGGAGTGCCCTATATCCATATGCAGCATAAGAGGATCGACGCTTGATGAATCATGGATGTTTTTGTAGTTGTTTCTTTGTCTGGGTTGTGAGGTTTTTTTTTAATCTGGTCTTCGGGGGGGGGGGGAACAAACCTGCAGACACATAAGCAGGAGATGTATTTTTGTTGATGGTTTCGCCCACAAGAGAGGGGTGGGATGAATAGAGAACCCTCTGGCTTAATTTAAAAAAAAAACTTCATCTCCATATCATGCAAGGAGACATAATCTCACAAGCATATCATGCAAGTGATACATGTATATCACCATATCGGGTATGAGCTACTTGTTTGTATGCTTGAACACGATATCACTTTATAAAGTGATACCATCTTCTTCAAGATCTAGACCTTCATTCTATCTATTCTAATTTATGAATAATAGGTCTAGGAAATTCGTAGAACTCATGGAATCATCAAGAACTCAATAAAAACTCAGAATTGAAAGTAATCATCTAGTGTAACAAGTTCAGTGGTAAATAATAACACGATTGGGTTCTAGTTATATAACCCACCTTGTGAACAACTTCAAAGCTCCAAGATCCAAAGATTTACGTCCTAAGGTTGAAGATGAACTTATCCAAGGTCTAAGGATCATTCCCAACTCTTCCATATACAAGAAATCACCATAGTTAAGTACCTGGTGAAGAAGGAAAGAAAATAATATCCATAACCCGATATCCTACTTCAACCAAGGTTGAAGATGACCAAAGCCTTACCTAAAGCTTGGTGCTCAAGCTCTTCTTGCTCCTTAGGCTACTTTACACGATACCTAAGGGGCTTTGCATGATATCTCCAAGGGAGATGGTTGTGAGGATCATAAACTTTCATAAGTTGGTAAAAGGTGAAATATATATACTTGGTTTCATGAAATAAAGTGTATAAGAGGTGTCTTCACCTCATGCTACTAGATGACATGTGGCCATGCATGGTTGACACGTTTCCATGCATGTTTGACATGTGTCCATGCATGCACACATCTATATCTTTCCATGGAAGAGTCTTGAGGATAAGCTTAGAGACAATATCTCAGCCATCCTTTATCTTCTTGGATAAGTTTCCTCATCTTAATCTCATCAACAAGGCAACCCGATACACTTTATGCAAGGGGCTTTACAACCTGTCATGGACCACCTCCTTGAGGTGCTGCACTCGTCATGGCCTTTGACAAGGCTCAACAAACTGATAGGAGACCTATATCATGGCTCCTTGTCCGATAGGACTCCTATGTCAAGCCTACAACCTGATACATCACATATAAAGCTTCTCCTTCAATTCTTTCATTGGTCTTTCCATCACCAAGAGTATCATCACTCAAAGGTGATTCAACATAGCATCTCCTTCTTTCTCTTTCCTCTAAAAGATACGTAGATGGAGTAGGAACACTCTAGAGGTGGTAATTTGCATTTCAATCCCATCTTGTTAGGTAATTTACAAATTGTACCAAAATTGGGGTACAAAGTACTAGCATTGTTTACACAAGTTATAACTTGGGATTTAGGATTTCCACAAGCCACCACATAGCATCACTATCTTTATTAGGATACTAAAACACTTAGAAAACATTCCACATAATACACTTTGCAATGTAACCCCTCATCTTGGGTAAATTAAACTTTTCACTCAGACTTTCATATAATGCACAAATAGTTTGCAATTAAGCTCGAACTTGAAAAGAAACTTCACCAAAAGCCTTAATTACTTTTCAAAAGATTAGAATTAGTTTGTAAGTAACTTACTTAAGAAAAACTCCTAGGGTTAATCCATAACCCATGTCAGGGGTGTTACAGTCTCAATCCATGTGGTCTATATAGTGAGTCTCAATGTTACAAATGGTATCAGATCTATAGCCCCTTCAATAGGCGGGTCACGTGTGGGTATGTGGCATGCTAGTCTTGAGTCAAAGGATTTTCCACGGTGATGTAGCCACCCTTGCACTGGTAGCCGTGATCAGGAGCTGGGTGTCCATGGACCATTTTGGGTCTACACTAAAATGAGGAAATATTATGAGGCCATATAGTTGAACCTTCATGAGGACATCAATAGTTTAAGTGGGGGAGATTGTTATTTCCTAGGTCTTGAGGCCTCAGATGAAATGATATTAAAAGAAATAATTGGACTAACATATCACCAAGGTACACCTCCTTTTTAGGGATTCCATCACTAAATAACTCCATGGTTAAGCATGCTCAACGCAGAGTACTACTAGGATGGGTGACCAATCAGGAAGTTTATCCTAGCTTACGCATGAGTGAGGATAAACAGTTAAGGCTAGTGGTGATCTATGGAGCCATTCCTCATTCTTCAAACTCTACTACATCCTTAGAATGTGAGCTTGGGTGTTACAACTTTGCATTATAATGGATATCCACAAAATAAAATATGTTCCATTTCCTAAGCTCGTATCTCAGCATATAGAATTTTTTATACAACCTGAACATGGAAAATTCATCAATATTATGGCTCCAACCATCTTTTCCAATAGAAATGATGTTACAACCTCACTTTCGGTAACCCCCAATTATGGGAGACTAAGAGGTTGAAGCTGCACCCATAAATTCCGGATCAAAGGTTCGACATATAACCAAAAACAGCTATTAAATTCTAACAGACTATACTGAAATTTGGTAATAAAATTTTTTCATACCTTTGAAAAGTTTGGAATAAACTAAACTTCTAACCATAGCTTGAACTATTCTACTAATTCCTCCTTGTTCCTTAATTCTTGAATTCACAGTGTGTCGCTTTACTATTTGTACTTTTGAGATTTGTACCTAAACTGCTGACAAACAAAACGACGGTCAGTCGAAGCTGGTATGTGGAGGAAACAGATAATGTTCAACTATATTAACAATATAATCACACAATTAATCATTTAACAATCAAGATTACGTTTTAAGCCAAACTACTCAATCCATACCTATCTACAACTCTGTGTTGTCCCTGTAAGGACTTATATGGTACCTCTGTAAAGGTAGAGTCGCATGACACCACCCAAAGGTAGCCCAATATCTAACTCACTGTGACTTGATGGACCTACCCTTTAGGCAACCATATACTAAGTCATTGATGACCTGATGGACCTACCCTCTAGGTAGCCATATACCAGGTCAGCCATTACGACACAGAGGGGACCATGAATTGAGCTAGAAGGCATACACATTATGGGATAGTCATAGTCACTTTATAATTGCAATATGAACATCCAGACAGTTTAGTTGCAATCATTTCGATTAAACATCCGGGAATCCATCGGAAAACCTAAGAGGTTATTCATAATTAACCACATACCTTTGGTTGCAGATTTCAAGATAGAATCAAATATGCAGAGAAACCCAATCAACAAGAAATGAGGAAGAGAAATCCTGAAATAAAAGTACAATTTTCCTTTTATTAATATTTATCCAATTTTCATCACATTACTTAGGATTTCAATTCCTATTTTAGGGTTCCTTTGGAAATTAGGGTTTTTACTTCTTCTTTCCTTATTATCATCCTTAATTTATCAAAACTACATAAAACCCCTAATTTCTCATTGAATTTCCTTTATTAAGCATCTGGTTATCTTATTCCACAAAAATATGATTTTTATCTCCTTTTATCCCAAATTAGGGTTTCCATGTAAATTAACCTTCTTTTAGGTATTACAACTCTAAATTAAGCACTTTTGCATTCAAATAGATAATCAAACCACCTTTATCATTAACAGGGTTAAACTTATCAATTTAACCTATTGATTCACCAAATTACACTCTTAACACTCAATAAGGGTTTCTCATCAATTTTTAATACACTTTATTAGAAATTTAGGGTAATTTTGCAAACCAGAGTAGAACTAGGTTCTCAAATCATTTTTATCATATTCCTCATATTTTTCTATACAACTTTCATATATAAAGTTTTCTCATTAGACAATCCTAGTAATTTCTATCAATTTCACAAGAAAACCCCTTTTTTCGAATATTCTGTTAGAAAGGCGAGATTACCAAAAATCACCGTCCGTTGGATCGGTGCACCGCTGGATCTCTCTCTGATCTGACGCTCCTCATCAGTCAGCTCCACTGCGTGCGCGCCCTCCTTTCTCGGTCCGTTGGATCACCCTATGTCCACGATGGACTCTCGATCTATCGGCCCGCGACAAAACTGCTTAACACAGCCAACCCTCCCTCCTTGCACCGTCAGATCGGGATCGAACGACAGTCGGGCGTCTTCCTCCTTCGACTCCTACAACTAGCGCCGCGGTGGCGCTCTTGCTAGAGAGGATTCAATCGAGCAGGTTAGCGAGCAGCGAGGAACAAAGAGCAGCCGGTTGAGATCGTAGCGAGTCGAGGGACCGAGGGGTGCCCTTATATAGGCAGTGGGAGGTCCCTATTAGGGTTCCCAATCCCAGCCGCAACCCCATTACTACCCCAATTGGGTGTTTCATGAGGTTTGCTCAAAACCTGGTAAAACCAGAGTCTAGATTATTCGTCAGGCTATCCCGAACCTATTGGGACAAGAACTAGAAGTGCAAATGCACTTGATCGCGAGAAAAAGCATGGGAAAGTTCCCCATGTAATGCAGATTCTGTGTCCAACTGGGATTCTACACGATGAGCAGTGCCCGTTGGATCTAAATCCAAGGGCTCTCATCACACGCGCTTGATCAAAAGGAAACAAATTCCCAATTAATATTGAATTATATTCCTAATTCAAAGGCAACTTGGAAAATTCATAACTCCCAAACAGTAACTCCTTTTTACTTAAAATTTTGAGGGAAACTCAATTATATTTTTATCTTCCATCCTATAAAATTTGGAGTTATTATCTTAAAATTACGATCCCTTTTCTTGGTTTGCAAGTTATCCTTCAATTACTCATATTTTCCATGTCCTTTCTATTTCTTTTATTATTATTTTCTAATTCTGAGTTCCTTGAACCCTAAGGAATCTATTAACTCGAAATCCTATTTTTTGGGAAATCATTTCTTATCTTTTTTGTTCTTATTCCATTTATTTCTTTATGTACTCTTTTAATCCTTTTCTTTTTCTCCTTCAATTGGGCTCAATGGCCAAAAAGGCCTAATAAGAAAACATACAAACTATCAAACACAAAATCCATTAAAATTAATTCATCACATCAACCATGGATTTCATTTATCTTTAAAAAGAAGATTCACAATTTCATTACATATTTTGGAAAAATTGAGGTTATAACATCCTCCCCTCCTTATAGGAATTTTTCCCTCAAAATTCAACAATCAAACAAATAAATCAGGATATGCTTTTTCCATGTCCATCTTCAGCTCCCATGTGGCCTCATCCTCTCCATGGTGTTTCCAAAGAACCTTTACCATCTCTATATTCTTATTTTTGAGCTCTTTTACCTTAGTGTCTATAATATGCAAAGGTAACTCAGGATAAGACAGCTTTCCTTGAAGCTCAATAGGTTCAATGCTCAACACATGGCTCGGATCTTGCACATATCGCTTCAAATTGGACACGTGAAACACATCATGCATCATACTATATTGAGGGGGTAACGCCAAATGATAAGCCACCTCACCAATCCGTTCTAATACCTCAAACGGACCCACATATTAGGGACTCAACTTTCCTCTATTTTTAGCTATAGCTCAGAGCGGTCGGATTTTCAGAATAACATGCTCTCCCACAGTGAAATGCACATCAGTCCTCTTCGCATCAGCATACGAATTCTGTCGATCCTGGGCTCTCTTTAGCCTTTGCCTAATCAAAGCGACTTTATCAGCATACACTTGGAGTTCATCTGACCTCAACAGGGTCCTCTCACCAACATCATTCCTAGAAGTGGTAACCGACACGGTCTCCCGTATAGAGCTTCATATGGAGGCATCCCGATACTGGCTTGGTAACTATTGTTGTATGCAAACTCAGCTAGAGGTAAGTATTGCTCCCATGATCCACCCCAATCGAGCACACAAGCTCTCAAAAGATCCTCTAAAGTTTGGATTGTCCTTTCTGACTGTCCATCTGTCTGGGGGTGATAAGCGGTAGTGAACTTTAACCTTGTACCAAGTTCCTCTTGAACCTGCTTCCACAGTTTGGAAGTAAACTTCAGATCTCTATCAGATATGATGGAACTGGGTACACCATGTAAACGCACTATCTCCTGGATGTACAACTTAGCTAAGTCTGACACTTTGGCAGTGGTTCTCACTGCAAGGAAGTGTGCTGACTTGGTGAGGCGGTCCACCACAACCCATATCGCATCATTACCTTTCTTGGTCCGGGGTAAACCCACCACAAAATCCATAGTGATCTGATGCCATTTCCACTCTGGAATCTCTATAGACTGTAAAAGTCCATCGGGTCGTTGATGTTCAACCTTCACCATCTGGCACGTAAGACAACTAGCCACATAAGCTGCAATGTCTCTCTTCATTCCTGGCCACCAGAAAAAACTCTACATGTCCTTAAACATCTTGGTAGTCCCTGGGTGTACTGTGTACTTAGATCCATGAGCCTCTCATAAGATGCGTTCTTTCAGTGGTGAGTCTTCAGGAATCCATATACGATTCTCGAATCTGATCCCTCCATCTACTCCCAAAGAAAGGCGGGTCTGAGGCTTCTTCATCAAACCCCTCATCTTGTCAAGTTCCCTACCGACCAACTGTGCTACCACAATTTCACTCAACAAATCAGATTGTATCTGGATGTTGGCCAAACGAACTCGATCATCTAACGGTTGAGGAGACCATTTCACCAGCTCTTCCACTGGCTAGACAGAACAACTGCACACCTGAGCTGTTTCTGACTCAATGCATCTGCCACGACATTCGCTTTCCCTGGATGATAGGCAATGGTAAAGTCATAATCCTTCATGTATTCCATCCATCTTCGTTGTCGTAGGTTTAAGTCTTTCTATGTCAGAAAGTACTTTAAGCTCTTATGGTCAGTGAAGATCTCAAAAGTAGCACCATACAGGTAATGCCACCAAATCTTCAAGGCATGAATGATAGCAGCCAACTCTAAGTCATGCGTCGGGTAATTCACCTCATTGGGCTTGAGTTGTCGGGAAGCATATGCAACCACATGTTGATTCTGCTCCAACACACAGCCAAGACCCATTTTGGATGCATCGGTGAATATCATGAAACCCTCATTGCCTGATGGTAGAGTCAAAACTGGTGTAGTGGTCAACTTTTCCTTCAGTTCCTGAAAACGAGCCTCAAAAACATCAGACCATACAAACTTCACACCCTTCCGAGTCAACATGGTCAAGGGCAAGGCAGTCTTTGAGAAATCTGCAATGAAACGCCGATAGTATCCTGCTAACCCCAAGAAGCTTCAGATCTCGGAGGGGTTCTTCAGTGTAGGCCAGTCTCGAACTGCTGACACCTTGGCTGGATCCACGACGATTGTTCCTCCTGAGATGATATGTCCAAGGAACATGACTCGGTCTATCCAAAACTCGCATTTTGAGAATTTCCCATAGAACTTCTGCTTTCTCAGGATATCAAGGACTTTACTTAGGTGGTCTCGTTGTTTCTCTAAGTCATTAGAATACACTAATATGTCATCTATGAACACTATGACAAACGAGTCCAGGAAGGGTTGGAACACACTATTCATAAGGTTCATGAACACACTGGGTGCATTGGACAACCCAAAAGGCATAACCACAAACTCATAATGGCCATAACGGTTTTTGGAATGTCCCCACTCTTGACTCTCAACTGATGGTAACCTGATCTTAAGTCAATTTTGGAAAAGACTCGAGCAGACTTCAACTGGTCAAACAGGTCATCTATTCGGGGTAAAGGGTATTTGTTCTTAATGGTAGCTTGGTTGATCATCCGATAGTCTATACACATACGGAGCGAGCCATCCTTTTTCTTTAAAAAAAGGACTGGAGCTCCCCATGGTGATGTGCTAGGCCGGATAAAACCCTTGTCAAGCAATTCCTGCAATTGTTTCTTCAATTTGAGCAACTCTGCAGGGGCCATTCTTTAAGGTGCACGTGAAATAGGGCTTGTTTCGGGAGCTAGCTCTATGGAGAAATCCACCTCTCTCTCGGGAGGAATCCCAGGTAGATCATCCGGAAAAACATCTGCATAGCTCTTGACTACCTCTATTTCCTCTAAGGGTTGCACCTTGGGTTCGGGCTCGGTAACAACTGCTAGGAAAGCTTGACAACCTTTACTCAACATCTTTTCTGCCTTCAAAGATGACACATACAGGCTGGTGGTGGCATCTTTCCTACCTCTAATGACAAAAGGTGGGTGACCTGGCTCCTTAATGATCACTTTCTTTTCCCTACAGTCAATATGGGCCCTATAAGTATAAAGCCAATCCATTCCAATGATCACATCAAAATCATTCATGTCAAGAAGGATAAAGTCTATAGGAAACTCATGATCTCGATATTTCACAGGTATCACCGGAGTTTTCAAAAGAGAGGTAAAGATTCGACCACTCGGGGTTGTAACATCTAAGACATATCCTAAATCCTTGATATCCAAACAAAGCATAGTTGCAAGATTCCTCAAAATGAAAGTATTAGCAGATCCAGAGTCAAATAATGCTTTTACATTATGTCCCATGACTTCAAGCATGCCTACATCATTTCCATCATACATTAGACCATTACATGCTTAGCTTTCAAAACATAAAGAAAAACTCTAAGGGTTATTACCCTCAATCAACCGATTAGCATTAGCTTGAGCTTCTTCATTGTCGATAGCGAACACTCGATCTTGTCTTCTTTCTCCAGCAGGTGGGGCCACAGCTACAGGTGGGGCTGCTACTGGTGGAGCTGCCACTGGACCTGGTCCTTTTGGCTCTGCTAGAGGACAAGCAGCTTGGATATGCCCCTCTTGGTTACAATGGAAACAGACTCTCTTCTTATGGTGGCACTCGCCGAAATGCCCTTTCCCACATGAGCAGCATCGAGGTCGATTATTCTCTTGACGGGGTTTCCCTTTTCCTCCATGTCTTCCCTTAGCTTGATGACGTCCTGGACCCTTCTTATGATGATTCTTCTGACCTCGGGTTCCCTCAGTGAAACCCAGATACCCCTTGGGTGGAAGCTGAGCAGGCATCATAGTCCTTTCCATGTCTAAGGCAGTGTTGTAAGCTTCTGCGAAGGTTTTAGGTTTGCTTGCCATCACATGAGGCTTGAGAGCAGGGTGAAGACGCTCTATGAAGTGATCCACCCTCCTTTCCTCATCCATCTTGTACCCAAACGTTCCAGGATCCGAAACTTGCGCCCAAAGTCTTCCACAGAGGAATTTCCTTGAGTCATATTAGTGAATTCCCTTTCCTTTTCCTTCTTAGCTGCAACAGGGACGAATCTGGAAGTGAAGATGGTCTTGAAATCAGCCCATGCCATTGGTTCCTCAGTCAGATCTCGGCCTATGATGTGAGTCTCCTACCATATCTTAGCTGCTCCTTCCAGGAGGTGAGCAGCAAAGAGGACCTTCTTGCTTGGCTGTACTTCAAGCATGCGGAAACCATTCTCTCTTGCAAGTAACCAGGCTTCTACTTTATCAACCGCTGCAGTCTTATCTTCTCCCCAGAACTTTTCTATATTCAGCTTGACAAAGTCCAGGATGGTGGCTCCCACACATTAACGGACAGGGTATGGCTCACCATTCTCAGCTCTAGCTATGTCTCGAAGGGCCAAAGCATTAATAGCCTCTGTCAACTTCCTCTGTTGCTCTAACCACAAGGTATCACGGGTATGGATCATCATGGTCAGTTTTGGATCATCAGCTTGGTCCTCATCCATCTTGTCTTCTTCCTCATACACATGTTGCTCCTCATACCCTTGATCTTCTTCTTGATTCGGGTTACTAAAAGGTACCAGGTCAGGGTTAGGGACCTCATGAGTGACTTCCTCGGGCCTCTTCCTCTTCTTAGAGGATCCACCATCATGGTTCCTCTTTCTCTTTTCAGAAGACTCCTTTACTTTACGGGGAGGCCAAACACTCCTAGATGGGTGCCCAGAGCCCTCAAGAATAACAACAGTCTTTGTTCGAGCCATCTACATAAGCATAACAAACAACCTTTTAGTTTATCATAAAACTAGTTATACTTATGTTCAGTGATATCTCCTTACATATCTTTTATAAATTTGATGGAGGATTCTTAAACCCTTAACTTACTTATCCATACCACATGAGTGTGGAGGAGAGAGAGAATATCCTACTCTTAAAGCCTTAATAGGATATGTGATGAGAAGGGATGAATAAGATGAGAGAGTCCTAAAGGTATCTTATTTCGAATCATACCCTAAGACTTTGGCCAGGCAGTCACACAGGTCTGGGAGTCCTCGTATTCTGACTAGCGGTGCGGAGGAAAATCTTGCCAGCCCCCGGTCATGATCCTTTTCTAGACACCTCCGTCTTTCGAATACTCCTCTAATAACTCCCTCAAGTTCTATGGAGTTTGTAAAATTTAATAATTATTAATGGTTACATGAGGAACCTAGGCTATGATACCAAATGTTACGACCTCACCTTTCGGTAACCCCCAATTATGGGAGACCAAGAGGTTGAAGCCACACCCATAAATTCCGGATCAAAGGTTCGACATATAACCAAAAACAACTATTAAATTCTAACAGACTATACTGAAATGTGGTAATACATTTTTTGCATACCTTTGAAAAGTTTGGAATAAACTAAACTTCTAACCACAGCTTGAACTATTCTACTAATTCCTCCTTGTTCTTTAATTCTTGAATTCACAATGTGTCGCTTTACTGTTTGTACTTTTGAGATTTGTACCTAAATCGCCGACAAACAAAACGACGGTCAGCCAAAGCTGGTATGTGGAGGAAACAGATAATGTTCAACTATATTAACAATATAATCATGCAATTAATCATTTAACAATCAAGATTACGTTTTCAGCCAAACTACTCAATCCATACCTATCCAAAACTTTGTGTTGTCCCTGTAAGGACTTATATGGTACCTCTGTAAAGGTAGAGTCGCATGGCACCACCCAAAGGTTGCCCAATATCTGACTCATTGTGACTTGATGGACCTACCCTTTAGGCAGCCATATACTAAGTCATTCATGACCTGATGGACCTACCCTCTAGGTAGCCATATACCAGGTCAGCCATTACGACACATAGGGGATCAGGAACTGAGCTAGAAGGCATATACATTATGTGATAGTCATAGTCACTTTATAATTGCAATATGAACATCCAGACAGTTTAGTGGCAATCATTTCGATTAAACATCTGGGAATCCATCGGAAAACCTAAGCGGTTATTCATAATTAACCACATACCTTTGGTTGCAGATTTCAAGATAGAATCAAATATGCAGAGAAACCCAATCAACAAGCAATGAGGAAGAGAAATCCTGAAATAAAAGTACAATTTTCCTTTTATTAATATTTATCCAATTTTCATCACATTACTTAGGATTTCAATTCCTATTTTAGGGTTCCTTTGGAAATTAGGGTTTTTACTTCTTCTTTCCTTATTATCATCCTTAATTTATCAAAACTACATAAAACCCCTAATTTCTCATTGAATTTCCTTTATTAAGCATCTGGTTATCTTATTCCACAAAAATATGATTTTATCTCCTTTTATCCCAAATTAGGGTTTCCATGTAAATTAACCTTCTTTTAGGTATTACAACTCTAAATTAAGCACTTTTGCATTCAAACAGATAATCAAACCACCTTTATCATTAACAGGGTTAAACTTATCAATTTAACCTATTGATTCACCAAATTACACTCTTAACACTCAATTAGGGTTTCTCATCAATTTTTAATACACTTTATTAGCAATTTAGGGTACTTTTGCAAAACAGAGCAAAACTAGGTTCTCAAATCATTTTTATCAGATTCCTCGTATTTTTCTATACAACTTTCATATATACAATTTTCTCATTAGACAATCCTAGTAATTTCTATCAATTTCACAAGAAAAACCATTTTTTTCGAATATTATGTTAGAAAGGCGAGATTACCAAAAATTGCCGTCCGTTGGATCGGTGCACTGCTGGATCTCTCTCTGATCTGACACTCCTCGTCAGTTGGCTCCACTGCGCGCACACCCTCCTTTCTCAATCAGTTGGATCACCCTGAGTCCATGATGGACTCTCGATCTATCGGCCCGCGACAGAACAGCTTAACACAGCCGGCCCTCCCTCCTTGCACCGTCAGATCAGGATCGAACGACACCCGGGCGTCATCCTCCTTCATCTCCTGCAACTAGTGCCGCGGTGGCACTCTCGCCAGAGAGGATTCAATTCAATCGAGCAAGTTAGCGAGCAGTGAGGAACAAAGAGCAGTCGGTCGAGATCGTAGCGAGTCGAGGGACCGAGGGGTGCCCTTATATAGGCAGTGGGAGGTCCCTATTAGGGTTCCCGATCCCAGCCGCAACCCCAATACTACCCCAATTGGGCGTTTCACGAGGTTTGCTCAAAACCTGGTAAAACCAGGGTCTAGATTGTTCGTCAGGCTATCCCGAACCTATTGGGACAAGAACTAGAAGTGCAGATGCACTTGATCGCGAGAAAAAGCATGGGAAAGTTACCCCTGTAACGCAGAGTCTGCATCCAACTGGGATTCTACACGATGAGCAGTGCCCATTGGATCTAAATCCAAGGGCTCTCATCACACACGCTTGATCAAAAGGAAACAAATTCCCAATTAATATTGAATTATATTCCTAATTCAAAGGCAACTTGGAAAATTCATAACTCCCAAATGGTAAGTACTTTTTACTTAAAATTTTGAGGGAAACTCAATTACATTTTTATCTTCCATCCTACAAAATTTGGAGTTATTATCTTAAAAGTACGATCCCTTTTCTTGGTTTGCAAGTTATCCTTCAATTACTCATATTTTCCATGTCCTTTCTATTTCTTTTATTATTATTTTCTAATTCTGAGTTCCTTGAACCCTAAGGAATCTATTAACTCGAAATCCTATTTTTTGGGAAGTCATTCCTTATCCTTTTTGTTCTTATTCCATTTATTTCTTTATGTACTTTTTTAATCCTTTTCTTTTTCTCCTTCAATTGGGCTCAATGGCCAAAAAGGCCCAATAAGAAAACATACAAACTATGAAACACAAAATCCATTCAAATTAATTCATCACATCAACCATGGATTTCATTTATCTTTAAAAATAAGATTCACAATTTCATTACATATTTTGGAAAATTTGAGGTTATAACAAATGAAAACATCACTCTTAGTCCAGACATTGACAAACCTAAAGGGAGATTTACTACCCTTTGTTTACTAATAGTTTAAACAATTCTTCTATGGTCACTTGTTATATTAGATATAACAAGTCCTGCAAATTCATTATATGTTGATAAGAAGTAAGAATTTCATAAGATTTTGTCAATTTTTGAGGCAATGAAATCTTTGCATGGTTGGTGATTTTCCCATGTATAATAGGGACTAGTTAGATCAAGTTCTATTAGGGTATTATTAAAAGAAAATTCATTAAATTCTTGCATTGATCTTTTTGAAGGAGGTCGATTGTCAGTCTTCTCATAATGCTTTCTCACACAATTGAAATCACCCATTAAGATCGAAGTAACATCAATAGATTGAGCTAGAAAATTGAGGTCTTGCCACAGAGAAATTCTATCATAATTGTCATTATGTCCATAGATTGCAAGAATAAGGATATTTTCTTTGTTTATAGTAACTTTTATATGAATAAACTGGTCAGATTCCAACAACTTGCTAACAAAGAGAGAATCATTCTTCCAAAGAATAAAAATTCTACCAAGGACGTGACTACTACTATTAGATAATCATTGATACTCAGGGAAATATATTTTCATAAACTTATTTACTTTAGGTAATTTCAAATTGGTTACGTTATATTGAAAATATCACTCCTAGGCCTACTTATTTCATCTTGGACACTAAGTTTATTACCAATGCTCCTCGCACACCATGATGAAATATTAAGAGAAGTTCTTGTTGGATCGATGATGGGCTCTAGAGGGGGGTGAACAGAGCTATAAAACACTTGAACTAGATTCATTAGACCTTCATAGTATATTAAAAGATAAGGTTGCTTATATGAAATTTGAGTGCAACTAAACATACACAGAAAGGGAGAGAGATTGAATAAGCACACACAAGTTATGTATAGTGGTTCGAAACTAATAACTAGGAGATGTACATCCACTACCTAGATAGGTCAACCTCTAGGATTTTCAACCATGTATTACTCCTTATATTCCATTATAAGAGTTACAACATAAGACCTTCCTTTTCCAGGATAAGGATACCTAGCCTTCGCTTTGAGGATAAGGGATCTAATACCCTTATAGAGGACTTACCTATCCATGACCGAGAGTATTCTACCTTGACAAGGATGTACCAACTTTTGCAACGAGTATTCTTCCTTCTCTAAGGACTTACCCAATCTTGCAACAAGTCTTCTGCCTTCAAGGGTTTACCCACTCTTGACTTGGATCTTCCACCTTTGACTTCACCTTCACCAAGGAGAAGCTTTCACCAAGGGACTCCTTCCCTTCTTCTTCACCTCTCTTATCCAAGAGAGAGAACCTTCATCTTCATGGTAGAAAGAGAGATTGGGAGGTGGAGGATGTGAGAGCCTCACAAGATATACATGTAGGACTAGCTCTCTTACAAATCTCCTACTCACACTAATGGATGTAGCAAGTAATTAAGATTGTGAGTGGAAGGAGGCTCTTGGAGTCACTCAACAATAATATAGGGACCTTCAAAGTTCTTGGCTAACCATGGAATGAAGCCTAAGGGGTCCTACATATAGTTGAGGTTGCCTACTAGCCAGTAGAGACACTAAGGGACAAAGTTTAGTCGATCGGGGTGTTGTAATGGATATTTTTTCAGATTTGCAACACTCCAATGGTTAGAAACACTTTTTCTGCATGGTCAATATAGTGTTAGTCGAATCTTAATAAAGGTAACTCGACCAATGGCACTATGCAACAAAGTATTTTTGACTTGTCAGTCAAGTTTATCCTAGATGAAACGTAGTCGATGACTTAAAATTGATTTTTATGTGCAAGGGTGTCTATCGAGTTTGTCTTGGTAAAACTCGACCGACCCTGGAAGTTACCAAGAATCACACAGGGTTGTCGGTCGAGTTTCATGTGAGTGAAACGCGTCCGATAAAAGCGTTTGTGATGAATTTTGGAAAGTGTCATAAAAGTTCTTAAATATTCAATTAAGTTCTCTTGATTTTCTCTAAGAATAATTACACGTCATACAATCATTACAAGTGATTTACAACATGATTTTGATACATTTAAGGCCTTTTCCATAAAAGTGCACTTGCATTGATTTTGAATTTTCTTTCTTGAAGTTAGGATGCACAAGTTTATACATTTGGAGTGTATCTATACCTAATCTAAAATCACTCAAGTAGAAGCATTAGACACAAATGAGTGGAATGGTTAGTCATCACTAAAACAAAGGTTCAATGAATTTAGACCTTGAGTCAACATTCTCCCCTTTTTTGAAGACGACAAACCATTCCATAAATGTATTGAATTAAGTAAAATCATACTTTCAAAGAAACCTAGGGGCTTCAATAGAATTGAGTTCATATGATCCCCCTCAATTGGTGCTCGTGGAGTTCTCATATTCCCCCTCAATTGATGTTATTTCTCCTGCATGGTCAGGTTTCATAACATATATAGAAGATATGTATTCTACTCATATATGTTCTACATATATGTGTTCCCCATTATACATAAGACATGTCTTCTCCCCCTTGTCATGTCAAAAGGTGAGGCGGTTGAAGAGCTAAAACACAACTCATTAGAAAAAGGGGGTGTAGAAGAGAAAAAACTAAGGGCTTGCCTAAAAAATGTATATAAAGCAAGTTAAGGCATGCATTAGAATAACACTAGGTGTAATTCTAGAAAATATCAAGCCAATGCTATGTAAGCAAGTAACTCAACGTGGTAGATATGCAAGACAAGGAGAAATATTGAGTATGTATGAAACGCTATACAAGTATAGCTTATAATTGGATACCTACAAATGAACAAGGCTATAAATACATGTGGATGGACTACTAGTAGAATCTAGATCGTATCAGAAGATGCATGAGTTAAAGAACAATCTATGATTAGATGTAGAGAACTATCCAACCAAAAAGATATGCAATACTCAAAGCATGAGAATATATTACTCAGTAGTAAATATGCATCATTATCAAAAGATAATAACCATTTAGAATCTCAAGGTTGTATCAAAACAAGATATACCACTATTAGATGTAGCAAGTTAGAGAAAAACGGAAGCCATTTAAATTACATCAAGAGATTCAAAGATATCATCATCAAAGGATGCATAACAACTCAAGATAAGTAATTCAAGATATAGGGATACCAATTTAGAGTAATAAGAGAGATCGAGTTGTATACAAGATAGGTAATTTAAATTATGGTAATATGCACATATAGGTATCAAGGGGAGTGTCTTAGAATATGGATATTGGTTGAAAAAGTCTAGTTGAGAGGAAAATTTTCATCCAAAAAGCCATATTTATATTTTGTGCACAGTGTTGTCGGTCAAGTTTCTGGGTTGAATTTCTCAGCCGACAACAGTTGTTGGCAACACCTATTGGTGCTTGTTGGTTTGAATTTCTTTCAGGAAAAACTCGACCAACAATAGTTGTTGTCAAAAAGCATATATATTTCAGAAAAACATATCTAGAGGCATGAAAAAAATATAAGTCATATCCAAACATGTATAAGCAAGTTAGTAATACACTATTAAAACACCATGGCAGTTCTTGAGCAAGAAAGTGATGAGAATCACAATATACCAAATTTGACTCAAAAAACCATATGTATAGTGCATATAAACTTATTAAAACAAGCTATGATTGGATTTGAGCAAGGATATCATTACCTCTATCCTTACCATTTCTTTTATTCTTATTGCCACCCCTTACACATTTCACCTTCCTTCTTTTATGTGGATTGAGAAACCAATTTTCAAATCAATAGCTCATGTCAATCCAATTGCATGTGACTACAAGAAGAAAAATGAATTGGTCCCCAGATCATATTTTTGGGTCCAGAGGGGTTAGATTAGCAGTCCAAGTCCTAATACTCTTGGGTGCTTTTTTAAAAGAGCAATATGTAGCATAATGACCAATTTCATTGCAATTATTACATGATCTCATAGCCTAGGAACTGGAGTATTCTTTGTTGTAAATTTAAGGTCATTTATCTTTGTTGTTCCTTTGTCTACTATCAAGTCCAATGTCATCTCCACCCATTTGTTTGGTAGTATGATTTAGGATTTGATTAAGATTCTTTTTATCATCTAAGAATCTTGGAATAGAGGATCTCAAACTATGATTATTATGTATATGAGAAGTAATAGTAGAGGACAATTGATTGATATCATCTCTAGCATGTAAAAGATCAGCTTATAAGAAAAGAGATTTTTTATACAATAATCTTTTTCAATATGAATAGCAGCAGAATTATTATCTCTACTAATAGAACTAGAAAAAGATTCAAGGACATAGATTGTAGCAAGTAAGGAAGCATTTTCAAGTTTAAGAGAGTCTACATGACTAAGATAGGCATTGTTTTCAATCTCAACACTACTAAATTTCAATTCTAGTTCTAGAAAGAACTTTTTGAGATAATCAACATCATTTTACAAACAAATTTTAGCATGTTTAAGATCATCAGTTTTCTTCATGCAAATTATAAACTATTCTAACAAGCTTTTTCTTTTTATTTTTCTTTTTCTTTTACTTTTTCTTTTTAGTAGATTTAAGAGAGGTACGAGTAGCATGAATAATTGCAACTCAAAGTTATTTATCTAAATAGTTTACATTTACCTCATTGAAATCTTCATTTGAACTTTCCATGAGAGAAAAATGGGATTCTTCATATTGACTAGAGCTTAATCGAGATCCTCCACTAGAATCTTCACTTGCTTTCTCCCCTCATAAGTGACACATAGCTTTCTCCATACCTCATAGGACATCTCACAAGAAGAAATATGTTGAACCTAGTGGGGGAAAGAGAGGCGTATAGAATGTGATTGATCTAGCATCCAAGCTTGCTTTCTTCAAAGTAGCTTCATCTCATTCTTCTACCTTTGTCTCTAGTAGCTTGTATGGAAGATCTACCATTCTCCATAGCTCAATAATTGATCCTTGGATATTTAATTGTAACCTTCTCTTCCAATAGAGGAAGTTCCTCCCATCAAATATTGGAATTTTTATGAGGTATCTCCCACCTTTATAATCATCCATCTTATCCTACTTGTGGAAGTATTTCTTGGTGAATACCCTCTCTGATACCAATTGTTGGATTAATGATGGGATCTAGGTGGGGGTGAATAGATCTATAAAGCACTTAAACCAAATTCATTAGACCTGCAAAGTATATCACAATATAAGGTTGCTTATATGAATTTTGAGTGCAACTAAACATACATAATGAGGGAGAGAGATTGAAAAAGCACAACTAACACAAGCTATGTCTACTTTTTCCAAACATCAAATTAGGAGATGTACGTCTACTACTATTATAACCTAGTTTTTCCCATGTAATTATATACTTGAAATGCAATTATTTGAATAAATGGGACATATTAGAAATTGGGTGTACTATGTTTTAAAAGTATGGTTTTCCTTGCAAATTTCCCTTTGTTGTTGATTTTGTGAATTCTACTATTTTTGTTAATCCTATAATGGATATAAGGGATAAGGAAGACAAGACAAATCCAATATTAAGAAAAAGGCAAAGGATAATAGATAGTGGAATTCTATAGAAAGTGGTATGGATGACCACTAGTTTTTGGATTTTGGTTACGCATGGTTTCTAGTAAGAAGATTAGTCAAAATAAAGAAATGAAAAGAAATAGAATTCTAGAATTGAGAGGAAAAGGATGATTCATAATGCAATGGTAATCTCATTAATGAGATGATTAAAAGAGAAAATTTTGGGTATGAAAAGATATTCCAATAAAACCAGGAAATATGAATATAGGTAGGGAAAACATTAATGAACTCATATAATTTAATTATTGGAAAAGAAAAATAACAGAGTACTCTAGAGTTCATGATCATCTTAGCCAAGAAAGTGCTAAGTAATATGTACTTTTCCTTAATGTATCTTAGTTGCCAAAACAAAATCCTAACAAGAATCAGGAAGTTATTTTTGTAACCAAGAAAGGAGAGAGTGATTTGAATAAATGATCTTGTTCATGGCAAGAATATAATGAAAAAAGAAGGGGAAATACATGCCTAGGAAGGCGGCAGTTTATTGCCAAAGGTGGAAATCACCCCTCCCCATTGATATCCATGAAGTGGATGCATCCCTACTATCCTTGACTATATAAAGACCATACTCAGGACATCAAATCCCAAAAACTTCAAACGTTGTCATAAACCTCTACCGACTCTGCTTTCTTCTTAGAAAAAAGACAACAAATGTTCAGAATTTTAGAAGTGGTATCAAGCCTTGAGTGCATATGGGTACTCCTCCAAGCTCAGCCAGTGGGTAGATTACTTGTTCGCGGGATCTCTTTGCCCAAACCTCATGACCGACATCTGCAAGATGTTGCTCGTGAGCCTGTTAACAGACATTGTTTTATTAGCCCCGACCAGGAGGCTTGCCGAAATCAACAAAGGGTTGAAGAGGAAATGGGACCTTCGTTGGTTCCCCTAGGGCCCCAGAAAGGAGAGGAAACATGATGGTTTGACCTCCCCCTGATGGCAGTGTAGGGTTTCATGGGGAGGGAGATGGACAATGGCGACATGACCAAAATGTCCATCCAATGCCTGAAGGAGCAACCTGCAATAAGAGGTCATAATGGACAATTTTTTATAACATGGGAAGACGTGTGAGGTACGTAACTGGGGAGTAAGTTGCGTACGTGCCACTACTCCATTGGTCCATTTATATTTATTTGCAAAAATCATATTTAATCCTAGGAAACTAAAATTGAGACAAGTCTTATATGAAAATTAATCCTCATAATTAGAGGAACACAAAGAAATTATTTTTGGAACTTGATTACACATTCTTTTACAAAAGTGCATAAAGATACCATCTTTAATGTAAATATGCAAAGAAAACCTAGTTTCATGAGTTTTATAATCATGACTTGTTTAAATGATAGTAATTGATGAAGATTAACCATTATGAATAAAAAGAACATCTTGGAAGTATGTTTGGGTTAAAGGTTCATATTAGGGTTTCTAAAGTGGATTACCAATAATTGGTGTTTAAGTAGTGATTGTGGCATATAAACCCTAGATTAGAGTACTGAAACATTGGATACATTATAATACCAATATTTGGTGTTATTATATGATATTTTTGAATATTATGGTAATATAACATGGCTAAGATCATAATGGTGAGAAACTAGATTTTCTAGAGTGGATGATCCTAACACATGTAATTAAGATCTTGAAACATCATTGATGTAACTTGTTATCACCTTAATGTGACTAATATGGTATAAGTGATCATAATGCAATAACTTGGTAAATATGATCATCATGGCTACCCTTAATAGGAATAAGGGTTCTTACATCATTAAATTAATAAACATGAGAATTGGAGTTCTAACGCGTGACTCTAATGTTAACTCAATACCAAGGAAACCTAAACCCTAGATTAGATACGAGTATTCTTTTGAAGTGAATAATGTGATGATGAAACTTTAGGATTTACATCCATGCAGATTAAATGATTGGATTCCTCTTTGCTTGGTTGGATTTGTTGATTAGTTGATTGAATCTACTTGAAGTATAGTTGCATAATCTGCATGGCTAGCCATCAAGGTATGTTGTTACGCCTATGACTAACCGCACTAGTTTCATAGCATTTTACCGAGGTTTGTCAGATTGCTTGGAAGTTAAATTCTTGTATGTTTATTTAATTCATGCAAACTATAAGGTCACTATGGCTATCACAAATTATGCTTATAACTTGCTTGAACCCTGCATACCAACTTTGGAGGTTTGAAAATGGAAAGGTGTGAGAACCCGTTACACTAAATGAGATTACTCAAAACATAAAACATAATTACTCATTAATTAACCACAAACCTAGACAATAGGGTAAATTAAAACCAATTTCAACATTTCCCAATTGTTCAGAAACATTTACATAAAGGCCCAACAACTTGCTTTATTTCATAATATCCTTTACCACTTCTCTATAGCCTTAGCTACAACATAAACTTTACAAAAGAACACTATCCACATATTCCACATATACAAGCATCAACATGCTATTGAAATATTGATTCAATAGAAACATCATATACAAACTTTCCTTCCCATACCTGAGAGTATAGGGACGACTATAGGATACACTAGGCACTAACAACCATCTCTAGGGTTCATAACCTCAGTTTCTTCTTCATTCCATGGTTTTGTTGCTGTTGTTGTCGATCACCTAAAAAGATGTCGTGATCGATGAGGTGAGACCCAGTCCTAGTAAGAGATATAACTCTCACCAAAAAATATTAATTACATATGATTAAATAGTAGATAACTGAGCAGTTGGAGTATTATTTAATAATAAATTGAACAGTTTAGTATGCTAAAAAGATTAAGAAAATAATTTTAGCAACAAGTATGATTATCAAAAAATATACATGTAACAGATAAATCCATTTCTATGGATAGATATCTACTCAAATTTCATCAAATTGCATCTAATAACAATCATCATCATTAATTTGACTATCATCACATCACATTAATGATGATGATTGTTATTAGATGCAACATGCCTTGCTAATAACACTATCAATCTAGTAGCATAGAATTCAAAACAAAAATCAATATAGTAGCATAAGCAACCCTGACATCATAAATATGTCTAGTAACATAACATGGCTATCAATATTGGCATGTCAAATAAAAGGAACAGATCTATATCATAAGTAGAACTAATATCATAGCACAATTAACTACATAGGAATATTAGTAGTTTAAGCATTTCTAATTGATAGGCATGGCTAGCAATATTAAACATAGCTAGTAGCACCATCTTAACTATCAGTGTCAGTATAACTGACAACATAAGCATGTTTACAACATGAGTATAACTATAGCATAAGCATATCTATCATCTCTTATTGTGATATGCATGATCTCAGTGAAAAGAAAGCAAACAAGGGTTCTCATCCAATATGAAGTAATCTGTATAACCCTAAATAGATATGCTACACGTCTCTCTTACATCTTTTATCATGCCCTGGGGAGTTTGATCTGTACCACCCAAAGTCCAACCAATCCCTGCAAAGGGCTATTCGGTTCCATACAAGATGTAGAGTGTCAGTATCCTAAGATCTCACCCCCTCGGTCAGTACGAGTAAAATGGTAGTGGCATATCAGTCAATGCTACCACTACAGTGAAATATAGTCAAGCAACTAACAAATAGTCCACCCTTGGTACAAGTAATGACACTAGAGAATAGGCTCAGGCATGGTCGTTCTATAAGAGGCACCTACAGTTATACTGATGTCTTTCACATTTCATAATATCTGAGGCATGACCGTAGTCATCCTCCATGACCCACAATTGTGGATGATAGTGAAGATGGTTCTATGAAATAGGGCACTACATGATTAGAAGTTTACTTGATTAGCTAATGTCAATTGGGTGAATTAATTCTTCATCAAACAAGTGGATGTACACACCCTAATTCATCTCTAGCAAACATTTCTATATAACAAATTTAGAATATATAAAACAAATGAGACATAATTTCTCATCTCAACATCACATGGCAGTATTCACCTACCAATCAAGAGACAATACTTATCATCACATAATCATCACATGATACTATTCTCTTTCCATTCATGAGACTATACTTGTCATCATACTATCACAAGATATAAATCATTAGCATAATATTACAGGGTATCAACCCTTATTAATATAAGAGGATTGCACCTCATGCAGGGCTCAACCATACCCTAAGGTCATCAAGATCATCATATCATTTCCTACAAGTTCATCATTATCTTTCTATGCCTTATAACAAGGCACAATAAACATCACCACACATGTGATAAACAGGCTCAACATAATTTGCATTAAAGAACTAAAAGATGTTCACAAGATATCATTGCAGGATTATCTTAGCAATTAAGAGCATTCCTTTATTATATCAACATATAAGGAATCTATGTAATTGGCCATCATTATACTTATAGTATACAAATTTATCATAAGAAAACATAGATCATGAAACTATAATGACCACCAATTAAACACATTAGAGTTTCAATCAATCATTGGGAAGGATATTCCATCACAATATTAATCATTCAAAAAAGTATAACATGATTAACCACCATTCTCTTCTTACATTAGGGTTAGGTCTAGCAAGGTAGGTTACATTAAAGTTATAGTTTAGTATTCATTCACAAATCTTAACCCATAGCATGCCCATAAAATCTTGGATGCATAAAGGCACGTCATCACATTCCATACCATTCTCAAGTATGGATCCATGCATAACTCAGGATGTTACCATCATATTATAGCATACTAACATTCCACAAAAACAAGATAAACTCCATTGTTGTATTACTCCACGAAGGAAGTATGATCATAGTTACCCATCATCATCTGAGTATAATAGGATTAATTATAACAAGCTATATCCCATTAGGGTTACATATCAACACAATATGGTTATTATCCATTCTATTCATATGGGGGAAAAGGTAAGACTACCATATTAAGAGTAACCCTCCATTGGTTCCATCATCATTTAACGCATATCACCATACCACAACAGCACCCAGAACCATTGGATGTTGAAAAGGTAGGACTATTGGTTATTTACATAAGTAAACACCTTAAATAAGCCACCTATGAAGTCATGGAATTGTGATATAGAAAAAGTCACCATTTAAACCCTAAACATTCATTATATAATAACATAAAGGGGCACCATATATTATGGGGTTAAAACCAATCATCGGTTGTATATTTTAAGCAAGCCATCATCTCAACAATCAAGCTACTTAAATTGATTACATAAGGGAAACCATCAAATTTAGATAATTGGAAATCATATATAGTACTATATGTTTCAATCCAAACCAATGGATGTTGAAGAATCCGATTTGAACCATTGAATCAAGTTTATTATTCAAATCTATTTGATGAAGAAGTTTTAGATTCGAACAATTGAATAAGGTTCATATTTCAAAACCATCCATTGGAGTATAAGTCTAACCATAAGATAAACTGAACCAAGAAACCATTGGTTTAGGGATTAATTGATGCTACAATTACACCCTTAAATCAAGATTGGTGGTGATGACCTGATCCACCATTGGTTGTGATCATTAGGTCACCATCGATTCTTAGAACAACACTATATAGTAAATTAACACCATCAGATGTTAAGCTAATGTTGTCATTGATCGATAGCCTCATTAGAGAATTAAACCATTGCTCATTGAGATTCCAAGAGATACTAACATTGACCTATGGTGTGACTATCAGTTCACACCATTTTTCATCACCCTTGGTCACCGTCTTCAGTTGTCCTGAATACCACATCATCGGATCATATGCTTAGAGAAGAAAACAACCTAGAAACCCTAATATGGACCATCGGTTGATAGGTATTTAGCACCATAGGTTGTGATACCAACCTGAATTAAGTCATCTCGTCCCTTAGGAAGAATGTGCACATGATTACATGTTTATCTATAATTGGAAACAAAATAGGAAACAACATAAAAATTGAAATCCCAAACGAGCTTAGCTTCTTAATGCTTAAATCATCATTTTTAAGCAAGAACATGAGCTAATAATCTTATAGTAAGAAATATAAGTAAAGAGGATTATAAAAATCGCCTCTACTAGGAATAATAGACTTCTAACATTAGAAACTCAAGAAAAGAAGGCAAGAAAACCCAAGTTTTAGATCTAAACTCGGTCAAGTAGGCATTTTTCTCCACAAAGAAGCAAAAGCCAAGAAGAAGAAGCGAGAAAGGTAGATTCTTGAGTTCTAGAGTGACTTCTACCATGGAACAACAAGGTTCTAACCTGGAAAAAGGTAGGAGGAAGAAGAACAGAGAACGAAATGGAGGAAATAAGTGGATACTTATTTCTTTAGGTCAAGATCACCAAAAAGGAGCTTTAGAAACCCTAAAGGAAGCAAATGGTAACCCTAGATACTTCTACCAAGAAGATCCACACCTTCTTATTCCTTGGACATAAGCTCCACAGTCAAATAGAGGAAGGACAATGCTCTTAGCAGGAGGGAAGTGGTAGAGAGAAATATTTTCGTTTGGGAGCTCAAGGATAGATATATAAAGTCTGGAGGATAAGGTAGAGAAGAAGCATGAGGTGTACAATTAGCTCCCCATGACTCCATGGCCTTAAACTATTAAGGATATACAAGCAACCACACAAGAAGCTGCCCCACCATTCATGGAGACCTGATTATGCACCATTTGTTGAATCTCCAAGCCAAGCAAATAAACCATTGGTTGATAGCTCCTAAAGGTAGCTCATCCATAAAGGGGTAAACCCTAAAATACCCTTGAGGAAAACACCTCAAACCAAGGTTGAACTAGGCGCCACATGGCTCAAAATATCAAGAATGATAACAAAACATTCAAGGACCATAATGCAAGTGAAAAATTGCAAGTAAAACCTCTCAATTGGGTAAATTGCATAAAATTCCATAATGTGCATTAAATTCCATAACTTGCATAAACGGCGTCCAAATTGGACCAAATTTGAAACTTAATCTTCTCACATGATACATAAACATATTAAAAGGTTATATTTGGGTTATAAGAATTCAGTTATGGTAATTAAGCATGTTCAACCATTTAAGCAAGGTTAGGGGTCTCACAACCATAAACCCTTAACATGGATTTTGCCCTCAAAATCCAAGGTAAACAAAGTTGGATACTTCTCATGCACCTCATCCTCAATCTTCCACATGGTTAATTTCATATCATGGTGATGTCACACTATTCACATATAAGTCATATTATTCTTCCTCAACTGCATGTCCTCTTGGTTCTGCATAGGAACTGTTTTGCCACTTGTACTAGTCTGGTAGTACCTTTCAACTTGGCACTCTAACTCTCATCCTAAACTATTCTATCTATTATACCACACATCACTTAGAGGTCATACTTGATGGCTCTTATCAAACTTGAAACATCATGTCTCTCTTATCATATTTAGTTTTTCTATGTTTCATATCTATGCTCCTTTGATGGTTATTATAATTAGCAACTCAATCAATCAGGTGGGTATCCCCTAATTGTAAACAACTATAAGGCATATGTTTTTAGAATATTCTTCAATCATCTCAAAGATGGACTGGACGTCTATCTAGTTGAAGAATCACACACTTATCTACAACTGTAATCAAATATAACTTCCTGATTGACCTTGTTAGGGGTAGGGTAACGACAATGTCTTCATCTTAACAAGATTCACACAATCCACTTGGTAGATGTACCATAATTTCCAAGAGGATACTCTAGTTAACCCCCAACTCACTCTTTCTGAACTTGTCACACATAAGTATAGTTTCTTTAACATTCTTAAGGTTTAGCAAAAATATTAACCATGCTACTGACCATCTCTAAAATAGTTTGAGATGTCATCATTCAAAGCATGTAATGCTCGGGCCCACTTCCCTAGGCTCTAGTAGAGTTTCAGGAATGACGATTGGCCCCATAGACCACCACTAGCCTTAACCGCATGCTTTGTCCACATGCATGTGCAAGTCGGGGTCAACTTCCTGACTGGTCACCCATCCTAGTACGATTCCAAACTGAGCATGCTAAACTATGGAGTTCTTTAGTGATGGGCTCCCAGAAAAGGAGGTGCACCTTGGTGATATGGGTAGTCCAATCATTCCTTTTAAGATCATTATATCTGAGGCCTCAAATCCGGGGATGTTACAATCTCTCCCACTTAGACTCTTGATGGCCTCATAATATTTCCCCATTTCAGTGCAGACCCAGAATGACCCATGGACACCCAGCTCTTGATCACGGAATACCAACGCAAGGGTGGCTACATCACCATGTACAACCCTTTCCTACATGCCTGGACCGCACGGCTCAAGACTGGCATGCCACATGCCCATGTGGGCCCCACCTACTGGAGGGGTTAGGCTCTGATACCATTTGAAATGCCTGGTACCACTGCCCTAGGCTCTAGTAGAGTTTCAGGAATGACGACTGGCCCCACAGACCACCACTAGCCTTAACTGTGCGCCACACTCATGTGCAAGCCGGGGTCAACTTCCCGACTGGTCACCCATCCTAGTACTATTCCAAACTGAGCACGCTTAACTATGGAGTTCTTTAGTGATGGGCTCCTAGAAACCTTAGTGATATGGGTAGTCCAATCATGATATCTGAGGCCTCAAATCCTGGGATGTTACAAAGCATCTCACACTTATGTCACATGACATAAGCACTTTGTTCCTATTATTTATGAAAACTACTGATACATTGGTTAGTCTAAATGAAATAACCCTAAACTCATCATGTCCATATAACTTATGTCATCTATTATAACTCTTATCCATTGATATTCTGATGCTAGGTTTATCTTAAAGGATCATAATAACACATGTCTGCTGATCAACAAACCATCTATCCTTGATAGTGGTCTAGCCCAACTATCAGTAGACCATACACAACATCATAGAATCACTCTTCTTTTAGCAAATAACACTTAGAGGATCAACATCAACTCTCTCTCTCTCTAATGGAGAGGAACATTGCATATTTCATCTAATAGATATCTTTAACTCATATATAACTAGTACACTCTGGATACTAGGATTTGTTACCTTGGTATTCACTACATGTGCTATAAAGAGATCATTCCTTGGTTTCATCCACTTTCTCAACATCATAACCAACTAAGAACATATAGGAGGAACCCCCCTAACTCTTGGAAGGCTCAAAAAACATGCTCATTACAGAAAATGAAGATTTTGGAACTATAGTCCAAGGCAATCACACATCATATCAAGATATCCATCCCAAGATTACAGTGAATCCATGCATACCAAGTGAATGAGATCCTCTTGAAGGCTACACCTCAAAAAGAAGGAACACAAAGGGAAAACACTTCCCTCATCACAACAACATTGTCCATGAGTCACTAGCAAAAGGGTAACCAATTCAATTATTCCCATGAAGGTTAGACTTTTTATGTATCATTTTACCTCGTATAGCTTGGGTTCCTTGCCATTAGCATAGGAATTATTGAGACTATCACATCTCATTGCTTTTTTCTCATTAACTCTTCATCATTCATATGTATGTCATTTCAGGATATCATGTTTCTCAACCACTTATAAAGGAATAGATCATCATATTCCACATTTTCTTCATTATTCAGGGACCATCTCCCTTAATTTATTTCATATATCATGAAGATTTTACATTAGCACTTCTTACACACATAGGTTGTTTTGAGATTAACTCAGGTTCCACTTTATTCATCTTCCATTGTTCTCATTCATCTTCTCATATTATAGTTATAATAGGATCTCTATCCATCTTATGTGGATTTCATACCTTGAATCACTTTATTAGCACATAGTTATCTATCTTTTACTTTATTTTATTCTTGAATTATAGCTTGAAAACTCCTCTTTTTCTTATTTGTATTTATATTTAGGTTTCATGGTGTTGTATCTTTCTCTTATAGTTACCAAATATTCATGTTCTGATAGGCTATGATGTAATTCTCATTTTCTTTAGGGTTAGATTGAGATATTTCCACCATGATTTTTGATTTGTTATGCTCTTTAGATTGTTTTGAAATGACTACTTGAACAGAGTAATCAGAAAGAGAACAATCTAAGAGTTCCATACTTACCTTTTATTCAATAATTGAATACCTGTCCAGGGCACCCAAATACGGAGATTAGGCAGTATGCACCATATTTTTATATCATATTTGTTGGATCCTAGATGGGTGATTAGACGCTCTAGAGGGGGGGTGAATAGAGATAAATGCACTTAAACAAAATTTATTAGACCTTCAAGATATATCACAAGATAAGGTTGCTAAATAGGAAATTTGTGTGCAAATAAAACATACATAGATTGGGAGAGAGATTGAACATGCACCAATTTACAAGCTATTTTAGAGTGATTCCACACTTCAAACTAGAAGTGAGTCATTCCACTACCTAGAGAGGTCAACCTCTAGGATTTCTTAACCTTGCATCTTCATTATACTCATTATAAGAGATACAATACATGACTACCAAAGGACTTACCTATCCAATTCAAAGAGTCTTCAACCTTACCCAGGACTTACCCACTTTGCAATGAGTCTTCCGCCTTCTTCCAAGGACTTACCAACTCTTGCACAAATCTTTAGCCTTGCAGGGATTACCCACTCTTCTTGGATCTTCCACCTTTGACTTCACCTTCACTCAGAGAAGCTTCCACCAAGGACTTACCCACTTGAGCAAGGAGTCTTCTGCCTTCACCAAGAGCTTACCCACTCTAGCTCCAAGTCTTCAGTCTTGATCTTCACCAAGGGATGCCTTCCCTTGTTCTTCTTCACCTCTCTTATCCAATAGAGAGAACCTTCATCTTCATGATTGAAATGAGAGATGGGGAGGTGGTGGAAGTGAGAGCCTCACAAGATATACATGTAGGACTAGCTCTCTTACATATTTCCTACTCACTCTAATGGATGTAGAAAGTGATTAAGCTTAGAGAGAGAGAGAGGAGGCTGTAGGAAGCACTCAACTATAGAATAGGAACCTCACATAGAGTTTACATTGAATGCTCAACCTTGGAATGAAGCCCAAGGGGTCCTATTTATAGCTGGGGATGCCTCTTAGCCTTTGGGAACACTTGAGAATGAAAAATAGCCATTTTTTGGATTGCAACAGATATATTTTCACTTGTTGCAACTCCACAATGGCTAGAAGCACTTTTATGCACTTTTACGTACAGTGTAATCAGTCGAGTTTCAATAAGGGTAACTCGACCGATAGAGTAAAAGACAAAGCCGATATTCAGACCATCAGTCGAGTTTATTTTGGGGAAACTCGACCGACCAATGAAAATCGAATTGGTCATGTACTCCATCGGTCGAGTTCTGTGTAGTGTTAACTCGACCGATCAAAAGTCATTTTCAAGATCCAATCAGGATCGGTTGAGTTTGCAACTCACAGAAATCGACCGATGAATAGCCTGATGTGAATTTTAGAAAATGACTTTTGAGTGCTTAAACATTCGATCTAAGTACTCCTAATTTTTTTAAGCTTAATTACAAGTCATACAATCATTACAAGTGATTTACAACATGATTCTAATGGATTTACATCATATTAAAAAAACGTGTACTTGTATTGACTTTGACTTGTCTTTTCTCCAATTTGAGATGCGCAAGTTAGGGCATTTGGAGTGTGTCTATGCCTAATCTGAAATCACTCAAGTAGAGACATTAGACACCAATATGTGGAATGGTTATTCATCATCAAAACACGGGGTTAGTCAAGTTAGACGTGAGTCAACATTGACCTAATTGACCTTGAGTCAACATTCTCCCCCCTTTTGAAGATGACAAACCATTCCATAAATGTTTTGAAAGCTTTTAAGTAAAATCATACCTTCGGAGAAACCTAGGGGTTTCAATAGGATTGAGCTCATATGATCCCCCTCAATTGATGTCCATGGAGTTCTCATACTCCCCCTCAATTGATGGTATTTCTCCTGCATGGTTAGCTTTCATAACATTTATAGAATACTATGTCTTCTACTCATATATGTTCTACACATATGTCTTCTCCCATTTACCTTCTCCCCTTTACATGGACATATGTATCCTCTTCATGTAAGACATGCCTTGTTCCTCTTTTAAAAGAAGACATACTTTTCTCCCCCTTTGTCATTTCAAAGAGTGGGGTTATGAAGAAATAAGAAACATCACTTGTTAAAGAGAAAGGAGATAACACAAAGTTATATAAGGAGAGTAGAAGAGAACAGATAGGGGCTTTTCCAAACATAGAAAGAAAAGCAAGTTAAATCATATACTTGAACAACCCAAAATGCAAGATAAGGTGCTGCAGAAAAACAATAAATCGCAATTTTGACCCTCAAGATGACATAATTTGCCCAAAAAGTACCAGGGCTCATGGCGAAGCAATGAGACTTGCTTAGAAGTTCGTTTCAAAAGATGATTACCACTAAGAACCTCAAGGTTGTATCAAAACAATATATACACCTAGATATATGTAGCAAGTTAGAGTACAACGGAAGCAATTTTAGACACAACCAAGAGATCCAAAGAGATCATCATCAAAACCTGCAAAACAACTTAAAGCAAGTAATTGCAAGATATAGATATACCAATTTAGAGCAATTAGAGAGATAGAGTTGTAAGAAAGATAGGAAATTTATAACATGGCAATATGTATATATAAAGGTACCAAATGAGTGCCAAAGACTAAGGTTATTGGTTGAGAAAATCTAGTTGAGAGGGAAATTCTCATTCAATAAGCCAATTGTGTATTCTGTGCACAATGTTATTGGTCGAGTTTTGTGCATTGATAACTCGACTGATGACAATTTTTGGCAACACCCATTGGTGCCTATTGGTCAAGTTTCAAACAAGGAAAACTTGACCGACAGAGCAACTGTCAAAAAGCACATATATTTCATAAAAACATATTTAGAGGCAAGCTAAAAATATAAACCATATCCAAACATGTCTAAACAAGTTGGTAATGCACTATAGAAGAATTAGAAATAGTTTTTGCACAAGTGTGTGAAGAGATACACAAAATACCACTTTTGACTCAAAAACCAGATGTATAGTGCACACCATCTTGAAAAAACAAGTTAGGATTGGTTATAAGCAAGAAAACATTACCTTTGTGCTTACCATTCCTTTTTCCACTTGTTGTCACCCTCTACACATCTCACCTTTCTTCTTTCATGTGGATTGAGAAGTCAATTTACAATTCAATAGCTCAAGTCAATCCATTTGCAAGTACCTACAAGAAGAAAGATGAAATGGTCCCCAATCGTTTTTTTGGGTCCGGAGGGCTTAGTTTAGCAACCCAAGTCCTATTGCTCTTGGGTGCTTTCCGAAAAGGACAACAAGTAGAATAATGACCAATTTCATTGCAATAGTTGCATGTGCCCATAGTCTTGGAACTAGAGGATTCTCCATGGAATATTGGAGGTCATTTATCTTTGTTGTTCCTTTAACTACTATCATACCCTAGACCATGTCTACCAATTTGTTTAGTAGTATGGTGTAGGATGTCATTAAGATTATTTTTAACAAATAAGAAAATTTGCAAAGAAGATCTCAAACCATCATTATCATGCATAAGAGAAGTAATAGTAGAAGACAAATGATTGATATTATCTCTAGCATGCAAAAGATCATTTTCTAAGCAAAGAGCTGTAGTTAAATAAGAATCTCTATCAATATGAAGAGCAGCAACATCATTCTCTCTACTAGTAGAACTAGAACAAGATTCATGCACATTGATTTTAGCAAGCAAGGAGGCATTTTCTGTTTCTAATTCTTGCAAAACAAAATCTTTGTCCTTGTTTTCAAATTTTATAACATCAATATCATGCATGAGAGAATCAACAATTAAAGTATGCTCTTCATTAGAACTAGGCATGAGAGGTTGAGCTTCTAGAAATCTAATATTATCAAGCAAACTACCATTTTCAAGTTTAAGAGAATCTACTTGACTAAGACAATCATTTTTATCATCAAGCAAGCAAGAATTAGCATGTTCAAGATCATCTAGTTCTACATGCAAATTATCAACAATTATAGCAAGATTTTTCGTTTCCCTTTTAGAAGACTTAATAGAGGCACAAGTATCATGAATAATAGCAATCAAAGATTCTTTATTCAAAGAGTTTAGATTTACCTCACTTGAGTCCTTACTTGTTGATGCCATAAGAGCAAAATGGCATTCTCCTTCATCACTAGAGCTTGAGCTTGATCCTTCACTTGAATCTTCACTTGAGCTTCAGTTGGAGGATCCACTTGAGCTTGAGTGCCATTTCTCCTTCTTCTTGTGAAGATGGGTCTTTTTTCCTTATGGGCAATATTCCTTGTAGTAACCCTTCTTTCCACATGTGAAGCACCGGATGGAGGAGGACTTGCCTTTGTAGAATCTACCCTTGGAGTACATGGCATCTTCTTCAACTTGAGAGGATGGAGAGACTTGTTCCATGATAGCTTCAATTTGAGCCTTCTTCATTCATTTTAGCTCTTTCTTCTCTTGTCTTTCAACTTCTTCTCTTTTGTCAAGTGTGACTTCATGTGCTTGTAGATTTCCAATGAGCTTTTCAATAGGAATATCCTTAAGAGACCTTACTTCTTCAATGGAAGTCACCTTGGGCTCCCACCTCTTGGGGAGAGTTCTAAGGATCTTTGAGTTGATCTCTCCACTAGACATAGGATGTCCTAGAATAGCAAGACCATTCACAATGGTGTTGAGCCTTGAGTACATGTTGGCTATCCTCTCCTCCTTTCCCATTTTGAAGTTCTCAAGCAGCCCTTTGAGCATGTAGACTTTGCTTTCCTTCACTTGATATGTCCCTTCATAAGTGATGCATAGCTTTCTCCATACCTCATAGGTTGTTTCACATGAAGAAATCTGGTTGAACTCAGTGGGTGTCATGGAGGATTAGAGGATGTGCATGGCTCTAGCATTCAAGGTTGCTTTCTTCAAGGTAGCTTCATCCCATTCTTCAATCTTTGTCTTTGGTAGCATGTATGGGATGTTCACCATTTGCCACATCTCAAGACTTGATCCTTGGATGTAGAATTGAAGGCTTCTTCTCCAATAGAGGAAATTGCACCCATCAAAGATTGGAAGGCTGATCAAGTATCTCCCTCCTTGGTAGTCACCCATCTTCTCCTACTTGTTGAAGTATGCTTGGAGATGCCCGCTCTGATACCAATTTTTGGATCCTAGATGGGTGATTAGATGCTCTAGAGGGGGGTGAATAGAGTTGAATGCACTTAAACAAAATTTATTAGACCTTCAAGATATATCACAACATAAGGTTGCTAAATAGGAAATTTGTGTGCAACTAAAACATACATAGCAAGGGAGAGAGAGGATTGAACATGCATCAATTGACAAGCTATTTTAGAGTGGTTCCACACTTCAAACTAGAAGTGAGTCAGTCTTCTACCTAGAGAGGTCAACCTCTAGGATTTCTTAACCTTGCATCTTCATTATATTCATTATAAGAGATACAATACATGACCACCAAAGGACTTACCTATCCAATACAAAGAGTCTTCAACCTTACCAAGGACTTACCCACTTTGCAAGGAGTCTTCCGCCTTCTTCCAAGGACTTACCTACTCTTGCACAAATCTTCAGCCTTGCAGGGATTACCCACTATTCTTGGATCTTCTTCCTTTGACATCACCTTCACTCAGAGAAGTTTCCACCAAGGGCTTACCCACTTGAGCAAGGAGTCTTCTGCCTTCACCAAGGGCTTACCCACTCTAGCTCCACTTTAGCCTTGATCTTCACCAACAGATGCCTTCCCTTGTTATTCTTCACCTCTCTTAGCCAAGAGAGAGAACCTTCGTCTTAATGATTGAAATGAGAGATGGGGAGGTGGTGGAAGTGAGAGCCTCACATGATATACATGTAGGACTAGCTCTCTTATAGATTTCCTACTCACTCTAATGGATGTAGTAAGTGATTAAGCTTAGAGAGAGAGAGAGTAGGTTGTAGGAAGCACTCAACTATAGAATAGGAACCTCACATAGAGTTTGTGTTGAATGCTCAACCTTGGAATGAAGCCCAAGGGGTCCTATTTATAGCTGGGGATGCCTCTTAGCCTTTGGGAACACTTGAGAATGAAAACTAGCCATTTTGTGGCTTGAAATAGATATATTTTCACTTGTTGCAACTCCACAATGGCTAGAAGCACTTTTTTGCACTTTTCCGTACAGTGCAATTATTCGAGTTTCAATAAGGGTAACTCGACCGATAGAGTAAAAGACAAAGTTGATATTCAGACCATCGGTCGAGTTTATCCTGGGGAAACTTGACCGACCAATGAAAATTGAATTGGTCATGTACTCCATTGGTCGAGTTCTATGTAGTGTAAACTCGACTGATCAAAAGTCATTTTCAAGATCCAATCAGGATCGGTCGAGTTTGCAACTCACAGAACTCGACCGATGAACAACCTGATGTGAATTTTGGAAAATGTCTTTTGAGTGCTTAAACATTCGATATAAGTGCTCCTTATTTTTTAAGCTTAATTACAAGTCATACAATCATTACAAGTGATTTACAACATGATTCTAATGAATTTACATCATATTACAAAAATTTGCACTTGTATTGACTTTGACTTGTCTTTTCTCCAGTTTGAGATGTGCAAGTTAGGGCATTTGGAGTGTGTCTATGCCTAATATGAAATCACTCAAGTAGAGACATTAGACACCAATATGTGGAATGGTTAGTCATCATCAAAACATGGGTTTAGTCAATTTAGATGTGAGTCAACAATGACCTAATTGACCTTGAGTCAACAATATTCCTAACTTAGACATCATCCTGGTCCTAAGTCCTTGTGTCCCTGTAAAATCAGTGAACCTAAAGATCTGATACCAAGTTGTGAGAACCCGTTACACTAAATGAGATTACTCCAAACACAAAACATGATTACTTATTAATTAACCACAAACCCAGAAAATAGGGTAAATTTAAACCGATTTCAACATTTCCCAACTGCATAGAAACATTTACATAAAGGCCCAATAACTTGCTTTATTTAATATAATGATCAGTATCCTTTACCACTTCTCTATGAACTTAGATACAACATAAACTTTACAAACAAACTTTATCCACATATTCAACATGTAAAAGCATCAACGTGTTATCGAAAGCTTGATTCAATAGAAACATCATATACAAACTTTCTCGCCCGAACCAGAGAGTACAAAGATGACTCTAGGACACACTAGACACTAAAAACCATCTCTAGGGTTCACAACCTCAGTTTCTCCTTGCTTCCATGGTTTTGTTTCTACTGTTGTCGATCACCTAAAAATATGTGGTGACCCACGAGGTGAGACCCAGTCCCAGTGAGAGATATAACTCTCTCCAATAGATATTGATTACATCAGATTAAATTGTAGATAATTGAGTAGTTGGAGTATTTAATAATCAATTGATTAGCTCAAGACTGCTAAACAGATTAAGAAAATAATCTTAGCAACAAGTATAATTATCAAAGTATATAAACGTAATAGATAAATCCATTTCTATGGATATATATCTACTCAAATCTCTTCAAATTGCATCCAATAACAATCATCATCATTAATATGACTATCATCATATGCCTTGCTAACAACACAAGCAATCTAGTAGCATAAGCAGCCTTGGCATCATGAATATGTCTAGTAACATAGCATGGCTATCAATGTTTGAATGTCAAATAAAGGGAACAGATCTATATTATAAGTAGAACTAACATCATAGCATAATTAACTACATAATCATGATTAACAGTTTAAGCATTTCTAATTACATAGGCATGGCTAGCAATATTAAACATAGCTAGCAGAAACATCTTAACTATCAGTGTCAATATATCAAAAAACATATGAGTATAACTACAACATAAGCATTTATATCGTCTCTTATTGTTCTATACATGATCTCTGTGAAAAGAAAGCAGACAAGGGTTATCATCAAATATGAAGCATTGTGTATAACCCTAAACATATATGCTACACGACTATCTTACATCTTTATTACACCCTATGGAGTTTGAGTCATACTGCCCAAAGTCCAACTGACCCATGCAAAGGGCTATTTGGTTTGGTACAAGATCTAGGAGTGTCGGTATCCTAAGATCTCACTCCCTTGGTCAGTACGAGTAAAAAGGTAGTGACATATCAGTCAATGATACCTCTACAATGACATAGAGTCAAGCTTCTAACAACTAGTCGGCTCTTGGTACAGGTCACGACACTAGAGAACATGCTCACGTATGGTCATTTTATAAGAGGTACCTACAGTTATACTGTTGCCTTTCACATTTCACAATATCCAAGGCATAATCACAGTCATCCTCCATAAACTACAATTGTGGATGACAAGGATATATACTCAACTTGCCACCCCCACATAGTCAATAGTATGCACTTTAAGTTTTGCTTAAGAATACTCATTTTACCATCCAGCAAGTTCTAACACTAAAGATGATTCTACAACATAGGGCACTACATGATTAGAATTTCACTTAATTAGTCATTGCCAATTGGGTGAATTAAGGTTGCATAAAACAAGTGGGCATACAAACCCTAATTCATCTCTAGCAAACATTGCTATATAACAACTATAGAAGATATAAAACATATGAGACATAATTTCTCATCTCAACAACACATGGAAGTATTCACCTGCCCATCAAGAGACTATAGTTATCATCACATCATCATCACATGATACTATTCTCTTTCCATTCATGAGACTATACTTTTCATCATACTATCACAAGATATAAATCCTTAGCACAATATTATAGGGTATCGACCCTTATCAATATAAGAGGATTACACCTCATTTAGGGCTCAACCATGCCCTAAGGTCATTAAGACCATCATATCATTTCCTTCAAGTTCATCCTTATCTTTTTATGCCTCATAACACAACTCAACAAACATCACCACACATGTGATAAATTGGCTCAGCATAATTTGCATTAAAGAACTAAAAGATGTACATAGGATAACATTGTATGATTATCATAGAAATTAAGATCATGCCTTTATTATATCAACATATAAGGAAGCTATATAATTAGCCATCATTATACTTATAGTATACAAGTTTAGCATAAGAAAGTAGATATCATGAAACTATAATGACCACCAATTAAACACATTAGAGTTTCAATCAATCATTGGAAAGGATATTCCATCACTATATTAATCACTCTAAAAAGGGTAACATGATTAACCACCATTATCTTCTTACATTAGGGTTAGGTTTAGCAAGGTAGGCTACATTAAAGTTATAGTTCAACATTCATTCACAAACCTTAACCCATAGCCTCCCCATATAATCTTGGATGCATAAAGGCACATCATCATCATCACATTCCATACCATTCTCAATTATGGATCCATTCATAACTTAGGATGTTACTATCAAATTATAGCATGCTAACGTTCTACAAAAATAAGAGATACTTCATTGTTGTATTATTCCTCTAAGGAAGGCTGCTCATAGTTACCCATCATCATCTTAGTTTATTAGGATTAAGTATAACAAGATATATCCCATTAGGGTTACATATCAATACAATATGGTTATTATCCATTCTATTCATATGGGGGAAAAGGTAAGAATACCATATTAAGGGTAACCCTCCATTGGTTCCATCATCATTTAACCCATATCACCATACCACAACAGCACGCAGAACCATTAGATATTGAAAGGGTAGGATTGTTGGTTATTTACATAAGTAAACACCTTATATAAGCCACCTATTAAGTTATTGAATTGTGATCTAGAAAGAGTCACCATGTAAACCCTAAAAATTCCCTTTTTAAACATAAAGGGGAACCATATATTATGGGGTTAAAACCCATCATCGATTGTATAATTTAAACAAGCCGTCATCTCAACAATCAATCTCCTTAAATTGATCACATAAGGGAAACCATCAAATTCAGATTATTAGAAATCATATATAGTACTATAGGTTTCAATCCAAACCATTGGATGTTGAAGAATACAGTCTAAACCATTGGATCAAGTTCATTATTCAAAACTATTAGATGAAGAAGTGTTAGATCCTAACCATTGGATCAGGTTCATATTTCAAAACTATCAATTGGAGTATAAGTCTAACCATTAGATTGATTGAACTAAGAAACCATTGGTTTAGGGCTTAAGTGATGCTACAATTACACCCTGAAATCATCATTGGTGGTGATGACCTAATTCACCATTGGTTGTGATCATTAGGTCACCATTAATTGTTAGAACAACACTATATAGTCATTTAACACCATCATATGTTAAGTTAATGTCATCATTGACTGATAGCATCATTAGAGAATCAAACCATTACTCATTGAGATTCTAAGAGATATTAACACTAACCTAAGGTGTGACTATCAATTCACACCATCTTCATCACCCTTCGTCACCACCTTTGGTTGTCATGAAGACCACACCATCAGGTCATGTGTTTAGAGAAGAAAACAACCTAGAAACCCTAATATGGACCATCGGTTGATAGGTGCTTAACACCATAGGTGAAAATACCAAATAGTAATAAGTCATCTCTTTCCTAAGTAAGAATGTGCACATGGTTACATGTTCATCTATAACTGGAAACAAAATAGGAAACACCATAGAAATCAAAATCCCAAACAAGCTTAGCTTCTTAATGCTTAAATCACCATGTTTAAGCAAGAACATGAGCTAACAAGCTTATAGTAAGAAATATAAGTAAATAGCATTATAAAACCCACCTCTATTGAGAACAACAGACTTATAGAATAAAAAAACTCGAGCAAAGAAGGCAATAAAATCCCAAGTTTCAGATCTGAACTCGGTCAAGTAGGCACTTTTCTCCAACAAGAAGCAAGAAAGGTAGATTCTTGAGTTCTAGAGAAACTTCTACCATGGAACAACAAGTTTCTGACTTAGAGAAAGTTAGGAGGAAGAAGTAAAGAGAAATAAATTGAAGAAAGAAGGGGATGCTTACTTTTTTAGGTCAAGATCACCAAAAAGGAGCTTTAGAAACCCTAAAGGAAGCAAATTGTAACCCTAGATGCTTCTACCAAGAAGATCCACACCTTATTATTCCTTGGACAGAAGCTCCAAGGTAAAATAGAGGAAGGACGGTGCTCTTAGTAGGAGGGAAGTGGTAGATATCAAAATTTTCATTTGGGAGCTTAAGGATATATATATAAAGCTTGGAGGATAAGGTAGAGAAGAAGCATGAGGTGTACAAGTAGCTCCCCATGTGACAATGGCTTATACTATTAAGGATATACAAGAAACAACATAAGAAGATGCCCCACCATTCATGGAGACCTTATTAGGCACCGTTTGTTGAATTTCCAAGCCAAGAAAATAAACCATTGGTTGATAGCTCCTAATGGCAGCTCATCCATAAAGGGGTAAACCCTAAAATACCCTTGAAGAAAACACCTCAAACCAAGGTTCAACTAGGAGCCCCATGGATCAAAAAGTTCAATCATGATAATAGAATATTCAAGGACCATAATGAAAGTGATAAATTGCAAGTAAAACCTCTCAATTGGGTAAATTGCATAAAAGTCCAAAATGTGCATAAAATTGCATAACTTGCATAAATAGTGTCCAAATTGGACCAAATTTGAAACTTAAGCTCATCACATGATACCAAAACATATCACAAGGTTATATTTGGGTTCTAATAATTTAGTTATGGTAATTAAGCATGTTCAACCATTTAAGCAAGGTTAGGGGTCTCACAAAAGGAATGAAAAGTCATGGTGATGACTTAAGACTAGGCCCCAGATTTAGAAGGTCAGACCAGACCCAAGATCGGGAAGGTCATATGAGGTCAGTCCCCAGATCCAAAGGACCAACATGGAACCTAACTACAGATTCAGAGATGGCCAACATAAGCACCTGGATCCAGATTGAGAGGTGGCCTACAGTCCAGTGTAGGGACAAAAATCCAAAGTGAGGGTATCCTAGAGGTTGAGTAGAACAGGTTGAGAAGTTATGAAGAAAACAACAACTTTTGATTTTGTAACAAATAATTGATGTGATTATGTTGTTACAAGTATATGTAAACATTTTGGTTCCCCCACATACCAGTATAACTCATTATACCGACCGACTATTTTGTTTGTCAGCATTTTAACATAATTTGTTGTCAGTACTACAAGTTTAATGGAAAGAAGACTCCCGTGAAAAAGGCACCAAACAAACAAGAAGTAATGTAACCTCTAGAGGATTTAGTTAGATAAATTTTATTTCATGTTTCAACTTTAGATATCTAGATCATGTAATTTCTTAGTGGAATATGTAATATCACTCTGGTACCAAACTCTATTTTATTAATGAAATTTATTAATTATTTTTGGTTATTTGCTAAACCTTCAATCTATTAATTATGGCAATGTCCCTTGCCCTCTCAATCCACCTAAATAGGGGATAACATGGGGAGTGGGTTACTACATTTGGTATTAGAGTTGGTTTACCATTTAACCTCTAATAATTATTAAATTTTAAAAGTAATGTAGAAACTGAAGGTAATTAATAGAGTGTTTTCCAAAGACAATGGTGATGAACGATTGCTTACCATTTAACCTCTATTCACCCTCATCTTGGGATTTATATCTCCTAAATACTTTATTGGGAATCTCATCCCTTCACCATGACTATTATCATGATCATATGCTTGGGTATCAAACCCTTAGTTCATTATGAATAGTATCACCTCTCATTAGGCAATAACCAACTCTAGGTCATCAGACCCATATATAAATCATACTTGTTGTACAAGTATATCACATTGCTCACAAGGCCTTATATAATTTGTATTATACTAAATCATCATAGCTCATACGTGGCTATGTTCATGACCTCATAGCACCTGCATGGTTAGAATTTCATAGAAATGCAATACAAGAAAATATCATGACCATGCCATAACAAGAATTATTCAAATTGCAACCCTCTCATGATTAGGGTTAGGATTTCCTCTTATAACTGATTTAGGGTTTTCAAGTTCATATTATTAATCAACCCTATTTCACATTATAGGAGTCTATACTATTGCCATAAATTTTTAGGCATGCTACATCAAGTATCATCAACTGATTATCAACATGAGATATTACCCTTCTTATGTGAGTAGTACCCATTTCGCTCTCATCCTTACTAGGATATTGATATCAACATACTTATTACATTGATTTACCCTTCTTTAGGGTTATCAATCTACACTTATTAAAGTGTATTCAATTTGGGTATCGACCACCCAACATCACCTAGGGTATCAGTTTCTTCATCAACTTAGGGTATCGACCACTCAACATCAACTAAGGTATCAGCCACCCTTCAACTTAGGGTATCGGCCACTCAACATCATCTAAGGTATCGGCCAGCCCTTCAACTTAGGGTATTGGCCACACAATCAATAGTGTATCAGCCTCTCAACCAACTAGGGTTTGAGTTGTATCGGTTTAGGGATAGTCATATCAGCCACCACACTCAACAAACTAACATGATTTCATACACTTCCTTCATTAAAGGTATACCAGTTAATACAGTCTAGCATATCGGCCTAGATTCCTCTTGGTCATATCGGATTAGCAACATATCATTTAGAACATCACAAGTCATAACGACCATCCATGTTATGGAGCAACGATAGGTGTTATCTTAAATATCTAATAGACATCATCCTGCCATATTTTAAGCATTTAGATGGAAGACAAAACACTTAAGAGAACAATAGTCCTACTCAAGAAACCCAAACTAATAGGAGTTCATATGTATTGATTTCATGCTTATACGCTTGTATCGGGTTAGGGTTTCCCACAAACCAATATCGGTTCGTGCATAATAGTTTTATCGTCTTCATGCTCAAGCTCTTCATCCATAACTACTTTAGTTCATGGACAAAACTTGAATATATATTCATTAGAACTCATAGAACCATCATTCAAACAAGAAAGTCGAGGTAGAAAGGGAATCACCAAGTACTACATGATAAAAGATGCATAATAATAAAGTTGAGTTCAAGTTATATAACCCACCTCAAGAACAACTCAAAAGCTCCATGTTCCCAAGGTTAAAGATGACTTATCAAAAGTCTAAGACTCGTTCACAACACTATTGGATCAAGAGCTCTAGAGGGGGTGAATAGAGCTTCAAAAATCTCACAAGATGAATTAGACCACCAAATTATATTAAGTGTAGAAACTTAAACATATAGCCAATTTGAGATCCTAACTAACATGCATAGCAAGGGTGAGAGACAAGGAAGAACATACACTTAGACAAAGTGGTTTAGAGTGGTTCCACACTTCAAACTAGAAGTGAGTAAGTCCACTACCTAGAGGTGGCTAGGCTCTAGGACTTTGCAATCTTGATGCTCTTATATTCATTCATAAGATTACAAGACAACAACCACATTCATCCAAGGACTTAATACCTCAAGCAAGGATCTTCAACCTACCGAAGGAACATACCCACTTGAACCATGGAGTCTTCATCCTTCAACAAGGACTTACCCACTCCTTCTTCAAGTCTTTGGCCTTCAAGGAATTACCTATCCTTCTTGAACATTCGTCTTGCCTATCTCCTTCACTTGGAGATCTAGAACACCATGCTTTTCTCAACCTTGAAGAACAGTAACTCCTTCTCCTTCACTCAGAGAAGATCTTCAACCTTTTCTTCAATAGGAAAGGGGGTAGGAAGATAGAGGTGGAGAGCTTTACATGAATATAAGGGGTATCTCTCTTACAACAGATCCTATCTCACTCGTACTCACATATTTGACTTGAAGGTAGAGAGAGAAAGGTGGTAGGAAGATAGAGGTGGAGAGATTTACATGAATACAAGGGGTAGCTCTCTTACAACATATCCCATCTCACTCATACTCACGGATTTGACTTGAAGGTAGAAAGAGAAAGGGGCTCAAAGGTGTGCAACACTCTCAACTAAGAAAGAACCAAGCATATATGGAATGAGCAACCTTGGAATGAACTCCAAGTGGTCCTATTTATAGCTGAGGGTGTCCCTTTGAGTTGGGGAACACTTAGGGTCGAAAAATAGCCATCTTTTATCAAGGAAACAGATCTATTTTCGCCCAAAAAAGTCACCAACGGTCACAATCACTTTTTTTGCAATTTTCATACAGTGCATTTGGTTGAGTTTCAATAAAGGTAACTCGACCGATTGGGTAAAAGACAAAACCAATTTTCAAACCATCGGTCGAGTTTGTCCTGAGGAAACTTGACCGACCAATGAAAGTTGTATTTGGTCAGTAACCCCATCGGTCGATTCTGTAAATGCACAACTCGACTAATGCATTCTTCAGAGAATTGATCTAGTGGATCGGTCGAGATTGTAACTCGACCGATTGACTACCTGTGATCAATTTTCTAAAGTGCATCAAAAGTGATTAAAACTTGGTGCAAAGTGTTCTGATTAATTTTCTCATCTTAATTACAAGCCATATCATCAATACAAGTGATTATAAAAATATTCTAAGGTCATTTATATGGATTTCCTAAATTGTACACTTGCATAGCTTTAGACTTGAACTTGAGCAAATTAGGGCTTGTGAATTTTGATCCTTTTCATGTACCTAACACCTGAAATCAATCTTGAATACACATATTAGATACATATGGATGGAATGGTTAAGTCATTATCAAAATATGGACAATGTATAACCTCTAGGTCAACATTCTACCCCTTTTTGACAATGACAAACCATTCCTCAAACATATTGAAAAGGATATAGAAATTATACCTTTGCCTTGTGAATTAGGGGGATTCAAGATGTGAAGAATGTGAATTTCTCCCCCTCAATCTATGCTTACTATAACCTGCATAGTTAGTATATCTACACAAAGAAATTATAATATACAAGTACTATATGGTCCTTTGCAAGTCACATGATAAAACATTAAATGAACGAGAAAATGATCTCATAAGCAATAAACAGCAGTATGACAAAGAATAGCAATATGATTGAGTTTCAAGACATTGAAGTTCTCTCCCCCTTTTGACATTATCAAAAAGTAGGGGGTAGAAGAGCATATAATCAGGTCTTCTCCAAACACAATCAAACAGATAATCATACATACAATCTCATATCATGTCAACCAGAGACGAAGGAAATATACAATCTCAGTCATAATCAAAATATGGTGAAATATGGCACTAACTCATAAGATATATCAGAGAAAAGAGCTAGAGTGCACATAACGTATATTACAACTCAGAAGCATGTTCTCATAAAAGCAAATACAAGCTAGAAGCGATGAAAACTGAAGAGACAATAGTACATCTCAGATAATGTGCCCAGATGTTTCTATTACAAAATAGCCTAGAAAGATATATATGATCAACATACTAGACTAAAAACTAAGAAACAAACTAGACATCTAGACTATCTATGTCCACAACATCATCGTCGTCAGCTCCAGGCTCGTAGTCCTCGTCTCCATCTGAAGGAGTAGTTGTAGTGCCTTCATCACCAGAATCAGCACAAGAACCATCACCATCATCTAAAGCATCCTCACCATCGCCATCATCGTCATTAGCAGTCTCAGCATCAGCCTTATCAGACATCTCCTCATCTGTAGGAGGACCAAAACCAAGACTGGACCAATGAGCATTCTGCTCATCCCAAGTCATACCAAGAGCATAAGCTTATTGGCCTAAGGAAAGGATGGAGCAGAATTGCCAAGACTGGCAAGTACGGTGGCCAGGGGGCCAACAGGCAACAGTATATAGGAGGAAGAAGAACCACTGGTAGCAAAGGGTGGAGGAGCAGTAGTAGAAGGCTCGGGGGTAGGGTAGTAATGATTATATGCATAAGAAGCATAATCACTACCGGGGAAAGGCTGGTAGGTGGGGTAGGGGTGTGTAGAGGATATGTTCATGTTTGACATGATTGAACAAAGATCATGATACAGGTACTCCTAGACCTGTTGGTTGTATGCGTGTTGGTGCATCATGTATCCCATAAGGGTTTCATAAGATACATGAAACGAAGCACAACTAGGTCTAGGTGGCTAAGGAGGCGGAGCTCAGGCAGAGGAGGTAGGGGTTGTAGAGGCAGAGGTTGAGGGTAAAGCACTAGGTGTGGTGGAGGCAAAAATAGGCACAAACTTCTGAATCGTGGTTTCACTAATACACACACCCTTTCTAGCTATCTTGTAATGGAAGTTAGAAAAGAGTGATTTCTCAGTAGTAGCAAATTGAAACAAATCACAGATTAGGTATGGATAGGGTTGATGGGTGCCTCGGGTGTTCTTATCAGAATCAAAATAGGTCCCGTGATGAAGAATGTATCTTGACCATTTGACTCTGATATTCTCAAGGAGGCAATACATGATAAGCGCAGTGTTCTCTGCAATATCTGTTTGATTTTTCTTCAGATGGATGTTGCAATTGACCACTAAGGCTAAGATATGCTTCCTAAGATCGAGGGAGGAGGAGGGTAGGGTGCTCTTCTTCTTATATGGAACGTCAGGTTTCTTCAAGTAGCGATGAATGTCAAGGAGAGTAAGCTCATTTTGCTTGTAGAAACCTTCAGGATCCAAAAGAGAAAAATACTCATCGTAATCCTTGCACCAAGAGCCATTCTCATTATCTCCAGAAAAGAAGACATTTAAAATATCCTTGGAGATTTGAAAATGCTTCTCGACAATCATGGAAATCAGGATCACTTGAGTATTCGGTGGGGGTACAACGATGTCGTAATTCCAACGTAAGTTAGTGTAGAATTCATGAACTGCTTTAGTGCTTGTCATAGAATTATGAAAGCTCTAAAAGGGAAAGGACTCCTAGGAAGAAGGTCCTTATACCTATTTATAGATTCTATTGAGACAAATGAGGTGTCATCAAAAGGAATCAAGCGGTTAGATGAAGAAGATGATGGAGCATTGCTAGGGGTGGGTCTCTTTCTCCTATAGGAAGCCATGGAGGTGAAAAGAAGGAGGAGAAGAGATCAAATGCACAAAACAAGCCGCCAAAAACATCCAAACACCACCAAAGAGAAAAAGGGGAGGTCTAGGGCCATCTATCTAGGTTGGGAAAGGGCTAGGATAGGGAAGGTAAGGGTTTGGGTAGAGATCTTAGGGCTAGAAGAAGGGGAATCGGTCAGCTATTCTCTAGTTGAGAGGGAGAATAGTCAGACAAACCCAACTTAAGTTGGCTTCAACCCGCTGATCGGTCGAGTTACGAGAGTGGGAAACTTGATCGATTGGTCCATTTTAGAACAGCTCTCGGCCACAGATCGGTCGAGTTTGTCCTGGGGGAAACTCGACCGATGGTCAACCTGACCTAAAACCATCAAACTTAATTTCTAGCCATATGAATGCTAATTAAATTCATTTTTTGAGTCTATTATGTATATTGAAGATACTTAGGCACATATCACTCATCATTGGGTACTATTTAGCGTTAAAATAAGAATTTTGATAAATGCCCAAAAACAAGTGAAACTAAGCATGTCAACAAGCAAGTTAAGCAATTTTAGGCAAGCAAGGTGAGTAAATCATGAGCAAGACATATAGGATAGAAACAACTAGCTAGATAACATGCTAATATCATCCAAAGAAACTATGAGTAGTTTAGATCTAATAAAATTAAATTGCTCTCTAGCTAGAGGTTTAGTGAAAATGTCTGCCAACTAATTTTCTATGTCCACATGCATGATATAAATATCCTTTTTGGCAATGTGATCATGAAGAAAATGATGTTGAACCTATATATGTTTAGCTCTACTATGCAATATAGGATTATAAGAAAGATTGATTGCACTAGTATTATCACAATAGATAGGAGAAGCATCAAAATGTATGTTAAAGTCTTGGAGCATTTGCTTCATCCATAGGACCTGGGCACAACAACTCTCGGCTGTAATGTATTCAGACTTGGTAGTTGATTATGCCATAGTGCTCTATTTCTTGGAAAACCAAGACACCAAGCATGGTCCTAGAAGGAAGCAAGTGCCACTTGCGCACTTTCTATCAACCAAACAGCTTGTGTGATCCGCATCACTATATACTGTAAGAGTAAAGTCCCTTGACTTAGGGTACCACAGACCAAAATTTTGAGTTTTGACTAAGTACCTCAAAATCCTCTTAATAGCAATAAGATGTGACTTCGTAGGACTTGATTGAAAGCAAGCACACAAGCCAACACTAAACATGATGTCAGGTCTAGAGGCAGTTAAATAAAGTAAACTTCCAATCATACCTCTATAGAGCTTCTCATCTACCTTCTCACCTTCTTCATCTCTATCAAGCTTGGTAGTGTTGGACATGGGTGTGTCCATCAGCTTTGTGTTCTCCATTCCAAAGCGCTTGAGTAGTTCATTGGTGTACTTGCCTTGATTGTTGAAGTTTACATCTTTGGTTTGCTTGATTTGGAAGACAAGGAAGAAAGTCAACTCATCCATCATTCTCATCTCAAACTCACTCTACCTAAGAGAACTAAACTCCTTGCAAAAATCAAGATCAGTTCTGCCAAATATGATATCATCAACATAAATTTGAATGATAAGAAAATAGCTAGAAGTGTGTTTTAGAAATAGAGTAGAATCGACTTTGCCCATGACATATCCATTGTCTTACAAAAAGTTCTTTAATTTCTCATACCAAGCTCGAGGTGCTTGTTTGAGTCCATAGAGACCTTTTTGCAAAAAATAAACATGATTAGGTAGCTTGCCATTTTCAAAGCCCAGAGGTTGAGCAACAAATACTTCCTCCTCGATTGTACCATTCAAAAATGCACTTTTAACATCCATTTGATATAGTAAGAAATTTTTATAACTAGCAAAGGAAAGTAGCATTCTAATAGATTTAAGTCTAGCAACAGGAGCATAAGATTCATCAAAATCAATACCTTCTTGTTGATTGTAGCCTTGTGCCACTAACCTTGAATGGTTCCTTACCACTTTGCCTTTTTCATCAAGCTTGTTGTGGTAGACCCACTTGGTGCCAATGATTTTTCTATCACTCGGTCTTGGCACTAGAGTCCACACACGATTCTTCTTGAATTGCTCTAGTTCCTCCTGTATGGCTAGGATTCACTCGTCATCTCCAAGAGCTTCCTTGATGTTCTTTGGCTCTAGTTGTGAGATGAAGGCACTGTCTGCTTGTTCTTTGTTGTAGACAGCTCGTGTCTTCACTCTCTCAAATAGGTTGTCAATGATTATCTCTTTGAGGTGATTCTTTGCAAAGTGAGGAGTGGGATCCTTCTTCTCTTCATCTTCTGCTTCAACCACCTTCTTACCTTTGTTGTCGATGTTGAGATCTTTTAAGATAGGAATTAAGTCATCTGCAACATCATTATCAACAACATTCTTGTCAACAACAGGGTTATTTTCAATAAACTTAACACTAATAGATTCTTCAATTTTAGACAGTTCAATATTGAAAACTCTATAAGCCTTTCTTGTAGTGTTATAGCCTAGGAAGAAAGCCTTGTACAATTTCAGATCAAACTTGTTGAGAGAATCCTTTGTGTTCAAAACAAAACAAGGACATCTGAAAACATGAAAGAAATCAATGGATGACTTTCTACCACGCCATAACTCATAGGGGTTTTTTTTTTCAAAGAAGGATGTGTAAAAACTCAATTCTGCACAAAGTAAGAGGTGCTAACATCTTCAGCCCAAAACTTTTTAGGAATGTCATATTCTAGAAGCATGGTCCTAGCCATCTTCTGTAGCGACCTATTCTTTCTCTCTAGTACCCCATTTTGTTGAGGTGTACGAGGAGAAGAAAAATTGTGCGAGTAACCAAATTTTTCACAAAAAGATCATTTTCAAACTCTCCCCCATGGTCACTGCGGATAGAAACAATTCGGCAAGAAGCTTCATTTTCAACTCATTTTCAAAATCTTGAGAAAACATCAAGAGTATCACTTTTAGAAATGAGAAAGAAGGTCCAAGTATAATGAGAGAAATCATCGACAATCATAAGGCAATACTTGGAACCACAAAGTGTTTGAGTTCTCATAGGTCTGAATAGATCAATATGAAGAAGCTCAAGAGCTCTTTTGGTACTAAGGACTCCTTTGGATTTGAAGGAGGACTTGTTTTGTTTGCCTTGTGCACAAGGTTGGAATTCCTCATCCTTTTCAAAATCCAATTTGGGAAGTCCCTGAACCAATTCCTTTTTGCTCAATTTCTTTATTTGATGCATATTCACATGACCCAACTGGCGATGCCAAAGAGAAATATCATTTTTATCCACAACCAAGCATCTATCAAGTACGGGCTTTAGAGCATCAAGCACAATAACATAAAGATTACCATTTCTAGTTCCCTTATATATGACATTGTAAGTGATGGAATCTAGAAGCAAACATTCTAAAGAAGTAAATAAAATAAGATATCCATTATCACAAAGTTGGTTTACACTTATCAAATTGTGATGTAGGCCATCAACAAGCAAAACATGTTTCATACTTAGCTCATTGCCTACATCACTCTCACCTATTACCTTACCTTTTTTATTATCCCCGAAGGATATTGATCCTCCTTTCTTTTTCATGAATTTGTTGAAATGGTTGATTTCACCTGTCATATGCATTGAGCAGCCACTATAAAAAATCCAACTTCTTTTGACCTGCATGAAAGAAGGATGGTGGTACCCAACTCAAACTTTGGGATCCAGGGTTAGCTTGGGGATCCATTTCATCTTTGGGTTGGTCCCCTTTGGCTTGTAAGGACAATAAGTAGAGTAATGATCATCACATTTACAATGAACACATACCATTGGGTTCTTAGAGCCAGAAGTCTCTCCATGGAAGATAGGAGGTTCCACACTCTTCTTCTTATCCTTACTCTTGTTCTTGTTCTTACCCTTGGGAGAAGTCACATCATATCCTAAACCACTAGTACCAATTTGTTTGGTAGAGTGTTCTAGGACAGCATTAAGGGATTTCTTTCCCGTAAGAAACTTTTCCAAAGAGGCTCTTAACTTAGCATTATCATCACTAAGGTTAATGATAGTAGAAGATAAACTAGAAAGATCATCTCTAGCATGCAATAGTCGACATCTAAACAGAGGGATTTAGTATGAAAAGAATCACGTTATAAAGCAGTGCTAGATACTTCATTACTTTGCAAAATAGGTCTAGATGATAGATCATTAACTTGAGCAGGCAACTTAGCATTTTCAAATTTAAGAAAAAGAATTTCTTTTTTATAAGCATGGGTTTCTTGCTTCCTAACTTCATCAATGAGATTTAGTTCTACATTTTCAGTTTTAAGAATATCTATCTCATCTAGGAATTTTTTGTTATCTTCCTTAAGATTAGCAATGGTCTTAAGGTAGACACCATTCTCAACCTCTACTCCATTGTATTAGATCTCAAGATCAAGAAATTTCCCTTGTAAGGTATCAATGCTATCAAGGTGCAACTTTTCATTTTGATCAAGAATCTCCATTTTGGCATAAAGATCATCTATTATCTTTCCTACCCTTTTCTTTTTAGACTTGCATTTAGTAAAAGATGACCGGAAAGCATTAATCATATCAATAAGAGTTTCCTTAGACAACTCATGCAAATTGACTTCACTTACCTCACTTACCTCACCTACATCTTCACTTGTAGAGGCCATGAGAGCAAGGTGGCATTCTCCATCTTCGAAACTAGAAGAACTTGAGGAAGACTCCTCCCAAGCTGCATGAGATGCATCTTTGCTTCTTCTTTATTTCTTCTCCTTTATCTTATATTTGCCTTCTCTTTTGTACTCCTTGTCCTTCTTGTGGCTGCTCCTGTGATGGATCTTCTTGGCCTTGGGGTAGTCACTCTTGTAATGGCCTTTTTGTCCACATTCATAGCATCTAGGAGTTGATGAAGAAGGCTTCCCCTTGAAGTGTTTTCCCTTGGAGTAGTTTGCTTCATGTTCATTTGGGCCTTCATCTTCACTTGAGGAAGGAGTAGGGGACTTGAGTGCAAGTTGTTGCTGCCGAACCATATCTTCAATTTGAGCTTTGAAGGTTGTGTCCTTGATCTTCTTGGACTCCTTCTTTTCTCTCTTTTCTTTTTCTTCTTGCTTATCAAGCCTTGGTTCATGGGCTTGAAGGTTGCCAACCAACTCCTCAGTTGACAATTCACTAAGCTTGTACATGTCTTCAATGGATGTAACATTGGGCTCCCATCTCTTTGGAAGAGATCTTAAGATCTTGGAGTTAATTGTGCCTTTGTTCATCACACTACCAAGGGTTGCCAATCCATTGATGATCACGTTGAACCTTGTGTACATATCTGCCACTCTTTCATTCTTACCCATCTTGAAGTTCTCAAGTAGACCACCAAGCATGTAGATATTGGCTTCCTTCACTTGCTCCATTCCTTCATAGGTGACACATAGCTTGTTCTAAATTTCATATGTGGTGTCCCAAGAAGAGATCGTGTTGAACTCAGATGGGGTGAGGGTAGCATAGATGATGCTCACGGCTCTGGCATTGAGCTGAGCCTGCTTCATTTGGGCTTTCGTCCATGTGTAGATTTCTCCCTTTAGATCTTCATACTTTAGATGTCCCACCTTCCACATCTCATAGCTTACTCCTTGGAGATAGAACTAAATTCTTCTCTTCTAATAGAGGAATTTTTTGTCGTCGAGGATTGGAGGTCGCTTGGAGAAGCTTCCCTCCAAGTTGAGAGATCCAAGTTCTAAATCACCCATCTTCTCCTACTTGTGGAAGTGGCTTGGAGAATACCTACTCTAATACCACTTGTTGGATCAAGGGCTCAAGAGGGGGGGTGAATAGATCTTCACAAATCTCACAAGACAAATTAGACCACCAAATTATATTAAGTGTAGAAACTTAAACATACAGCCAATTTGAGATCCTAACTAACATGCATAGCAAGGGTGAGAGACAAGGAAGAACATACATTTGGACAAAGTGGTTTAGAGTGGTTCCATACTTCAAACTAGAAGTGAGTCAGTCCACTACCTAGAGGTGGTTAGTCTCTAGGACTTTGCAATCTTGATGCTCTTATATTCATTCATAAGATTACAAGACAACAACCACATTCATCCAAGGACTTAATACCTCAAGCAAGGATCTTCAACCTATTGAAGGAACTTACCCACTTGAACCATGGAGTCTTCAGCCTTCAACAATGACTTACCCACTCCTTCTTCAAGTCTTTGGCCTTCAAGGAATTACCTATCCTTCTTGAACATCTGCATTGCCTATCTCCTTCACTTGGATATTTGGAACACCATGCTTTCTTCAACCTTGAAGAACAACAACTCCTTCTCCTTCACTCAGAGAAGATCTTCAGCCTTTTCTTCAATAGGAAAGGGGGTAGGAAGATAGAGGTGGAGAGCTTTACATGAATACAAGGATTAGCTCTCTTACAACAGTACCTATCTCACTCATACTCAGGGATTTGACTTGAAGGGAGAGAGAAATGGGGTAGGAAGATAGAGGTGGAGAGTTTTACATGAATACGAGGGGTAGCTCTCTTACAACAGATCCTATCTCACTCATACTCACATATTTGACTTGAAGGTAGAGAGAGAAAGGGGCTCAAAGGTGTGTCGCACTCTCAACTAATCAAGAACTAAGCATATATGGAATGAGCAACCTTAGAATGAACTCCAAGTGGTCCTATTTATAGATGAGGGTGCCCCCTTGAGTTGGGGAACACTTAGGGTCAAAAAATAGTCATTTTTGCTCAAGGAAACAGATCTATTTTCACCCAAAAAAGTCACCAACGGTCACAATCACTTTTTTTGCATTTTCCAAACAGCGCATTCAGTCGAGTTTCAATAAAGATAACTCGACCGATTGGGTAAAAGAAAAAAACAATTTTCAAACCATTGGTCGAGTTTGTCCTAAGAAAACTCGATCGACCAATACAAGTTGTGTTTGGTCAGTAACCCTATCGGTTGAGTTATGCGAATGCACAACTCGACCGATGATGCACTCTTCAGAGAATTGATGTAGTGGATCGGTCGAGATTGTATCTCGACCGATTGACTGCATGTGATCAATTTTCTAAAGTGCATCAAAATTGATTAAAACTTGGTGCAAAGTGTCCCAATCAATTTTCTCATCTTAGTTACAAGCCATATCATCAATATAAGTGATTATAAAAATATTCTAAGGTCATTTACATGGATTTCCTAAATTGTACAACTTTTGACTTGAACTTGAGCAAATTAGGGCTTATGAATTTTGATCCTTTTCATGTACCTAACACCTAAAATCAATCTTGAATATACATATTAGATACATATGAATGGAATGGTTAAGTCGATATGAAAGGTTAACAAACTAATATAGGACCTCCTATATGGCTTCCAAGCCGATATATATCATGATCACCTTCAAAGGTTAACAAACTAATATGGGACCTCCTATATGGCTTCCAAGCCGATATGTGTATAGTTTAAGCTGATTCTTCACTATAAATTCAATATGATCAACTAGGCACACAAAATGTTGAAGGTTTCATGATAATATTCATATGAAGAGAACTTATTAAGAATTTATATCATTATTAGCATAAGGAAGAAAATCAAGTGTCAACTAAACTACATGGTCTGAACAAAAGGAGTAAAGATACAACCAAATCATGTTGGAGGTAATAGTGAACCACTTCATGAAAAAAAATCGACAAAACATTATCATTCCTAAAATTTTATTTCCTTCTTTTTCATCATATAGTCTTCGTTGTATATTCAATGTATGTTCATAAATTCATCTATTTATTGTACGTATAAGTCACGTGCAAAGCACGCACATTTACTAGTGTATATATGGGATTAAGAGAGAAAGCTTCCCCCTCCCATGCTCGTGGTGGAGGCCGAACGCCACGAAGGGTGGTAAATCAAGGCAAAAACTGAATATATACATACATATATATGTATGTATATAATATATATATATATATATATATATATGTATATGTATATGTATATCATTGGGGTAAGTCCCTTATTTTCAATTTTGTTTTTTGAGTGGGACCATAACTGGTCCAACACTTGTGTCTTGACACCCTCCATTTATCTCTAAACAACATTGTATCAAAGCTTGTATTAGGCTCATTTAAGATTCTAGGGGGTGAGGGGTTATGGGTTCATACATGATGATGGTATTTGTTAACCCTCTATGTAAGTTAGTAGACTACCAAACAAATAGTTTTGAAAGAGTATATACCAATGGCCTAGTTCTTCAATTGCCAATTGCATTTGGGGCAAAATCTAATCGAGTCATATATTTGGTCCTTCACCCCCTCCTTTTCTATCCCAAGTGGGTCATATGTGTGGTTCTTCTCTCCATCGTCCACTTGTTCCCCAATAAAAATCAACATGGTGCATGTTTTTGTATTGACAACAGAACAAAATGTTTATAATTCTCTAGTATGAAACAAAGATGAACCATGTTTCCTTGTCAAACTTCAAGCTACATTCTTTTATTGAAGATCGTACATAGATTGCTAACCAGGGAGATAGGGAAACTTCCAAAGTATGGTCAAGTTGGCACTGTAAACTTCAAAGTTTGATCAGAAGAGACACAAGCTTGTGATTTAGTAATAATGTGCATATTGTAATGTGTCATAATCTATAACTATTCCTATTGAGGGACTCTTTGATCTTGAACTTGTAACATCCCTGAACTGGGTTATGTACTAACCCTAGGTGTTTTTCTTAACTAAGTGATTATATGCTTGTGTTTATCCTTTGAGATGTAATTAAGGCTCTTGAGGAACCTATATTTCTATTTCAGTCCTTTTTGAACAATGTTGCAATAGTGTTTTGTTAATTTTGAACTAAAGTGCAAATTACCCAATTAGAGGGGTTAACTTTCAAATTACACATGTTAAAATGTTCCTATGATAATGAGACATCATAAGAATGAATATGATGTAGTGGTATGGTTTCCACAAGCTTGAGCACCAAGATATAGCTTGTAGAGCAATCCTTGTGCTTTAAAACCTAGTTTTGGTGTAAAGTGCAATTTACCCAAAACATAGGGTGCAACATGTAAAATATATCCTCTAGAGTATCTCTTATGACTCATGGCATCAAGTAGAGTAAATAAAATGAGGATGGAACCTCATTTGAATGACCAAGAAGGAAAGATAATATTGATATTTAAATAATCAAGATTTAAGCACATGGCCTTGTATATATACAACTTATATGATGTTTTCCTTTAAACCTTAGATAATAGAGGAGTTTTGCATGAAGAAAGAAGGTGGAAACGTGTCTATAGAATGGATGAAGACTTAGTGGGTTTTATTTGGGAAATAAAAGGAGATAATCCTCTTCTTTTCACTTTCCTTGAAAATACCCATAAATATATAAAGCATCCTTAACAACAAAGTAAGGGATCATTTCTGTCACACCCCGATCTCACACTAACCACTAATCACGAGATTAGGGCACGACGGAGGGATTATCACATAAACAAATCACTGAGAACTTTTTCTTTTTAAAACCTCGTAATGATATCCGGATTATTGCTGTAAACTAAAACATAATAAACTATTGCAGGAGCAATTCAATTAAACTGGCTAGAGTACGTAAACAGAGTTTACAACATGTAACATTGTTTAACAGAAAGTAAACATAACAGTTAATTTAAATCTTTATACATATTCCACATACACACTCTCTCTCACCCACGCCATGTCCCAAGGACCGAGGGGAAAGGACTAAGAGACCTCTAACTACTAACTACATAAACCTTCTACAGACTGAGCGTTAGGATGAAAGGATCCTCCAGATTCCTGTGATGTTGATGACCTGAAAATGTTTTGAGTAGAGGTATGAGCCTACTCGCTCAGTGAATATCATTTCATTTAGCTATCACTAAACAACTCATCAGGTTTATAAAATTGAAATAAAACATAAGTGTCGTACAAGCAGGGCAGTTCTAATGACATAGCAGATTACAGAATATAATCGCATTTCTATGCAACAACAGATAATTTAAACCAATATATAGATATAATGAATTGGCACAAAAGTTCGGATATATTAATTTACTGTGACCCTATATGATTACATATTTATATTATTATGCCCCAAACATATGCAGCGCACTCTGCATATGAAGATCTGTAGCGAACTACGATCCCACCGTATAAGACTTAGTGACACACCCGGAAAATGCTAAGTCTGACTTCCCGTCCTGGTCTGCACAGGACTCTCAGGCTCTCAAGGGCCTCACAGCACTCTCAGGCTCTCAAGGGCCTCACTGCAGTTCCTAGGCACTCAAGGGCCTCACTGCACTAACTCTGAGTGCTCTAGACTCCTCCCACAACCTGTAGTGCACAGTCGGAGGGTCTGGGTTACCACCGTGACACACGCACGGATTATTGTTGAATAACCCCTATATTACTCCAGTGCCACCGTGACACATGCACGGATTATTGTTGAACACTGGTCACCGACCATCTAGGCTCAGGGCTAGATCGGTCGTTTCACCCCAAAGGTACAGACCGCGCAATGGGGTTCTACGGTGTTGGGGCACCTAAGTCTATTAACTGATTAACATACAAACATTTAAACAGGAAAATCACATTTACTGATTTCATATCAGATCACAATACACTGTCATTCTAAACTGACAGAGCAATATATTTCAAATCATTGTAATTTCTGAGAAATTATCATACCATGCATTCAGATAATTTAGAAATGCATAAATAACCCAACTTATTTCAATTTGGCACATACATAGCGAATTTACGCAATTGAACATCTTATTGCATAAATTAAAGAAATTTACTTCACATATGAGAATCATACTCAACAATTATCAATTATCTAAAATTCTCGAAAAATGTGCACATTAACCCAAATCCTGGTTTGTGCATCACTTATCTCAATTAAGAGTTAATTACATATCACAATACAGTTTAATAACAATACTTGAGAATTTCTGGTAATACTTCGGAGAAATGTGCCATTTCATGTAAATATCAATTTACACATATTAATGTCAAAAGATATATGCAACTAGGGTTTTCATGCATATTTTATTTATTCATATCAACTTTGAAATCGTACATCTGATAATTTATCAGAAATCTTCATTGTCTGGGTTCATACCCAAATCATACCATTTTCAGACATGAATTTCTAATTTCAACATTCAAATGAGCAATTTAGGTTCCAATGAACCATATAAATCTACTGATTCAATCCCTAATGTTCAAATGTAAAATTTAATCATATAACAGTGTCTAGAAGCATTTTATGAACTAAAAAGGTCAGGCGAAGCCAAATGCTGCCCGACGCCTGATAACGCCTGTTATCAGCGTAATACGCGCACAAAATAGAAAATATTCAAATGCCTGAGTTTATTAATGATAAATAAATGAAACCCTACTCACCGCAATTTGGACTGTCCGGATTTGTCCGGAGATGTGCCCTGGGCCTGTTTCTGGGCAAATTTCCATTGTCTTCAACCTTGGATTTATACTGTTCATGGCTCTGTTGCTCACAGCAATCACACGCCTAGAACAGGTTGACGCTAAGCTTCAATCGACGGTTAATTCGAACTAATGGCCACGGATTTGTATCCTAGCCTCATAGTCGAGCTAGAGAGGAGCTTTTACTGCTGCAAAGCAGGCCTTAGGTGGTGCCCTTGGCTGCCGTACGCAGCTTGCTGCTAGCCATAGCAGCTAGAGCTGCTGCTGCTGGCCGTCGGCCAAGCAGCTAGGGCGGGTGACAGGCTAGGCGGGGAAGGAGGAAGGAAAGAAGGAAGAAAAGAAGAAGGGGAGGCGGAGTTGCCGCTGGAACGGCTAAGGAAGATCGCCCCTGCTGCGGGCGTTCGGTCTGTAGGTTGGGTGGTGGTCCGTATGGGAAGGAAGATAAGTGAGAGAATAGAAAAAGGAAAATGGTTATAAAGAAAAGAAACTTGGAAAATTGCATCTTTGCCCCTAGAAATTGAAAATGCTATAACTATTGACTCGGAGGTCCGTTTGAAGTGATTCTTCTTGCAATGTTTCAAGTGCGAGATTCTCTACAACCTTAGGGCAAGAAAATATGCAAATTAACATGTCACAACTAGTCAAATCACTAATTGCAACAGTGAGTACTCAACTCAACTTAATTAACCTAACGATCGTCATTGCCATTAACATTAATTACCTCAGATGTTTCAATCTCAACTATTGATTCACATATAAGCTTATCTTGATTAACCAAGATGTTTAACAGGGTGCTTAGAACTAATTGAGGTACTTCACGTTAATCGAGGTATTTCTTGACTAACCCTAATATGGGTTATAACAATCTCCCTCCCTTATAAGAATTTCGTCCCGAAATTCCTAGAAAAGAAAAGGAAACTTGTTACGCATATCTAACTCAAACCTCCCACGTGACTTCCTCTAGGTAGTGGTTTCTCCACCAACCTTCACTAACGGTATCTCAATTCTTGAGCTTCTTGATCCACTGATCAACTATCAGAACTGGTCCCTCAACATAGGACACATCTGATCTGAACTGTGTAGGTGTTGGGTCCACTATCTCCTCTGGACCAGGGTAACACTTCTTCAACATCGATACATGAAACACGTCATGTAAATTGAGCAACTTGGATGGCAAATCCAACTTATGGGCTACAGGTCCAATCCTCTCAATGATAGGATATGGGACCATAAACCTAGGAGTCAGTGTGCCTCTCTTGCCAAACCTCAACACTCCCTTTCATGGTGAAACCTTCAATTACATTTCATCACCAACCTGAAACTCAAGAGGTCTACGTCTTTTCTCAGCATAACTCTTCTGCCTGTCCTATGCAACTTTCAACTGTTCTTTGATCACAGTAATCTTTTCAGTGGTCAAATCCACTATCTCGGGTCCAAGAATCTGCTTTTCACCAACCTCATACCAACATATGGGTGATCTACACTTTCTACCATACAGAGCTTCATACGGGGCCATACCAAGACTGGAATGGTGACTATTGTTGTATGCAAACTCTATAAGGCTTAAGTGTTCTTTCCAACTTCCACTGAAATGCAAGACACATGCTCTCAGCATGTCCTCAAAAGTCTGAATGGTCCTCTCAAATTGACCATCTGTCAGCGGGTGAAAGGTTGTACTGCACCTCAACTTTGTGCCCAAAGCTCGATGCAAATAATTTCACAACTTGGATGTGAACTTAGGATCTCTATCTGATATAGTTGAAACCGGAATACTAGGGAACCTAACTATTTTATCCATGTATATCTTAGCCAATTTTGAGACATCAAAGGTTGACTTGACATGAAGAAAGTAAGAAGACTTAATTAGTCTATCCACAATCATTCATATCGAGTCACAACCCCTAGGTGTCATGGGCAACCCTATCACAAAATCCATTGTGATATGTTCCCACTTCCATTCAGGCATAGAAAGAGATTGCAATATACCTACAGGTTTCTGGTGCTCAGCCCTAACATGTTGACACACACACTGCATCTAGTCACATACTCAGCTACATCCTTTATCATATCAGGTCACCAGTACAACTCCTTGAGATTCCTGTACATCTTAGTGTTGCCTGGATGCATAGCATACGTCAATGCATGTGCTTCCTCAAGAATCTTTTCTTTCAAATCAATGTCTTGAGGTACACAACCTATCATGTGGATACAACAAATCATCATCTGAAACCCTAAACTTTGGTCTTTTTCCCTTTGTCATATCATGCATGATCTGTTGTAACTCACTATCATTCTGCTGAAGTTCCTTGATCTGATCATAAAAAGTAGGCTTGACTTGCATCTATGCAATCAAACCACTATGTTATGTCACCCTTAAGTCTAAGTTCAACTTTCACATTTCTACTAGCATGTCTCTCTCGAAACATGCCATAGAGAATGCATCAGTTGTTGAACTTAACTTCCTGCTGAGGGCATCAGCTACTACATTCGCCTTTTCCAGGATGATAATCTATCATTATATCATAATCCTTAATCAATTCTAATCATCTCCGCTGTCTAAGATTCAGATCCTTCTGGGTAAAGATATATTTCAAGTTCTTATGATCTATAAACACCTGGCACACTTCACCATCAGGATAGTAATGTCATGTCTTATGAGCATGAACTACAACAACTAATTCCAGATCTTGTGACGAGTAATACTCCTCATTCTATGCTACTTACTTCTTATTACTACTGTAATAATTTATTTCAAAATTATATCTTATTCTTTTCTGTGAATCATTTTCATATTGTTTATCTACCTTTCAGATTAACTACCTTTAAACCCTAGATTACTATCAATACTAATTTACTTTTCATAGTGAAAATCTCATGATTTTGTTTTATAGAGATGCTAGTATTCAAGGTCAAATCACTAGCGACATCCCTTGAACTACTTCAACTCTAAAGATTCTAGGGTTTGGTCCTTATCAGTAACATAGCATTATTGTGGTGTGACTTTGCTTCCTTAATTTGAAATCAAACTTTAGATCTCATAAGTTCATCCATCTACTTGTAATGAATACAACAGATATGAATAATCATCAATGAACTATAGATATATAACAGAAATGTAACATAATCCAAGTTCTCTAGCATAACTTATTAATACAAATGCTACAAATAAACATGATACTTGTTACCCAAGCATCACACATGGCTCACAAGGCCATTCATATCTTGTCACCTCTCACTAAGCAACAACTTATTCACATGGTTCACAAGGCCATTCACATCTTGTCACCTCTCACTAGGCAACAACTTATTCACATGGCTCATAAAATCCGTACACATTATTACTTTTATTAAGCAACAACAACATCAACACACAAAAAGCCAATCAACATTTATTATATAAATGTCACAGCCCAAACTTGGCTATATTCATCATCTCATCATACCTGCATGGTTATTAGGCATGATAACAGTCATACAAGATATTTATCACATCATGTGATACAGTAGTAATACCATCATTTCTTAACCAGGAATTAGGGTTCACTATCAAACAGGGCTTATCGTTCCCTTTTCCCCAAATTAGAATTAGGGTTCCCCATTTCTCATTAATTCAGACCCTCTAGAGTTAAGCAACTTTATCTTGTATTAAGGTATTTCCCCTCTTAATACATTCCATCACAGAATACTCACCTTTAGCATATAATGCATAGGCCACACATTAGAATTGTCCAGCTATCTCACATGATATGGACTTATCTTAGTTTAAAGAATAACTTATAAAGTTGCCTATAAACAATCGCAATGATACACCCTCAGCTAGGGTTTCACAATGATACACCCTCCACTAGGGTTTACTAATCATGTATTGGATCCATGCATTGGTTATGCATTATTGATTAGTACCATTATGGGTATCTCTCACCTAATCATTAAATTTAATCTGAACCTTATTGTGTTCCTTTATTTCTAATTAAGGATTGCTCATATGAGGTTCCAACATTGGGCCTCTAATATCATTTCCAGCAAATTCTTAGTTGTTCTAATCTTTCTTTTACATCTCAACGTCTTAGTGTATGTACATTCTTACTATGATGTGAGTCTAAATTATCCAGAGTCTACTCTTATTATACTATTAATAGGAGTCATTAGATCTCAGTAACGCATCCTGCCAGCCGGACCAGGCCGAACCTATAGTCCTGAAGCCAAGAGCTATTCAAGATTAACCAACTCCTATTAATCTCAAACATGTGGAAAGAATATCCACTTAGGGCAGACTCATTTAAACATAACTTCTAGTCTACTTAATACAAAGAATAAAAACAATAAATAAATCACTTCATGACGCACAACCATATAAAAGAATCATATTAATTCTTCAAACTGAAAATTTAATTCATACATATAAGGGCATTTCTAGTGATTTCCAATCAATTAAGCAATATAAGGCAAGAGTTGCATCGCATCCTATGTTTAATCTCTTATTCCTGTATTAATTTCCAATCTCTTAACCCTAAGATTTCTAGGGTTTCTCTCTAGCCTATCCTTCCTCTGCATACCTGGCCAGGGCATCCAGAGAAGAATAGACAGAGTAGCTTGATACTGGTCAATCTAAGTATTCAGACACCTGGCCAGGGTATCTAAACACTCAGACCTCCCAGAGCTAAAGACACATCATTTCTTATCCATCTTAATTATAATACTCTCTTTTGATCCTAATGATCCCTGATAACTCAGCTTAAACTCTCAACTTGATTCTCGTGACCACGTCCTCTTCCTACCATCTGTGATAGTATAATAGAACACTTCCTGTTAGAAAATCACAGTTAGAAGGAAGACACTTAAGTCCTAATCCTATTGGTCTCTTATCGTCCCCTGACCTTGACTTAGAGTATTCATATACTCAACCTATGCTCTGATACCAAAGCTGTCACACCCCGATCTCACACTAACCACTAATCACGAGATTAGGGCGCGACGGAGGGATTATCACATAAACAAATCACTGAGAACTTTTTCTTTTTAAAACCTCGTAATGATATCCAGATTATTGTTGTAAACTAAAACATAATAAACTATTGCAGGAGCAATTCAATTAAACTGGCTAGAGTACGTAAACAGAGTTTACAACATGTAACATTGTTTAACAGAAAGTAAACATAACAGTTAATTTACATCTTTATACACATTCCACATACACACTCTCTCTCACCCACGCCATGTCCCAAGGACCGAGGGGAAAGGACAAAGAGACCTCTAACTACTAACTACATAAACCTTCTACAGACTGAGCGTTAGGATGAAAGGATCCTCCAGATTCCTATGATGTTGATGACCTGAAAATGTTTTGAGTAGAGGTATGAGCCTACTCGCTCAGTGAATAGCATTTCATTTAGCTATCACTAAACAACTCATCAGGTTTATAAAATTGAAATAAAACATAAGTGCAGTACAAGCAGGGCAGTTCTAATGACATAGCAGATTACAAAATATAATCGCATTTCTATGCAACAACAGATAATTTAAACCAATATACAGATATAATGAATTGGCACAAAAGTTCGGATATATTAATTTACTGTGACCCTATATGATTACATATTTATATTATTATGCCCCAAACATATGCAGCGCACTCTGCATATGAAGATCTGTAGCGAACTACGATCCCACCGTACAAGACTTAGCGACACACCCGGGAAATGCTAAGTCTGACTTCCCATCCTGGTCTACATAGGACTCTCAGGCTCTCAAGGGCCTCAGGCTCTCAAGGGCCTCAGGCACTCAAGGGCCTCACAGCACTCTCAGGCTCTCAAGGGCCTCACTGCAGTTCCTAGGCACTCAAGGGCCTCACTGCACTAACTCTGAGTGCTCTAGACTCCTCCCACAACCTGTAGTGCACAGTCGGAGGGTCTGGGTTACCACCGTGACACACGCACGGATTATTGTTGAATAACCCCTATATTACTCCAGTGCCATCGTGACACATGCACGGATTATTGTTGAACACTGGTCACCGACCATCTAGGCTCAGGGCTAGATCGGTTGTTTCACCCCCAAAGGTACAGACCGTGCAATGGGGTTCTACGGTGTTGGGGCACCTAAGTCTATTAACTGATTAACATATAAACATTTAAACAGGAAAATCACATTTACTGATTTCATATCAGATCACAATACATTGTCATTCTAAACCGACAGAGCAATATATTTCAAATCATTGTAATTTCTGAGAAATTCTCATACCATGCATTCAGACAATTTAGAAATGCATAAATAACCCAACTTATTTCAATTTGGCACATACATAGCGAATTTACGCAATTGAACATCTTATTGCACAAATTAAAGAAATTTACTTCACATATGAGAATCATACTCAACAATTATCAATTCTCTAAAATTCTCGAGAAACGTGCACATTAACCCAAATCCTGGTTTGTGCATCACTTATCTCAATTAAGAGTTAATTACATATCACAATACAATTTAATAACAATACTTGAGAATTTCTGGTAATACTTCGGAGAAATGTGCCATTTCATGTAAATATCAATTTACACATATTAATGTCAAAAGATATATGCAACTAGGGTTGTCATGCATATTTTATTTATTCATATCAACTTTGAAATCGTACATCTGATAATTTATCAGAAATCTTCATTGTCTGGGTTCATACCCAAATCATACCATTTTCAGACATGAATTTCTAATTTCAACATTCAAATGAGCAATTTAGGTTCCAATGAACCATATAAATCTACTGATTCAATCCCTACTGTTCAAATGTTAAATTTAATCATATAACAGTGTCTAGAAGCATTTTATGAACTAAAAAGGTCGGGCGACGCCAAACGCTGCCCGACGCCTGATAACACCTGTTATCAGCGTAATTTGCGCACAAAATAGAAAATATTCAAATGCCTAAGTTTATTAATGATAAATAAATGAAACCCTACTCACCGCAATTTGGACTGTCCGGATTTGTCCGGAGATGTGCCCTGGGCCTGTTTCCGGGCAAATTTCCATTGTCTTCAACCTTGGATTTATACTGTTCACGGCTCTGTTGCTCAGAGCAATCGCACGCCTAGAATAGGTTGACGCTAAGCTTCAATCGACGGTTAATTTGAACTAATGGCCACGGATTTGTATCCTAGCCTCATAGTCGAGCTAGAGAGGATCTTTTACTGCTGCAAAGCAGGCCTTAGGCGGTGCCCTTGGCTGCCGTACGTAGCTTGCTGCTAGCCATAGCAGCTACAGCTGCTGCTGCTGGCCGTCGGCCAAGCAGCTAGGGCGGGTGACAGGCTAGGCGGGGAAGGAGGAAGGAAAGAAGGAAGAAAAGAAGAAGGGGAGGCGGAGTTGCCGCTGGAACGGCTAAGGAAGATCGCCCCTGCTGCGGGCGTTCGGTCTGTAGGTTGGGTGGTGGTCCGTCTGGGAAGGAAGATAAGTGAGAGAATAGAAAAAGGAAAATGGTTATAAAGAAAAGAAACTTGGAAAATTGCATCTTTGCCCCTAGAAATTGAAAATGCTATAACTATTGACTCGGAGGTCCGTTTGAAGTGATTCTTCTTGCAATGTTTCAAGTGCGAGATTCTCTACAACCTTAGGGCAATAAAATATGCAAATTAACATGTCACAACTAGTCAAATCACTAATTGCAACAGTGAGTACTCAACTCAACTTAATTAACCTAACGATTGTCATTGCCATTAACATTAATTACCTCAGATGTTTCAATCTCAACTATTGATTCACATATAAGCTTATCTTGATTAACCAAGATGTTTAACAGGGTGCTTAGAACTAATTGAGGTACTTCACGTTAATCGAGGTATTTCTTGACTAACCCTAATATGGGTTATAACAGTTTCCCTTAGTTATCTTTCTCTTCTTCTTGCCTTGACCAACCAAGAAGGAGCTCTGGAGTAGAGGAAGGACGACCAAGCTGGTTTGGTAAGTATGGATCACCATCTACCTCGAATTCATGGTGGGAATCCTAAAGCAAGGTTGATTTATTGGTGTTTATCACACAATTCTTCTTTCTAGCCATCTTCTTCATCCAAAACTTGAAGAACGGACCTTGGACAACCACTGGAGCTTCATCCACCATTAAATCTACAAAGCTTGGAGCACTAGATCATATCTAAAGGTGGGTTTTATAACTCTAACCCTTAAGCTTTGCTTTTGCATCCTTCTTTCTTAGAATCGTTGCTTATACTTCTTCTTTAGACACCTTTGTGTGTTCTTGCTAGTATTTCCGTGAAGAACAGCCCCTGTTCTTGAGGTATAAGATGATGACGTTAATTCCTATGTTTATCCAAAAATTAACTTTAGCAAACGGTCTCCAACCTTTGCTCAAACGGTTTCCCAAACCGTTTGGGAGCAAACGGTTTCAAACTGTTTGAATGCAAATGGTTTCAACCAAGAACGCATGGAAGCAAACGGTCCAAGACCGTTTGGGGGCGTTGACCAGGTGTTGACCATTTGGAGGTATGTTGTAAATCATTTAAACTAATTACCTACCAAAAATCATCACGTAATTCCAAGTAAATTACCAATTGAAGGCCCATCAACCATCTAAACCCTAATCGGGTTAATTGCTGATTTCAATAATTGAATTAAGTTGAAGTTTGGGTTGAGTGGCCCAAACGGTTTCAAAACCATTTGGGGATCACCCAAATGGTCTCAAGATCGTTTGGTGATCACCCAAGACCGTTTGGAGGCCTAGGGTTAAGTAGGGTTAACCAATTGAAGGTCCAATGATATCAAGTTGTTGAGCAATTAAGTGCTGATTTGGTGACCAAACCTAGGGTTCAACCCTTAAGTGAATGACTTGGTTTTGGATGACATAATGGGAAAACGGTCTCAAGACCGTTTTGAGGATTTCCAAACGATCCCAAAACCGTTTGGGGGTCACCCAAGACCGTTTGAAGGTCTAGGGTTGACTATGGTTAAGTGGTTGAAGATCTAAATGTAACAAGTTGAAGTACAATTGATTGTTGACTTAGTGATCAATCCAATAAGCTAAACCTTAATTGAGTGAGTTAGTTTTTTTATGTTGACTTGAGAAAACGCTCTCAAGACCATTTGGAGAACATCCAAACGATCCCAAGACCGTTTGGGGTCAGGTCATGACCAAGTTGAATGATGGTTCAATGGTTTCAAAGCAATTAGACTCAAGATGAAACATGTTGAAGGGTGATCGATTCCAAACCCTAATCCAATTGATCCAAGCCCTAATTAATGATCAATTGAGGGTCATTTGAGTGTCGAATCAGTTGAGGGTTGACCTAATAGACTCAATTGATGAGTGTCTAACAATTATATGATCGATTGAGGGGTTCAACATTGGAAACCCTAACTCAATTGAAGAGGTTGGAACACTTTTTGGTCCATGCGGTTTTGAGGTGGTTTGGACCAAACGGTCTCAAGACCGTTTGGGACCAAACGATCCAAAACCGTTTGGTGCACATGCGGTTTCAAAGTCAAACTTTACCAAACGGTCTTCACCTCTACTTTAGCAAACAATCTTGAGTGTGCACTTTACCAAACGGTTTCAAAAGTCAAACTTGACCAAATGGTCTTCAACACCAAACGGTTTCAAGGTCTGTCCAAGACCGTTTGGGGGTTCAGTGTGCAAGACCGTTTGAGGTCTAAAAAGGTTAAGATCGTTTGATTCCTTAGTGGTCAAGATGGTTTAGTGATTGATTAACCTAAACCTCATAGATACCTAAAGTGATTAAGGGACCAAGTAATTAGTTGAGTAATGCATGTTATAATCAATGGTGAACGTTACAAAGGTACCCTTGATGAGATAGAGTGATTAATACTCTTTGAACAAATGAGCCTTAATAATCATAATAGTAATAACATAACCCATGATGTCAATTGTCTTATCTCTATCAAGGGTGATGTAAATATCAACTCATAGAAAGATGAGAGAGGAGACTTCTCATTTGAATGATTAATCAAGTAAAGGACATTCAATATGAATGAATACCTAACTAGGGTATGATCCATGTTAATGAGACCATGAAACCCTAATTTTGATGGTTAATGAATTATAACCCTAATTGAGGGTAATAATGGAAGCATTTCCTAATTCATAATGATGATATGGTAATCCTTAAATTAAAGGTACATTGTTGATCATTCCTTATTAAGGTTAATAGTAAACCTTAATGGTGAGATATTAACGATAACCCTAATCTAGGGAAATGTGATGGTGTGAACAGTAAACCCTAATTTTGGGTTATGCTTTTAAGCATGAAACTCTATGATTGAATCATGAAATGAGGAATCACTATTCCTAATTAAGCTAAGGGATTTAATAACCCTAATTGAATTGAATAAGAAACCCTAACCCTAGAAACCAGCCGTGGTGATGTGACACTGTCGTGGTAATTTGTCTATAGCACGATCGTGGTGGCTTCCCCTTGCACGACCGTGCAAGATAGCACGGTCGTGGTGTTCTATACTTGAATTGGAAATAATTTGTATTGTGCGAATATAGATATAATGTGCATGTTATCAATTGTGTTAGTCATGCAGGTCTTTATCAAGAAGTGATCATAGCCAGGTAAGGGTTATGATGTCATATTCATTGAAAGCACTTTATAAGTTTTGAAAGTAATGATATGCTATGTTGCCTAGTAAGAGGTGACATATGGGATTGATAGGCTGTATGAGCCATGAGAAATATCTGCATTGCCATCAAGTCATCAATATGTTACTTGGTAACAAGTGTTATGATGATCTAAGGGTTTGAACACCCATATTCTTGAATCACAATGGTGAGATGGTTAGGGATTGATATCCCAATGTTAACACGATGTGATATGAACTTGATACAATTAGTACTCTTTCTTTATAGTAATTGTTTTAATGGTTTATGTTTGAAAACATGCCTGATGACTAAAAGAATGCTATAATGTACTTAAATAACCAAGTTTAATGATATCATGTAGAGCCCTGACCATAGATCCATCATTGTCAGAAGTTAAAAATGATGGTGAAACAGGTTTTCCTAATGGAACTCCTGGAGAGCATACTTTTGAGTATGTGGGGGTTATGGACGCGAATATCCTTATGTCCTAATGTGAGAATTGATGTGAGATGTACATTTAATCTCTCAATCCTTCATTATATGTTTATGCCAGGATGATGTATAACTAATCTCTCGATGATGTTGTTAATGCCGCATCGAAGAGTGATAAACAAGAAATCCCTCGATGGCGAAGAGAGTACAACATGCCATTGTAACTCTAATAGCGAAGTTGCCAGAATACCCTGGAAAGCTATTATGGCAGAGACACAAGATGTCCTGCATGTTGTTCCTCACACTGACTGAGGAAGATGAGGTCATAGGAATCCAGATCTTCTGATGACCTATGTATGGTACCGATTGGGATTTAGCAATGGTCGGTTGGAGTATGAGAGGTGTAACTCATCTCCTCAGGGCATAAATATGTTTGAAAATGTAATCAGTCGTATAGTATAATTGCTTAGGTTGAACTACGAGAAACAATGATTGATGATACATCGTTTATAGTGCTTTAGTTGAATAACTACTATACATGTTCTTCATATTCCTTATTGATATATGTTTTGTCATTTAGTCAAGTTATAATTAAAATGTTTGCTTATGAAATATTGTTCTACTTAACTTATACAATGTTTTACCTACTGTTAAATGATTATACTGCTCAATGTTATTCAATTATTGCAATAACAATGCTTCTGGCGGAGAGTTATAACTCTCGTTGGGACAATTATTCAATTGTCTCACCCTCGTGGGATTCAACTTTTTAGGCAGACGCCGAGGACGAAGGAACCCCTTAGTAGGTGAGCAGCAGCAACATCTGGGATAGCAGTGATCCTCAGGTGGAGACATTGTCTGTCAAGTCTTGTAGATAGAGTTTCCTATGTGTCGTCTCTGTACTCTCAGGTCCTAGGGGTCAGTAGATGTTTAATATAGATCTGAGAACTTTTGGCTTAATGCCTCGAGATTTTTATACACTTCTCATGTACAGTTTAACAGGGCAGTTGATGTTTGTAATCCTCGAGATGTGATTTTACAGAGATGTAATGATGGATCAGTTTGTAAATAACTTATCATGTTTCCTTATGAAAGAGTTTTACCGTTTGTAGATCTCTTTACAAAAAGTTTTAATTTTTAGTGATTTTCAATAATTTCGCTGCTAATTAATCGCTTCCGCATTAGTTAATCCTATTTTCATGATTCGGTCATCACAATTTAGTGGTATCAGAGCTCTAGGTTCGTTGAGTCTACAGAGACATAAGACTTAGGTTATTGAGTCTGTTCCAGTGTCTTCCAGTATATCTAATAGTATCTTCTGCTCATTTAGGAGGAGAAGATAAAACTAAAGATGACTGGAGCACACGAGGAACACGTAGCAGAGAGTAGTGTCGTTGCACCCAGAGGAGGTGCAAGAAACCCAGAAAGAAAAGAACATGTGCCTAAACCACCCTAGTTCAATCCAACTAACATGGAGAACCCAGCCGTTCAAGCCATGGTTGGGCAGTTTATGACTGTCATGACACATATGACTGATAGGATGCCTATACCTGCACCTAGGGCACCTACCCATCCTAAAGGACAAGGAGCCGACAAGATGTTTGAACGACTTTGCCGAGTTGGAGCCACAGAGTATGCTGGAACAGCTGACCCAGCAGATGTTGACTTGTGGTTAACTGAACTAGAGAAGGCCTTTAGAATCCTGAACATCCCAGAAGCTGAGAAGGTTAGACATGTTGTGTATCTTCTCAAGGGGAGTGTTGGTCATTGGTGGACCATGGAAGAATAGAAGAGGCCTGGTGTGGAGATTGCATGGGAAGTTTTCCGATGGGAATTTATCAACAGATATTTCCCTAAGACGTTTCTGGACGAGAAAATCTCTCAATTTGAGAGGTTAAGACAAGGTCCAATGAACATTAGTGAGTACGAGGCTAAGTTCATGGAGATTTTTCGGTTCTGTCTGCACATGGCGACCACATATGAAGAAAGGATTAGGCATTTTGAGAAAGGGTTAAACGCTGAGTTGACTACTCCTGTGTCTGCTCTGGAGAACGGGGAAAGGTTTTCTACCTTTTTGGAATCTGTCAGAAGGGTAGAGAGGTCTGTGGCAGAAAAGAGACAGACCAAGAGCAAGAATATGTATCCCCGGTTCCAAGGATCTTCATCTAAAGGTTTCAAGAAACCTAGGTTTTATGTACCTACACCACCACCTAGATTCGGTACCCAGACGCAGTGGACGTCAAATAGGGGTAGAGGATGAAGATTATCTTTAGGAGCTCATAGCTCAGCATCTATGTCAGTTATAGGACCACCCAGACCACAACAACTGAATAGAGTTGTTACATATGTGGAAAGGTGGGACATATGATGAAGGATTGCAGAGCCAGAGAAGTGAGTGTAACTCAACCTCAAAGGCAGAGTCAGCAAGGATCCCAAAGGTGAAAGTTTCCAGGTAACACTAGAGGATGTGGACAAGCATCCCAAGTTGGATCATCGACACCTAGTCATCAAGCACTGAATCAACCACAGGCGACGACAAAGTTTTACGCGATGAATCCACCTGATGCAGTAATCAACCCTCGGGTTGTGGCAGGTCAGATGGAGTTGTTCAATTCTGATATGTCTACATCTTGTGTTGTATCTATTTTGATTGATCTGGGTGCTACGCACTCCTTTATCACTCGAAGAGTTATTCTTGACTACAACCTGACTACAAGACATAGAACAGATAGTTTGTTGTTAGAAACTCCATTGATGGGATCTGTTGTGTTGCAGGAGATATGTTCTCCCTGCATCCTCTTCTTTTCTTATCATCGCATTCAAGTGGATCTTATACCACTTGAGATGCATGGGTTCGATGTAATCTTTGGGATGGATACCTTAGAAAGGTATAAGGTTGTTTTGGATTGTGAGTCCAAGCAAGCTATGTTCACTGACGATAGTGACACATGGATCTTTCAAGGAGAGAGAAAGATTCTACCAACTTGTCTTGTGTCAGCTATGGTTGCTGAGAAGATGTTGAGGCAAGGATGTTATGCATTCTTGGCCCATTTGATAGATACTACCATGGAGAGTCCTAATCCTACGAAAGTTCCGATAGTCAGGGAATTTGAAGATATATTTCCTGAAGAACTTCCAGGTGTACCACCGCCACGGGAGATTGATTTTGAGATTAATCTAATCCTGGATACGCAACCTATAGTACAATCACCGTATAGGATGGCGCCTGCTGAGATGGAAGAACTCAAGAAACAACTGCAAGAGTAGCTTGAGAAGGGTTTCATCCGACTGAGCACTTCACCCTGGGGTGCTATGGTCCTCTTTGTTAAAAAGAAAGATGGGTCAATGCGGTTGTGCATTGATTATAGACAGTTAAATAAAGTAACAATAAAGAATAAGTAGCCTCTGTAGAGGATTGATGATCTCTTTGATCAGTTGTGTGGTGCAACCATCTTCTCAAAGATAGATTTGAGGTCTGGATATCACCAGTTACGTATTAAGGATGGTGACGTACCAAAGTCTACCTTTAGGACAAGGTATGGTCACTATGAGTTCACAGTTATGTCGTTTGGACTAACTAATGCACCGACTACATTTATGGAACTCATGAATAGAATCTTATGACCTTTTCTTGATCAGTGTGTTGTTGTCTTCATAGATGACATTCTGATCTATAGTAGAGATGTTTAGCAGCATGAGCAGCATCTTCGTCAGACTCTAACTTTTCTAAGAGAACATAAGTTATATGCTAAGTTTAGCAAGTGTGAGTTCTGGTTACCAGAAGTATCTTTCCTTGGACACGTAATATCTGCCTCAGGTATTCGTGTTGACCCTAAAAAGGTAGAATCTGTCCTGCAATGGGAACAACTGAAGACACCGACAGAGATCTGTAGTTTCTTAGGGTTGGTAGGCTATTACCGGAGGTTCATTAAGAATTTTAGTTCTATAGCTTTACCCTTGACTAAGTTGACCAGGAAGGATGTTCCTTTTGTTTCGAGTGATAAGTGTCAACAATCGTTTCAGTTGTTGAAGGAAAGGTTGACAAGTGCACTTGTGCTTGTGTTACCTGAGCAAGGGAAAGGATATATAGTTTTCTGTGATGCTTCTAAGAATGGATTTGGATGTGTGTTGATGTAGGATAAACAAGTGATTTCTTTTGCTTCTGGACGGCTTAAGAAACACGAGGAGAATTATCCGACACACGATCTAGAGCTAGTTGTAGTAGTTCATGCCTTGAAGATCTGGAGACATTATCTTTATGGAGAGACATTCCAGATTTTCATAGACCATAAGAACCTTAAGTATATCTTTTCTCAGCATGAGCTTAACATGAGGCAACGCCGCTGGATGGAGTTAATCAAGGACTACGATTGCAGAATTGATTATCATCCAGGGAAGGCCAATGTCGTTGCGGATGCTTTGAGTAGGAAATCAGCAACACCAGCCCTAGATAAAGCACAGCTGAATTCCTTAGTGTGATCAAGGAGAGATATGCTTATCTCCTTAAGGCAAGACAATGTACAGTTAAAAGTATCATTGTTAGTTGGGTTGTTAGCTGAGATGCACATAAAACCTACTCTGAGACAGCAGATCAAGGAGGCACAACAAGTTGATGTTGCAGTTCAATTGATTAGATCGAAGTATGATAGTGAGAAACGAGATGGTTTCCATGACTCAGATGACCAAGTAGCCTGCTATCATGGTAGGATGATAGTGCCTGATGTGGATAACTTGAGAAAGTTAGTCCTGGAAGAATCTCATTCTTCAATGTATGCTATGCATCCAGGAAGCACCAAGATGTATCGAAACCTGAAAGATATGTATTGGTGGCCCGGTTTGAAGAAAGACGTTGCTGAGTTCGTTATGCGGTGTCCTGTGTATCAGCAAGTTAAAGCTGAACACCAAAAGCCTGTAGGAACAATGCAACCTTTTCCCATACCACAGTGGAAGTGGGATCATGTAACCATGGACTTTGTGGTTGGTCTACTCAGGACAGCCAAAGGACATGATTCCATCTGGGTAATAGTTGATAGGTTGACAAAGACAGCACATTTCCTACCTGTCAAAACAACCTATTCTGCTGAGAAGCTGGCACAGTTATATGTCAATGAGATAGTGCGGCTGCATGGAGTCCCAGTTACCATTGTTTCTAACAGAGGTCCCCAGTTTACGAGTCATTTTTGGGAACGACTTCATAAAGCTTTAGGCACACAGTTAAGGTTTAGTACATCCTTTCATCCTCAGACTGATGGACAGTCAGAAAGGACTATACAGACTTTGGAGGACTTGCTTAGAGCATGTGTTCTTCAGTTTATAGGGAGTTGGGATCTGCACCTAAGCTTGATAGAGTTTGCCTACAATAACAGCTATCAACATAGCATTGACATGGCACCTTATGAAGCTTTGTATGGTAGACATTGTAGATCTCCTATATGTTGGTATGAAACTGGTGAATATCAACTTTTAGGTCTTGATCTTGTCCAGCAGACCACTGAGAAGATTAAAGTAATATAACAACAGATAAAGACTGTACAAGATAGGCAGAAATCTTACACTGATAAGCGTCGTAGACCTTTAGAATTCCTGGTTGGAGACAGAGTGTACCTCAAGGTCTCGCCTTGGAAGGGAGTTCTTAGATTTGGAAGGAAAGGAAAATTATCTCCTAGGTTTAGGGGGCCTTATCCAATCATTGAACGGATTGGGAAGGTAGCTTATAAACTAGAGTTACCACCAGAGCTACAAAGGTTACACCCTGTGTTCCAAATTTCCATGCTTAGGAAATGTCACCCTGATACAAAATCAGTTCTGCAACCTATGGAAGTAGAATTGAATGATGATGTATCTTATGAAGAAGGACCTGTGTCAATCCTTGACAAGAGAATTAAAAAGCTGAAAAAGAAAGATATAAGTCTTGTGAAAGTCCTCTGGAATCATCGTGGTATTGAAGAAGCCACGTGGGAACTAGAGGAAGAGATGAGAAGGAAATACCCTGCACTTTTCTCTTAATATGTTTCGTTGATTTCGGGGATGAAATCCTTGTAAGGGGTGGATAATTTGTAACATCCCTGACCTGGGTTATGTACTAACCCTAGGTGTTTTGCTTAACTAAGTGATTAGATTCTTGTGATTATCCTTTGAGATGTAATTAAGGCTCTTGAGCAACCTATATTTCTATTTCAGTCCTTTTTTAACAATGCTGCAACAGTGTTTTGTTAATTTTGAACTAAAGTGCAAATTACCCAATTAGAGGGGTTAACTTGCAAATTGCACATGTTAAAATGTTCCTCTGATAATGAGACTTCATAAGAATAAATATGATGTAGTGGTATGGTTTCCACAAGCTTGAGCACTAAGATATAGCTTGTAGAGCAATCCTTGTGCTTTAAAACCTAGTTTTGGTGTAAAGTGCAATTTACCCAAAACATAGGGTGCAACATGTAAAATATATCCTCTAGAGTATCTCTTATGACTCTTGGCATCAATTAGAGTAAATAAAATGAGGAGGGCGCCTCATTTGAATGATCAAGAAGGAAAGATAATCTTGATATTTAAATAATCAAGATTTAAGCACATTGCCTTGTATATATACAACTTATATGATGTTTTCCTTTAAACCTTAGATAATAGAGGAGTTTTGCATGAAGAAAGAAGGTGGAAACATGTCTATAGAATGGAGGAAGACTTAGTGGGTTTTAGTTGGGAAATAAAAGGAGATAATCCTCTTCTTTTCACTTTCCTTGAAAATACCCATAAATATATAAAGCATCCTTAACAACAAAGTAAGGGATCGTTTCCCTTAGTTCCCTTTCTCATCTTCTTGCCTTGACCGACCAAGAAGGAGCTCTGGAGCAGAGGAAGGACGACCAAGCTGGTTTGGTAAGTATGGATCACCATCTACCTCGAATTCATGGTGGGAATCCTAAAGCAAGGTTGATTTATTGGTTTTTTCACACAATTCTTCTTTCTAGCCATCTTCTTCATCCAAAACTTGAAGAACGGACCTTGGGAAACCACTGGAGATTCATCCACCATTAAAGATACGAAGCTTGGAGCTATATATCAGATCTAAAGGCGGGTTTTATAACTCTAACCCTTAAGCTTTGCTTTTGCATCCTTCTTTCTTAGAATTGTTGCTTATACTTCTTCTTTAGACACCTTTGTGTGTTCTTGCTAGTATTTCTGTGAAGAACAGCCCCTGTTCTTGAGGTAGAATATGATGACGTTAATTCCTATGTTTATCCAAAAATTTACTTTAGCAAACGGTCTCCAACCTTTGCTCAAACGGTTTCCCAAACCATTTGGGAGCAAACGGTTTCAACCCGTTTGAATGCAAACAGTTTCAACCAAGAACGCATGGAAGCAAATGGTCCAAGACCGTTTGGGGGCGTTGACCATTTGGAGGTCTGTTGTAAATCATTTAAACTAATTACCTACCAAAAATCATCAAGTAATTCCAAGTAAATTACCAATTGAAGGCCCATCAACCATCTAAACCCTAATCGGGTTAATTGCTTATTTCAATAATTGAATTAAGTTGAAGTTTGGGTTGAGTGGCCCAAACAGTTTCAAAATCATTTGGGGATCACCCAACGGTCTCAATACCGTTTGGTGATCACCCAAGACTATTTGGAGGCCTAGGGTTAAGTAGGGTTAACCAGTTGAAGGTCCAAAGATATCAAGTTGTTGAGCAATTAAGTGCTGATTTGGTGACCAAACCTAGGGTTCAACCCTTAAGTGAATGACTTGGTTTTGGATGACATAATGGGAAAACGGTCTCAAGACCGTTTGGAGGATGTCCAAACGATCCCAAGACTTTTTGGGGGTCACCCAAGACCGTTTGGAGGTCTAGGGTTGACTATGGTTAAGTGGTTGAAGATCTAAATGTAACAAGTTGAAGTACAATTGATTATTGACTTAGTGATCAATCCAATAAGCTAAACCTTAATTGAGTGAGTTAGTTTTTGATGTTGACTTGAGAAAACGGTCTCAAGACCGTTTGGAGAACATCCAAATGATCCCAAGACCATTTGGGGTCAGGTCATGACCAAGTTGAATGATGGTTCAATGGTTTCAAATCAATTAGACTCATGATGAAACATGTTGAAGGGTGATCGATTCCAAACCCTAATCCAATTTATCCAAGCCCTAATTAATGATCAATTGAGGGTCATTTGAGTGTCAAATCAGTTGAGGGTTGACCTAATAGACTCAATTGATGAGTGTCTAACAAGTATATGATCGATTGAGGGGTTCAACATTGGAAACCCTAACTCAATTGAAGAGGTTGGAACACTTTTTGGTCCATGCGGTTTTGAGGTGGTTTGGACCAAACGGTCTCAAGACCGTTTGGGTCCAAATGGTCTCAAGACCGTTTGGGACCAAACGATCCCAAACCGTTTGGTGCTCATGCGGTTTCAAAGTCAAACTTGACCAAACGGTCTTCACCTCTACTTTAGCAAACGATCTTGAGTGTGCACTTTACCAAACGGTTTCAAAAGTCAAACTTGACCAAACGGTCTTCAACACCAAACGGTTCCAAGATCTGTCCACGACTGTTTGGGGGTTTAGTGTGCAAGACCGTTTGAGGTCTAAAAAGGTTAAGATCGTTTGATGCCTTAGTGGTCAAGATGATTTAGTGATTAATTAACCTAAACCTCATAGATACCTAAAGTGATTAAGGGACCAAGTAATTAGTTGAGTAATGCATGTTATAATCAATGGTGAACGTTACAAAGGTACCCTTGATGAGATAGAGTGATTAATACTCTTTGAACAAATGAGCCTTAATAATCATAATAGTAATAACATAACCCATGATGTCAATTGTCTTAGCTCTATTAAGGTTGATGTAAATATCAACTCATAGAAAGATGAGAGAGGAGACTTCTCATTTGAATGATTAATCAAGTAAAGGACATTCAACATGAATGAATACCTAACTAGGGTATGATCCATGTTAATGAGATCATGAAACCCTAATTATGATGGTTAATGAATTATAACCCTAATTGAGGGTAATAATGGAAGCATTTCCTAATTCATAATGATGATATGGTAATCCTTAAATTAAAGGTACCTTGTTGATCATTCCTTATTAAGGTAAATAGTAAACCCTAATTGTGAGATATTAACGATAACCCTAATCTAGGGAAATGTGATGGTGTGAACAGTAAACCCTAATTCTGGGTTATGCTTTTAAGCATGAAACTCTATGATTGAATCATGAAATGAGGAATCACTATTCCTAATTAAGCTAAGGGATTTAATAACCCTAATTGAATTGAATAAGAAACCCTAACCCTAGAAACCAGTCGTGGTGATGTGACACGGTCGTGGTAATTTGTCTGTAGCACGACCGTGCTAGGTAGCACGGCTGTGGTGGCTTCCCCTTGCACGACCGTGTAAGATAGCACGGCCGTGGTGTTCTATACTTGAATTTGAAATAATTTGTATTGTGCTAATATAGATATAATGTGCATGTTATCAATTATGTTAGTCATGCAGGTCTTTATCAAGAAGTGATCATAGCCAGGTAAGGGTTATGATGTCATATTCATTGAAAGCACTTTATAAGTTTTGAAAGTAATGATATGCTATGTTGCCTAGTAAGAGGTGACATATGAGATTGATAGGCTGTATGAGCCATGAGAAATATCTGCATTGCCATCAAGTCATCAATATGTTACTTGGTAACAAGTGTTATGATGATCTAAGGGTTTGAACACCCATATTCTTGAATCACAATGGTGAGATGGTTAGGGATTGATATCCCAATGTTACCAAGATGTGATATGAACTTGATACAATTAGTACTCTTTCTTTATAGTAATTGTTTTAATGGTTTATGTTTGAAAACATGCCTGATGACTACAAGAATGATATAATGTACTTAAATAACCAAGTTTAATGATATCATGTGGACCATAGATCCATCATTGTCAGAAGTTAAAAATGATGGTGAAATAGGTTTTCCTAAGGGAACTCCTGGAGAGCATACTTTTGAGTATGTGGGGGTTATGGACGAGAATATCCTTACGTCCTAATGTGGGAATTGATGTGAGATGTACATTTAATCTCTCAATCCTTCATTATATGTTTATGTCGGGATGATGTATAACTAATCTCCCGATGATGTTGTTAATGCCACATTGAAGAGTGATAAACAAGAAATCCCTCGATGGCGAAGAGAGTACAGCATGCCATTGTAACTCTAATAGCAAAGTTGCCAGAATACCCTAGAAAGCTATTATGGCAGAGACACAATATGTCCTACATGTTGTTCCTCACACTGACTGAGGAAGATGAGGTCATAGGAATCCGGATCTGCTGATGACCTATGTATGGTACCGATTGTGATTTAGCAATGGTCAATTGGAGTATGAGAGGTGTAACTCATCTTCTCAGGGCATAAATATGTTTGAAAAATGTAATCAGTCGTATAGCATAATTTCTTAGGTTGAACTACGAGAAACAATGATTGATGATACATTTTTTATAGTGTTTTAGTTGAATAACTAGTATACATGTTCTTCATATTCCTTATTGATATATGTCTTGTCATTCAATCAAGTTATAATTAAAATGATTGCTTATGAAATATTGTTCTACTTAACTTATACAATGTTTTACCTGCTGTTAAATGATTATACTTCTCAATGTTATTCCATTATTGCAATAACAATGCTTCTGGTGGAGAGTTATAACTCTCGCTGGGACAATTATTCAATGTCTCACCCCCGTGGGATTCAACTTTTTAGACAGACGCCGAGGACGAAGGAACCCCTCAGTGGGTGAGCAGCAACAACAACAGCAGCAACATCCGGGACAACAGTGATCCTCAGGTGGAGACACTGTCTGTCAAGTCTTGTAGATAGAATGTCCTATGTGTCGTCTCTGTACTCTCAGATCCTAGGGGTCAATAGATGTTTAATATAGATCTGAAAATTTTTGGTTTAATGCCTCGATATTTTTATGCACTGCTCATGTACAATTTAAGAGGACAGTTGATGTTTATAATCCTCGAGATGTGATTTTATAGAGATGTAATGATGGATCAGTTTGTAAATAACTTATCATGTTTCCTTATGAAAGAGTTTTACCATTTGTAGATCTCTTTACAAAAAGTTTTAATTTTTAGTGATTTCAATAATTCCGCTGCTAATTAATCGCTTCCGCATTAGTTAATCCTGTTTTCGCGATTCGGTCGTCACAGAACTAGTGACAAGACATATATGTATTCAATCAACTTATCTTAGGCCTTAACATGGATATAATACTAGTATATTACAAAAATTGAGTTAGTAATATAAAGGATCACACTTAGAGAACATACAAATTACATAGTTCAAACAATTATTCCTATTGAGGGACTCTTTGATCTTGAACTAGTGACGAGACATATATGTATTCAATCAACTTATCTTAGGCCTTGACATGGATATAATACTAGTATATTACAAAAATTGAGTTAGTAATATAAAGGATCACGCATAGAGAACATACAAATTACATAGTTCAAACAAGATTGTATTGCGTGTGGTTTTGTCACAACAAATGATTCTTGTTTACTATGAGGCATAATAGTTAAATGAGAAGATGGAGTTTTTGTTAGACAAAATATCATAGAGTTGGTAGAATTTATATACTATTTCGGTCTAGATATTTTGCAGGTTCATATAGAAAACAGAGGCCATAAATCTATAATATGTTTAATAAGACGTTCGACAAGTTAGTTCAAGGGAGGCATTGCTACATATGGGAAACATACAAATAGTTTTCTGTTCAAGGCATATAAATTTAGGATTGATACATGGAACTCTATCAACAAGGCCAATATGATATATATACTACATCCTCTCTCGGTATATAGGACATGCCAAGATAGCATATACAACAATTGGTATATTTGTCCAAAACCTTAGGAGTGTGTGTGATATGCGCAACAAAAACGTGTGCACACTCCAAACATGAATGCAATGCTAACCAAATTGGTAGACAAATCATGCAGAGTAATGAATACTTTAGCCAAAAGTAATCACAAAACACGGGAACTTCAGCTCTGCTGGATGTAGGGTACAAATGCAGCTGATACACTACACATGTGGCCGTCCACACTCGATGCACCAATCCAACAGCATGACATCACCACTTGGATGTAGTTATCTGACGGGAATAAATGTTAGGAAGCAGCCAATGAAGAAGGGCATCACGCAACAAACTGAGCAAAAGGCTAAACACCCGAAAAGCTAAAGCTACCTTTCCCACAAGGAAACAACCGAAGCAGGTATTAATGAATTTACCTACCTTACCTTTTCCCCTACACGTGGCCTCAACACTGAAAAAAAGCCCACAAACCAATGGAGAAGCACATGCCGTATGTGGACAGGAGGTGCAACACCGGCGCCCTATCTCTCCATGATCCTCTGATCCTTGCTCTGAGCAGTGCTGGTGTGATAAATACATGTTCTCTCGTCTCACCTTAAATACTGGTGGCAGATAGGGTGAGGATGTGTGGCTGCTGAGGTAACAATGGGAAAGCGAAAGGCGGAGTTTGGTGTGGAGATAGTTGTGTCATGTGAGTTTGGGTTGTCTTTTCTGCTGTGCAGAAGCGCCTAGTATAAGGGTAAAACAGTGTGTAGACACATATCCCAGTTAATTCATCCATGTCATAGTGTAAGGGTTCGCCAACTTATGAACTCTTCCAGTATATTGTACTTCGCGTCTTGCGGGCTCTCCTTTTGTATTGTTCTGTAGCAGTTGGCTCATGCCAGCTGCTTCGTTGTTTCAGTTTGTTTCTTTCAGACAATACAAAAAAGAGGAGCTCTCCCGGGTCACTGCCTTTAAAAGGCCGCATTCCAGTTTGCCATTTGATAAGGCATTCCATGTTTGGGTGCAAGAACTGGTAACGAAGAGGCAAAAACAAGTACATCAGGAATTGGCTGATGGGCTGGTACAATCTTTGTCAAATGCAGGCAAAGGGCCAGAAAAATTTTCACTAGTCCCACACCATGGGGCCTAGGATGCAGAAACAACCGAGCCTTGACTTTGAAGTCCAAATTGGGGGAACGAGCCATCTGTGGTTGGGTAATATTTCACAGATTTAAAAACTATATACAAAGTGGATGTTTGTGCAGTTACTGATTGTTGATACATCTCTAATCTTCGATAGCAGTTAAAATAACTCTACATTGGATGAGTAAAAGCTAATTGCTAGGGAAACAAGAGTAATGCCACAAACTGTGGCAGCAGTTCAACACCAGAAAGGGGAAGAGGAATCTCTAAGGTCGGGGTTTAAGAACAGGAAAGATTTTATTACATCTAGAAATAGTCCGGGGTTAGCCTCTCTAAGCGCATACTACAATATGAGACAACAAACCATCCATGGTCGGACCACACTTGGCAAAGTCCAAATACCACACCATATAAATAATGGAGGTCACATCTTCAAGCTGTGATTGCAGTTGTAATTACACCAAGGGGATGAGTGTATAGGGCATCTTTTGATAGTGTGCAAAACCTTTGAATTTATTACAGTATGTTGTGTGAATCCCGGTGACCTGATTCAGTAGGTAATGGATGAAAGGAGAGTTAAGCATATAGTCATATAGGAGCACTTAGAATAACTGGACATAGGATTCTTGTTGCTGACTATTTAAATCATAACCGAGTACAACTATTGAGAACTGTTTGTTTTGTGGGAGATCAAGACAATTAACTCCAACACGAAAGTAGTCAGTATCATTCACCAACTGCGATCCCTCCAGAGGGCTTTAATAGTTTAATTGTCTCTGTATCAGGACTTGTTTGGTTCCGTATCATTGGAGTGAAAAAATGAAAATTTGGATCGCACCGTTTTTCTGTTAAAGACAAATAAACAATTTCTTCTCATTTTCAGGTGCTTAGTATGATTGTATGAATAGTTTCGATGAAACTAAATAAGACATTGATAAGAATACAAAATATTGTTCTGTAAATATTGCATTTGCAAAATTGTACGTCAGTCACTCACTGCCACGGAGAATATCCTTATGGTAAATTACTGCCATGTGCTCTTGGCATCATTTCAGGGGCCCGGGAGGAAGGCATGTGCCCTACCCGTCCTATTAGAAATACGCATAAATTCGTATAAGAGACGGTTATACTGGTAGATATACACTGTGCATGCACTACCCCAATTGCTGTGTCAGCTTTCTAATTAGCTGGTGCCCTCCCTGACAGCATTTTTGGCCCCACTACTGGTCAGGGGAGGGGAGTACATGCCCGGCTATCATTTTCACCGTGCAGTCCCCCTACATCCATCAGGCTAAGAATAACTAACCAAGAGGCAAAAATTGGAGCCGCAGAACCAACAGAGCCTTAACCATGAAGTACAAACTGGGGAAACAAACCATCAGCGGGCAGGCAATATTTTGAAACTTAAAATACAAACTCTGTAAAAAACATTTTTATAGTGTGATGTTAATATGTATCTTCTAGCTATGAAAGCAGTTGTTATAGCATTTCATGGATAAGGGTAGAAGCTTCTGACAGTATGCAAATCCTTTGAATCAATGACTAATTGTTTTATGAAACCTAGCAGATTGATGCTGACGGTAATTTATCCATGGAGACGTGACGGAATGGGCACTTAGAACAGAAGGATATAAGATTCTTCTTGCTGATTTATCTGATTCCATCAACGTGCACTTCTTGAGAACCGTTCATGACTGGGGAGATTAGAAGATCAAGACAATCAACTCCACCATGAGTCTCGTCAATTTCATCCAATAACAAATTCAGCCGACTGCAATCTCCGGGAAGGGCATTCAGTCTTTGAATATCAAATTGCACGCAAATTGTTATAGATACATATGGACTGACCACATACATAGCAACATATTTTCATCACCTGGAATGAAAAATGGAATCTCAAGGTCAAGTTTTGAATAAGTGAGAGTTCGTTGCAACTGGAAAGAGGCCAGGGAAAGTCTTTTCCAGTGTATAGTACAAATCGAGATAACAAACCATCTGCGTCCGGACCACACCTTACAAAGTGCAAAAATCTAACTATAGAAAAACGAATTTTACACCGTGCTTATATATATATATATATATAAAAAGCTGTCATTGGATGATTGTACAACGAAGGTAGCTTTTTATAGTGTGAAGACTTTTGGATTTGTGACAGATTGTTGTATGAACGCCACTGGCCTGATGGTGATGGCCATTGGTGAATGGAAACGCGATAACCAGGGCACTTGGAATGTTTGGATTTGAGATTTTCCTTATTAGTTCTACTGATCAATCTAATTTCGGTAAACTGCACTTATTTAGAAGCTTTCAAATAGCGGGATATCAAGATAAAATCAATTCCAATACTAACCTGTCGGTATCATCCGCCAATAGCAGACAGCAATCTCAAAGGAACACATTCAGTGTCACTACTTTAAAGAGCATGCTGATTTCTAGAAGAACAATAGTGACCGGCCACAACACTTGTCAACATGCTTTCAACTCCTTAAAGGAAAAATGGAATCTTTAGGGGGAGTACAAAACTGAAATCTTCATTAATTCTAGAAAGAGGCAGGGAGTAACCTTTATCAGTATATAGTAACAAGCATACGCTGGATTTCAACTCAACACAAACATTAATGGACCACCCACACGGTAAGGTCACATTTCTAACAGTTGGCAATGATGTCTAATAGAGCAATGTGATTACAGAAGTGGGATGCCTTCTAATTAAATTGGCAAGTCAGGGGGAGAACGGCGAGATATGCTTTCCAATTATGGGTTTGCATCATTTGGTCGATAACATAATTTGCCATGCACGCGTCAAGGCTGTGAGGAGTTTGTTCCTCTTGATTGTTCTCTTCTATTATTAGCACCTAATCAATTGCATTTCGGATCTACGTTCCTTGTCGGTAACATCATCACTCCGTAACATAAATGTGCTTAATGCTAGGGTTTTCCAATGAATTATGCCCTCCAATACAGCCTGCTAACAAAACGAAAAATCGATTTGTGGTAGATTTGAATCACGGTTTGCTTAACTGCCCGCCTCTTTGCCGGATCCCGAACTCGGTTTCGGCTTTCAACTGATTTAGGGACCTTTTTTAAACGACCAAGCCATTAAAATTGGAAGAATGAGCAAAAGCTACCTGACGCACCTAAATAATCTGATGCGCGTTACCTCCACCACTCCTTGAGATGCACACGGCCCAGATGTTTCGGGTACAGCAACCGAAACAACATTCAGTACAGCAAATTTAATCCTTGCTACTACTCGTAAATCGTAATAGCAAACTCGGGTGGCAGGAATCCAACCAGCATATTCCTGAGTATGGATTAGAATTTGACGCTAGGGTCACTTCTTACACTGGAATCCACATTCATTAAAAAGAATGAACAACCCTCTTGGCCTCGTCTCCTGCTCGCGTGCTCTGGGGGCTTGAGGGAGATTGTTCCGGCACCACCGCTCTTCCCACACGCTCTCTTGGAATCTTCTCCACCTTACCCCTCGTTTTTTCCACATGTCAATAACAATATCTTTCCATGAGCGATGTTTCCCTTTTGTTTAACTTGTTGGGACTTTGACCCTGTTTGGTTCGAGATTAGATCTGGATTGGGACTTGTCCGTTTGTGCCACCTCGGCTTAACCCGGTCTGGGTTGAAGTTTGAGGTTGTCTGGTTCTCACGCTTGAAAAGGACCCGGTGCGGGGTTCCATAGTCCCATAAATCGGATCAACTCAGTCCAACTTCGAGAGGGATTGTAAATCCTAGCCTGAGTTAGGCATTGTCATATGTGCGAGGAGCAATTGTTCTCGGTCTGTCTTCCTAGTCTTCCTGACACTCCTCCCCATTGCCCTTGCGGCCCTCCTCCCCACTATGTCGCACGACTATTGTCGTCCCCACATTGTCATGCCTTCTCTTCAACAGTCAGAAGGTTGCAGTGCTGCTCAGTAGACATGTCCTGTGCAGTGGCTCTTCTCTTGTAGGTCGGTGTCAGTAGGCCTCTTTGATCGTCGTTGAGAACTACTCCAAACCCATCCTCGTTGCCAACAGTTGCCCCGTCATGGCCACAGGTATAGCTGGTACATGACATTGTCCTAGGTAAGCCCTACTCATACCTTATCTCATTGATCGTCACCCCCTTTTGACCACCGTGGATTGCATAGGAATACATGGCGGCCAAACCCCTAGCTCAAGCAAGTTGTTGGAGACCGGCTATAAAATGGTGGGCATTGTTGCGGACCTCACCACTGTCCACTTCCCATTCCCCCTGATCCTGCAAATCATAGTTCAATCTGTCAGCACTAATCAAAGTGGTTTGAAAGAGTTATTGATTTTGTATCTGGGTACTTTTCCCCTTCTTACCTCTTCCAATACCTCTCACGTTTGTCATCTATTTCAATTACGATATGGATTTCTTACCCCCTTTCTAGTTTGATCTCGTGGTTGTTGATTGTATTCACCAAACAGGTACTTCCCCTCTATCAAGGTAGAATCATTTCTGTTGTTTGGACCTTAGTTTGCAGTGTTGTGATCATAGTTTCTCTTTTCATCCATGTAACGGGGGTGCTCTCTTGTGAGTTGCAATTGTGTCAATTATTTTCCCTGAACCAAGCACTATTGTCATTCGTCGTTGTGTGGGGTTGTTGTTATCACAACACCATGAATATGTTGTTCAATTCGGTCGAATATTACAATTGAATCATTTAGAATGTTATGGTTACACTTTTACATTGAGGCTATTGTTATCACTTATTACTTGTGCTTAAATGTTATGCTTGTTACAAACTTGGGTAAGTAGTTTGACCGTAGGAAACATCTTGCCAATCAATAATATCCAATACATTTTTAGTGCACACGTACTAATACTAATAAATTTTCAGTTGTTATGGGTTGTTGACTTTGGCCACATTTTGTATGAAGGCTAGATTAAGCTTGTTGGATTCCATTTAGGTTGTCCATTAATATGTTTTATGTTTCTACACATATGTTTTCCCGATCTAAACACCTCATATTCAACTGCCAAATTGTTGATGTGGACTTAAACACTTCAACTACTTGTCACGTTTTATGTTTCTGCACATGTGTTTTTTTGTACTAGGTTACACTATCACAATTCTTTTGAATTGTTTCCTAGTATGATAGGTATGTTTTTATGTATTTGGTATTCCTTATCCTAAGCACAGTATCCATGTTCACTATATGTCTTGTTGAACTACACATTAACATGTTAGTTAAACACATCAAAAGTCGGTAAATCCTTGAAGGAGGAAGACTTGTTACAAGAGTGGGTAAGTCCTTGGAGAAGGCTGAAGACTCATTGTAAAAGTGGGTAAGTCCTTGCTAAGATAGAAGACTCTTCATCATGGATGGGTAAGTCCTTTTGTAAGCTTAATCGCTCCCTTGTCCTTAAAGGGAAGGCTAGGTATCCTTACCCTGGAGAAGGAAGTTCAATGTTGTAACTCTTATAATGAAATATAAAGAGTGAGATATGGTTGAAAATCCTAGAGGTTGAGTTCTCTATGTAGTGGATGTACATCTTCTTGTTTGGAGGTTGGAACCACTATACATAGTGTGTGTTACTTGTGCTTGTTCAATATCTCTCTCCCCTACTATGTATGTTTAGTTACACTTAAATTTCATACAAACAACCTTATCTTATGAAATACATTGAATGTCTACTGAATTTGATTTAAGTTTTTATAGCTCTATTCACTCCCCCTAGAGCCCATCATTGATCCAACATCCCTTGTATCCATATTTCTCTATAATCATGTATGACATAGATAGAACTTGACTTATCTCTCTTAGCATTCACTACTAGATCGACTATGAAAATGTTATTTACCCATAAAGGTAACTCGTGTAGATACATGCATTGGTCCCTCTGCATGCTAGTTTCTTTCAATTCTCTATTGAATGTTCCATATATATCCTTTTGAAGGGACTTAATTTGACTTATTGTTCTTTATTATATGCTTGTTTTCTTTTTAAAAAATTGTCTCATTCCTTTCCTTAGTATCAAAAATGAAGTTCTAAAGATTGTGTTACAATCTTCTTTCTCCGTCGATTTCTTCAAAATTTTTACGATCTTTTGGATAAGCTAGTAATAGTGACGAAACTAGTTTCATTGGGAGGCTTCAATGATCTACATATCTTTGTACTAAATGGGAAATCTATTATTATATGTAAACTTTTTCTACATGATAATCACACCTGTCAGACCTGGCAATATCCTCATTTGTCTAACATAACATAGTTGATTAATTAAAAGACAATTGTACTGTAATAACCATGAAAAGCACTTAATTTCTAGGGAAACTATTATTTCCATTTTATCTCCCATTTACCATCCATAATGCTCTTGTAATGTTTAGTAATATCCATCCTCCCCATACACAGGTTTTGGTGCTTTCATGCTCATGCTATCATTCATTATTTTATCAGTAAACTAGCTCTTTAGAAATTCATGATCCCATTTACCATCGTCTGTCACCACATTGGACACCAAAATATTTCGAATCTTAGATGGAATGACTTTGTGAGGTAGCAGTGTTGGTTTTAACTTATATCAGAACCAATGATCTCTCCATAAATTTGTTCTTTTTCCACTAAATACAACCCTTTTCCAGTGATTATTAACAATGTTCATTTGTTCTAAAAACATTGCTACAAACTAGATAATGTGGTTCTATGACCTCTTCACTTATGGTACTTTCTTTCCATGAGGGCTATCCACCCAGTCTTCCTACCTTTTAAAAAATCCCTTGTAGACTTCGTAATGGGGGCTTCATTGTATTTCTTGTTTGAGTAAATACACAATCCTCCTTTGTTCATAGGTGGCACTACTTTCTTCTAGGATACTAGATTAGACTTTTCCATCTCACTTCCTACACTAAAAGTGAAGTTTCTTATTAGTTGATCAATTCTGTTACAGGTTGATATAGGTAGTGAAGCAAATTGCATAATATAAGCTATGGATGATTTGATAACTGAATTTAGCCAATGGGATATGTCCAACTAGAGAAAGAGTACGGTGCCTCCATTAATTCAACTTTTATGGATATTAATTATAAGGTATGAGTACAACTCCTTAGTATTCCTTCCATGTACTATATGAATGACAAGATGGTTTGCTAAATTCTCTATTTGTTGAATGCATATTCTTTGACATAATGTCTTCTAATTCATATTGGAGTCCCTTTCAAAACAAAAATTCTATATTTTTTGTTTCACAAATGTTTCCATGAGGATTCTTTGAATTTGTTTAGACACACCGTTATCACCCTTCCTTGTATGATCATGGCTTTACTAAACAACAAAATAACATTGATTAAGTATTTATGAGTGAATGATAGCTTTTGATTGGTGAATGTTCTAGGCTTCCATTTATCTTGCTCCACATCCATTGCAATTTCTTGGATAGTTTTGTCTTGGCATAGCACGAGGATATAAGGTGACAAAGGATCGCTTTGTTTGACCCCTCTGGATGGTTTGAAAGCCTCCCAAGGTTCTCCTTCCCAGAGAATGTTAGATCTCATTGTGGTAATTACCTGAATTATAACAGAAATGAGGTTATAAGGAATGGTTGTTCTTTGTAGTGTATCCTTGATAAACTCCCAACGCATGTGATCATTCTCTTTTTCCAAGTCCAATTTTATATCTAGAGTGTGTTTCCTTGTCTTTGTGGTCTTCATAGAATGGACAATCTCTTAAACAAGGACAACTTGTCTATTATCCTTCTTCTGGTTGAATCTCATTTGTGTGGGAGCAATCTAGTTGTTCGGGTGTGGTTTCAGTCTTAATACTAAAAACTTTGGGAGAAGTTTTAAACATACATTATTCAGGGATATATGTCTCAACCGTCTGCAAGTTTCACGTTGAGATGTATTTTGGATTAAAATAATTAATGAATCATTACTCCCTCCTCCAATGGTTCTCTACTAAAAGTCTTCTAAATAAAACTCTTTAGTCTATGTTGAACAAATTCCCATTCAACATGTAGGAAATAGACACAAATTCCATTTGGTCTAGGTTCTTTCATAGGTGCCTAGCATTTTAGATAGGTTTATATATAAGCAATTTTGGAGTCTTGGCCTTTCTTGATTTTTTCTAATGATTCCAAGATAGGGAAGCAACCCAGAACATAGTACAAGTTTTTTTTATCAATAAAGAGTTATTTGAAGTAAAATATGACATGTGTTTTTAGATAAAACATGTCTTGTATCCATTCCCTTCCCTCATCTTTCAGTTTAACCAAATCATTTTGATTATGATGCATATCCACAAACATGTGAAAAAACTTTGTGTTCTCATGTCCCAATATTTTCCAAACACAATGGGATTTTTTGCCATTTCATTTCATCCCTTCTTAGCTCCTCTTTCAATTCATTTTGCAAGTCAATCACCATATCTTGTAACTCTAATTTGTAATTGTCAGCAAGAAGCTTTTGAGCCATTAAAAGTTTTAGCTTGATTAAGATCTTCTTCTTGATAATGTTCCTTCTTTCAAATGCATCCCAACTCGTAGAAGAATTGAGAAAGTTATTTGTAGATTTTGTTTAACTAGGTCCATCTTTCCATTACATAGCTTATACATTTTTGAAATCATCCTTTTCATTCAACACCATCCAAGTTTGTGCTCCGTGTTGTCTTTTTCCTTTTTTATCCCTTAAAGATATAATGATCTGGGCATGGTCTGAGTGAACCATCTCTACTAACTTCACCTTATAAGGAAATAGTTGGTTTAGGAAATTTAGATTGCCTAGTGATCTATTGAGTTTGATTTGTAACTATCCCCTCTTAAACACAATAAACAAGCCACTAGTATAGAGTTTAGATAAACCATAATCAATCATAACCTTAGAGAAATCATTGCATCTTCCAATCTTTAACCTTTTCCTCTAGTTTTTCTTGTGAATGTAAGTATGCATTAAAATTCCCAATCGCTACCCATGATTCATTGACATCAAGTCTTAGCTTCTTGAGTCAATCCCCTAGTCTGAATCTTTTAGATTTTAACATACTTTCATACAGTACTGTGAGTAGTATTATATTACCAATTTTGTAATGGATCGGTCATCGATGACTAGTAGAATGTCTACTTTATGTTGAGTACCTTTCCACATCATTCATACACCTCTTGAAAACCCTAAAGTTTCCATTATATGAGAGTTGGAGAGCCTAGGTCTTTAAGACTAGAGCTTCCACATCAGTCATACACCACTTGTACAAAGCTAATACAACACAAGAATAGATACTATGTTCTTATATACTAATTCCTTTCCTCTAAGATGGGTATCTGAATAATAAATACCCTATGTTCTATAGATAGATTGATCATCAACACATCATTGTAAATGGTTCCCGATCATCAGAACTTTCCCTTCTAGATCTTAGACATGTGTTGTTTTGCCCTATTGTGTGGTGAAAAATGAGTGTGATCTCCAGCCATAACTATCTTCTAGACATGTATATGGATTCCAACATTATTGTTGCCTTGATATCACAAGTTTCATATAATTGTACTCCAACTAGAACTGACATTGAAGCTTTGGTGTCCAAACGGATTGTCTGGAAAGTCACCTCCTTGGACTGTATCATCACATGTCAAGAACACTACTGAGTGGTTGCTTCCCTCCATGTTCTTTTTGTTATTCCCCTAGTCCGCTACAGTTTTACTCCTATTGTTATCTTTATTGTTCTAATCCTTGGGCTTGTTTTTGAAATATTACCTTGAATTCCTTCATGTTTCTTCTTGTTGTTTCTTGTTCTCTTTGTCCTTTCACCTCAATCAATTACTTATGTCATGCTCTCTACAATGCCCTATAGGCCCTTCACATCAGGTATGTATTCAACCTCTACTTCAGAACCCTATAATTCTTGAAATGGTTTTTTCTAATATTATTCTTCTCGACAATTTGTCTATATGGTTTTCCTATAATCAGACATGTGTCAATGTGTTTATATAAATTTTTCACCTTTGTTCCTCTTGCATCAGGGTTTTTTATTGTTCTTCATTAGTGGTTTGTTAGTGGTGTTAACTACAACTCTTCTTGGACAATCCTTCTCATCATGGCTAGTCCTTTCACATTTCATGCAAATGAAAAGCATGTTTTCATATTGGACTATGTATCTCTTACCAAGAATCACCATAGGCGGTCTTAAGGTTTAACCCCTATTCTATTTCAAATGTAAATCTTGCAAACCTTCCTCTCATTTGCATCGTTGTATTTAAGTAAGCTTTTATTATTCTCCTAATTTTGTTCGCAACATATCTCAAAAGTTGTTCGTAGTAAATGAATAGTTGATGATCTGGCATATGTATCCACACAACCATTCTATATGGTTGTGTGTTCTCTGATGAGAAACAAGTGTCCCATATTTGTACTGACAAGTAAAAACAAATAGAGTCTGATAACCTCCCATCAATAGCCACAAATAATCCTTCTCGTTTAGTAGTTGAGCTAGATAATTATAGTTTTTTGGAGTTATTAAGTCTAAAGATCCATCTAGATTCGACATGAAACATATTTTGTCTCTTAGGATAAAGAAACCTATGTATTTTGAGATAAGTTCATGACAAAAGGGAACGTTCATGGCTTTAGAAGTTTGTCCAGATCTTCCTCTGAAACATAAAATGCCAAAAATCCATCAAATATGGAGATGATAATATCCGATGGTGATAACCTGATATCTAGATTTTCTACATCAACATGTATATAGCATTGTGACTTCTCTCCTTCTCTAACCACGTCCATATATGATATTTATCCTTGATTTCTATTTTTCTGTGGTGAATCTTCTTGTCCACCTTGATATTTATTACTTTCGAAAAAAGGAAATTGAACATTCCCATTCCTTGATCCTTCAACATGCATAGTGTTTGAATGAGAATCCTCCCTTACATCATGGAAGTGTCTTGGGATGCTTGATTGATATCTCCCATCCGCATGTGTCAGCTGAATGCTAGAATATCCCACTAGAATCAAACTTTGTCTCTATCTTCCTAAATCTCCATCGTCCTTAGCAGTAAACCCTAGTCTGCCTCTAGTCATGCTGCTAGACGTTCGTTGCACCATGTACATTTGGAAACTGGGGTAACTAGGCTAAGGGATTTGGGTTTAATTTTTTTGGAAATAGGTAAATATATTGCCAAAGGAACTTGTACAAAGATAAGACCTACAAACTACAAAACATGTACATGGGGTTATTATCTACAAAACCCCAGTATCTTTGGCTTGCTCAGACAGGCCTGCAGCCAAGCCCTTTCTACATTTAATGGACCTAATTAAGGTGCAAGCTATTTTTTCGATGATTTGTTCCTCATAGAAAATCATTCTACTATGATTTATGTTGTTCCTTTCCTCCCAAACATAGTAGCAAACACCTGTGAGGCACAACCCCCCAATGGCTATGTTCTATTTACCATTGAGTTTGGGTCCCAACATTGTTATCAGGTCTTTAATATTGTCTCCAGCAAACTGACCCCAACCGCACTTGAGACTGACTATAGCCCATATTCTTCTAAAGAAGTTGCACGTCCCAAAAATAAGGCTATGGCTCTCATCATCCCTATTACAGAGCACACACTTCATCTCCACCTGTATACCCCATCGACCAAGCCTATCCATGGTAGGCAACCTGTTCAGGATAGCTTTGTAAGTGGTTGTGCTCCACTTGGGGATGTGACAGTGGTTCCAAAGCAGTTTGCACCATCTCACATCATTCCCTACATAGGTGTTGATCCATGGTGTCTCCCTCGAGTCCACCAGAGAGGCAATACCATTAATATCAACACTATACAAGTTCTGAATGTCCACCCAATGCTTACACATGTTCTTCTAGGTTCTAGAGGAGTTGCTGTCGAAACCTTGTTGGAGACATCCATATCTTTTAGTCATCCATTGCGTTCATATGTTGTCCCTTTCTCTGAGGTATTTTTCAATTCTTCTACCATAACTTTCCTTGACTAAGCTGGTGGGGGGAATTAAATTTAACCCTCTTTTACAGAAAGGTAAAGCGATGACTTCTCAAGCCACACCATGCCCACTGCTGCTCCAAACAAAATTAGACATCAGCTTCCTCATGTTATCCATAGTAGGATGTGGAATATCACACACTTCACACCAGTACCTCACCATCGCCTGGAGGAACGATCTCCTAAGGAGTCGTTCTACCATCGACAGTCGTAAAGCAGACCAGCCATCGATCTTGGCCCTCAGATTATCCAGATACTTCACAAAGTTGATGGAAGAACCTTTACCACCAGCTTCAGGTGCTCCAAGGTATCTCGTAGACAGTCGGCCAATTTTTATCCCCACTACATCTCTGATCCTCCCTCTCCTTGCATCACATGATTTAGACAAGTAGATACTGGATTTTATGGTAGTTATGTAGAGACCAGTGAGGTACCCGAATCTGATCAGGACTCTTTTGAGCTCCTTCAACCTGTTAGCGTGGCCTTTAGTGAACAACATGACATCATCAAAAAAAATTAAGTGGGAGTTGACTTTAGTATTCTTGACTTTAAAAGGCTTCACTTTCCTTCTTATTTCAGCTTCAGTCATCATGGTGGTGAGCCCCTCCATCACAATGGTAAATAGTAGGGGGAGAGGGGGTCCCCCTACGTAAGACCATTCGATGTGGTGAAGAAACCCACTGGACCCCAATTCAGAAGAATGGAAAAGGAAGTGGTATTCATGCACTATTTGATGACTTGGATCCATCTTTCATTGAAACCTATCGATTTCATCATTGCCCATAAGGATTCCCATCTAACATAGTCGTAAGCCTTTGTTAAGTCGACCTTCAAATAGGCTTTAGCATTACTGTGAACAGTTTTGAACCCAGTGAGGAATTCCGTAGCCATAAGAGTGCTATCAAATATCTTTCTACCCTTGATGAAGGCACTTTGCTCTTTGGATATGATGGTAGGAAGAACTTTCTTCAGTCGTCCTGCAAGAATTTTAGAAACAATTTTATATAGTACATTACAACACGCAATGGGCCTATAGTCGGCAATGCTTTCAATTACATTTTTCTTAGGAATTAATTTGATGAATGAGCGGTTTACAACTCGGACCATGCTATGACCATTCAAGACCCATATAACAACTTTGATGATGTCGTACTTGACTAGGTACCACATCTTGTGGAAACATTTCCCATTCATACCATCGGGCTCAAGCGCCCTATTGGCATTTATGGAAAACACAATTCTTATGATCTCTTCTGCATCAGCAAAGGCACACAACATAGCATTCATTGCCTCATCCACCCTATTGTCAGGTAATAACTCTGAGTAATTGCTTATGTGGCTATCATCCTAGTTGTATAGCTTGCTGAAGTAGTTAATAGCATTTAAGGCCACCTCTTCTCTTCCATTCACTACCTATCCTCTTTCATCCACTAATTCATGTATGGACTCCTTCAACTCATTTTTCTTAACTGCTATGTGGTAGATTTTGGTATTGTGATCACCATCCCTCACCCATTACATCCTACCTTTTTTCTAGTAGTACAACTCTTCTGCTTTTCTCAGCTTACACAGTCTGTCTTCATCTCTCTCCTCATCTTTGATCAGGTCATTGTTTAGGGGGTCTTATCTGATCTTCTTCATGACTATCTTATAGTAATTTTCTACATCATTGATCAGGTTCTTCAGGTTTCTCTTCTCTCTACTCCACTTTTTCAAAGCCTTCTTGGTATTATGTATTTTCTTTAATGCTATGAACATATCATTTCCTTCTACATTCATATTCCATCTACTCTTGACTGTTTCTTTAAAGCCAGGCCAATCACACCACCAATTAAGAACGAAAAGGCCTCTTAATCACTGGTTTTTCAACCAGATCAATTTTCATCCATGAATGATCACTCAGAGGATTAGATCCCATTTTTATATATGAGTTAGGCCACAGGTTCAGCCATTGCTCATTAACCAGACCTTTATCAATGGAGCTAGAAATCTTGTTCTCTAGTTGTTTGTTTGACCAAGTGGTTCTCCCACCCACTTTGTTTAATTTGATTAGCTCGACTTCTTCAACCTTGTTATTAAAGGCATCTAGAACCCTTTTAGGTACCTTTCTACCCCCAAACTTCTCATCTAATCTCCTAATGTTGTTGAAATCCCAAATGACAAGCCAAGGGATCTCGTGTTGAGCCGTCTCAGTAAGCTTCTTCCACATACTAGTTCTATCTCCTTCTAGTTATTCACTATAGACACCTGACATAATAAAAGCAACGCCTCCTTGGTTACAGCAAGACACCATGACAACCTGGTTTGAAGAGTTGATATCATCCACATTCCATACATCACTCTTCCATCCAACAATTATGCGACCTGCCTCTCTTTGTTCCAGATTAGACAGGGACCCCCATCCATTAGGAAACAAAGTGCCCACTCTTTCTCTGGCATTTCTTCTAATCCTAGTTTCTAGACACACAACCAAAGAGGCTCTGATCTCTGTGATTTCTCTCCTCAGTTCCCTTTGGCTCCCCACCTCGCACATTCCATGCAAGGATGGACATTAAGTATCTTTGTTTGCCCCTCCCCCTGTGTCAGGGAGGGTGCTCTTCTTTCCATTTTTTGTTGTGCTTCTAGTCTGCCTTGGGCTCCTACTTACTATGCATACTCTATTGTATATTTCTAGTAGGGTATATATTATTTGTATACACTATTATTTACATTTATGAATAATATGTGGTATTGATTTATTGTATTTTATTGTTTTTACTTTTTAGGTATTTTAATAAACATATAATTTATATTGATTATTAAAAAAATTATTTTAAGAGCAATATACATCCCTGAGGGAGATGGATTTCTCTCTGTTGGACCAACATGTGCCAACATATTTTCTAAATTTTTGGTTTTTCTTGTGGATGAAGCATCTAATATATTTTGAACCCAAATTCATCCAAACACCATGACCATGCTAACCAGGTGGTGGATCAGGTTGAGCTTACACAAGATAAAATGTGGTTTGAACCCAATTTCCAATATGGGCCAAACTCATAGATGATGGATTGGGTAACTTCTGATGCTCCTCTTGTCCTATGTAGGATTTATGAATGCTTATTAGGGGAATACCAGGAGAGGGGAGGTTGAAGTGGTAAAAGAAAAATAGTATCATGACAGTCAAAGGCAAAGATATTAGCATTCTAGAAGGCTTTTGGAATGAGTTGTTGTGTACATTCCTTTTGTCCTACATTCATTCTACCAAAGTGATGGGAAAATCAAAGGTAGTAGCTATATAAATGCTCTCACCCTACATCACTGAGACTTCTTTGTGCTCTAATATCTCCCACAATTTCTTCTCTAGCAATATCAGAATGACAAGAAGGCACATAAAAGAAAAGTTAATATAATTCTAGAAGCCTCCTTGTGGAATGAGCTTTTATCTACACTCCTTTCTGTGTAAGATGATGTCACCTTAGGGACTTGTCTTGTGAAGGCCAATATGGGGAAGAGGTACATTGAGAAACTGGAAAGGACTTGACAAATGTGTTTGACTGCTACAACTCTCCCATGCATGAAGATGCAATGTCTTCCTCAACTAACCCAGTGCCCTCTGGTGGGTACACCGCCCAATGTGTGGACTTATGTTGCCTCCTTCTTCGACTGTTATATGCACTAGGTATTGTACTATATTTCTTACATGTTGTATTTCAATACATTATTATTAGATTATATGTTTTTATTTATATCTCTTTACATATTATTATCCATATATCCATATATGTACAATAGTGAAATAGTACAAATAGACAAAAATATTGTGAAACAAACATTGTAATTTGAATTTGGAAGTATTACATGATTCACTTCATTCATTTATTATATTATTTATGATGCATTATTTTTATGAACTATTTGTTTGTATTATTTATTTTTAGTAATGCCTATGTTATTCTTATCTCAGATAATATACCATTGTATTGATTAAATATCTATATAGTTACTTATATTTTATATTTTAATTGTTCTATCAATTAATTTGATACATAATTATTTACATTTGTTAATATTATGTATTAGAGTTTTATATTTTTTTGTTATTTCATTTTTAGATAGTATTATAAATATATAGTCTTATAGATTATTAGAGTTTTTAAGGAACTCAGTAAATATGATAAATAAAATTGATATGGTACCTTAATTAAAGAAAGAGGTTTAAGAGCATTGTTTCTCTATTGGAGATGACTTGGTCCAACAAGGAAAGATATATTGCTTCTACAGAGGATAATATGTCTCGCACAAGGACATATTACTCTCCAAATATGACATTTTGATAACTAATTTATGAAAATGACAATAGGATAATTAAAATTATGGTGATACCATTATATTTTCTTGGCTTGTTTTATAACATTTTATGATCCTTCAGTTGCTACTTCTTTGTTACTTGGTGATTACTAAAATATATATTGGATATATTCACAAGAGAACCTAGTATGGAAACTAGATTCTAAAGTGAGACAAGAGGTGTGTCTTAAGGGGTACCCTTGATGTTGTTCATTACATTATCACACTAGCTTTTCAACATAAAATGTCACTAATAAAAACTTTAGTAACAAACTTTGCTATCACAAGTTTGATGAACAAACACATGCGGACTGAAGGGAAATTTATTAGACTTCTAAAGTTGTGTTCTTATGAAAAAATACAAAAGTATAAGGCTTATTGAAGAGCAAGCAGGTATACATGGGTTCGAAGACAATTGGTACAGAAAGATGCAAAAAGTGAATATAAAACTACAAAAGTAAGAACCACAACCAGTTTGTAAGAAGTGATACCATGATTAATAGGTGTTGGAGAATAAATGGGAAATAGAGGGTTATGTGGATGCTTCAATTCTCGTTTACCCTACCAGTAGTGGTAACGAACCTTAAGCATGAAGTAGAAGCTATTGCGAGCATGAATCTAGTGGTGGTGGGTTGTCAATGTCTCTTGTACTCTATCTAGACATCTATAAAATCCTCAAAGTGAACAATAATGGAGGAAGGAAGGATGAGGCTTATAGAAGATACACAATATTGTATCTCAACTAAATTTGTGAGGCGAATGATTGTACATCACCTCCATGCATACAAAATAAGCAGTTTACCATATGTTGCCATTTTTCTTTTAGAGAGGGAGAGAAGCCCTATGATTGGGGCTCCCCACAAAAACAACTAAATTAATAAATCAAGGTTTACAAGGGACAAAATACTGGACGGAAAAGGCTGATAAGAAGAAAAACTATCTACTAGGCCCCTATGAGCCGAATTGGCCACCTCATGGGCGACCCTATTACCCCTACGTTTGACGTAACTTAAACTACAAAAGAGAACATACTTCAAAGAGAGACAATGTCATCTACCAAAGCACCCAAGTAGTCCCTCCTCGTCTTCTTACTGTTGCATGCGTAGACAACCTCCAGAGATCCGTTTCAACCTCCACTTGATCATAGCCCTTCTCCCTCGCCCACATCATCACCGCACAAACTGCTAGAGCTTCAATTAGGGTGACATCCTCCCCCCAATTTATCTTCTTCCCCATCATTCCCATCAGACCGCCCGTGTCGTTCCTGGAAACCACTCATATTCCTGCCCTCCCATAGTCCCCTACCGAGCCGTCAGCGTTCAGCTTGATTCTTCCCTGTGCAGGTCGCACCCAGTTACTCCGCCCACTCCTGACCAATGCACTGTCCCCCTCCTCCCCATTCTGTTGGTCCTCGACCCCCCATTGCCCTTTGCTGGGCGTTGACCCTCTGCTGCGGCCTTCTCGGTATACTCTCGGTCCCTCTCCCCTTCTACTGTCCTCCTGGATGCCCATGTTCCCACTGTATGTTATCCCTCTGATCAGCTCCCTCCATGCATCTGTAACCATCCCCTGCACATAGATGTCGGTCAGACCAGTCTCCCTCCGTATCCCCCCTATGCTGTTTATCTTTTCTCCTTCCCGATCTCACCACCGTCAGTGCCTCTCTGAATATATAGTTGCAATGAAACCCATCATCTTGGAATGTCCGTCTGCACCTAGCTCACCATGCTGCCCACATGGCAGCCACCATGACTTCTGCCTCCCGTGTGGATGGCCTGTCTAGCGTAGCCTCCATCGTTGCTCCGACTTCCTCCTCTCTAATCTCGTCCACCCATTCTTGGGTCTCGCGTGGCATTTGTTCCCGAACTTCAGTTGCATTTGGCCATCAGAAGAGCATGTGAGTAATAGTTTCTTTCTCCGCTCCACACAGTGGGCAAGTACCGTCATCTACACAATGCATATCAAAAAGGTGGCCTCTAGTCTCTAGGCATCCCATGCAAGTCCTCTACAGAAAGTGTGCTATCTTCGGGCACCATCCCGCATGCCATATCTTTTTCCATAGTATATTGTCTTGTCGAGACTTGTGTCATCTTGCTTCCTCTGTCCCTAGCAAGCCCAGCCAGTAAGCTGAACGAACTGAGAACTCTCCATCCTTAGAAGGCCACCACATCCATGTATCTCTGGGTTTCCTCAAACTCAGCTGAATGGCACATATCCTCCTGACTATGCTGTCCGGAAAGCATTCCCGGACTCTGTCACTATCCCAACAGTTTCCCTCCTCTGTCATAAGTTCTCGGACCAAGTCATATTCTGGGCAATTCTCCTTTTTGTGGCTTTCCAGTGTTTCCTTCTCTCCAGGCATCCATTTGTCATTCCAGATGTTCACCTCAGTCCCCTCTCCCACTCTCCATTGGGTTCCTTCCTTTAAGAGGGCCTTAGCCTCCCATAAGCTCCTCCATGTGTAACTCGGTGTGTGACCCCTTCTAGCCTCCCAAATAGATGTCCTCGGGAAATATGTGGCCTTTAAAACTCTAGTCTCTAGATCTTCTGGGTGAGTGACTATCCTCCATAGTTGTCTCGCGAAGAGTGCTTGGTTAAAGGTCTGAAAATCCCTAAAACCAAGCCCTCCCTGACGCTTTGGCATGCACATTCTGTCCCAGCTCATCCATGCTATTTTCCTCTCCTTATCTTTTACGCCCCACCAGAATCTAGCTACCATCTTCTGGATCTCGTCTATAGTTCCTACTAGAAATTGGAAAATGCTCATAATGTATGTGGGTATGGCCTGCACCACTGCTTTAATCATGACCTCTTTCCCTGCTTTGGAAAGCAATTTCTCCGAGCAGCCCTGAAGCTTCCTCCAGATCCTTTCTTTGATAAAACTGAAAACCTGCTTCTTGGACCTGCCCATGGCTGTTGGCAGGCCTACGTAACTGACATGTCTTTCCACCTCTCTGACACCCAAACGCCGCTTCATCTCATTTCTTCTTTCCACCTGAACTCCTTTGCTAAAAACCACCTCCGTCTTAGAGAAGTTTATCTTTTGACCCGATGTCTGTTCATATTGGCTGATGATCTCAGTTATTCTCAGGCACTCTGCATTGGTTTCTCTACCAAAAAGAATACTATCATCTGCGGAAAAAATATGTGAGATAGAAGGTGCACCCCTACACGGTTTGATCCCATGTAGATAGGAGTCACGGGCAGCAATGGAACGTAAAGTATAGAAAGCTTCTGCGCATAAGATGAACAGAAAGGGAGAAAGAGGGTCACCCTGGTGTAGTCCACGTGAAGGCATTGTGCTTTGGGTCCTGTTTCCATTTACGGCAAAGGTGTGCTGGACGGATGAAATGCAATCTTTAACTCTATTCCTCCAGTGCAACCCAAAACCCAATTTCTCCATCACCTCATCAAGGAAAGACCACTCCACTCTATCGTACGCTTTGGACATGTATAACTTTAGAGCCAGGCTGCCTTTTTTCTATCTTTTGTCTCTCTTCATATAATGGAACACTTCATAAGCAATGAGGGCATTATCTGTTATCAGTCTCCCCAGGACGAAAGCACTTTGGTTCTCAGAAATAACACTGTCCATAAGTGGTTTTAGGCAGTTTGTCACCACCTTCGAGGCAATTTTGTACACCACATTGCAGAGGCTAATGGGTCTGAATTCCCCCATAGATTTGGGTTGCTCAGATTTTGGGATAAGAACAACAAGGGTGTCATTGAACTCCCCTATACTTGTTTCACCTTTCCACCAACCCTTGATGTAATTCACCACATCTTTCCCGACAGTCGCCCAGTGTTGTTTGTTGGCTAAATGGACATCTATAAATCCCTTTGTTTTGATTATGACAAACATTTCATTCTTATTGATCTAACGAGCTACTTGAGTGTGCAGGATTAAGGTGGATGACAAAGCAACTAGGGAAATCCATATGCTTACATTTATGTTTTTCATGCAATGTAATCGCTTTGTAAAAACTTGTACAAAAATATAATGTACAAGTACTTAGATTCCATGTAAATCAAGCGTTAGATCTTCCCTAGATAAACACCACATTTAGATAAGTCATCCCCTTCATATAGGATCACATATGCACACTCATACATATAATTAGTGCCTAAATTGAAACATTGAAACAGGATCAATCTCGGCCGACAAACTCCTCGACCGAGACACTCTCGATCGACAATCTGCTCGACCGAGAAAAGATCCAAAGTAGCCGTTAGACACAACAGACAAGTTAGTTGGCAGATGGAGAAAGACGTTGCAAATCACTTGTTCCAGAGTGCCTGTCGGTCAACAAAAGTTCGACCGAGTAGGTGTCTCGGTCGACCATTCCTCGACCGAGACGGTCTCTGACAGCAACTGCAGAATTAATTAATTAGCCGTTGTTAAAGCAACAACTTTGTACCTAACGGCTAGTTAAGCACTTAGAAACCCCTAGAAGTTGTCTAGAACGTCCTTAAGCATCCTTAGGCCATTCCTATAAATAGGACAAGCCATAGGACACTCAAACTCACTTGTTACACTTGAGAAACCCTTGAGCATACTTTGTGCAATCTGTTTGTGAGCAATTTGAGCATTGTGACAATTGGCCATTTCATTCCTTAGCTCATAATTCGTGTCCTATAGGCTAGTATCTCCTACCCACTGCAATCACAAGTTCACACACTTGGTTAGGAGATCTATACGCTTGATCTAGGCAAATCAAGCCTTGGGCTACAAAGGATAAGTTGTAATTTCCTTTTTCTTTCTTGTTCCCTATTATTGTTTGTACTCTCCTTGCTACTCCTAGGTTGGAGGTTGCGGATTGGAGAGGGTGAATATCTTCTTGGCGAAGAAGGATACTTTGAGCTACTTCAGAAGACTGGTGCAACGGGAGGTTACTTCTAGAGAGGAAGGCTACTTCAAGGGGGAGCTTGAAGTTACTTCAAAGAAGGCTACCTCAAAGTTGGTGCACCTACTTCAAGTGAAGGCTGTTCAAAGGGTGTAAAGGAAAGTATTGTATTTTGTATAAATCCTCGAGAGGTAATAAAATAAATACTTTTAAATCCCGGTTGGGTAAGCAACTGGGTAGTGGACTGACAACTATAGTATTTGCTATAGTTGGAACCACTCTAAACACCTGTCTCTTTCCTCCAATTTCAATTGTGGTTGTTTGAATTCAATAAATTGTTAAAATAATTCAAAAACTCTATTCACCCCCCATCTAGTAGTTTTTCAATTGGTATCAGAGCAGGCTTCAAGGAACCCTAACAAGGTCTTGAAGAAATGGGTGATGGAGTGCTCAACAACCTCAACCTCGAAGGGACACTTGTTGCTAGGCCTCCAGCGTTCGATGGAACAAACTACCAATATTGGAAAAGAAGGATGCAGTTCTACTTCCAAGGCATCAATTGGGACTTATGGAGAATGGTGTCAACCCCATACGAGCTCCCTCAAACTCAATTTGCAGAATGGGATGCAAATACGGTAAAGCTGGCCCAAATGAATGCAAAAGTTGTAAGCATTTTATATTGTTCTATTTCGGTAGGAGAATTTAATAGAATATCTAATTGTGACACAGCCTATGATATTTGGCATAGACTGTCCATAACCTATGAAGGTACAGTCCAAGTCAAAAATTCCAAAATTAGCATGTTTAAACAAAAATTTGAACACTTTTGTATGGATACTAATGAATCAATTAGTGAAATGTTTGCAAAATTCTCTACTATTGTTAATGGTTTAAGTGCTCTAGGAAAACCTATTCCTGAAGAAGATCAGGTATCAAAGATCCTTCGTTCACTTCCTCCAAAATATAAGCCTAAGGTGACAGCCATTGAAGAAGCAAATGACCTCACTCGACTGAAAATGGAGCAACTTATTGGCAACTTAGAAGCTCATGAAGCAACCCTAGAAGAGGAAGAAAGAAGAGCACGTGAACTTCAGCAAGGAAAGAAGAAGGATGTGGCTCTAAAAGCTTCAAAGGCTGTCACACAAGAAAGTGAGGAGTCAAGTGAAGAAGAGGGAGAAGAAGCATTGATAGTAAATGGTAAGAAATACAAAAGATTTAAATCTAACAAAATTTCTAGCTCTTCTTCTACCCCTCCTAGGTGCTTTGAATGTGGGAAGAAAGGGCATTTCAAAAATGAATGTCCTAAAGCAAAGAAAGGAAAGAAAAGCTCACACAAGAAGAAGGGAGAAAAAGCCTATAAAGCTGCATGGGACGAATCAAGTGACAGTGAAAGCGGAGAAGAAACCGTGGATTGTCTAATGGCAAGAGAAGATGATGAAAACTCTCAAGAGGTAAGCCTACTTGATCTTTCTAAAGAAGAGTTAGTCACTAGTCTACAAGAAATTCATGATAAGTATGTTGATGTCAAGAAGAAACTAAAGAAGGTTACCAAATCAAATGATGAGAAAATTGCTAAATTAGATAATCTCTCTTCTGAAAAGAATAACATTGATCTTGAGAATTTGTCTTTAAAAACATCTTTAGATGATTGCACTAGAAAGCTACTCACTTTAGAAACAAATGTTGATCTTCTTTCTAAAGAAAAGACTGACTTGTTAGCTAAACTAAAAGATTTTCAGACTCAACCTATTTTGTGTAACCATCTAGACTATGATAATGTTATAAACGAAAGAGATTCATTGCTATCTGATTTAGATCAAGCAAGAAAAGATTTACACAAGAAAATGAATGATATTGCTCAGCTGCAAAGAGAACTTTATGAGTTAAGAAGAAAAGATATACTTGATAACATTCTAAGCATTGGTACTGTTTTCAACGGAAGAAAAGGTTTGGGATATGCTCCAAAGAAAAATCAACCCAAAAGAACTCAAACTATGTTTGTACCTAAGAACACAATGGCTAGAAAGAGAAATGAAGTTGACTCTATTACTAGCCATTTTTGTTTACGTCTTGGACACTATTCCTTTTCATGCCCTTATAAAACTAAGGATTCCGAATTAGTTTGGGTTCCAAAACCTCAAACTTAGTAGATTCAAATAGAATTTAGTTGAGATATGACCAAAAAGCTCCATCTTGCCATTTATATTGTCTTATCTCAACTAAACAAAAGATTTCATGCTTATTGTTAATTTTCTGCATTGTTGTACGGAAACAGAAACTTAGTCGGTCGAAGTATTGTCGACCGAACCATTAATCGGTCGAAGTATTGTCGACCGACCGAATGTCTGTAACATATCAAAATTTACAGCAATTATTTCGGTCGAAAATTGGTCAACCGAGCTACATTTCTGTGTTTTCTGGTTTGTAATACAGTATTCTTCTCGATCGACAATTTGTCAACCGAGACATATGTCGGTCGAACAATTGTCGACCGACTGGACTTCTGATTCAGAACTCTTATACAAATCTGTACTTAAATGATTCTAACCATATCGGACCATCACATGGGTACCAAAATCTACATCTTAATGCAGGAATGGGTGGTTGACAGTGGATGTTCCAAACATATGACCGGAAACAAGGATGCATTCCAAACCTTTGAAGAAAAGAAAAGTGGAACAGTCACCTTTGGAGACAATGGTAAGGACAAAATCGTTGGAATAGGTAATGTTGGTACTAACCTCGAAATAAAAAATGTTCTACTCGTTGATGGTTTGCACCATAATTTGATAAGTGTTAGTCAATTATGTGATAGTGGTTATGATGTGTTATTTAACAAAACTTGCTGCAAGTTATTGATAGAAAACACTACAAATGTTGTTTATGAAGGAAATAGAGTTGGAAATCTTTATATTCTTAAACCTAACTCTATGAAATCAGTAGTGGGAAAATGCTTGCTTGCAAATGAAAATACCTTACGAGTATGGCATAAAAAGCTAGGACATGCTAGTTCACATGTTATTAAAAAGTTAGTGAAATATGATCTTGTTCGTGGATTGCCTACTTTATCTTTTGATCAAGTTGAAAACTGTGAACCATGCACAATGGGAAAGCAAACCAAAACCTCTTTTAAACCAAAACATGTACTTAGCACCAGTAGGTCCTTAGAATTAATTCATATGGATTTATTTGGACCCATGAGGACACAATCTATTGGTGGTAAAAGATATTGTTTTGTTATTGTTGATGATTATAGTAGATACACATGGGTACACTTTATTGCAACTAAAGATGATACTATTCATGTTTTTATACAATTTTGTTCCAAGATTGAAAATCTATTACAAAGCAAAATATGTACCATTAGAAGTGATCATGGTGGAGAATTTAAAAATCATACATTTGAAGAATTTTGTACATCTCAAGGGTACACTCATAATTTTCTGCTCCACGCACCCCACAACAAAATGGTATAGTTGAAAGGAAAAATCGATCACTACAAGAAATGGCTAGAACTATGATGCTTGAACATAACACACCCAAAACCTTTTGGGCTGAAGCTGTAAACACTGCATGCTATGTGCTAAATAGAGTAACTGTTCACTCTCATTTAAAGAAAACTCCATATGAACTAATACATTCTAAGAAACTGAGAGTTGACTATTTTCATACCTTTGGCTCCACATGCTATATCTTAAATACCAAAGATGATAGAGATAAGTTTGACTCAAAATCACACAAAGCATTCTTTTTGGGATATTCCACTTCTAGCAAAGCTTTTAAAGTATATAACACTATATCTAGAAAAGTTGAGGAATCCATTCATGTTTCTTTTCATGAAGAGTCCAAATATGAAAATCTAGAAATCATAGATCTCACAAATCAATTCGAAAATTTAAACATACCAAACAATAGTGAGAAAAGTACTACAAATAATCACCAAGTTGAACCACAACCTACACCTAGGCTTATTAAAGATCATCCTCAAGAATTAATTATTGGAGATCCTAATGATAAAGTTAAAACTAGGTCTTCTTTCAAAGATGTTGCAAACATGGATTTTGTTTCTATCATTGAACCTAAAAAGATATCTGAAGCTCTTAAAGATGATTATTGGATAATAGCCATGCAAGAAGAATTGAATCAATTCACTAAAAATGATGTATGGGATTTAGTTCCTAAACCACAAGATAAAACCATAATAGGAACTAAATGGGTATTTAGGAACAAGCTAAATGAGGCAGGAGAAGTAATAAGGAATAAAGCTCGGTTAGTAGCACAAGGATATAATCAACAAGAAGGAATAGATTTTGATTAAACATATGCACCGGTAGCTAGACTTGAAGCCATTAGAATGTTACTAGCTATTGCTGCACATAAAAACATCAAACTATACCAAATGGATGTAAAAAGTGCATTTCTAAATGGCATCATTCAAGAAGAAGTATATGTTGCCCAACCACCTGGTTTTGAAATACCGGAAAAAGGTGACTATGTTTATAAACTTAAGAAAGCACTTTATGGTTTAAAACAAGCACCTAGAAATTGGTATGAAGGGCTCAAGACATATTTTATTGATAATGGTTTTTCTATTGAAAATTCAGATTCTACTTTATTTTTCAAAACATATAAATCTGATTTTCTAGTTGTGCAAATATATGTTGATGACATTATTTTTGGAGCTTCTAATGATTCATTGTGCACACAATTTAGTGATATTATGCAAAAAGAATTTGAAATGAGCCTCATGGGTGAACTAACTTTCTTTCTTGGTTTTCAAATTAAGCAAACACCTGCCGGAATATTCATAAGCCAAGAAAAATATACTAAAGAACTCTTAAAACGTTTTGGGATGGATCAGTGCAAATATGCCACTACTCCTATGGCTACTTCTACTAAAATTGATAAGGATGAAAATGGGGAACCTATTGATGATTCCTTATATAGAGCCATGATTGGTAGTTTGCTTTACTTAACTGCTTCTAGACCGGACATTATGTTTCCCGTTGGTCTTTGTGCTCGATTTCAATCACAACCTATGCACTCTCATTTTCTAGCAGTTAAACGAATTCTTCGTTACCTAGCCGGCACTACTTGTTTTGGTTTATGGTATCCAAAAGGACAATCCTTGGATTTTAAAGCTTATACTGATGCGGATTATGCTGGTTGTCGACTTGATCGCAAGAGTACTAGTGGTGGTTGTTTCTTATTAGGGAGAGCTTTAGTATCTTGGTTTAGCAAGAAACAAAATACGGTTGCCCTATCTACAACTGAAGTTGAATATATGGCAGCCGGGTCTTGTTGTGCTCAAGTGCTTTATATGCAACAAGTATTAAACGATTATGGTTTTACTCTTTCATCTACGCCTATTTTTTGTGACAACACGAGCGCTATAAACTTAGCACACAATCCTATTTTACACAGCCGAGCTAAACATATTGAAATCCGTCATCATTTTTTAAGGGATCACATCTCCAAGAACCATGTTTCCCTTCATCATGTTGATACGGAAGATCAATTGGCTAATATTTTTACAAAACCGCTTCCACTAGATCAATTTAACAAAATTAGGAAGCAATTGCTTATCACTCCTTTGGAAGATGTTTTCTTTGATATTTGTGCTACTTAAAACTCTTATCATGATATTTTGGCTTTTAAATGGACATCTTTTTCATTAGACTTGATGGGACATCTAATTAAGGGGGAGTTTTTATTTCTAAACGGATATCTTTTTGAAATGACAAAGGGGGAGAAATAAATATAAAACTAAAACTTAGAAAAACTCAATCAATGAGTTTCATAAATAAACTCTTGGCTTTACATTGAAAGTTGCTATATTCCCTAGTGAATTGGATTTCATGTTCCAAAATTCAAGGGGAATAATAAGCACACATTTTATAACCAAGAGGAAAAGCTACAAAAGGTAATCTAAAGGTATGAAACTCATATGGTTCATATTTCCTTTATTTATATTTTTGGAAATGTTTGTCATCTTCAAAAAGGGGGAGATTGTTGGCTAAATGGACATCTATAAATCCCTTTGTTTTGATTATGACAAACATTTCATTCTTATTGATCTAACGAGCTACTTGAGTGTGCAGGATTAAGGTGGATGACAAAGCAACTAGGGAAATCCATATGCTTACATTTATGTTTTTCATGCAATGTAATCGCTTTGTAAAAACTTGTACAAAAATATAATGTACAAGTACTTAGATTGCATGTAAATCAAGCGTTAGATCTTCCCTAGCTAAACACCACATTTAGATAAGTCATCCCCTTCATATAGGATCACATATGCACACTCATACATATAATTAGTGCCTAAATTGAAACATTGAAACAGGATCAATCTCGGTCGACAAACTCCTCGACCGAGACACTCTCGGTCGACAATCTTCTCGACTGAGAAAAGATCCAAAGTAGCCGTTAGACACAACAGACAAGTTAGTTGGCAGTTGGAGAAAGACGTTGCAAATCACTTGTTCTAGAGTGCCTGTCGGTCGACAAAAGTTCGACCGAGTAGGTGTCTCGGTCGACCATTCCTCGACCGAGACGGTCTCTGACAGCAACTGCAGAATTAATTAATTAGTCGTTGTTAAAGCAACAACTTTGTACCTAACGGCTAGTTAAGCACTTAGAAACCCCTAGAAGTTGTCTAGAACGTCCTTAAGTATCCTTAGGCCATTCCTATAAATAGGACAAGCCATAGGACACTCAAACTCACTTGTTACACTTGAGAAACCCTTGAGCATACTTTGTGCAATCTGTTTGTGAGCAATTTGAGCATTGTGACAATTGGCCATTTCATTCCTTAGCTCATAATTCGTGTCCTATAGGCTAGTATCTCCTACCCACTGCAATCACAAGTTCACACACTTGGTTAGGAGATCTATATGCTTGATCTAGGCAAATCAAGCCTTGGGCTACAAAGGATAAGTTGTAATTTCCTTTTTCTTTCTTGTTCCCTATTATTGTTTGTACTCTCCTTGCTACTCCTAGGTTGGAGGCTGCGGATTGGAGAGGGTGAAGATCTTCTTGGCGAAGAAGGATACTTTGAGCTACTTCAGAAGGCTAGTGCAACGGGAGGTTACTTCTAGAGAGGAAGGCTACTTCAAGGGGGAGCTTGAAGTTACTTCAAAGAAGGCTACCTCAAAGTTGGTGCACCTACTTCAAGTGAAGGCTGTTCAAAGGGTGTAAAGGAAAGTATTGTATTTTGTATAAATCCTCGAGAGGTAATAAAATAAATACTTTCAAATCCCGGTTGGGTAAGCAACCGGGTAGTGGACTGACAACTATAGTATTTGCTATAGTTGGAACCACTCTAAACACCTATCTCTTTCCTCCAATTTCAATTGTGGTTGTTTGAATTCAATAAATTGTTAAAATAATTCAAAAACTCTATTCACCCCCCTCTAGTAGTTTTTCAATTGGTATCAGAGCAGGCTTCAAGGAACCCTAACAAGGTCTTGAAGAAATGGGTGATGGAGTGCTCAACAACCTCAACCTCGAAGGGACACTTGTTGCTAGGCCTCCAGCGTTCGATGGAACAAACTACCAATATTGGAAAAGAAGGATGCAGTTCTACTTCCAAGGCATCAATTGGGACTTATGGAGAATGGTGTCAACCCCATACGAGCTCCCTCAAACTCAATTTGCAGAATGGGATGCAAATACGGTAAAGCTGGCCCAAATGAATGCAAAAGCTGTAAGCATTTTATATTGTTCTATTTCGGTAGGAGAATTTAATAGAATATCTAATTGTGACACAGCCTATGATATTTGGCATAGACTGTCCATAACCTATGAAGGTACAGTCCAAGTCAAAAATTCCAAAATTAGCATGTTTAAACAAAAATTTGAACACTTTCGTATGGATACTAATGAATCAATTAGTGAAATGTTTGCAAAATTCTCTACTATTGTTAATGGTTTAAGTGCTCTAGGAAAACCTATTCCTGAAGAAGATCAGGTATCAAAGATCCTTCGTTCACTTCCTCCAAAATATAAGCCTAAGGTGACAGCCATTGAAGAAGCAAACGACCTCACTCGACTGAAAATGGAGCAACTTATTGGCAACTTAGAAGCTCATGAAGCAACCCTAGAAGAGGAAGAAAGAAGAGCACGTGAACTTCAGCAAGGAAAGAAGAAGGATGTGGCTCTAAAGGCTTCAAAGGCTGTCACACAAGAAAGTGAGGAGTCAAGTGAAGAAGAGGGAGAAGAAGCCTTGATAGTAAATGGTAAGAAATACAAAAGATTTAAATCTAACAAAATTTCCAGCTCTTCTTCTACCCCTCCTAGGTGCTTTGAATGTGGGAAGAAAGGGCATTTCAAAAATGAATGTCCTAAAGCAAAGAAAGGAAAGAAAAGCTCACACAAGAAGAAGGGAGAAAAAGCCTATAAAGCTGCATGGGACGAATCAAGTGACAGTGAAAGCGGAGAAGAAACCGTGGATTGTCTAATGGCAAGAGAAGATGATGAAAACTCTCAAGAGGTAAGCCTACTTGATCTTTCTAAAGAAGAGTTAGTCACTAGTCTACAAGAAATTCATGATAAGTATGTGATGTCAAGAAGAAACTAAAGAAGGTTACCAAATCAAATGATGAGAAAATTGCTAAATTAGATAATCTCTCTTCTGAAAAGAATAACATTGATCTTGAGAATTTGTCTTTAAAAACATCTTCAGATGATTGCACTAGAAAGCTACTCACTTTAGAAACAAATGTTGATCTTCTTTCTAAAGAAAAGACTGACTTGTTAGCTAAACTAAAAGATTTTCAGACTCAACCTATTTTGTGTAACCATCTAGACTATGATAATGTTATAAAAGAAAGAGATTCATTGCTATCTGATTTAGATCAAGCAAGAAAAGATTTACACAAGAAAATGAATGATATTGCTCAGCTGCAAAGAGAACTTTATGAGTTAAGAAGAAAAGATATACTTGATAACATTCTAAGCATTGGTACTATTTTCAACGGAAGAAAAGGTTTGGGATATGCTCCAAAGAAAAATCAACCCAAAAAACTCAAACTATGTTTGTACCTAAGAACACAATGGCTAGAAAGTGAAATGAAGTTGACTCTATTACTTGCCATTTTTGTTTACATCTTGGACACTATTCCTTTTCATGCCCTTATAAAGCGAAGGATTCCGAATTAGTTTGGGTTCCAAAACCTCAAACTTAGTAGATTCAAATAGAATTTAGTTGAGATATGACCAAAAAGCTCCATCTTGCCATTTATATTGTCTTATCTCAACTAAACAAAAGATTTCATGCTTATTGTTAATTTTCTGCATTGTTGTACTAAAATAGAAACTTAGTCGGTCGAAGTATTGTCGACCGAACCATTAATCGGTCGAAGTATTGTCGACCGACCGAATGTCTGTAACATATCAAAATTTACAGCAATTATTTCGGTCGAAAATTGGTCAACCGAGCTACATTTCTGTGTTTTCTGGTTTGTAATACAGTATTCTTCTCGATCGACAATTTGTCGACCAAGACATATGTCGGTCGAATAATTGTCGACCGACTGGACTTCTGATTCAGAACTCTTATACAAATCTGTACTTAAATAATTCTAACCATATCGGACCATCACATGGGTACCAAAATCTACATCTTAATGCAGGAATGGGTGGTTGACAGTGGATGTTCCAAACATATGACCGGAAACAAGGATGCATTCCAAACCTTTGAAGAAAAGAAAAGTGGAATAGTCACCTTTGGAGACAATGGTAAGGGCAAAATCGTTGGAATAAGTAATGTTGGTACTAACCTCGAAATAAAAAATGTTCTACTCGTTGATGGTTTGCACCATAATTTGATAAGTGTTAGTCAATTATGTGATAGTGGTTATGATGTGTTATTTAACAAAACTTGCTGCAAGTTATTGATAAAAAACACTACAAATGTTGTTTATGAAGGAAATAGAGTTGGAAATCTTTATATTCTTAAACCTAACTCTATGAAATCAGTAGTCGGAAAATGCTTGCTTGCAAATGAAAATAACTTACAAGTATGGCATAAAAAGCTAGGACATGCTAGTTCACATGTTATTAAAAAGTTAGTGAAATATGATCTTGTTCGTGGATTGCCTACTTTATCTTTTGATCAAGTTGAAAACTGTGAACCATGCACAATGGGAAAGCAAACCAAAACCTCTTTTAAACCAAAACATGTACTTAGCACCAGTAGGTCCTTAGAATTAATTCATATGGATTTATTTGGACCCATGAGGACACAATCTATTGGTGGTAAAAGATACTGTTTTGTTATTGTTGATGATTATAGTAGATACACATGGGTACACTTTATTGCAACTAAATATGATACTATTCATGTTTTTATACAATTTTGTTCCAAGATTGAAAATCTATTACAAAGCAAAATATGTACCATTAGAAGTGATCATGGTGGAGAATTTGAAAATCATACATTTGAAGAATTTTGTACATCTCAAGGGTACACTCATAATTTTCTGCTCCACGCACCCCACAACAAAATATTATAGTTGAAAGGAAAAATCGATCACTACAAGAAATGGCTAGAACTATGATGCTTGAACATAACACACCCAAAACCTTTTGGGCTGAAGCTGTAAACACTACATGCTATGTGCTAAATAGAGTAACTATTCACTCTCATTTAAAGAAAACTCCATATGAACTAATACATTCTAAGAAACCGAGAGTTGACTATTTTCATACCTTTGGATCCACATGCTATATCTTAAATACCAAAGATGATAGAGATAAGTTTGACTCAAAATCACACAAAGCATTCTTTTTGGGATATTCCACTTCTAGCAAAGCTTTTAGAGTATATAACACTATATCTAGAAAAGTTGAGGAATCCATTCATGTTTCTTTTCATGAAAAGTCCAAATCTGAAAATCTAGAAATCATAGATCTCACAAATCAATTCGAAAATTTAAACATACCAAACAATAGTGAGAAAAGTACTACAAATAATCACCAAGTTGAACCACAACCTACACCTAGGCTTATTAAAGACCATCCTCAAGAATTAATTATTGGAGATCCTAATGATAAAGTTAAAACTAGGTCTTCTTTCAAAGATGTTGCAAACATGGCTTTTGTTTCTATCATTGAACCTAGAAAGATATCTGAAGCTCTTAAAGATGATTATTGGATAATAGCCATGCAAGAAGAATTGAATCAATTCACTAAAAATGATGTATGGGATTTAGTTCCTAAACCACAAGATAAAACCATAATAGGAACTAAATGGGTATTTAGGAACAAGCTAAATGAGGCAGGAGAAGTAATAAGGAATAAAGCTCGGTTAGTAGCACAAGGATATAATCAACAAGAAGGAATAGATTTTGATGAAACGTATGCACTGATAGCTAGACTTGAAGCCATTAGAATGTTACTAGCTATTGCTGCACATAAAAACATCAAACTATACCAAATGGATGTAAAAAGTGCATTTCTAAATGGCATCATTCAAGAAGAAGTATATGTTGCCCAACCACCTGGTTTTGAAATACCGGAAAAAGGTGACTATGTTTATAAACTTAAGAAAGCACTTTATGGTTTAAAACAAGCGCCTAGAAATTGGTATGAAAGGCTCAAGACATATTTTTTTGATAATGGTTTTTCTATTGGAAATTCAGATTCTACTTTATTTTTCAAAACATATACATCTGATTTTCTAGTTGTGCAAATATATGTTGATGACATTATTTTTGGAGCTTCTAATGATTCATTGTGCACACAATTTAGTGATATTATGCAAAAAGAATTTGAAATGAGCCTCATGGGTGAACTAACTTTCTTTCTTGGTTTTCAAATTAAGCAAACACCTGCCGGAATATTCATAAGCCAAGAAAAATATACTAAAGAACTCTTAAAACGTTTTGGGATGGATCAGTGCAAACATGCTACTACTCCTATGGCTACTTCTACTAAAATTGATAAGGATGAAAATGGGGAACCTATTGATGATTCCTTATATAGAGCCATGATTGGTAGTTTGCTTTACTTAACTGCTTCTAGACCGGACATTATGTTTCCCGTTGGTCTTTGTGCTCGATTTCAATCACAACCTATGCACTCTCATTTTCTAGCAGTTAAACGAATTCTTCGTTACCTAGCCGGCACTACTTGTTTTGGTTTATGGTATCCAAAAGGACAATCCTTGGATTTTAAAGCTTATACTGATGCGGATTATGCTGGTTGTCGACTTGATCGCAAGAGTACTAGTGGTGGCTATTTCTTATTAGGGAGAGCTTTAGTATCTTGGTTTAGCAAGAAAGAAAATACGGTTGCCCTATCTACAACTGAAGCTGAATATATGGCAGCCGGGTCTTGTTGTGCTCAAGTGCTTTATATGCAACAAGTATTAAACAATTATGGTTTTACTCTTTCATCTACGCCTATTTTTTATGACAACACGAGTGCTATAAACTTAGCACACAATCCTATTTTACACAGCCGAGCTAAACATATTGAAATCCGTCATCATATTTTAAGGGATCACATTTCCAAGAACCATGTTTCCCTTCATCATGTTGATACGGAAGATCAATTGGCTAATATTTTTACAAAATCGCTTCCACTAGATCAATTTAACAAAATTAGGAAGCAATTGCTTATCACTCCTTTGGAAGATGTTTTCTTTGATATTTGTGCTACTTAAAACTCTTATCATGATATTTTGGCTTTTAAATGGACATCTTTTTCATTAGATTTGATGGGACATCTAATTAAGGGGGAGTTTTTATTTCTAAACGGATATCTTTTTGAAATGACAAAGGGGGAGAAATAAATATAAAACTAAAACTTAGAAAAACTCAATCAATGAGTTTCATAAATAAACTCTTGGCTTTACATTGAAAGTTGCTATATTCCCTAGTGAATTGGATTTCATGTTCCAAAATTCAAGGGGAATAATAAGCACACATTTTATAACCAAGAGGAAAAGCTACAAAAGGTAATCTAAAGGTATGAAACTCATATGGTTCATATTTCCTTTATTTATATTTTTGGAAATGTTTGTCATCTTCAAAAAGGGGGAGATTGTTGGCTAAATGGACATCTATAAATCCCTTTGTTTTGATTATGACAAACATTTCATTCTTATTGATCTAACGAGCTACTTGAGTGTGCAGGATTAAGGTGGATGACAAAGCAACTAGGGAAATCCATATGCTTACATTTATGTTTTTCATGCAATGTAATCGCTTTGTAAAAACGTGTACAAAAATATAATGTACAAGTACTTAGATTGCATGTAAATCAAGCGTTAGATCTTCCCTAGCTAAACACCACATTTAGATAAGTCATCCCCTTCATATAGGATCACATATGCACACTCATACATATAATTAGTGCCTAAATTGAAACATTGAAACAGGATCAATCTCGGTCGACAAACTCCTCGACTGAGACACTCTCGGTCGACAATCTTCTCGACCGAGAAAAGATCCAAAGTAGCCGTTAGACACAACAGACAAGTTAGTTGGTAGTTGGAGAAAGACGTTGCAAATCACTTGTTCCAGAGTGCCTGTCGGTCGACAAAAGTTCGACCGAGTAGGTGTCTCGGTCGACCATTCCTCGACCGAGACGGTCTCTGACAGCAACTGCAGAATTAATTAATTAGCCGTTGTCAAAGCAACAACTTTGTACCTAACGGCTAGTTAAGCACTTAGAAACCCCTAGAAGTTGTCTAGAACATCCTTAAGCATCCTTAGGACATTCCTATAAATAGGACAAGCTATAGGACACTCAAACTCACTTGTTACACTTGAGAAACCCTTGAGCATACTTTGTGCAATCTGTTTGTGAGCAATTTGAGCATTGTGACAATTGGCCATTTCATTCCTTAGCTCATAATTCGTGTCCTATAGGCTAGTATCTCCTACCCACTGCAATCACAAGTTCACACACTTGGTTAGGAGATCTATACGCTTGATCTAGGCAAATCAAGCCTTGGGCTACAAAGGATAAGTTGTAATTTCCTTTTTCTTTCTTGTTCCCTATTATTGTTTGTACTCTCCTTGCTACTCCTAGGTTGGAGGCTGCGGATTGGAGAGGGTGAAGATCTTCTTGGCGAAGAAGGAGACTTTGAGCTACTTCAGAAGGCTAGTGCAACGGGAGGTTACTTCTAGAGAGGAAGGCTACTTCAAGGGGGAGCTTGAAGTTACTTCAAAGAAGGCTACCTCAAAGTTGGTGCACCTACTTCAAGTGAAGGCTTTTCAAAGGGTGTAAAGGAAAGTATTGTATTTTGTATAAATCCTCGAGAGGTAATAAAATAAATACTTTCAAATCCCGGTTGGGTAAGGAACCGGGTAGTGGACTGACAACTATAGTATTTGCTATAGTTGGAACCACTCTAAACACCTGTCTCTTTCCTCCAATTTCAATTGTGGTTGTTTGAATTCAATAAATTGTTAAAATAATTCAAAAACTCTATTCACCCCCCCACTAGTAGTTTTTCATTGTTAGTAGAACATAGCCTTCAAAACATCTGGCCCCGGGGCTTTATTAGGATGCATTTGTTTCACCGCTATCCATCCCTCTTCATCCGCAATATCCCTCTCCAGATCCTCCCGTTGAGATTCCATGATCATCGACCGCAGTCCCCTTGTTGCCTCTTCAAATCCCATGGGATAGCTCGTCTGGAAAAGTTGTGCAAAGTAACTCAGAATGATTGATTGGATCTCCCCTTCATGTGTTTGCATGACACCATGTTCATCCTCTAATCCTGTGATGTGATTCCTTCTCTTTCTGTTTGTAGCTTTTTGGTGGAAGTACGCAATGTTCCTATCACCCTCCCTCAGCTCCTTAATACGTGCCCGAGCAGCCCAGTATTCCTCATTCTTTTGCAGCCAGTACTGGAGCTCCTTAGATTTTTCCTCCGCCTTATCAAGATTTATTTGAACCGGATGTAGAGATTGCAGCCCTTTCAGTTCATTTTCCAGCTCTTTTATTTTCCTTTTCCTTTCCCCAAACTTTTCTGTTGCCCATTCATATAAATTTTCCTTACACTTTAGGAGCTTTGTCTTCAAAAGACCTCCGTCGGTGGACTTCCACGCCTCCTTAATGGTATTCTCACAGCCCTCTTCTCCAACCCACATCGGCTCAAACATGAAGTGCCTTTTCCTTCTCTTTGAGTTATTATGCTGGTTGTCCACCTTCAAGATAATGGGTGCATGGTCTGAGTCATGAATGGGTAAGTGGAACACCTTGCAGAAGCTGAATCCATTTCTCCACACAAGATCCGGAAGGAATCTATCCAATCTTTCTTGGACTAAGGTTTTTTCTATCAGTCCTCACTTCCATGTAAATATATTACCCTCAAAACCCACATCCACCAGCTCGCAATTATCAATGACATCATGAAAATTCTATATAAACCTCTCATCTTTGGGGGGTCCACCTTGTTTCTCAGAATTTGAAGTTATCTCATTGAAGTCGCCAAAGAAGATGACAGGAACCTCCGACTCCCCTTTTATCTTCCTCATAAGCTCCCACATTTTCACATTGCTTTCCTTATCCACCCACCTGTAAAGCCCCACCACTCTCCACTCCTTGTCATTTCTGTCTTCCTTAATCAAAGTTGTTACATGTATTTGTGAATAGTTATGGATTTCCACCTTCATGTCCTTCCACCAAAACCCCAAGCCTCCTGCCTTTCCCTCACTCGAGATACACAAACCGTCAGTGAACCCACAACTCCTTTTAACATCCCCAAGCCTCCTATCTGCAATCATAGTCTCCATGACGAAAACTATGTTCGGACTCTCTCTCCAAATCCAAGACCAGAGAGACCTGCACCTGTCAGGGTCGCCCAACCCCCGACAGTTCCAGCTAAAGATTTTCATTGTCCTTCATGGGATTGGACTCCACCAATCTCTGCTACTTGGGTCCTATCGACCCCATGATTCTCTGTCACCTCTTGGCCTCGCTTTTGTCTCTTTTCCTCCCTTGCTTGTGGAATTTTCTCATCCGGGTCCATGTCGCATACCTCCATACCTCTCCCCCTTTTCCCCGTAGGTTGTTCCCAGACCACCTCCTCCTCTGGGATGCCCAATCTTTCCCCTCTGCTCATCGTATAGACCCAGGGATGATGTTTCTTTTTGCCTTTGTTCCCTTTGGACCCATGTTTCAATGTTGTAGCCGCTTCTTCCTTTCTCTGTGCTCTAGTGATGGCTCATTTTCCTCCTTTATTCTGGACTGCGATGTTCATCTCTTGGTTGGACGATCTCTGTTTCATTCTATTCTCGGGCATATCAACCTCTGTCTCCCCCCGTTGATTTTGTTGGGTTGTTCTCTGCTCGAGCATGTTCTCCTTTACGGTCCCTCCTAGAAGTGCCTCGCCACCCATCATTTGCCTCCGTCGACCACTATTTATTAGAGCACAAGCTTTCTCCATGGACCGTCTGTTCATCCTCTCTTACCTCCATTTCCTCCTCAGGGGTCTCCTTAATGTGAAAATAGCTCTTGATTTTTATCGACTCCTCCGTAGAGTATATGATTGCAGATTGCGTTCGCTCCTTCCCCCTCATATTCCCATTACCCTCCTACTGTGTCGGTCTCACGTCGATTCCGTCCAACAAAGATTTCTCTTTGTCAGTGTTTGGTTGTGTCTGTTCCTGCTTCTCCCCCTCCCATGACGCTCGGCCCCCCGACCTCTTCTCCTACTCAGAACCCTCCCCCTCTCCCTCCCATTGATGTCTCTCCCAAACTCCTTCCCTCGACCCCCCGCCGGCTCGTTGAATAGCACTCCGTTCTCCTCACTCGTCGTCCCCCACCTTCCCAACAGGGATCCCCCTTATGCTTCCTTTACATTCTTCATTCTTACGCTTCCCTTTAGTGTCTCCCTCTTCCTGCCTTTCACTATCTCCCCCCATTCAGCATTACTATTTTCCCCCACCTCCTCCGTCGTCCTCGATCCCCCCCCCGAATTCCCACTCATCTTGAAAGTGAGTTTTCGCTTTGGCTTGGTTCCGTCGTCACCTCTAGTGCCATCCTGTCATCGCTGCTTCCATGGTGACACTCTGAGCCAGCCACCCCAACAATGCTTTAGTTCCCCTTGCTCCTCAAAACTATGGTAGTCACGATCTATGTGTCCCAGCAAGCTGCAATTAAAACATAACATTGCCAGCCGCTCATATCTGACTTCGATGTCAACTATGCTTCTGCTCTTCACCCTAATCCACAGCGATCTCTTCAGCGGACGGGTAACGTCCAGTAGGACACGGACTCTGATGGAGTAGTCCCAGCCTGACTCATCTCTGTCAGTGGTAATGACGACGCCTATGCACCCTACCACCTCTCAGATTGTGTTTTCCCCTCTGTATCCCATAGGCAGACCATATAGCCGCACCCAGAAGGGGGAGTGGTTGATGGAAAGCCATCCTGGTTGCTCTTCTTTATCCACCTCCTTGAAAAGCAGCAAACGGCCATCAAAGTTCCACGGTGCTCCCTCCAAAACATGTTGCTTATCCCTCCAGTGTAGGAACTGCATCACGAAGACGTCGCCCTCGAGTTGTTTGAAGGCCACCGTCTCCCGAAGACTCCATGCCTACGATAGTGTCCATTCCATAGCCTTGAAATTGTACGCTCGATCAGTCAGCAGCCGTCCCACTAAGGCCAGTTCTGTGTGGTCTTCTTCCCCATCCTCGCTCCCTGTTGGATTGACATCGATGGGTTCCTCTTCCTCATCAGACAACCTCAGTCCTGCGTAGCGATCTGCCAGTTCCGCTGCCATGAATCCGGGACCCAAAACACTGCCTTACCACGCTTGAACCTGCAAGGGCAAACCCTAATCTAAGGGGGAGGAGGACGACCACGTCTTGCAGAACCCTAATCGCCAGAGCGGTAGGGTGCAACAAGGGGCCGAGTTATTACATTTAGTTCTTGTCATTTTTTATTTGATTACAAGTTATGAACGAGTTTCATATAATATAATACATTGCTTTCTAACATGTAATCTCCAAATGAAATATTATAACATGAACATGCTGATAACTTTATACACAAAATATTAAGGATATCTAGATGTGTACTCTTGTGCGTATTGTCTAAAGACATGGAATAAAATAAAAGGGAAAGTATGCATTAAAGAGATAATTTATGATATGTAGTGGCACATCACCTTAATTAAGACCATTAGCATTGAAGTCATAATATTAGATTCATTTATTTTATTGAAGATATAGTTTTATAGCCATTTTCTATTTCTAGAACATGATACATATATGGTACAATGTAGAAGGGTTCACTACATAAGTTTATATTCAAGAGGTTGCTAATGTGATGTAGTGAATAAAATTAGGTAAACTAATGTATTGGTAGCCTTTTTGGTGTAAATGATCTACTATTTCATGTGTACATATAAAAGATCTTATGAGTGACATATGTCAATCCGCACATGAATAATCATTACAAAAAAATGAATGTGTCTTATAATCAATATTTTTATAATTCAACATTATAAAAATATTACATTACACAATATACTAATAATTTCTTTCCAATTACATTACAAATATTATTTTTGCACTTCAATTCACATTGACTTTTATCTATGTTATTGATACTATTTTTTTTAATACAAGAATGATTTTATTGATTATAACTCCCTTGAAAATACATATTTTAGTTAGAATAGTGTATGCCAAAGAGAATCTAATAATGAAATATCCTATTATAAGTTGACATATGTCATGGACTTCTAATTCTAGATCCCTCCCCTTTTCCTGATCAAGTTAATTAGTTGTTCAATCCCCTCACACATCTGGGAAGTACTAGGATGATACAAGGATGGATGAGTGTTCCAAGTAGAGGTGGTTGTCACCCACCTTGCAAAAGAGTTTCTGTCACGGAACTGCTTATTACCCTAAGTCTGATTCCTAATGGCTACATAGCCAAAGGAAAGTGTGGACTTGGGCTTCCATCCCTAGAATGACACTTAGTTTCATATATATATATATATATATATATATATATATATATATATATATATATATATATATATATATATATATATTATATATATATTTATATATATATATATATATATATATGTGTGTGTGTGTGTGTGAAAAGGAAATAACAAAGCTAAAGAGATAACAAGATACTAAACATGGACATAATAGATATGTACTCATTTCTAATTTCAACTATACCAGTGGTGATTCATTTATGAGCTTAGATTTTGATTTCAACGAATCTTCATTTGGAAACTACAATTTTGTTAAACAAAATATATCAATGTTATTGTGTTGAGTACTCATTGAAAAGGCATGAATATAGTTTAAGATTATATAAAATTCGTTTGTCTATAAACATCATATTAAAGAAGAACTAGAAACAGAGCGAGAACACTTAACAACTTTCTTTTATACAAAGCATGTTTTAGGTTTCTTTATCCATTATATCAACATAGGCCTTTTAATTCTCAAGGAAGGGTCCATGAGGGGCATTTGAGTCTCAAAACATATATGATCCCAATTTCTACATAACGGACCTCAAGACTAAATTGAATGAGATAACCCTATTTCATCATGCAAATTTTGACATGAAATATTATCACGCTGCAAATTCACTAGGAACATAATTCCTCGAGTTTGCTAAAACCAAAGTGTAATAATACCACCCACAAGCAGACAGATCTTATCACAGTATAGTTAATGATCAATTCCCAAGGGACAACACTTCTAAGAATATCTAATCAAAGTAACCTATCAAGAACTAATATTCATCACAAAAGTTCAGTTTGATTTGATTAATCTAATATTGCAAGAAAGAAAATAGCTAGATTAAGTTTCTAGTTATTAATGGATGGAAATAATAGGGTGGAACTGGGTTTCACTTCCACTACTTGAATCTATTCAATCATTCAAATCCAAACATGTATGAAGATATAATTGGAGTTATGCAAGTTTCACCTTTCAGCGTCAGAAACTTGCATGAGTGGATTTCCCTATAAGCTCGATCTCTCATTAGTTACAGATCCTCTATCCATTACTCCAGAGATTTTCCCTTATAAGTTCTCATCATGGTGTCAACCAAAGCTAATCGATATTCAAATCTTAACCATTGATGTTCTCGCAATAAAAGATTATAATAAATCACTTAAAGAGGACGATCAATCCACAAAATATGCGACAAACAATTGTTTATGAATTAAATGAGTTCATACAAGAATTGGAACTTGAATGAAATTGCAAGAAATGGGTAGTGGGGCTTGTCCCCACACCCCAGTGAAAAGACTACTCCCTCGACATGGTGAGATTAATATCACAAGAAGAGGAAGAGGACACCATCATGGTCATGATTGTGGTAGAAGTGGCTCAACGTGGTGTGTGATGACAGACTTCCTTCCTTCTTTCTCATTTAGGTATTAACCCTAACTTGTAGCAGAAGCAGGTGGAGGAACAATAGCTCGGAGAAAATATCGATCACCCAAGAAGGGAGATCGATGGCTTGGAGTTGTAGAAGAAAGAGATATTTTGATCTTTGCTAGAGTTCGATAGGTGTTGACCAGCTAGGTCCATAAAACTAGCTTGGTCGATAGGTCTCATCCTTGCTCTGATCTCAGCAGTAGTCTTTTGATATTTCTATATCCAGAATTTGAGATGAGTTGTATGGCTGTGTTGGGGAAATATTTATGGGGTCGAGGTTGTCGAACTCTTTCCATCGATGTCAACCATTTCTTTCGGTTGATGGGTCTATCAGTCTATGGCTTTTAGACTTCCAGTCATTAGTCTATCAGTTAATGGGAATATAGACCTTGAGGGTCAACAAGACTATTGGGCAGTTGTGGTCATCCATAAGCATGTCGACAAGATTGTTGACTGATAGGATGATCTCTTATTAGTTGCTTGACTAATGATGATGTTGAGTAGGGGGGTCGACTGAGCTGTGACCTCAGTTATCGATGGATTGTATGTCGACCTTGATCATCTGAGTGTCATTCCTCTTAGATGTCGACCAAGGAGGTCGATATGGCTGTCGATCATTAAGTGTGTCAATCTGGGAGGTCGACAGAGGTGTTGACCTCTTGATTGCTTGTATATTTTGACGTCGATTGACATGTCGATTGACAAGTCAATTTCGGTATTGGACACAATTTTTGTGTATTGATCTGCCCTTTAAAAGTTCTTGAAATTCATTTAGGTCTGGGGTGCTGCCCCGCACCCCATGAGAAGCGTCCTCCTCTTGACTCCCACTCGTTGAAGGGCAGCGAGACCCCGTAGGCAAACTTGCTACAGAGTGATAAAATTTAAAACTTGCTAAGGGAGTCAAGAAAAGTATCAAATTCCTACAAATTAATATAAAAACCAAAGTAGATCAAAACAAATCTATTCTAATGAAAACTAAGTTATATGAATGCTAAATTAGACTAATAATGCATCTAAAACTAGGATGAATATGCATTCATCAATGGACCTCATGACTAAAGTGAATGAGATAACCCTATTTCATTCATGCCTTGTCCCCTTACCCCATGAATTCAAGTAGGTACACAATCTTATATAATGGATTTCTATATATTATGTTCAAGGTTTTTCAACATATTATACTCAACATGAAAATTGTATTCATAGGAAAAAAATAGCTCAAATGAGTAATCAGGTAACCAAGCAGTCATACCAGCATACATACAAACAAGACAATATCATAGTAGGGTCAAGAGATTAAGCTTACCTTTGAAAGTAATGAGCAAGTTATGATTCTTGAGTAGATTCTAGAGAAGGTCCAATCAATAGGGGGCCTAAGATATAAAAATACATAATAGCGGGTCTTTGATCAATAGGATTTAGAGCTATAGAATGACAATTCTACTAATTTGAATTCATGATGATAGCATATATAACTTTGGAGTATGGTCTAGCAAGGTTAGAACCCAACAATTGACATGTGCATATAGATCATGTTAGGTTCTATATGTATGTTACAAAAGCATATCAGTCAATTACATGGGATTTCTTCTCGTAAGACATTATAGGGTTTGGTTTGGTGGTGAACATATTGGTTTGAAAAATTAAGGATCAACTTTGCATAAGTCTTTAAGAATTCAAACATATATGCATATAGACATCTTGTAGGGAACAAGTGCAGAAATGTGTTTTTAGGTTATATGAACTACTCAAGACAAAAAAGGTGTAATACCTTAGTCATGTATGGCACAAAACATCATATGGTCTACTAATTTCAAGTTTAAAAGGTTAGATGATGAAAATTTAATCTAGAAACCCAAATTGGTCGAGCCACATTATGCATGCACATAAAAGAACCATTTTTAGGTAAAGGGTTGTCATAAAAGGTTATGATAATCATTGAGGTATATTTATATGGTGTGAAATAACATCACAGTAAAAGGGATCTAGATTTTATAGATTCTCATTAATATAAGGTCTAAGATAGTTAAACACAATTTGTACATGTTTAGTGTTGAATAATAAGCATAAGATCACAAAGACACCATTTTCACCAAATTAGAGAGTAAATGTGTGAAATTAAAAATAGATGTCAGCACCATTAGATAGGTGAATTTTTTTTCTGATCAAAATGGTATATAATTTCATTTGATTTGGGTATAAAACCAAAGGAATACAACAAATGGGATTTTAGGAGATATTCAACCTCAATTAGGTCGGGGAAGAGTAGAAGAAGAGCCTAGCCCATGGGAAAGCTGCTACATGTGGCCGAGAATACATTTTGGCATGGTCCATACTGATAAGCAGGGCCCGCGGGTGAAAGAGAGTCTTGACGTCCTATGGAGTGATGGTAGGAGGCTTGGTGAAGCTCCAGATGATGACGAGTGGCGTTACGGACTGGGTGAGCCCTGGAACATGTGTCGCATCATGAGTGGATGATGCTTGAAGCTTCCACATCAAGGGATGGAGAGACAGAGACGGAGCATGCAGGTGCAAGGCTTTAAGAGGTGACCATATGTGAGGGTGGGCAATAGTAGGTGACTACGCGTGGGTTAGGGCGACCCTGAATGGCCCCAGGTGGGTGCATTGCCACACAATGAAGAAGTGTAGTCCTGAGTGTGCATGGCACATCATCATTGGCCACTGGGCATCGATGCATCAAAGAGAGGATGAGAGCATTAGAGAGAGAGAGTCTTCACATGAATGAGCACAAGAGGGAAATCAATCACTTCATAGGGCGCGATCTGGTCCATGAAGCCAGATCTGACGGCTCTCACACTGTCAACAAGCTTGAGTCTAGAGTTTCTAAACCCTGCTAGAGATGTGAGTGCTTGGAGGAGGGGTTTTAGGGGCAAGGTGGTTAGTGTGAGGGTTGGGAAAGAAAAAAAAAGGTTGACATAGGACGTGGTGCTATTTATAAGTCTCAAGGCGTCAGAGGGTTAGGTTTGGAGTTCTCATAGGGATATCACTGTTGATCTGATGGTCCCTATTGGTCTCGGGTTGATGGAAGGAAGAGAAAGGGTAGATGGGAAAAGGAAAGGAGAAGAGGTGCACAGGCCACTCAAACTTTTAGGCCCAAGAGGGTGGCTCAAAACTGAGAAAAATTGGGGAAAACATAGGGAAAAGGGATTCATAAATAGCATATTCAACTATACATAAATTTTACATATTAACTCCTATTTAAGATAAAAAAAAAGGTGAGTTGTAAAGATTATTTGAATTCTACAATATGGGCACTATAATAGAGTACAAACATTTACAAATATATGATTACAATTCAAAGAAAGATGTGATATTTGACAAGAATGCAAACTTGATTTTTTTATACTTGAGCATCACCAAAGTGGTACGTGCATACTAGATGGACTAACCAAAAAGCATGTGACCTTGAAATTGATGGTGAGAACAAGAGTGAGGTCAAAATTATAAGTCATATTCCAAGTGTGAAATTCTAGGTTATCAGATCCTTTCCACCTTAAAAGAAATTTTGTCCCCAAAATTAGATCCAGTCTTCAACCAAGATTGGGGCTCATATTCCATATCACAGTCAACTTGATACTCCTTTGACATCAAGATACTTCAAGATTGAGTTATTGAGCATCATTGTAAAGGCAAAGTCACATTGATCATGAAATTGAAGAGATCATTACATAGATCACAAACTTGGGGATATTATCCTACATATCACACTTTTGAAGAAATTACATTTTAGGTCAAACAAATGAATCTCTTTAATAAAGTGTACATCATGATTTTCCATTCTAATATTTAAGGTTATAACTTCTTCACTGGCTGAGGTGGAATACTTTTCCTATCTCAATAATTCAGGGCATACATCATATTTCAATATCATCATTTTGTGTTCAAAATCAATGGAAGGTCCCACCCTAGTCCCAAGAACTTATCCCTTACTCATAAATCAAGTGAGTCAACAAAATCATCATTTCAAATTTTTGGGAATTGGGAACATGAAAGTCATCAGTCATATATCGAGGATGATCTCAAGACCCAAATATGGTGATCACAGGATTCAAATAAATGTTAAAAAAATTAATCATGAGTTAGGATTTCATACATAAACATTGAGAGTCAAGTTTGGGCTCCGAATTCATAGTTCCAAACATTTTGAATCTAGGGTTTAGTTTCCTATTTATACCTTAGGGGTGATCATTCATCAATATACGTCAACTGAACAACAATTGGGCGACATTTTATGGTATCAACATCAATGACATGGTCATGGTATTTGTCATTGATGAATGATATAAACATAGGTCTTTCAAGGAAGTCAACTACAAGCTATAGTCAACATCATAAAATTTGAATATCATCATCAAATCATGATTTCAAGATCAAGTATCAATAGCATCATAGACTTAACCTATTAGGAAGTTAGGTCAAGAAATTAAAATTGGGTGGAAAGGGTTATGTAAATGCTTGGGCCCACTACCCAAGGCTCTGGTAGAGTTTCAAGAATGGCGAATGGCCCCACAGACCACCACTTGCCTTAACTGCGCACTTTGTCCTCACTCACACGTAAGACATGATAAACTTCCTGACTAGTCACCCATAATAGTACTACTCTAACCTGAGCATGCTTAACTATGGAGTTCTTAGTGATGGGCTCCCCAAAAAGGAGGTGCACCGTGGTGATATGGGTAGTCCAATCATTCCTTTTATGATCATCTAACCTGAGGCCTCCAATCATGGGATGTTACAATCTCCCCCACTTAGACACTTGACGTCCTCGTCAAGGCTCAACTATATGCCCTCATACCCTTTCCCCATTTCAGTGCACACCCAAATGGCCCATGTACACCCATCTCCCAATCATGACTACCAACACAGGGGTGGATCCATCAACTCAGATAGCCCTTTCCAACATGCTTGGACACTACTAGTGCAACGGTGGCTCCATCAACTCAGATAGCCCTTTTCAACATGCCTGGACCGCATGACTTAAAGAATGGAATGACATCGGCCCATGTGGGCCCCACCTACTGGAGGGGAATGGCCTTTGGTATCATTTGTAAATGCTTGGGCCCACTTCCCAAGGCTCTAGTAGAGTTTCAGGAATGACGACTTACCCCATATACCACCACTAGCCTAAACTACACACTTTGTCCTCACTCATGCACAAGTCAGGATAAACTTCCCGACTGGTCACCCATCTCAGTATTACTCCAAAATTATCATGCTTAACTATGGAGTTCTTAGTGATGGGCTCCCTGAAAAGGAGGTGCACCTTAATGATATGGGTAGTCCAATCATTGATTTTAAGACCATTTAATCTAAGGCCTCAAGTCCTGGGACATTACAAGTTACCTTCTCGAACTCTAAGTAATCAACAGGATGAAAATTTAGAGGAGTCAATAATAGGGATGTTACGTAGGTTAGGGAAGTCATAAGTCAACCACCATCCTAGTCTAGAGCATTAATCTGCATTGGTCATGACTCGTCAAGCATATCCAAATAGGGTAAGTAACAATTGTCAAATCATACTTCTTAGAGTCATGATATTGAAAATCAAGATCATAATAGGGAAACCATACTTCAAGATTTTGCAAGATAAAGATCATAATTACTTCCCTTCCTTTCAAGATCAAGGTAAGGGTAGATTTTGGTAATCAATAAGTCTAATTGAAAACTCAAGGGTTGAAGCATAATCAAGTGATGTGGAGATATAGGTCCATCATATTATTCAAATTGAATCTACAAAGAGGAATAATAGTCAATAAGGGATTTTCCTATTGAAAAAAGTCTTCACATCATGATCTAGGGCTCCTTAGACATGGTCATTTTGTAGCATGATCTTTGGATGTATCAAATAGGGACAAATGTTTTCTTAACTATTTTGAGGTTTAGTCAAAAATATGACAACATGGGTTTTATCAATAGGGACATCAACAAACATGAGGTGTAAAACAAGAGTTCCAACTTATTTCACCATATCAAGAATTTACCTTAAACATAGAAAGCACTTATATCCAATTTGGTAACATTGAGTTTGCATGAGTACATCACTTACAATAGTACTTTCTTACATCAAATAAGATTTTCAATTTAAGATCAGATCATGGCATTATTATCTTAATCATCACAAATGCTTTTTAGTTTTTCCCATGCATAAGCTACCCAAAATAAAAAAATTATGAGAATGTTAGTCATGAGAGAAGAATCACATGAGGAGACAAGAAAGATACCTAATCAACATCTACTTGGGTGGCTTAGGTAGTCCTTAAAGAAGATGTGAGATGGTAGAAGACTCTGGAAACTTGAAGGAAAGGATTTTTAGTCCTCCCTGGGTTCTTAAGATATGTTATTCCTTATTAACATATAAATGCCTATGTGTATGTATTTGATACCATTTGTCACATAACTATTTATTACCCTAAGTCTACACTCTTAATATCTACATATCCAAAGGCGAGTGGACTTGGGCTTCCCTCCACAGAATGGAACCTACTTTCACACAAGAAATATAAATATGAAAAGGCAACAACAAAACTAAAGAGATAACAAGATACTAATCATGGACATAAGAGATATGTACCCATTTCTATATTCAAGTATGCCCATTGGTGATTCATTTATCTTAGATTCTTGAGTGAAGTGGATCTTCATTTGGAAACTACAAATTCGATAAACAAAATCTATCAATGCGAGTGTGTTGAGTACATTATAAAAAGACATTTAAATAGTTTAATAGTATATAAAGTTGCTTGGCTAGAAACATCATAATAAACCAAGAACTAGAAATAAGGCAAGAACACTACACCAACATTCTTTTATACAAAGCATGTTTTAGGTTTCTTTATTCATTATATCAACATATGCCTTTGACTGATTCTCAAGGAAGGGTCCATGAGGGGGGGATGGACTTCTCTATATTATGTTCAAGGTTTGTCAACATATTATAATCAATATGAAAATTGTATTCCTAGGAAACAATATCTCAAACAATTAACTAGATAACTAAGAATTCATACAAACATACATACAAATGAGCCAATATCATAGAAGGGTTAAGATATTTAACGTACCTTGCGAGTAATGAGAAAGTTATGATTCTTGAGTAGATTCTAGAGAAGGTCTCATCTATAGAGAAACTAAAATATAAAAATACATAATATTGGGTCTCATCCCAATAGGATTTAGAGCTATATAATGACAATTCTATTGATTGAAGTCATGAAGATAGCATATCTAACATTAGAGTATGGTCTAGCAAGATTAGAGCCCAACAATTGACATGTGCATTTATAACATGTTAGGTGTTATATGTTACAAAATCATATAAGTGGGTTACATGGGATTTCATGTCACAAGAAATTTAGGGTATGATTTCAAGGTGAACATATAGGTTTGAACAATTTACGATCGACTTTGCATATGTCTTTAAGGATTCAAACATATAAGCATCTAGACGTCTATTAGGGCACAAGTGCACAAATGTGCTTTTAGGTTATATAAACTACTCAAGATAAAGAGGTGCAATATCTTAGTTACACATAGCACAAAACATCATAAGGTATACCTTTTTTGATATTAAAAGGTCATATGATAACAATGTAAGCTAAAAACCCAAACTTGGTCAAGTCACATCATGCATCCACATAAAAGAACCATTTTTAGGTCAAGGGTTTCCATAGAAGGTTAAGATGATCATTGGGGTATATTTAGATGGTGTGAGTAACATAACAATAAAATGGAGCTATATTTTACTGATCTGAATGAATATTAGGTCCAAGATCATCAAAAATACATGTGGTGCATGTTTAGGGTTGATTAATAAGCATAAGATCACAAAGACACCATTTTCACAAAATTAGATAGTAAACATGTGAAATTAGAAATAGATATCAGTACCACTAAATAGGTGACGTTCTTCTGATCAACATGGTATATTATTTCATTGAAGTTGGGTACAAAGACAAAGATATACACGGCTTTAAGTTGAGAATCTATAAATGAGATTTTAGGGGAGATTCAACCTTAATTGGGCCAAGGAAGAGGGAAGAAGGGCATGGCCTATAGGGAAGCTATTGGGCATGGACGGGAACCCCTTCTAGCATGGTTTGTTGTGATCAACATCACTTGTAGGAAAAAGAGAGCATTGATGTCCTGTGGGGAGCGACGGTAGGTTGCTTGTTGTGGCTCCAGGAGACGACGAGTGGCATTAGGGACTGGGTGAGCCCGAGAACACATGTCGTGTCACAAGTGGATGATGTTTCCAGTGTTCACATCAAGTGAGGGAGAAACAGAGAGATAGAAATAGAGCTTACAGGTGTAGGGTGTTGAGAGGCGACCGGATGCGAGGGCGCGCGATGGTTGGTGACTACACACATGTCAAGGCGACCACAAGCATCCATAGGTGGGCGCATCACCATGCAACAAAGAAGTGTGGGCCTAGGTGTATGTGGCACATCGACATTGGCTGCTGGGTGTGGAAAAGAGAGGATGAGAGTGTCATAGATAGAGGGACCATGCATGAAGGATCAAAAGAGGGGAAGCAATCACTCACGGGCTGCAATATAGGGCGTGATGCCCTATTTTACGACTCTAATGTTGTCATCGAGCTTGAGTTTAGGGTTTCTAAACCCTACTAGAGATGTCGGTGCTTGGAGGAGGGGTTTTAGGGGTGGCATGGTTAGGGTGAATGTTGGTAAAGAAAAGAAAAGGGTTGGCTAAGGACGTGTTGCTATTTATAAGTCTCAAGGAATCGAAAGGTTAGGTCTAGTGTTCTCTTAGGGATGACAGCCTTGGAGAAGGAAAAGGGAGGATACCATCTTCCTCTCTTTATCTCACACACGCCTCATTTGATGCGGGACTGGTCATGGGTTTGAAAAGGGGGGCTTGATACACCTGTCATGGCTGTGAGAGGTGTTGAGGCCATACAAAGCTGTTGGGAAGTTGTACCTACCCCGGGGGATGAAGATGACCATGAGGCCATCAGATCACACCATGATCCATGGAACTATTGATCTTATGGTCCCTAATGGTCTCAGTCTGAAGGGAAGAAGCGAAACTGGAGATGGGAAAAGGAAAGGAGAAGAGGTGTGTGGGATGATCAAACTTTTGGGCCCAAGAGGGCATCCCAGAACTGAGAAAAATGGGAAGATATAGGGAAAAGGGATTCAATACTAACATCTTCAACTATACTTAAATTATACATATTAGCTTAAATTTAAGCTCAAAAGGGTGCATTAGAAAGATTATTTGAATCTCTACAATATGAGTGCAAGAATAGAGTACAAACATTTACAAATATATGATCACAATTCAAGGAAAGATGATGATGTGTGACATGAATGCAAACTTGATTTTTGTGTACTTGAGCATCACCCAAGTGGTACATGCATACTAGATGGACCAATTGTGCACCAAACACATACAAACTTGAAATTTATGGTGAGAACAAGAGTGGGGTCAAAATTATAAGTCATATTCCAAATGTGAAATTCCTAGTTATCATAGTTTCTCATGTGATGTCTTATGAAGATGAAGGCTTTATTGCAGATACTTTCTATGAGAGTCTAAATGATGAAGAGCCATAAATTATGGAGCTGGTGCCAAGGAAAATGGTCCATGATAGTGCATTAGTGATGTGAGATTTTGTCGCACCAACAAACTCACTCGGGGTTGAAATCCTCGAGCTTTTACTGAAACTAAAGTGCAATAATACCACCCGCAAGCAGAAGAGTCTTATCACAGTATAGTTAAGGATTGAACCCAAAGGAAAATGTTTTTAAGAATCTTTATTAATTGAATCTAGCTCTAATTAAGGCTAATATTTAGAACGATAGGTTGATTTGAGGTTAATTAAATGAATTGCAAGAAAGTAAAAGCAGAATTAAAGTTGGAAATGGATCACTGATATGGAATCGCTAGGATGGTATCGGGTTTCACCACCGCTACACATGCAAACACATTCAAACGCAAACAATCCAGGCAAGATATAACAATCCAAATAGAGCTGCTACAGAACCCCCCATACGGGCGTTAGGTTCACGTAAGCATCACATTAGGCATCAGATGTCTCGTCACCAACCAGATCACTTACTTACGGCTCCAAAGATACAGAAATCCAATGAAGGTTGTGGCCCCCCTATATAGGCGTTAGGCACACAAAAGCGTCACTAAAGGCTAGATGGCTCGTCCCCTCGCGGATCATACACTTACTACCTTGAAGAAATCCCATTCTATTTCTAGTTTGGGAGTCAACCACATTAATTGATAAGCAAGTAGGTGATAGATCTACAAACTAAAATCGACGATAAACAAGACGATACAAAATCCAACTAAGGTTGTGGGCCCCCCTATACAGGCGTTAGGCACACAGAAGCATCACCGAAGGTTAGATGGATCGTCTCCTTGCGGATCATACACTTACGACCTCAAGGAATCCTATCAGAAGTTCTCATCAAGGAGTCGAACTTGTAAACCGCCATTCCATCCCACAAATAGAAGATTTCACATTATAGGAGAGAATAAGATGAAAGCAAGTAGATAATCAACTACAAACATACCAACTAACAACGAAATGGAAAGTTATATACATTGCCATGGAGAGTTTAACAAAAGAACATGATTTGCATGGGCAGCGGGGCTAGTCCCCACACCCCAACAAAAAGGGTACTACTCGCTCATGATGTGAGAAATAAGAAGAATAAGAAAGAGAGAGGAATCCACCATGAGCATGATGCAGAAGGTAGTCGTAGATCGGTGAGGATGATGTGGTCTTCTACGTCGTGTCGGAGCAGATCTGAACATGGAGGAAGAACCACCAAGGTAGGTTGGGCAATCCTTCTTCTTCACCTTCTCTCTCCTTCTCTCCTTGCTCAGTGTCAAGAGGAGCAAGTGGACGTGTGAAATGGCGTGGAAGTAGAAGCTGAACTGGACCATGGGCAGCCTGTCGGCGTGCTGCCGTCCCTCCCAAATGAGGACCCTTGGGGTCTATTTATAGGCTTGGGTGGGAGCTTTACGTTGTTGGTGTGAAGCAGCTCAAACGGTTTTGAGACCGTTTGACATCCAAACGGTCTCAATTCTATCTTCATTCGATCTTGCGGGCAAATGGTCTGGGGCATATTTTGCTTCAAACGGTTTGGGGACCGTTTGGATGGCCAAATGGTCTTGACTTTAACGATCTTCCTTTAACCGGTCTTGAATCTTTTGCAAACCGAATGGATCTAATCGGTCTTGGGACCGAATGGCTCCAAACGGTCTTGGGACCAAAAATGATCTTGATCCAAATAGTTTCGATTGTTCAAACGATCTTCATCCCAAACGGTTTAGAGTATCCAATCGTTCCTAGGTCTAAACGGTCTTGAAACCGTTAGATGACATCCAGTCTTGAGACTGTTTGGATTCATGTGGTCTTGAAACCATATGGACTCAAATAGTTTTGGGATCATTTAGGCTCATGCGGTCTTGGAACCGAATGGGCTTAAACGGTCTTGAGACCATGTGGGTGAATATCTGAAACTGAAAGGTCAAAACTGTTAGAGCAGACCATTTGGTCAAGATCAAAAGAGGGAGGTTCTTCGGTGAATTCCATTGTGATGATAGAACTTGATTTAGACCTGCATCAAATCAATATAATTTTGATCAAAAATCATAATAATTAGATTTATTTAAAGAACTTTCAATGTTGTGAGATTTAGAGATAAATCGAAAGTATTGAATCAGATTGGTTATAAAAAGGGTGACAGAAAATTAGGATGAATATGTATTCATCAAACACCCCGAACTTAAACGTTTCTCATCCTCGAGTAACGCAAGATCTGAAACAGTCACCCAATGAATACTTTCGACCATGTGATTGCTTCCTTTTCACATCATGATTATTTCTTTTCCGCTCAGTATGATTAAGCATCTCAACTTCCTGAGACCACGGAAGACATCTTACAATATCTTCATTCTTGAGTTTGCTTTCCAACCTCACGTCCTCCTCACTTTTTCCAGCAACAAGCATGTCAAAGAGTTTTGTAAGAGTCCAGAGATACCCGCAGAATGACAAGTGTGCATCTGATCTGACACTGGTGTTTTTTAGGGAATTGAAGGATTTTAATTGTGCCTTTAGGTAAAAAAAGGGAGTGAAGGGTGGTATGGAAGGAAGAAGTAAATCTCTCCTCTATTCGACTTGAGATTTTTATTATTTTTGCAATTTCATTTATTGCATTTTTTGGTGTGAATCTCTCCTCTATTCGACTCGAGATTGCATTTTTTGTGGTACGCCCCTATTTATCTGTTAGGGGTATGGAAGAAGAGGACATAGAGGGAAGTGGTGTGCCACCCCAAACTTAGGGTTTGGCACATATTTGGCTATGTTTGTTTCTTTTTTTATGAATGGAGGGATACGAAGATGATAGAAGAGGTGTAAAAGAGAGTTCAGATCAGAATGCATCTTGATTTACAATTTAGTGCACCGGGTTGTTCTCTTTATCAAACTTCACTCAAATAATGACTTGATGAGGATCTGGTGGAGATTCCATGTTATTGTTCCACTAGTCAGTTAGGAAGCACGACATGCTTGATCCCTATCAGTTCGACAGACACTTATCAATTTTGCAAAAGTATCATGACGTTAGGAATCATAAACTTCACAAGATGATTTCGATCAAAAGGATTTATTTCAAAAAGTGGTCCTTTTGAGGATTTACTTCGAATAAGGGGGTATAATGATAAATGCATAGAGATTTGAAGCCATGTCAAAAATTCATCAAATATCTGTTCAAATTTCTTTGAAAAACTTAAAAATTTTAAAAAATTTATTGAAAATTTTGAAAATGTTGGTCAAAAATGCGGCGATGAAAACCTAAGTTTGATTTAGATGGGTGTAGGTGGGAAATGGGGTACATACCACCCACCCTCCACCCCAAACTTAGAGATTTGCTTGTCCTAAGCAAACCCTAAATCCCAGATGGAGGGGAAAATTCATGCCAGAATGGCCACCAAATGTGGTTGCATTCCAATCAGCTCGCATCTTCTTATCTGAAAATCTCAAAGGTAAAGAGCAATTAGATCTTAAAATGGCATCTTGCGATGTGAATTTTATTTAATGAAAGATTAACTAGAAGGTAAAAACAAAATTGAAGAAACATTCTAATTTGAAAAGGGAAGTAAAACAATTTATTGGTCGGGTTGCCTCCCAATAAGCACCTTTGTTTTACGTCGATGGCTCGACTGGATCCTTCATCTTCATGGTGGATCCTTTGGATTGGTGAGTTCCAGTGTTGTTTCAGTGCCTATGTCAATCGAGGTGAAATATCTCTTCAAGTAGTGACCATTTGCCATAAATTTGCCCGACCTCTCACTCCATAAAGAGTAAGCACCATGTGGGGAGATGCTTTTGACAATGTAAGGTCCCGACCAGCGAGAACAGAGTTTTCTTGGGAATAACTTTAGTCTTGAGTTGAATAGAAGAACTTGGTCACCCACTTGTATGTCCTTTCTTTTCAGGTGATCATCATGCCAAAGTTTGGTTCGTTCTTTATAGATTTGTGCATTTTCATAAGCTGTCATCCAGAGTTCATCCAGCTCTTGAAGTTGCAGAATCCTAGCTTGGCCTGCTTCTTTCATGTCGAAATTCAGTTGCTTAATTGCCCACCATGCTTTGTGTTCCAATTCTACAGGCCGGTGGCATGATTTTCCATAGATCAGTTGAAATGGTGTAGTTCTAAGAGGAGTCTTAAAAGCAGTACGATAGGCCCACAATGAATCATTGATTTTTACTGACCAATCTTTCTGATTGTTTCCTATCGTCTTTTCCAATATAGCCTTGATTTGTCTGTTAGTAACCTCTACTTGTCCACTTGTTTGTGGATGGTAGGGTGAGGCTACCTTGTGGGTAACACCATACTTTCTCAATAGTGTTTCGAAGCTTCTTTCAAGGAAATGAGACCCTCCGTCAGATATCATAGTCCGTGGTACTCCAAAACGGGGGAAAATAATGTCTTTGAATAATTTGATGACTGGTTTGGAATTACTAGTGATGGTTGGTATGGCTTGAACCCATTTTGAGACGTAGTCTACCGCTACTAGGATGTTTGAAAATCCATGAGAAGATGGGAATGGACCCATGTAGTCCACCCCCCAAACATTAAATATCTCTACTTCTTGCCATAGATTCAGCGGCATCCCATCTCTCTTTGTTATATTGCCTGATCTTTGACATTTGTCACATGATAGGAAAAAGTCATAGGAATCTTTGGATATGGTTGGCCAGAAGAATCCACATTGCAAAACCTTCAATGCAGTCTTTTTAGAGCTCATATGTCCTCCCACTGGTCCTGAGTGAAATTTTTCTAAAATAAGTTGGGCTTCTTCTTCAGTGATACATCGTCTATACAGACCATCAACACATAGTTTGAAGAGATATGGCTCATCCCAGTGATATTGCTTCATGTCATAAATGAATTTTTTCAGTGCGTTCTCGGTGCATTGAGGATGGATAACCCCAGCAGTAAGGTAGTTCACAAAATCTGAGTACCATGGTACAACTTCTGAGACCTTCATTAGTTGATCATCCGGAAGGGAATCATTAATCGGAATCTTCTCGGTATCCTGAGTGTGGATGCGGCTGAGGTGATCTTCTACAACATTCTTTGTACCCTTTTTATCTCTTATCTCTAAATCAAATTCTTGCAGAAGGAGAATCCATCTTATTAACCTTGGTTTTGCATCTTTCTTTGCTAGAAGGTAACAAATGGCAACGTGATCTGTGTAGACAATGACCTTTGAACCAATTAGGTAGGATCTGAACTTTTCAAAGGCATACACGACTGGTAGAAGTTCTTTCTCGGTAGTTGCATAATTCCTCTAGGCTTCGTCGAGAGTTTTCGATGCATAATAGATCACATAATGTTTCTTCACTATACATTGCCCTAAAACAGCGCCCACAACATAGTCACTGGCATCACACATAATTTCAAAAGGGTGGTCCCAGTCGGGAGATCTAGTGATGGGTGTAGTTGTAAGGGCATGCTTCAGTGTGTTGAAACTTTTAACACATTCTTTGTCAAAATTGAATTCGGCATCCTTTAATAACAAATTTGTCATCGGCTTGGTTATCTTCGAGAAATCCTTTACAAATCGTCTATAGAAACCTCCATGACCAAGGAATGCTCGAACTTCCTTTACATTTGTTGGAATAGCCAGTTTAGAAATCACTTCAATCTTGGCCTTATCTACTTCAATTCCTCTATTGCTGACCCTATGGTCGAGGACAATGCCTTCCTTTACCATAAAATGGCACTTTTCCCAATTCAGCACCATATGTGCTTCTTCACAACGTTTGAGGACCAGGGAGAGGTGCTTTAGACATGAATCGAATGAATCTCCGTATACAGAAAGTCATACATGAAAACCTCCATAATTGTTTCAGTAAGACCAGCGAATATGGCAGCCATGCAACGTTGGAAAGTTGTGGGAGCATTACAGAGACTAAACGACATTCTTTTAAATGTGTATGTTCCGAATGGGCAGGTAAAAGTTGTTTTCTCTTAGTCATCAGGATGTATGGGTATCTAATAGAATCCAGAGTAACCGTCAAGATAACAGAAATATTCTTGGTGAGCCAACCTTTCTAGGACTTGATCAAGGAAAGGCATTGGAAAATGATCTTTTTGAGTTGCCTTGTTTATTTTTCTATAATCTATGTACATCCTCCACCCTGTGGTTGTTCTAGTGGAGATGAGTTCATTGTTTTCATTCTGTATAACAGTTGTTCCACCTTTCTTCAATACTACATGCACTGGGCTCACCCATGGTGAATCTGATATCGGGTAGATTATTCCAGCTGTGAGCAGTTTAATGACCTCGCGACAGACCACTTTATTCATATTTGGATTCAATTTCCGTTGATGCTCAATAGTAGGCTTGTGATCTTCCATCATAGGGATCTTGTTCATACACAACACTTGAATGATCCCAGTGAGGTTACTCATCTTATAACTGATGGGTTTCTTTCTTTCCTTTAGTTCCTTCAGGAGTTTATCTTCTTATTTAGCTATTAGATCGGAATTTATAATAACTGGGAAAACTTTGAGATCATCCAAAAACACATACTTCAGTCCCTCGGGTAGGGGCTTCATTTTGGGAGCCTCTGGTTTTTCGCATGTTTCTTCTGTAGCACCCATAGCTTTGAGTTCTTCACTAGTGGCTTCAACATCTTCTTTAGCAGAGTTGAGGGATTCGATGCAAACCTTTACTTGTTCGTCAATTGGTTCATCGACTGATGGGTTCGATAGAGCAACTTCTAAAGGGTCATCTGATTCATGCTGCTCTTAAGTGAGGAGAGATATTTGTTCGATGCAGTCAATCAAATATACTTCTTCTTGCATACTTGGTCTTCTCATGCTTTCAAAAACCTTGAATTCAAGAGTTTCTTTGCCAAGTCTGAATACCAAAGTTCCTACTTCAACATCAATTAGCACTCTTGTAGTGGCAAGGAACGGACGTCCAAAGATGAGAGGATATATGGTGTCCTCTTTTATGTCCATGATGACAAAGTCACACAGAACATAAGAGTCTTTTCCTACCTTGACAGGTACATCCTCAATCATTCCTAACGGGAATTTTATCGAATTGTCTGCAAGTTGTATGGTCATGCCAGTCGGAAGAAGTTTAGCAAACCTTAACCTTTTGCAAAGCCTAAGTGGCATGATGGAGATGCTAGCACCAAGGTCTGCCAGACCTTTCTTGCAGGAAGAATCACCGATATGGCAGGAAATACCAAATGATCCTAGATCTTTCTGTTTCTTTGGCATCTGATTCTAGATGATGTCTGAAGTGGTTTTTGCTAACTTGACTATCTCATATTCTTCAATTATATATTTCCTGGTGAGGAGTGACTTTAAGTACTTTATCCAAGATGGTATCTCAACCAGCGCATCCAAAAAGGGTATATCAACATGAAGTTTCTTCATAGCTTCTTTAAACTTATTGAACTGAGTATCCATCTTTGTTTGCCTTAAACGAGCAGGGAACGATATATGAGGCTTGTATACGGGAACATCAGGTTCTGGTGTTTCAGATTCTTCATCAGTAGGCTTCTCAAGACTTCCCTTATCTGTCTCATCTGCCACCACTGGTTCTTTCAGTTGGGATTCCAGTGTCGTCAAGTCTTGAATGATCACATGCTCATCCTCATTTGTAATAACCACATGTGGCTTGACAGGAGGATCAGAATAATCCTTGCTTGACCTTATTGTGATAGACTTCAATTGTTCTGGGTGCTTAGGGTTATTCTCGGGCTGACCCATGAATGCTCCAACATGTGGCTTTATGCAAGAGACAAGTTGAGCTAGTTGGGATTCAATAGCTTTCTAATGTGCTTGCTGGTTAGCTATCAAGGTTTGCTGGTTATCTAACATATTCTGTTGTGACTGTAGCATCTTTTCAATGGTTGTCAATTGGTCGTCAGATGAGAGGGGATTAGTTTATTGTTCTTGAGGCTGATTAAGATCCTGGTACTGCAAACTATTTTGATCGTTATTGAAGTTCCTATTCTGAAAGTTTCCCTTAAAATTTCCTTGATTTCCAAAATTCTATTGTTGATTATGCTGGTACCTTGATGGGCCTCGTGGTTGATTGTTTGAACCAAATTGATGCGAGTTAACTTCTCCAGAGGGGTTTCCATATTGAAAAACTGGATGATTCCTATTCTGATTTTGGATTGTAATAACTTTGTCCAGGAATGGTGTTGATAGCATTAATATTTTCTATATGACCATTATCTCCTTGGCCACATACATTGCTCAGAACAACATCATAAATAACATTGCATGATAAAGTGGAATGATCGGTGCTCTTACATGCTTCACAGAACCTTGGAAGCAGACTTGACCTGTTCCGGTTGTCGAGTAGGTGAACGTCCTCTTCGGATAGCAGCAAGAGATGATTCAATATGATCTTGCTTGGAAACTAAGAGTTTCAAGGTTTCAGTGATAGACTTGTACTCGGGAGTAGCTTCGGCCATATCTACTTTCAAAACTCCTTTACCAACAGATCTTCCCCAATTTACTTGATTTTCAGCTCCTAGGGTGACGACTCTCCATGCGTTGTCATAACTTTGATGCATGAAGTTTCCTCCAGATGAGGAATCTAGGAATCTCGTAATATCATCATCCACACCCCTATAAAAAATTTCAATGAGTTGGTTCTTGGGAATCCCGTGGTGTGGACACTTACGTAGAAGCTATTTGTATCTATCCCAGGCTTCAACAAGGGTTTCTCTAGGAACTTGAGTGAAATTTGTTATCCACCCTCTAATTTCATAGGTAAGAGATGGAGGGTAGAACTTTTCTAGAAACACATTTTGGAGTTGTTCCCAGGTGGTGATGGGTATTTCCCTTTGCAACAAATTGTACCAACTTATAGCTCTATCAACAAGGGAATACTTGAAAAGACGGAGCCGGATGGCATCATCTATGACTCCATTTTGTTTTGTCATGGCACATAGATCAATAAATCTCAGAAGATGTTCTTGGCTATCCTCACCTTTCTTGCCATAGAAAGGGTTATTCTGAAGCAGGGTGATCCAATGCGCTCTTATCTCGAAATTAGTAGCGTTGATAGGAGGAGGTTGTATTGGATGATGAACATTAGCAGCTTTCAGGATTGAGAACTCTCTATGATCCTTTTGTAGTTCAGCTGCTTGCTCTACTGCTTGTGCTGCTAGGATTTCCTACTGAACTGTAGCCCTGGCTTCTTGCATGAGCCTCTCTCTTTGTGCATTGATGGATTGAGCCACTCTTCGGGCTACTTCATCTTCCTAAGCCATCCTCACTTGATTTTCTTTGATCTGACGACGAAAAGTTATGTCTATCTCGGGGTCAAAGCTCACTGTTAGTCTAGGGCTGTCCGAATGGTGCATGCACTACGCCTTGGATTGTCCCTGAAATTAGAAAGATTTTGAAAGTGAGAACCACAAAGTATAGTCAAATTCAAGTAGATGGTCGATTGTGTCAAAAGAAAAAGCAAAATCCTAAATTAGTCTTAAAAGAACTAGATTTTACTAATTGGTTCTATTGTCCCCAGCAACAGTGCCAGAATTTGATGTGGGATTTTATCGCACCAACAAACTCACTCGGGGTTGAAATCCCCGAGATTTTACCAAAACCAAAGTGCAATAATACCACCCGCAAGCGGACGGGTCTTATCACAGTATAGTTAAAGATCGAACCCAAAGGACAACATTTTTAAGAATGTTTGTTAATTGAATCTAGCTCGAATTAAGGCTAATATTTACAATGATAGGTTGATTTGAGGTTAATTAAACTAATTGCAAGAAAATAAAAGCAGAATTAAAGTTGGAAATGGATCACTGATATGGAATCGCTGGGATGGTATCCGGTTTCACCACCGCTACACATGCAAACACATTCAAACGCAAACAATCCAGGCAAGATATAACAATCCAAATAGAGCTGCTGCAGAACCCCCCATACGGGCGTTAGGTTCGCGTAAGCATCACCTTAGGCATCAGATGTCTCATCACCAACCATATCACTTACTTACGGCTCCAAAGATATAGAAATCCAACGAAGGTTGTGGCCCCCCTATATAGGCATTAGGCACACAGAAGCGTCACCGAAGGCTAGATGGATCGTCCCCTCGCGGATCATACACTTACTACCTTGAAGAAATCCATTCTATTTCTAGTTTGGGAGTCAACCGCATTAATTGATAAGCAAGTAGGTGATAGATCTACAAACTAACATCGACGATAAACAAGACAATACAAAATCCAAATAAGGTTGTGGGCCCCTATACAGGCGTTAGGCACATAGAAGCATCACCGAAGGTTAGATGGCTCATCCCCTTACAGATCATACACTTACGACCTCAAGGAATCCTATCAGAAATTCTCGTCAAGGAGTCAAACTTGTAAACCATGAGTCAAACTTGTAAACCACCATTCCATCCCACAAATAGAAGATTTCACATTATAGGAGAGAACAAGATGAAAGCAAGTAGATAATCAACTACAAACATACAAACTAACAACGAAATGGAAAGTTATATACATTGCCATGGAGAGTTTAATAAAAGAACATAATTTGCATGGGCAGCGGGGCTAGTCCCCGCACCCCAGCGAAAAGGGTACTACTCACTCATGATGCGAGAAACAAGAAGAATAAGAAAGAGAGAGGAATCCTCCATGAGCATGATGCAGAAGGTAGTCACAACTCAGTGAGGATGATGCGGTCTTCAACGTCGTGTCGGAGCAGATCTGAATGTGGAGGAAGAACCACCAAGCAGGCTGGGCAATCCTTCTTCTTCACCTTCTCTCTCATTCTCTCCTTGCTTGGCGTCAAGAGGAGCAGGTGGACGTGTGAAATGGCATGGAAGTAGAAGCTGAACTGGACCTTGGGCATCCTGTCGGCATGCTGTTGTCCCTCCCAAATGAGGACCCTTGGGGGTCTATTTATAGGCTCGAGTGGGAGCTTCACGTTGTTGGTGTGAAGCAGCTCAAATGGTTTTGAGACAGTTTGATGTCCAAACGGTCTCGAGTTCTATCTTCATTCGGTCTTGGACATATTTTGCTTCAAATAGTTTAGTCAAACAGTCTAGGGACCGTTTGGATGGCCAAACAGTCTTGACTTTAACGATCTTCCTTTGACCGGTCTTAAGTCTTTTGCAAACCGAATGGATCCAATCGGTCTTGGGACCGAAAATGATCTTGATCCAAATGGTTTCAATTGTTCAAACGGTCTTCATCCCAAACGGTTTAGAGTATCCAATCGTTCCTAGGTCCAAACGGTCTTGAAACCGTTAGACGACATCCGGTCTTGAGACCATTTGGGTTCATGCGGTCTTGAAACCATATGGACTCAAACGGTTTCGGGATCGTTTAGGCTCATGCGGTCTTGGAACCGAATGGGCTTAAACGGTCTTGAGACCGTGTGGGTGAATATCTGAAACTAAAATGTCAGAACTGTTAGAGCAGACCGTTTAGTCAAGATCAAAAGAGGGAGGTTCTTCGGTGAATTCCATTGTGATGATAGAACTTGATTTAGACTTGCATCAAATCAATATAATTTTGATCAAAAATCATAATAATTAGATTTATTTAAAGAACTTGCAATGTTGTGAGATTTAGAGATAAATCGAAAGTATTGAATCAGATTGGTTATAAAAAGGGCGGCAGAAAATTAGGATGAATATGTATTCATCAATTAGCCATGCTAACTTCTCATCAAACTTGTCCATATCAGTATGTCATGAAGGTAGTTCTTACAAAATCACTTCCCCACTTGTTACACTAAGAATTACAAATCAGAGGAGAAAGTCCGGTCTTTAAAAAGTAAGCTCAGAAGGGTTATTGATATAATTTTATTTGAAAAACAAAATTTTTCTAAAATTGAAGTAAACATATGTTGGGGTATCTAGACAAATAAGGAACACCCTATTTGCAATTCATTAGGAAAATATAGTAGATTTATCTTTGTCACACAATTTTTGAATTTGTTTCCTTTACAAATTGGATAATGCTCACTGTGTAGTAGAGATATTTCCAACAATAATGCTACTATGTGAGCGATGATATGGTGTTTTTTAGTCTACTCTGTCTTTATGTAGATAGCTTTAACTTACAACTTAGTCTTGTCAAAAATAATTATTGTTGGAATTAACTCATTGTTATATGTAATAAGAAACACTTTCAATTCGATTGATAGGTTTCACATGAAAATTAAATGATCATATAAAGAATTGAAAAATCAAACCAAGTAGGAGAACAAAACAAATGGACTTAGAAAAATCACAGTAAATCCTCCATTATCAAAAGAACCATGGTGTGCCTAGAGAAAGGACTGCTCTGCTACATGGTAGATGCATACTATAATCCAAGATGGCCCAGTCACAAACCATTACTCATTCACATCTAGGTTATGCGAGGATGACATTTTGCATCAATACTAATATGGCTCAACAAACATTAGGCATCGCCATCCAACAACTTGTGTCTTTAAAAGGAGAGTAGAATGTTATAAGTTGCAATGCTTGCATAAGAGAAGGTGATATTTGCAAGTGAAACTAGGATAGGGATGACAATGGCAAGCGAAAGATAGTATATGACATCTAGGGCAAAATATGATTGCAAGTAATATACACACATGCACACGCACACACACACAAATATATATACACACACATATATATACATATACATGTATATATATGTCTGTGTGTATAATATATGTATATATATACATATATATATATATATATATATTCATTCTCTACCTATGTGGGTAGATAAGGTTAGTTACACGTGCATCTATTTTGTAATAGGAAGACACATATTTGTAATGACATAGGTAACATGGTAATGAGATGACCAAAGTTGTAATACAAAGACTATTTTTGTAATACTACGTAAACTACTGTGATAAATATCATTTTTATTCTATTCAAAGGGAGAATAAAAATTTTACATTATATTTACAAAACAAGTGTTTGTATTACAATTTTGGTCATCTCATTACAATTAGATGCCTTCCTATTAAAAAATTGATCCATGAGTAATAAAAGTTAGTTACCCATGCGAGTAGTGAATATATACCATACACACACACACAGATATATATATATATATATATATATATATATATACATATATATATATGGCTAAAATAATTATGTAACTGAGTACATGTAGCTTCCATGTACCCATCTTCATTTATGATGATTACAAAAGTACAAAAAGCAATCTAACCTTATGGATGTGATGCATACCCTTTAGATATCATGTATATCAAGAATCACTTCCAAATGACATTCTTAGATCATCAAACTAAAGGAAATGCATATCTTCTAATCAATATTAAGTTGTAAAAATTGCAAAATTTGTTGAATGACATATTATTACATCTCATGATACATGAGGTATGGTTGTGATTTTTCAAACACATCTAATATATTGAATGTTGATTGAATCCATATGGTTGGGTTGAATTAATGTATTCCACATATGTCATTTTCACGGTCGGTACACATAAGTTGCATGTATTGACCGATACATACTTCCTAACCCCTATATATAAACAAATATATATATATATACACACATATATATACATATATATACATATATATATTTATATATGTATATATTCGTATATGTATATATATATGTACATATATATGAATATATACATATATATACATATATATGTATATATTCATATATATACATATATATATATATATCAGAAATCTTTGGTAAATATATTCCCGACCCTCAAAGAGGGACAAAATTACAAACTACACCCATACATGTAGATTACAAAAGAAAAAGGTCTAGGTTAGACCCTTACAAAGATTATGAGAGACTAGTACTTTTAGTACTTACAAAAAGACCAGTTTCGAATCAAGAGCTGAGATACATTATTCAACGTATACATTTTATAATGCATCTGAAGTTCTTTCTCAATCCTACTAAACACATCTATCTCATCTTTGGGTTTTCCTCCATGTTTCCTAGAGTTCCTTTTGATCCAGATAACATGGATACAAAGAGTAACCGCCCATAGGATGATCACCTTGTCTTAATTTCTGATGTTGTGTAGGTTTAGAAGGCATTCTTGCATGCTTGAGGATTTGATTCCACACTTCAATGCAGCTCTGCCCCAGAGGTATGGCCGCCATTTACATCCTAATGTAAGATGAATAGCAGTTTCCAAGTCTGTATTGCAAAGACAGTACTTACCATCCGCATTTGGATTCCATTTCAGAACCTTTTCCATCGTAGGAAGTAGATTCTTATGAGCTCTAAAAGCTGTAAAGCTCCATCTCGGATTGTATTTACAGTTCCAAAGATTTTTAGCTGCCTTGTCCTCCTCTTGCTTTTGTCTACAAATGTCCCACATGTTATCATTTGATGTATTCAGGAACATAGGCCAACGTTCAGTGATTCTTCGCCAATGGGTAGAGAAACCCCATTTGTGGTTTGGTTGACTGAAGTCATTCAAACCATATCTTGTAATCATCCATTTGGCCCACACTGATTCACCTTGCAGAAGGATCTTTGTTCTTTTCATCGTATGGGAGTCAGCTAGATTTTCCAACTTCTTCAAGCCCAGTCCTCCCTCATCTTCAGGAAATGCAATCCTTTCCCATGAAGCCGGATGGATGGATGAACCCCAAAGGAAGTCGCCCATCAGAATCTCCATTCTATGCATTGTAGATTTGGTAACCTCTCATTGAGCCATCCAATATTGGATAAGCCCCATAGCGCAACTTTTAATCAACACAAGTCTGCCCGAGAACGAGAGCATGGTTCCTGGCCATTTCATGATCATATCCTTGAGTCTATCAAGGCAAGGATTGAAGTGACGTTGTCTGAGATTACCACCTGCTAATGGGAACCCCAAATAAGAGGTGGGAAGTGTGCCCAGTTGAATGCCCAAAAGCTCAGCAAGTTCTTGCTTTTCAGCTACATATTTTGAGAAGAAGATATTAGACTTGATGGTGTTAAGTTTCATGCCTGATTCATTGTCGAAATCCTCAAGAATAGATTTCAGATTCACAAGACTTCTATTCCTAGCTTCACAAGAATATATATATGTATGTATGTATGTATGTATGTATGTATGTATGTATGTATGTATGTATGTATGTATGTATATATAGCCATTCATTCACTACATGTGCGGGTAACTAAGGTTAGTTACCTGTTCATCTGTTTTGTAATAGGAAAGCACATATTTGTAATGAGTCAGACAACGTTGTAATGAGATGACCAAAATGTAATATAAAGACTCATTGTGTAATACTATGTAACTACTGTCATAAATATCATTTTTACCGTATTCAAAGGGAGAATAAAATTTTTACGTTGTATATACAAAACGAGTCTTTGTATTATAATTTTGTTTATCTCATTAAAATTAGGTGCATTATTATTACAAAATAGTTCCACGAGTAACAAGAGTTAGTTAGCCGTGCAGGCAGTGAATATACACTTATATATATATATATATATATATATATATATATATATATATATATATATATATATATATATATATATATATATATATATATATATATGTCTCTATGTGTGTGTGTGTGTTTAACCCTAATCACCCAAGATGTATTTATAGTACCAGAGGTGTGCCACGATCTCGTTAATGGTTTTAAAATATGGTGCAAGATCACATTCACTATTGTACATGAAGAGATACTTTCCTACTTGATTAGAAAAATTATTTAGAAAAGTAATTACAAACCCTAAACAAAAATTCATAGTAGTTATTCTCTTATGCAAAAAGAGATGGAAATCAAAAGACAATTTCTATGGCCATGGAGCCTTGTGTCATGTGACTGTGCCCAAACCTAGCCTAGCGAGACAAGGCATGGCATGTGATGTGCACGCATGTGTGTACGTGTGTTTGTGGTGGTCAATATGTTCACCCACAGTGAACATGGTTCCATAAGGTATTTGGTACAATAATGTCACATGAAGTCCCATATAAAAGGTAGTCTTCCACCTTAAGTGTGGGAAAGGTGGGATTTAACTTCTCTATCATTTTCACTAAAGACAAAACTTACTTTGTCTCCTTCTTGTATGTACCAATTCCACCAAATTTGAGATTTATCAATACCAAATTTAATAAGTAAGTGTATAATATAGTTAAGAATCTCCCATAAAGTTCAATTGTAGAGTGTTCTATAAATAAGTCCTTCGTATTGTCTTTTAACATGGTGCCTTTGGTCTTCAACCATGTCTATGTTATCCACCATATCCTAAATTTTTGGTATTAAATTCACAAATGTTCTTAAAAATATATTTTTCAGTATAATATTATGTAGATAATTTATAATGGATGACCCTAGAAATATTTGGCAATGTTGAGATGTGCAATAATTGCAAATGCCAAAGAAAATTAAGTCTTGTTCAAGGTGGTGTCTTTTGTAAATTAAGTGTAAGCGAGATTTTGAATTTTGTTTGTGGTCAATGATTACTTGTTAGATATAGGAATACAATTTAGAGATGTTTTTGTTATCAAGGATTTTTTTGTGTGGCAAAGATTCATGATATTTGTTGAATATGTTATATGTCTTTAAAAAAGTTGTATGAATGGTCAAACATGTCAGTTGTATGACTTTTTTTATCAAACATGAGTTTAGATGACAAGGAAATCTTTTGGAAATAATTCATCGAACTTGACTAGATAGCTTTTGGTGACCTGCTTACAAATCTCAAATTTTGGATGACCTGAATAGAAATTTTTTATGTGACTAATCCCTACATTATACATAGCCTTTCACCCTTTTACAAAAAGTTGATCATGGAAAGTTTCTTTTATCTTGCACAAACTACTTTGTGTTTGTGGAGTCGATGAAGCCTGCCAATGATGAATAATTTCTATATTAAGAGCATCCTAGTAGCCTTATAAATCTAGGGGGAGAGAAGGAAGTTTGAAGGGACTATCGACATCTCCCCAAATGTTAGATTCATGGAGATAGAGGAAGCATGTGGGGAACTATCCTAAGAACCTCTTGAAGCAAAGGAAGGCCACCTAGGGTCCTTGGAGTGGCTATGGACCTCCTCAGGGTCTTTTTAGTAGGTTTTCATGAAAGAGCGACCAAAGTTCCCCTCTCTGATGGCTTGAACTAGTGGCTAGTGTTTGACTACTATAAGAGAGAGAGAGAGATGAGGGGAAAAAACCACCCATTTGTGGGGTTAGGGACAGGTGGGCCCATCCAGGTATGTGCATACAACCCAGCCTATGATCGTCTAACACACCCCACTTTCTTTTAGCAAAATATATCTTTTCAAATCATTATACATTTAGCGAGACAACGGCATACTTGGTATGGAATTTGATTTTGACTATGCTTTCTATTCTATGCATGTCATGATTCCATAATTTGATCTTATCTATTTTTCTAATAAGGACATTATCCCCACTAAAGCCCAAAATGCTCTGGCCAGTGCCCTTTTCAGCAAAATTATTAAGGACACAGTTGCGAAGTTTGAGATGATCACTAGACTGAAAGAAATTTTTAGGTGTTTGCAAGTTGAGAACGCTCAAGATTTTCTTCATATAGTTTTGTGGCATCCATGGTTTGTTTTTTGAGGATGCCCATAGACCAACCATTCTTTATATGCTTTTGTGGCATCCATGGTCCAATCTTGGGTGCTTCAATATCATATTTTGTGAGACAGCAGGATACATGGTATGGACTCTGATTTTGACTATTATTTTAGTTCTCTACATGGCATGATTCCATCATTTGATCTTGTATGTTCTACTAATAGGAACATCATACTTACCAAATCCCAAAATGATTTGGTGAGTGCCCTTTTTAGCTAAATTATTAAGGACATGGATTTTAAGTTTGACATGACCATTAGATAGAAAGTAGGTTTTAGGTATTTTCAAGTTGGGTACGCTCAATATTTTATTTTGTCTAAACTTATTGATGGGCTTGGAGTGCATATGTCACCAGTAAAGTATCATACTATTATCAAATATCATCTTATGGTCCCTCTTTTTTGGTTGATGAGGCATGTCTTGTTTATTACAAGGCATGTTTAGACACCTATGGGGAGCATGTGGTTCATTGTAGGGAGCTACCGGGATCTAAGTATAGACATGATATTGTTAGATATGTCCTCTATGATGTACTTATACATATTGGAGTTGCTGCTAAAAAAGAGGCACCTATAAATTTGTTGACTTGATCCACATGATGGGAGATCGACACTTAGACCAGCAGATGTCCTGATTTTTGGTCGGTCTAGAGGATAACGACATGTGTTGATCTAATAGTTTTCTCCCCATTGTCGGACCTGAAAGATAGAGATTTTATTGTGATACATGTTGTCTTGAAAGCTGTTGTAGCCAATGTGGTTAAGCATGAGAAACCATGCATAAAAAGCCAGCATGTATTTATAACTTTTGGGCTTAATGCTTTTGGATTCATAGCACTAGATACAATGGAGCTTCACTTAAGGATCCAAAAAGTAATGAATAGTAATGTTCTGACACCCAGGTCTATGGATGTAGTATTTTGAAGGATTGGTTTTTTAATCCAAAAAGGACTCACAATGCAACTCGTTTCCCATCTACCTTCTGTTTCTTTGTAGTTACATCCAATTCAATAAATATAATCTCTAAATTGTATTTATTTTATTATATATAAAAAATTATTCCATCACATGTGCTTCATTGGGTGGTTTTGTGAAAGCTTGGCATGTATGGAACGATTTTACCAAGTTGGGAGTATTGGATCTGTAGGTAGAATTCAATATGACTATTGATGCATGAGAAGGTGTCAAACAATGCACTAAATAGGGTTTCTAATGTTGATTACATCTAGGATAGCACCCTATGATTCCTAAATTTTTATTTCATGTTGAGGATATTATGATTCAAAAGTTTGGGGTGATAGGACACTCACCATTATCTCACTCTCATTTTGATACTTGTTTCACCCCCTTTTGTTATTTGAATGTTTGCAACACTTTACCTAGATTAGAAATTTAATACTTTGTATACATGCGTACATATATTTCACTTTCTTTGTACCTTTTTTTTTTTGCAATTTTTCAAAAACTTTGGCCTTTCCTGCTATTCAATGCATTAAATTGCATTTCATGTAGAGTTTTGTAATGTCTTGTGTGTTTTTTACTAGGATTTTCTTACTTGTTATTATTACTTTCTAGTGTAGGTTCATATGTAATTTTAAGGCATTATGGAACATTTTGACCAATTTTTCCCAAACTTGATCATTTTACCAAAAAAAAATTTCTAACTTGATATTTATCATAATGGACTGAAATTGAATTGTGTGATCTTTGATGAATGCAACTCACCCTAATTCACATGTTAATTTTATTGATATACTTGCATGCTCTTGAGTTCATATATGTGTATCACCTCTCTCTCTCCTTTTATATATCATGGAGTGATCCAATGATGTTGTTGTTTACAGTGGAGAGCTCTGCCAAGTATGTGGAGAGAAGGAATGGAGGACAACTACACTATGGATCAATGTTCTTCAGTTATTTCAGGTAGTATTTTTTAAGTAGATCAGCAACACAATTGTGAGATAGTTCATGGTGTAAGATCTTCTGAATGATTGATCAATCTCTTTATTCAATGATGTCACTGACAAGAAGCTTATATTTGGACGGGTAATCATTTGAATTGGAGATGAAGGTGACTATAATACTTGAGTTTGAGAATACACTTCCAGTTCTAGATTGGAAACATTCCATAGAAAATTTTATGTCATTCAGGATTTCCCAGAGTTCACTCCTTATGGGATCAAAACCATGTTTAAAGCAGACTGACCCTTATATCTAGGATCCATTGTGATCTTGAATAATACAACTTGTGAGATTGTGATCAGAACACTTGTTAATGACGACATCAATGTTTATTTGAATTGTATTTATTGGTTGACCATGATAGTGAGGAGAATATGATGATATATTTTGAGTCTTGGGAAAAGAATGAAGAACCGGTGTCATTTCAAACTTGCATGAGAAAGTCAGTTGATTAGTAGATGAAGGATTGTTGTTGAAAATAGTGGCATTTCTATTTTTCCACAGGAGCCAACATGTAACTGAAGAAAGACATTTCCATCGTGAGATTTTCTCAAGAGAAACCGAGTTGTAGGCAAGCCAATATGATATTGTCGTTAAGGAGAAGGAGTGTAAGATACTAGGAATTATCTAGGTCTAGATTATCTTGGATGAAATGCAATCTTGAAGAGTGTGAAGTGGTGTCTCCACTTACGTTCCACATCTTGTGTAAAGGTTATAGATTGTCATATTTTTTTAATCTCAACTAGTTTGTAAAGTTTCTATCATGGCTAGAGGAATGTCCTCACACTTAAAGGAGATTGTACTTCCCATATGTCTTTGAAACAGTCAGTGTTGATGTTCAAACCTGATGGATAAGTTAGTTCCCTATAAGTAGAATTCATAGAGAAGCACCATCGTTTGTTAATTTCCATGCATATGCATTTGATTTGAACTTGAGTTTGGGTGTTGGAATTTCCTTGATTCTCATGGCTATGGATGGTGATAATCAGTCTTCCATGAAGGAAAATTCCTAGTTACCAAAGTCTAGTATAAAGCTTGAAACTTGGAGGCTTCATAGTGAGTCTGGAATCATTCTCCCATGTTTGAGAATAGGGTAATACCCATCACCTATCCAGCTATCGTACCAGACATTGGTGTGTGTTCCTGTGAGAGCTATTTTGTTCAAGTTTCCCATCATGAATGTGAGATAGGATTTCATATTTCTCCAAAGATTGGAGATCTAGTTGCTTCAACCATGCAGAATTGGATACTTGGACTTCATGAGAGCTATCCAATGGAGACTTTTGTTTTGTAAGTAGTCCCAACTCATCTTCATAAGTAGAGATTAGTCTAACTCTCTAGTGGAATGGATTCCTATGCCTCCTTGATTTTTAGGTTTCACTAGATGTTTCCATGTGGAAAGGTTAACCCTTCGTAAATAGGGAATGAAAAGAACATTGATTTGGAAATTCTGACCTAACTTGCTAGGGACAAGGACTTTTTCTAGAAGGATTATATTCTCAATTGAAGTTTCCTATGATATAGTTGTAATGGTCTTTTAATTTCCTTCTATGGATTATGGGAACACCCAAGTGACAACCTAGGTTTGTGGTTTCCTAGATGCCAGAAGACCTACAAATGTTGTTCCTCATAGCTATTGGCGTATTATAAGAAAATAAGAGGAATGATTTCTCATGGGACAAGGTTTTTTCAGAGGCATATTTGAATTTTTGTAGGAATTCCAAGATGATTTTCATATGTGTTGGAGTATAATTGCAAAAAAGGATGATATCATCGACAAATGATACATGTGAGAATGCAAGCATCTTCCTGGTAAGAAGGATCAGTTTCCATTCACCGTGTCTTTGTTTTTTGGATATTAGTTTATAAAATATTTCTAGATACATGACAAGGAGGTAAGGAGAAAGAAGATCCCACTATTTAATTCCACAACATGGCTGAAAGAGACCTATGCTTTATCCATTCCATAATATAGATGTATTGCTCAAGGTGACGATCTACATTATGATTGAGATCAGATTTCTAGGCATTGTGGTCCTATTCAAAGCATCCTAAATGATTGCCAGCTCATTTTGTAAAAGTCTTTAACTAGGTTGTGGTTCTATTCAAGGTATCTTGAATAAACGGCCAACCCATTTTGTAAAAGTCTTTAAATAGGTCTAGTTTCAAGGTCATGTATTGTTTGTTGTTGGATCTAGACTCCATCAAATGAATAATTTCCTGGACCAACACTCTGTTGTCACTCATTTTATGCCATGGAAGCTTGACTGAAGAGGGGATATCCATCTGTTAAGATAGGTTTTTTATGAGGGGTTTCTATGAATTTGGAAAGTAGTTTGGTTCATACATTGTTAATGGAAATTGGTCTCAGTTTCTAGATTGGAAATTTTTAGGATAAGAATGAGAGTAGAGTTTGCTATTGTGGTATCTAAGATGGTGCCTTGGAAAGGGTCAGTGATAAATTTTCATAACTGAGAAGAGATAGTTGGCCAGTTCTTTTGAAGGAAGGAGGTTTGTATGCCATCGGGGCCTGGCACCTTGATTGGTTCCATTGAATCAAGGCATTTCTTTATCTCATCTTATGAAGGAAGTTCTTACCAGGGGGAGCACTTCACCAAGATCAAGGTCGGGAAGGAATCAAAATGAAGGAAGTATAGACTGATTGTTTTGAGGGATTTCCATCATCTTGGTATAGATTGGTGAAATAAGAGAGCACCATTTCTTTAAAATCATGTCCATCTTCTAACCATGTGCCATTGGCGTCTCTAAATTTTGTCACTTTGTTCCTCCATTGTTTGATTTTCATAAGTGAATGGAAATAAAATGTGTTAAAGTTTCCTAGCTTGATCCAATTGCAATGAGATTTTTGATGCACTTGATCTCCTTGCTTCTCAGTATAATGTTAAGATGACATTGAAGCTTGTATACTCTGTAGTTTGTTGGTTCCTATTGCAAGAGGGAAAGTTGTAGTTGATCCCATTTAATTTTTTATATGAGATAATTCTTTTGTTGTATGTCTCTCCTCCTCATTGAAGAATCCCAAGCCATTGTTTTTTTAAAGAAAGTAGATGCGGCTTGGAAGAAGGGTTGGCACCATTCTAGTTATTCGATATAAAAAAATTATACTCATCATTCTTGTTACAAGTTGTAGATGTACGGAAATGTTTCTTGAACAAAGATGAATATATGGTAAGTGAGATGACCACAAGAGCATAATCTGAGTGTAGACGTTCAACAACTTGGATAGAATTGCTCAATTTTGAGTTTATACATGCTCGGTTCCCATAGGTACGATTGAGAATTTCATGCAGTAGGCCCCTTCTAAAGGTAATCCTGGATCTATTTGATTCAAGGTCCACCAGAGTATAACTATCAAGGGATGCATTAAATTCTCGGCTGCTAACCTATCAAAGTTATTTCTTCCACACTTTTTTTAAGGGTGTGAGACCATGTTGAAGTATCCCAAGACCACCGAAGGTGTGCGGGAGGATGTTGATAATGTATAGAGTTGTTACCAGAGAAGTCGTCTACCATATTTGGTGGTACTTGCATAAATAAAGGTGATGAGTGTGTTGACATGTAGATGACATTGTATAAACTATTTGTGAGTGACCAAAATATTGAGAGTAGTGTACCCTTTCCTGAGTACCTAGATGCCACTTGAAAATCCAACTGCTTCTACTCTATTTGATTGTTCAAAAGAAAGATTCTTGATGATGGTATCAACTTTATTTCCATTGCATCTACATTCATAGTTTTCCAGAACTGAGATTTTATACTTGGATATTAGATCCCTTGTGAAGTTTTAGGTATCTTTTTTACAGGTACCTTGTATGTTCCAACTCATGATGTTCATTGATCATATTCTTGTATGGTTGAATAACTCATTGCATGTGCTTCATCTTCAAGATCATGCAACATAGTGGTTTTGCCTCTCTTTCAAGTAGAGTTCTACTAGTTTCACCACTTGTAAAATTTTTCTTTTACGGAGATGGATACCTACTAAATTTTTACATGTAGTCGACTTGGATTCTACATAGTTGGCTAATGGTTGGGTTGAGCCCAAATTGAGGTAGGGAATTAGTTGTAGTGTTTCCTCTTCAAAGTACTACATTGTCACCCATGATGTCAACCATAGTGTGAGCTGGAGGAGACTATGTTATGGGTTCTACTCTTGGGGTGGGAGCATGTTGTTGTGTGCTTGTGGAGACCTTCTCTTTCTATAGTTTATTTGCCTTGGTTCTGTTATGGTCTACATTCTTACTGTTCTTTTTCCTCTGGTTCCAATCAATACCCCTGGTCACTTTGTCTACTATGTTTTCAATTTCAATCATTCCAGTATCATGTTCTCCCTATCTGAGTCAGCCAACTCTTGAAACCTACTAGGACACGTTGTAGACTTCATAGTGTGACTATTTTGTGGTTTTTTTAGCTTCCTTGGTATCTGTTGGGCATGTATATGTTTTGAGAACCCTTTCATACATTGTGGTTTTAATATGATAATTCTCCATTACTAGAGGCTAGCTTGTTTAACTACATTAGCCTCTTCTAATCTCTTTCCACATTCCTTCTCTAAGTGTCACACATTTTTACAATGCAAACCAATAAAGGGAAGGTTTTCATATTCAACTCTCCAAATATTTCCTGAGATGGTAATGGAAGGTACAAGAGGTTTTCCCATGTCCAGATCCACTACAATTCTTGTAAATCTTCCTCTTGGTGTTCATATTAGCCTTGATGGTTTTTCCAAGATGATCGTCGATGTCTTCTAGCAATACATCTTGATAGAGATGGATTAGTAGATTTGGTATTCTGATCCAAGAAACTAGTTTAGAAGGACTAGTTGATTCTAGTCTAAAACTAGGATCCCATCTCTGAACTGTGAGTTATGAGCAAAAGATTGGCTATGGGTCTCTCGTTAATGCATTGATGAAATCATCTTCTTTCTGAAGTTGACCAATATTATAGTCATTTGCCACATCAATGAGATTGAAACATCCAACATGTTTCTAAAGTAGGAGAATCTTGCATGAGAATCCTATTTCACTGGATGGCATTTTGACAACTACTGTGAATTACAACAATTTGAGAAGTTCCTCTATAGATTCTTGTTAAGATCGAACGATGAGTATCTATTTTAATTTGAGAATACTATATCTTCAAGTTGTAGGAAGATGTCACAATCATCATCAATCATCTTGATATATACCTGGTTGTTGTTGTAAGAACACCCTACTTTGTCATTGTAGGAGGGTTTGGAGGCCGTCTGTGGGTTATTCAGACCAGGATTGATCGAGATTGTATAGATGCTACCTAGTGATAGAAACTAAGAGTGAGCATTGTCCACGTACTTTGCTTGAGTGTTTGAACTTGTAGGAGGTATGTTCTGCATATTATTGGGGTGTCATTTGTTTGAGTAAATGAGATCAACTCTTATTGCACCCAGGGGAACAAATCTTCTTACTCCCAAATCTCAATCACCTTCATATGGATGATCGTCTGTGTTCCCCTGGCGGCCTCTGACCCTAGGAGCATCTAGGGTTACTTCCATTTTTATAAGATTTTGTCGTATCATATCTGTATAATTGAACTGAATGGTAAAAAACAATTGGAGCAAGCACATGATGCTTAGAGCATGTCATAGTTTGTGCAAAAAATGGTTGATGAAATTGCTCATTCCATTATGATTTGTCCATGATTATTAAATTTGTGGAACTAATATGCAAGAAGGAACTTTTTTTGTGAAAATCCGCTACTAAAGACCCCACTTTGACTCTATTTCTTCTATCACTTCTTATCCCTAGACACCATGGAAAAATACTAAAGAGCACATAAAAGGTCTTGTCCACATTACGAAAGGGAAGTGACCATATCTTCATTTCTCTACTTCTTCCGACCACCATGTGCCCTTGCTTCATATGAGGAGAAGAAAAAGAAGCAAAAAGAAATAAGGGATGTCTCTATGTAATCTCCTCTTCCAAAAAAGAAAACATGGGTGCTCTATGTAATAGAAACCCAACTCCTTTCGAAAACCATTTATTCTCCTTTCATGCCTATTTTTAGTTAGAGAAAAGCAACCCTAGCCCGCCTACTAAAAAAATCCAAGTGGGTCACTAAGTATAAATCGAACTTAGAGGAGAATGCATGCATATGAGAAACATTCACCCAACAAGCTTGAGTCAAATATTAAAAAATGATATGGTTTACCTAGAGCCTTGTTAAATGACATGTTACGTGCATAGATCATGATTCCCTACATTTGAAAGCTATGTATTTCATGATTTGTTGGTAGTCAAACCATGAAGTTAGAGAGGAGAGAGGTGAAATGCATGTGTCTAGCCAAGGGTGAAGTATACTTAATCAAATTATCATGTTTCATGTGAGTGAGTGTTATCATCATTTCTACTTGAACTAAATTGAACAGAGATTAAGTTGGAAGATACCTAAGAACATGTATGTTTAAAAGTTTGGGTTTGTGTTGCAACCCTAATTTAGGGCTTAAACTTGTGTTATTTTTTCCTTTAATCATATCTAGACATTTTAGAATGCATGTTATTTCTACCAATAAATGTTTCATTGTCAAATTCACTTGTAAATGTTCTTTGCATGTTTTTCAAGTATGTTGACAACACTTTGGATTGACAAGATAGAAGGAGGAGGATCTTTGGGTTTCTTCACCATTGGAGGAGCCTAAAGAGAGGCCAAGAACTTCCTCAACCTACTCCTAGTGGTCAAGGATCAAGCTAAGGCAAATAGTGTCAAAGATAGAAAAATTCACAATTGAAGTGAAACTAAAAGACCTCAACACGATCGTGGTACCACATAATGGCAGTGCCACCAAGTGAATATCTATAGTCAAAATACAATAAGAAATCAAGAACTAATAAGCTCAATAGAACGACCACGTTGGGGAGCACGACCTTGTTGGGAAGCACAACCATGCCAAGAAGATCCTAGCACAACTCTTCCAGCCAAAATGAACATGCTAATTAGCTCCCATAATGGCCATGTAAACGAGAATGACCCTAGTCAACTCCCTCAACGCGGACATGATGCCAAATACAGATGTTTTATCAACCCATCACCATGGTTGTGCTTCCCAGCAAGGCCATGCTATCGGACTCCAAAAGCTAAAAATTTTACAATCATTTTTCCTTCACCACCACAGTTGTTCCTCCTCAACATGCCCATTCTACCACATTACCACCATGGTAGTACTTCTGAGAATTATTGTGCCGTTTCTTGGACCATACTACTTCCCAAGCCACTATATGAACATTGGTGGAAGTTGGGAGCAAGGGGTAGAACTTACTACCACTTGCTAGAGCATTCATTGTGCCACCTATCTCTCCCACCTACTCCCACTTCATTTTCACCTTCTCCCTCCTTAAAATCCTAGCTTTCTAGGGTCTTGACGCTTCCTATTGACGATTCCATGCTTTTTAAACACCAAGGAGGGATGAGCTCAATCATCTACAACTGAAGAAGGAAGAGTCTTCACTAATCATCCATGGAGTTTTACTCTTCTACTCCTTCTTTCTCCCTTTTTGTAGTTTGATTAGCTAAGCTCCTAGGTGGGCTGTTTGGGGTTGAAAATGTGACTTTGATACCATGCTGGGTCAAAATAATACATAAACTCTATGATTTAATTTTCTAATGATTATATTCTACTTATATCTCATTTTCAATGGATTACATTATGGTTTGAGCTTGAAAACACCTAGGTAGTAGTAGAAATAGGTAAATGCAACTATTTTGGGATTTTTTCCCTAGGTCCTATCTATATACATGTCTTCCTACATATCTATCCCTTCACTTACTGGTAGGTATGAGATCTAAGTATCCAATTTGGAGACACTTAGTTTTATTGACTTGGAGCTACTTAAAGTCTAGATGGGAGGTAACATTAGGTGTAAAACACTCCATTACTTCCCTTGGTCCTAAATTAAGGAAATCAAATAATATATGGTTGGCTTTGTTAAACTAAAAAATGAAGTATCCCAACTGATACATTCTTGCTCTAAGTGCTTCCATTCTAGAAACCTAGACCTGTTTGATCTTAGTTGAATTCCACCTAAACCCTAATCAAATGAGCCAGACAAGGTTGGATAGGGGGTGATAGGGATTAGCTCCCCTATAGACACCCTATTTCATCTGTGATCCATTAGTACTTTAAGAAAATTCTCCATTGTCTAACTTTCTTGTTTGTTCTGATAATTTGAACAGATGATTGATATTTGCACGTTATGATCCCCAACCTAGTCGATAGTCACATTACCCCAAACAACCCACGCTTCTGATAATTTCTTGACACCCCAATTACTCTCTTGATTAGTCGGTGTTAGTCTAATTAGATTTTTTATTTGTCTTCTTAGTCACTTTCCTTATGCATGTTCAAGGATAGTTAGTTCCTTCATGTGTTTTTTAAGGAACCCAGTAGACAATCTCATTCATTCTAATCTCTCGATGTGGATGACAAAAAAAAGTATTTTACCAAGGTCCTCTTCAAGTTCATGCACATATTTGCTGAAGACGGCCTCACAACAAAAGTCCTTGCCTCAACAATCTCAAATTGTTTCCCTCCCTACTTGGCCATATGATCAACAAGTAAGTTGTCCATTCTCCCACTAAACTTGATAACATGTCTAGTGTCTCTTCTCACATAGCTCATTGATAGCCAAAGAATAGGGTTTGTAGTTGTCTAGGTTGTTGTCAGGTTGCTTGATGATATTGTAAGCATCATAGTTGACGATTTCCACTACCATATCTCCTTGGAGGTGTTGGGTCTTACACAACCCTAGGTAGATGGCTTGTAGCTCCATCCTCAAAACATCAAGACTATGGGGTATCAGGTAGTAACAACCTCTCATCCACATACCCTTTTGGTTTTATAGGATGTAGCTGATCGTAGTCATGCTAAGCCTTTTGATCACAGAGGCATCAACATTCAAATCGAGCTGGTCTTTCTCTAGCTGAAGCCATGTGTGCAATTTGTTGAGAGAAGGCTCCACCTCTTGTCTCTAAAAAGCATCTAGGAAATTATGAACATTGACTTGGATCTAAAGGGCTATAATCCTTGGGTCTTGGACCACATTCTTGAAGAGGTGGTCACCCCAAGCTTGCTTGATGTGTCTAACACGGTTGGCATACTAGATAGGTAAGGTAAGGATTCATTTCCTATTCCTAGTGTTCTTGAACAACACTAATTTAGATAGGATTCATCACCCATGAGCATTCCAGTCTAGGCTTCAATCAACCTCCAAACTAATGCCGCTCTCAGACGATCTCTGACAACATGTAAAATGGACTCCTCATCTTTAGAGCATCTACATCATATGGGATATAAAGTAAAGTGTTGTTTGTATCTATGTAGTTAGTCATAATTATTTCATGAATCATCTTCCATAAGATTATTCTGGTGCTTTGGGCCACCTACAACTTTCAAATCCTGGACCAACAACCCTATGTGATGGTGCATAACTGACTAATATTTGAATCATAGGAGGACTTAGTGGTGATGGCCCCTTTAGGATTAGGGAGGTAGCTAAAACCATCCTCACTCCTATTAGGATCTGATTGAGACATGAAACAGATTGAACCAGATGCAGTATCATCAAAATAGAGATTTATGAAATCGATATCCCAATGGTCATTTAGGTTGGAAAGTGAATCAACTTTCAAGTCCTTCATCTCATTAGAGATTTCTTAGTTGTTTGTGATGGTGGGTTGTCATGTAGTGACACATTTATAATGCCAAACAATAGTTTTGTTACCATTCATAATGACCCTGGAGGTATTAGTGGTAATGGCTTCTTCTGTTATATATAGGAAGCGCCATAAGCGGGATCCTGTAGTAGTCTTGTAATTCTTTAGGTTTCTATACTTAGCCTCCATCATCAAACTCCAAATGATATGCTTACCTATGATAAAATCCAAACTCACTTTAGAAAGGAATGCCTCGTTCTGAGCTGTCATTGTCTTGATGTTGATCCCTCTATATTTTCTATCTACAATAAGCTTAGACTAGGAAACTGTATGGATTCTCTTTTGATCATAGTTCCGCTCTAAATGAAGCTCCTAACCAGCTAGTTGATCTGATAGCAAATTGAATGAGGAGTTTATCAGTTTGCATAGTATATATAGAGATTTCATTAAGCACATATGTGGGGTGGGTGAATCTCTTAGTAAAAGAGAGGGTTCTGCTAGTCTAAGAGGAAAGAAGGTTCTCAATTCTACTGATAGTATCCAAGTAAATCATCGTGTTGGCTCTTTTGTGGAGGAGGGGCACACCCAGATGCTTCCCCAGGTTTTAGTGTTCGTAATGCCAACCTTCTTGGTAATTCTTCTTCTCAGACTCATCTTGGTGTTTCTTAAGAAGTAGATGGCATACTTCTCTTTTACAACAATTTGTCCTCAGGAATGGCTGAATCTCTTCAGGCACATCATCATCTTAGTGGCCTAATTACCGGTCACATCCCCAAATAGGATAAGGTCACAAAGAAAATATTGTTCAGAGTTGGTCCTCATATGGTGATCTTCAAAGCTTTCCATCTGTCATTGATTTAAAAGTTGATGATACCCTAGCTCAAATGATAGAGGCATGGGATAGATATATAGAGGAAAAGTGGATCCCCTGCCTTCCACCCCTAGTAGCTTTGATAGGCTCTAGGAGATCTCCATTCCAAGAAATATTTGTCTCATTGAATGTGGTGGTCCACATGATGAGGTTGATAATGTTTCTAGGGATATACATTTTATACAATCTATCACTTATGAAGGACCAACTCATTTGGTCATAATTTTTTTAAAGATCCAACATTAGGGCCATGATATTCTACCCTAAAATCTTAGAATCCATAGATTAAAGAACATCTTGAACAGTGATGATATTGTGGGTAATACGACACCCAAGGATGAAACTCATCGAGGAGGGGGACACCCTGTTTGGAAGGAAGGGTTTGATTCTTTCAACGAAAACCTTAGAGATGAGCTTAAGACAAACATTGTTTAAGGAATTGGGCCTTAGGGAGTTGCAACTCTCAGGTGTGATTGTATTTGGAGTCAACATTACAGTAGAGTTCTCCATTCCAACAAGGGAAAGGAACTAGAGAAACAATTCTTGAACATGGTATTGCTAGAAGCTTTGAAATTTATCCAATTAGTCTTCAGGAAGCATGCATCAATTCAATCAGGCCTGAGATCTTTGATGTTATTCATATGTTTCAAGGATTTATAAATTTCTATTTTTTGGTGTCTTTCTTAGCTCATTCATCTAGTCCACAGACAGAACAAGAAAGGTCCGATATAGTTTGTACCATGATCTAACCAGTTCCTACTCTTGACCTAAGTGAATAAGTTAGTGAAGAATGTCTGAATAACCTACTAAAAAACCTTCTCTCTTCAACCCAGATTGCCTCCTAATTTTTTATCCTTGTGATGATGTTTCTTCTTCTCTTCACCTTTAACAATCCCTAAATGTATCGTGTGTTGGTGTACCCCAGCTTAATTAAATCATAGCAAGATTTTCGCCTCCAAATAGCATCTTCTTGATGGAGGATCTTCATATAGTTCCTCTAAAGATGTGCAATCTGATCATCCAGCTCTGTACTTAAATTGTTGGAGGAGTTTGGCCAGACTTCCTTACCTCTTCCTATCATTACTTCTTTACCTCATGTCCCATTTTCTAGAGAGGAGTTCATAAACTTAATAATAGAAGAGTGAAAATTGATGCTATCCCTCTAGTTCTTCTCAAGGAAATTAGTAAAGGACTTTCTTCTAGCCCAACAAGTGTTCATTTACGCATGGATATGTTGATTCTATTTTGTGGACGTAGTCCTGATGAGGATAGGGGCATGGTTACATTCGATATGGGGAAGAACTTCCACTACAGAATGAGGGTAAGAGTGGATCCACCTCATTTTAGCCACTACCCTATCCAACCTCTCTTGGAGAATTCCTCTTTTAAAGGTCATATTAGGACCATATGGCCCACATGTCCTCCAAACCAGGTACATAGAGTGCATTAGTGAATTCCCTAGAGCTGGAAATATTTATGTTGTACTACCAGACTTCTCACTTAGAGTCAAGATGGCAAATCTTCCATGGTGATCCATGGGAGTTTGGATGAAGCATTTATGTGGGCAAGGAAATTACACAATAGCCTTCATTCATCTGCTTTGTGTTTACAATGATAAAGGTTATGAGGTTATCATTAACAAGACAATGGATAAATTGATTTCCACATGCAAGAATCTCAACATTACCCACTCGTGTTTTCCACATCACCCATATGCCATCAAAGAAACTAGTGGCCTCCACTCTATGGGACATTTCAAATACCAAACTTTTGATGATCTTCTTAGCTTTCTACCCACTTGTCTTGGGCTTTCTAATAGCAAGAATATCAGTCATGTATCTAGACACATACTATTTTATGGTGTTTTGGGTATCTTGTTTGTAGATAGTCTGGACATTCCAAATTGTGATAATCATCAAACAGGTTGGTGGTTCATGGAGGAGGCCTTGACATCTCTCTCTTCCATTTCTAGAATGTTAGAGGAGGTCAACTACCCCCGTTTCCTATGGTTTGGTGAGATGACTTTCTGGTTCGTAAAGTGAATCCCCATCGTGCTCCCAAACACTAGTTGAGCTTGGTTGTTGAAACTCGTGTTAGAGGAACTGCCTACATAGAAGGAGAATAGCTTAGGATTCCCTTCCTTATCGCTCGGGAGGATCATTGTGTCATCATCAGTTATCACCTGAGACTTGTGACTTTTGTTCTCTTTCCCTTCCATTGATGGTCATCTAGATGTGGCTCTGTTTGTGCTTTCATTGTAGTGAATCCCACCTAAAGGTGGTATCTCTTGGGAATGTTTTTGTTGATGTGTTTTGCCCTTTTTTATTCCTTTTGTTGTTTCTAATAATTTCATCTATTGTTTATGTTACATGTCCCTAGATTTGTTGTCATTCAGAGAATCCTCCTAAAGGTTAAGATTCTATAACTTGTTTCTTGTTTCAAAACCTTGTCTAGTAGTCTTCCCCTATTGTTTCCATTGTTTCCTCTATATAGCTTTAGCATGCAATGCTTATATGAAGTCCCCAAGTAATTGGGGTTCTATAGTCTCCCATGAGTTATTTCCATTTCTTAGATTGGTGTGAATTTTCTCGACATGTATCCTCATTATGTCCAATCCTTCCATGGTACATACATATATTAGGAAGGCTTTTATACTCTAACCTATAGGTATCCCCTTGGACCATGATGGTCGGAACTAAAGGTTTATTGGTGTCTATCTTAACAACAATTCTGGAGAACTTATCTTGTCTCTTCATGTCAATATTCATATCCACTCTAATTGTCATTTCTATATTGTCCCTGACCTCTTCCGCAAATCATGACCCATGAAACAATGTATCTCGGTAGTTCTTCGAAAGGAACGCATGAAGGATCCCAAGTTAGACACTCAAATATGAACCCATCATGGGACAAGGACCTTTGGTCAAGTCTTTGAGGTAGTCGTTCTATTGTAGGTGTTGTATAATGAAAAAGTTGTTTTCTAGACCGATGAGTTTGAAGCTTCCAATCAGCTTCCACATCAATTTGATTCAGTCCTACAAGGTGATCTAGACAACCTCCCTACCCAAAACCTTCAGAATCACTGAGTAGGTCCATGTCCTTAGTATTACATTTGTTCTCTTCAATCATGAATGATGACATGACATCTATTTCCTTCATCAACAATGTACTATATATTTAGCTAAGTGTTGCAATCTTCCAAACCTAGGAATGGTAGAGATCCATTAATAGTTATTTCAGATGTGATTTCATTGTAGGAAACTGGTTTCCATGGTTCCCATTAGGTTTGGGCTGACCCCCTATATGCCCTGTATGAAGAGGGGGGAACTAATATGGGGAGACCACCATGCTATCAACTAGCATGTTAGTATCTTTCTAGCCCTACGATCCTCTATGTCTGGGAAATATCAACTTCATACTGACTCCTTTTAATACTTCCACTAGCACTTGGCCTTTACTTCTTGGATCTTGCAGCTATTGTTCCCTGGTGGGATCTTCTCCATCACCCTTGGGAGGGTAACACCCACGGACACTACCGTTACCTCTTCCACTTCCTCACCAGTCTCCTCACATTAAGCAAACCCCACACCATCACGTCGCTATGATACTTCCATGATTTAAGAAATTTTAGTGCCTTATTGTAGTTAATTGTGATTTTTCTAGCTAGTGTCTTGATTGTGTGGTCCTTTAGCTACATTTCTTGCCTAGTTGCTAGTTTAGTGTTGTTTCTTACCCAATTTAATTAATTACTCTCCATTGTTCTACATAGCATTTCTTTTTTAGTGTCATGCTTAGTGTTGATCTTTTCTTACTTATCTTAATTTCTCTTTCTTACTTATCCTTTAGACTTAACTTGCTAGGGTTGACTTAGGTTTATTTTCTAACCATTCTTAATTTCTTGACCACATTAGTTTAACTCAAAATTCAAGATCAAACCCTTTGTCCCTAATCTCTGCATTAGGAACCTATCGTAATCTAGTGAATCTCTAGTTCCCCTCTCTCCCTTGGGTTTGACCCCTAACTTGTTGCTTTATATGTTATAATAAAAACTCGTGCACCTGAATGGAAGTGTTTTAGTGTATTTGGACGTTTCAATTAGGGTTATAAATTTGTTAATCCAAATGTGTGCCTAAGAAACATACAACCATATCAATTGGTTGGGTGTGCCCACTGTTGCACCGACATCTGTGGCATTCAGTTGCATGTCTTCAAGCTCGGGGGAGATGATAGTCAATACAACAACAAGGGTTATATTTAATGTTTGTTGGGGAGAGACTTGGAAGCATCCTCTTCCTTCACAAATAGAAAATTGATTGCTATGAGGATGGAGCAATGGGTAGACTATGGTGGAGGTCATCAATCTATTGATGTAGGGTCCATGGAACAAACTTCTTTCCATGTTAGAAACCTGGATCTTCAATGGAGGCTGCGGTGGGAGGGTTGTTAGTTGATGTCCATCAACCATTGAAAATGACCAATGGAATTTGGAGGTGGATGCTCCAAATTGGTTTTAGAAGCATGGTGGTGTCAAACAAATTTTCCTTTTTTTTAAGGTAGTTGCCTTGTATTTATAGGTGGAGACTAGGGTTGACATCCTCTGAGTAGCCTTTTGTTAAGTGGTCAACCACCATGTATGTGGAGAGGCGGCCAAGTGAGGAAGATGATGAGACTAGTGTCGTTCAATATTTGACGTTCAATATTTCCATCAAAAGACAAAGGGGTAGGACAACAACCAGTAGGAAAGAAAAGTCTTCATAGATTAGGAAGCAAAAAGTTCCCATTGGAATTCAGAGACAACCCTTCCATGGACATGCATAGTGTAGAACTTTCATTAGTTAAGGTTCACAAGGCTGCCATTAGTTGGGGTACACATGGCTTCCATAAGAATAGGGGTGCACTAGAGTTCCTTTAATTGATGATCCATAAGTTCCATCGGTAGGCAGAGTGAAACACTTGCATTAGTAGATGACCATTATTAGGTGGGCATTGGATTTTTGTTGTTACCCAAAATGTAAGAGTTTTGTTGGTTCATGACTGTTGGGCCTCCATTAGTGTTCAACTGACAAAAGAGAGGAGTGTGAGAACTGATGATATTTCAAGAAGAAGAAAACCTAATCCCCCTTGGGAGTTATTGGCATGTTTTGTATGGTCTGCACCCATAAAGCATCAACTAAGGAAGTGACAGAGTAAAGGAAATTTGGTCCAATTATCAAAATTTGTTGTGTTTCTAGTCAGTCGGTAGGACCATGTATACTATGCTGGTACATGAGATATGAAGCTCAAATATATCATGACAACCAAGGATATGGAACAAAATCCTAAAAATTAACATAATATTAAGAAAACCTAAAAGTAGGATAGTTGTAAATTAAAATAATGGGAATGAATATAAAACATAGCAGTAAATACAAATACAATTAGGATGAATATGCATTCATTAGACTTCTAACAACTCTAAGAGATTAATGTTTATTTATTTGAAATTATTGATATATTAGAATTAAAATTATAGTAGAATGACATGTCATTATATGGTTTCACAATATTCCTTATCTCTTGACAAATATTGACTTGTTATTTAATTGTAAGTTGAATATTATTATCCTTGTTGCTTACTTTAGTTTTGAAATATATGGAAACACATATTTATCTATTTTTCTGAGAGTTTTTCTCTCACCTAGACTCTATATGAGTCTAACATGGTTGTTCCACATGTTTTCAATTATAATGGAATCTATGGAAAGATTGAAGTGATAAATAATTTATAAATGTAACCATAGAATAGTTTACAATGTCCATGTACTCACACATTCCTTAATGTTGGGTGGGTAGTTGGTACAATTTGTTGTGTAATGCTTTATTAATAGTTTCTTGTAATTGTGAAGTATGAATTGGTACAAACTATAGATAGTTTTGTACCTTTTTGTACGTAGTTCCCATTTCAAATTACCTATAATGAACAATAGATATGATCTTAGTTCTTGTAACATTGTTCTTTCTAGCTAAAGCATGAAGTCTTGTCATTCTTGGGGTTCATAAAAGGTTCTACGTGGTCTTTTTTTTATATGTTCATTTTGATCCTGTGGGTCTTATTTTTTGGACTAAATGATCTATTCCTATTCCAGCTTATCAGATATCCATGTGTATCTAAAATCTTGATGATATATTCTAGTATTGATTTTTAAAATACGTACTAAACTAAAATCTTTATACACAATTTACATTTTTCCTCTACATTTAGATTTGTTATTCACTAGATTTTGGTGGGTTTTATATGTGGATTTGTCCTAATTATTGGTTTGGAGTTCTTATTAGAATGATCACGATACACCTGGATAACAGCAATACAAAAATAAATTTGAAGATGTCAATGAAGATAATAGCATACAATTAGAGATGAAAAAAATTAAAGAATCGTTTGAAAAATGATAAAAATTATAGAGTTGAAATATCCAGTAAAATATATTAAATAGGAGAATATTAAATGTGAGAGAATGCTATAAATTAACCTTTATTTGATTATGATTGGTTAAACCTAGCTAAGAGGAAAGTTCATGTGAATATTTGAAGAATAGAATTGTAAATTCTTATAAATCATATTCTCATCTATATGTCCCTATATGATAAAAATTGGGAAAGAAACAAACCACAAAAATGAACATGTAAGAAAGTAATATAGGAATTTAAGTAAGCTATGCGAGCATAAAGGACAAGAATGAAATAAAGTGATATGTAGCAAACATAATATTAAGATGCTAGTTCTTGTCTAAATATACCTAATTAGGTCAAGAATTTGGTAATACAATTTTCTGGGGAATATAAATGACAAAGAATAATTTAAAAGGCAAATATTTAGAACTATATTATATCCATTCCTTTGTTGGAATGCATAATGCTTTGGGATATATATAATTTAACTGGTCTTTTCTCATGATTGAATATTTATAAAATTACATTAGAATATATAAATGAATCTTTTTACAATCATGCCTTACATCAAAGTCGTAGAAGCATTACATAAAATTACAAAATTATGAATAGTAATTGATTCCTATCTACTCTTCAAAAGGGGACAGCTCATGCACGTCTCACATAGGACTTCTCTAGTCACTTTCCCGTGAGTTCCCTCAAGGAACAAAAACCATATATTGGCCCCAATAAGGGAAACAGTAAAGTTGGTACAAATTGTTGGTATGTATGCCAAGAGAGCCAATCTGACGATGATTGTAATTGAATAACTTGTAAATGATTTGATTAATAATAAAGAAAATCTTCCAATTTATTTTGTTTTATTCAGTTATGAGATAATGATGTAACATAATAAATGTATGAAGAATGATATTACTCAATGATGTATGTCTTTGGGTTGATGACCTAAACAATGAGATCATACAGGTGCCAAAAGTATATACATTCTTGATATGTAGCAAGTCGGATGTTATTATGGAAGGTTGATAGACAGCAATAACACATAAGACTAGAGTGTGTGTTGGTTGATGATAGAATCTCATCATTCATGATATGTGATATCAAACCAAACACATAGGTACTTGTTAGAGAACAATGTATGAGACAGACCCACCATCAGTGTGATACATGGAAACTATAATTGGTAGTTAAAATCAAATCTTATAGTGTTGGTGGTGATTGTGGTTTTAGACATGAAGTGACTACATTCATCACATGTTGTATAGTGTACTTTGACACCATCCACCATGACCTTGAATAAGGGTTTCCATAAAGGTGATGATTAGATGAACTGTGATACATGGGGATGATTGTGAGTGATTTAGATGGGACTTGTCCTTCTACAAGAGCATGATGTCAAAGTATGTGAGTCAATATGTGATATTGCTCTTACATATATCTTAGATAGTTTGTTGTGGTTCAATGAATAGATATTAAATGTTGAAGATGATGACTATTCCATGTAGTGGGTTCAATCTGGATATCAGTGGCAAAGGAACTATACAAACACTATAACGCCAATTGCAAATTTTGAGGTTGAAGTTGTTCTCCAACTTTCCATTTACTTAGGTAGCAATGATGTGTTGATTGATACCACCCTTGACTTATGATGTCATAAACTGGTTATGGACATTCACTGCCAATGTAAATAGGAACCTATAGGGTCACACACATAGGATACACTTGGAATAGGAGTTTGTTCATGAATGGTTTTTAATTTGATTATTAAAAGTGTTTTGGTATTCAATTTAAACAAAAATTGACTGACTGGACTCTGAACTGACCGATTCAAGTGTTGAATCAATCAGTTGGAGGGTCAGGTTGATTGGAAATTGCATTGGCTGAATTTTAGATTAACTAGGGCATGATTTGATTAGTTCAGTGAGTGAACCAATTCGCTCATTCTCATGAAACGATCATTTAATGGGATGAGGCACCCAGTTCATGGATCAATTTGATTTCATCAAGGATTAGTGTTGACATCATGTTGTGCATTAATTAAATTCGAATTGCTAATTCACGTGTTGTTGGGAAACATGATACGAACTGGTCGGCTCACATGCCAACTGATCGGTTCACCTTTGAACCGGTCATTTTTCCATTTGTAGGTTATGAAAATTCATGATATTCGTGTCTTTTCCACTCTCGCACAGATTGGGAACCCTAACCCTAACCCTCTTATAAATAGAGGGGTATTAGGGGCTTCCTAGAGACACAACACAATTGCCTCTAAAAATTGTTGTATCCTCTAGTTGTGGTAACTGAGAGAACTTGAGAAAGTCCTACCCAATAAAGGGAGAGATAGTAAGGAAGAAAATATTGGATAGCAAGTTGGTTCTAGTACACAAATGTGGAGGGACAACTCCTTCCCGTATGTTCTTCTCGGATGATAAGAGTTCCTGGTGGTCCATGTGGACTACTCTAGAGGCAAGGAGCTTTTCCCTCTAGGAGGACAACATCAAGTTGTCATCTGTGGTGATCTTCTAGGAGCTATTGCAGATGTTGAATGAGTGTAACTTGAAGAAAGGCACAACACAACGAGGAGATTGTTGCTGAACTAGCTCCAAGATCAAGTATATCCTTGAAACGATCCTTTCCATTAGATAATTATTGACACAATCTACCGTCATAAGGGGAATATGGTAGTTAAATATTTTTTTTTTCACTGCCTACTTTGCATCCATGTTTCCCTACAGTGGTATCAGAGCCACACCAACTTTCTATATTTTGGGATTATCGATATGATCATATTTTGATTTTTCATTTATTTATTACATGCGACAAATATACTTAAACTGATCAATGTACATATCCGATTAAACACCACATACAATCCTAAACTTATATATATATATATATATGCAATTTACACGCATCTCCCTAAAAGCTAGATTTAATGGTGGATGTGTAGCGTGGTTATGGCCAATAATCTAGATATATGTTAATGTTGGTTGTGTATTTGTTTATTCCTATTTTATCTCAATTTGCATACCGATCCTCTACCTACTCTTCCAATTGTAAATGTATTACTCTCTCCTACCTTTTCTCCACTCGAATATAACTCGAGATTTCTATATTATCATGTAATACTATGATAGTTTAATTTCTTGTTACTATGAAGAAAACAAGTTGACTAGCTGGAGGAGCATGGGGGACCGATCGACTGGAGGCCTAGATGATCAAGTGGAGGACCCAGAAGATGGTAGACTAGAGTCCAGATGACAGGGGAAACAACAAACCGACTAGCCAGGAAGTAAGCCAATCAGTTCAAGGGTTGAACCGATCAACCCAGATTTGTAAGAATAAATCTTCATCAACAATAAGTTTCTGCATGTGATGTAGACCCTAGGTGGTGGTATTTTGTTGTGGCTCCAAGGAACTACATTAGCATGGAAGTACCTATCATTTTTTGTTTTATAGCATGTGGGATATAACATGTATAAGATATGTACTATAGTATGTGGTGATTGGATATGTATATATATATTTATAAATATAAAATCCCTAAAATAATATATTAAGTTTAACATGCTTTCCATTAGCAACATACATGAAAATCTTGATCAACTATGTTTGGGTGTGCCAAGCATGGTGAGATGTTCATCTCATGGAAGTATGATGGTAGCAATGTGGGCCTACCAAGCGGGGTGCATTATTATTGTGTTGGCTTCTTGGTTAGGCTTAACTAGGTGTCCTTAATGAGATAAAATACCTAAAAGCATACATATGATTATGGCAAGGAGTTGCGCATGTCATCTATCCAAGAATTGCATTAGATGAAATTAGGAATTGTTGCCTACCTTAATGATTGAATATGGACGCTGGTGTTGGTGGGGTAACAATTGATGGATCTTGGCTCACTAGAAGGTTGTACTCTACATTGTTCCGAATTGATATATTAGGGCTATAAAAATGAATTGAATAGTGGGAGTGATATTAGTCAAAGGCCTAATTGAATATCATCAAATATTATTCAAATCAAATCAAATCAAAAGTGTTTTGACAAAATGTAGTTTTTCTTATGTAGAATCAAATGACAAATACATTGTTGTTGTGATCAGTCCTTAGGAAGGACAAACTTTAAGGACAAATTTCCACAATTCTCTAGATAAACCAGTGCCAGAAATACCTACCCCTGATGTGCCGACGCCTGAAGTGGATGCTTTCTGGAAGCATGGCAATAATGCCTTGGACATAAAGAACCTTATGCTAAGCTACATGAACTATGAGTTTCATGAGAAATGTGCAGACATGGGGATCCTTGAGATGGTAACACATCTTAGGATCCTGAACCATTATCTTAGAAAGTGAGAAAGGTACAATGTCTCAAAGGTGCTCTTTGAGTGTAAGATGAAAGAGGGAGACTCGGTAGAGACCCATGTGCTCAATACGATTAGACATGTGGATCATCTAGAAGAACAAGGATTCTCTTTCAGCCAAGAGTTGGCCATTGATATGATTGTGTAATGATTGCTTGAATCAAATAGCCATTTTATCAAATATTATCACTTGAATAACATGGCCATATTGTTGTCATATTTTCTTGGCATGTTGATTAAATCCAAAGAAAGAATGAAGAAGGACAAATTCATGATAGAGATAATCCATATGGAGTCTGAGGATGAAAGTAAGGTCGTGAATAGTTTTGAGGCTAAGCATAAATCCAGATCTTCACCACTCAAGATAAGGAGAAAGAAAAGTACAAGAGGAATCTGTCTTGTATACTTGAAGGCATTCAAGAAGAAGAATATGGGGATAGAGATATCCACTTTAGTCATATACGTTATTGAGATAAACTTATCTACTTATTCATCTTGGATACTAGATATAGGATGTGGATCTCACATATGTTCGAATATGTAGGATCTGAAAAAGAAGTTGGCCTTTAAGAAAGGGCGAGGTTGAACTATGAGTTGCAAATGGAGCAAGAGTTGCTACAATTGAAGTTAGAACCCATAATTATCTCTGTCCACTAGGTTTGTAATAGAGTTGATGAACTCTATTATGTTCATGCCATAAAAAGAAACATCATTTTTGTATCTTGTATGGATAGAGATGCATATGAATTTTATATTAAGAATGGTCAATGTTCTATTTCTAAAGATGGGATCTTTTATGACAATGCCCCAATGTCTGATGGTCTTTATTTACTAGATATGAATACTGGTATTTATAATGTAAATACCAAAAGACTAAAACTCAATAACTCAAACAAAAGATATATTTATCATCATCTTCTAGGGCACATAGATGAGAGTCACATATCTAGACTCAATATTGATGGTTATTTGGACTCTTTTGATTTTGAATTTATAGAGACATATAATCTTGTTTGTTCAAAAAGATGACCAAGACAACTTTCACTGGTAACAATGAGAGGGCTACTGATCTATTAGGACTCATACATACTGATGTATGCAACCCTTTTAGAACAATAGCTAGAAGTGGGTATCAATACTTCATTACCTTCACTAATGACTTCAATAGGTATGGGTATGTTTATCAGATGAAACTTAAGTTGGAAACTCTTGAAATGTTAAAGGATTTCATGAATGAAGTACAAAACCAACATGGAAAAAGTATTAAGGAACTTCATTTTGATTAAGGTGGAGAATACTTAAGCTAAGAGTTTGAGGACCTTCTACTAGCCCATGGTATCGTATCCCAATTGTCTCCACCTGGAACACCATAAAATAATGGTGTATTAGAAAGAAGGAATCACACATTGTTGGATATGGTGCGATTAATGATGAGTTTATCTGAACTTTCGACTACCTTATGGGGTTTGGTTCTTGAAATTGCCACATTTACACTAAACCATGTACCATATAAATCATTTCAAAAGACACCATATGAGATATGGTATGGGAAGCGTCCCAGTGTGTCTTTCATGAAGATTTGGGGTTGTGAAGCTTATGTGAGAAAGTAGTTTCCCAAAAAACTTGGACCCAAATCATATAAATATTATTTTGTTGGATATCCTTAGGAAATCAAAGGATATTACTTTTATTCCCTATCTGTCAACAAAGTGTTTGTTGCAAGAGATGTTGCCTTACTAGAAAAGGAATTTATTTCCAAAGGAATCAGCAGGAGGAAATCTGAACCCAAAGAGGTTCGAGACCAATAAGAAAATACTGAACCAGTAGATGTACTAGAGGAACAAGGAGAATCAAAATTTGTTGTGTATCTCAAGTTCCTCAAGTAACACAGGAACCTTGTATGCCTTGAGCCTAAAACTTGTCATTTAGGAAGGTAGTGATTTGGTCATAGACAATGAGCCAACAACCTTTCTAGAAGATACTAGGGGACCAGTGTCTGATAATTGGCTTGAGGCCATGAGATCTAAGATGGAATCCATGTACACCAATAAGGTATGCACATTGGTGGATCGATCTAAAAGGGTGATCACTCTTTTTTGTGGGTCAAAAGTGTAAACACGATTGTCCAGTTGAAGATATCAGACTTTAAATTTATACCCGACTAGTGGTTACATCCAAAACTCAATATAGAGACGTTGTAGTAGTGCGGGGTTGAATGCAGGGACAAGGAAAATAACAGAGTAAGAATGTCAAATCCTAGCTTAGTCTATCCTAACCAAAAGCAATCTTGATGGTGTTTTGATTAAGGAACAAATTTAACTTAATTAAGTAGAAAACCTAACTTATGAAAGGTGAAAGAAGAAAATAAAGATAGATAGAGAAATCAAGATAAAAAGGGATTTGGATTGGATTTCACCAATCAAGCCAACCAAAACCATGTAAAACCTTCACTCTTATTTTAAATATATATCTCTACTCATTTTGCAAATAGCCATAAGAAAGTATATGTCCCTTACTTCTCTCAAGATCTGGGCAGATTTCTATCTAACAGAGTTATCTCTCTCGAGGTGATAATCGAAAGACCAATGGAAAACAATACAACTTTTGTTATAGAAACTCCCCACTCTCACATGTCATTACTATCCTATACTCATGATCTTGTTGAAATTGTTCTCTCAAACAATATACATATCAAATGTTAGAAGAAGGTAGCTAATCATCAATCGACACAATTAAACAAGAGTAAAGGAACAAAACTATTAAGAACATATTCCATAAAATAGAAAGATGAACAATTACATGGTTGGGAGGGCCTAATGGATACTCTCATCCCAAGTTAGGGTTTTAGCCTCGTGAGCCTGAAGAAACAAAAAGAGTACAACTAGAGTAAGCAATGATAAAGAAAAGAGGAAGAGAAGACTGATACAAGGGTAGATTGAAAGATCAATCTGCCAACCTCTTGGTTGATATCTTGGCGGCCGATAATGGTGTCGACAGTCTTCCTCCTCCTTTCTGATCTTGGCTTGAGACAAGAGGGTCTTTTAGATCAGCGGTGATGGCAAATGAGGCATCAAGGAGAAATTTCAACATGTCTGGATCAAGAGATCTAGGCAGGTCGACAGGTCTTGTCCTGTGACTCTGGAACTTTAGAAGTCTTGGTAGAAGCCTCTCGGCACTCTGACTCCAAAGATTCAAGTTGTCATGTATGGATTTGTTGGAGCCTATTTATAGGGTCAAGGCTATCGACCCCTCTCCATCGGTGTCGACTATTTCTTATCGGTCAATGGCCTTTGGACTTCCTGTTGTTGGGACTGTCAACCAGTGGGTCAATAATGGATCTCATCAACAATCTTTGTCAATCGATAAGAATATCGATCTCTTCTCTTTGTTGATAGAATTCTTCCTTGCAAGGGATCTATCGAGTTGATTACATCAATCTTGAAGTCAGTAGATTTGTCGATGTGATCCTAGACAATTGTCTTCTAGATGTCGATAGTGTTGCCAAAGTGGCTATCATTGGTACAACCCATGGGGGTATTGAAGATCCTCTTCTCGACAGGCGTGTCGAGCATTGGTTTGATAGCTTCAGATTGACAAGAGTCTATCGGAGTCAATGGTATGGGTTGTCAATGATGTATCAACAGAAGTAAGATTTGTCTTCTAGTTCAACACTTCTTACCTCAATAGGTGGCTATTGAGGTTCTTCAATTGGTGCTCGATAAGTCTGTCGATCTTGAGTTAGTAGTCTTTTTGTCGATCCTCTTAGTGAATACTTTTTGTCAACCAATTGATCGACCATTTGAAATAAGGGCTTTTGTTAAATTACTCAAACTTCATCGATTTTACTTGATTTGCATCTTATTCCTTAAAATATCATCAATATTAAATTAGAACTTATCATATAAATGAAGAATAATAAAAATGGGTAAATCTAAACATCTAATCATTATTTCTATTGAATTTTATCATGTAAAAGGCTATTGAATTTGCACCAAAACTGATGTTATAAACTCCCCCAAACTTAGATTTTAGCTTGTCCTCAAGCTAATGGAATCATTATCTCTTTAATCAATCAAACAAAAATCCAAAAATTATTGAAAACACAAGTTTATACAATCCCCTTATCAAAACTAATCTTTATCCAAGATGTCATTATTTCAACAGTTTCTTTCCTTATTTGTGTTTTTGAGTTGTATGCTTGTCTCCTATATATATGTCACTTTGTCAAAGAAACTTTCACTCTTGTGTAGGTAGTTATGTGGAACAATTAGGTAGGCTTATAGGTATTCCTTTATTCTTCTGGGTCATTCAAGTATGGGTCCATTTAGATAGGTGAGTGATCCCTTTGTTCCAAACCAGATGGTTTTTTGTAGTGATTGCACATCCTAAGTATCACTACCCCAGATTGTAATACCTTTAAATGAACTGCATTAGAGTGAGGTATTGGTTCTAGAGACTACATAAAATCAACAAATTTGTGTTCATGAACACAACACTACACCATGTCAATAGCTCTAATTCATGGGATGTCTCACAAATTATTTTTCACTCCTTACTCTTTTTGGGATGAAATATTCGAAAGAGGGCACGAGGTAGCTCTTTCTTTGTTATTGTGACAAAATACCTTTGACAAGATAAGACTTTATTAATTATATCCTTTTTGTGAGAATCAATTGATGACATCGTAAAAGATAAATGACATTTAGCTAAGAGGAAAAGAAAAAAATGTATTAGTAATAAAAAGATTTTTTTTAGATATTATGTAAAAGTGAATAGTTTAGGAACAAACTAGAATCGCTGTAGAGGGATTTTTTCCATCAACTGCAGCTTCATTTCATAACCATGTTTGAATTTGTGAATGAAAATAAATAATGAAAAGGAATATTAAAGGAAAAAGAAAAGAAAGAAAGCAATGTTTGTGATACAATGTATACCTACACACGGGATTACATCCACCCCAAACTTACAACACGCACTATCTGCAGAGTGTGAAAAAGAAAGGAAAAGAAAATGGAAACATGTCAGTTCTTCAGCGAAGGTCCACTATTGCCCATGGGGACTCTAGCATCATCATAGCGTAATTTCCTCGAAGGCAATGATAATTATCATTGTGAGTTTCCTCAACAACAACATGGAGAACGCTAATGGTGTACATCCAATGTAGAATGTAGAAGCCACAATCATTGGACATCGGACGCTATTGAGGACAATGATGCTAGAATCGGGCTACCTTCCATCTTCGTGGTTCCTGAGAAGAATAGCCACTTCCAAATTCACAGATTAGTGGAATAAGCACCTTTGAACATGCATCCACAATACTTTCATGCGTACTATGGATTAGCAAAGAGTATTTAGGGCCTTTAGGGTCAAAAGAAGAATCAGAACTATTGTACAGAATGACCTTCCTTTCATGAGTAGAGATAGCAAGCAGAGTCCAATGTGCATCATGAAGAATAGGTACAAAGATATAGAGGGGAATAGACTCTTGTAGCTATCAAAGCAGAAGATATTTTTCACCTGAATCAGAGTCTTGGCAGAGATCGATGACAAGATCAAGACTAGGCATATAGACATCATCAACATCCTGGCATATAAGAGATGGTAAGACACCATGAGGCTATGAGATAAACATCCTCGTAGTTGAAGGGTCTCCAGGAGGTCATCTTTCATGACCAAAAGGTCATCTCTACTGAAGAAGATGTGATTTCCACCATGTTTGAAGCATTGGATCAACATCTTAAGACGAGGGAAAGAATGTTCGAAACATTTACTGCGGTCGAAATTATCAAAACTTGGTTCTATAGTGGTAACTGGGCCATATACCAGAAATGGCTTGGGCTCATCTAGGAATTTAAGTATATCTACAACTTATTTAACTTTTGTAGTTGTTGTAACAATAGCGGGAGGTTAAGTGACAATAGGTGATGTTGTAATTTGTCCTTCTTTTGCTTCCTCTTTTTGCAACATATCTAGGAAGGCCTCCTTTTTAGGTCGAGGAATAAGTGGATAAAGACACCTTATATTTTCTAGCAGTTCAGGGTCCTGAAAGAAGCTCCTGTCATGGACAAACTCCACAGCATAGCATCCACGAAGAGGCGTGAAGCCATTGGTATCTAGGCTAGAAACAAGAATTTTACGATTGAGGGCTTCCATGACCCATAGAATGATAAAAGCACTATCATTGTGCTTGAGATTGTACTGGAAAGTTAGGTGTGCAATTACATAACTTTTCCAGTTAGGTTCATAACACTGAACTTCATGAACAACTCATTGAAGTCAGATCGGGATATGAAGAAGCTTTTTGGCAGCGCGATCTTGAAAGCGCATATCAGAACATGTTAGTGCTTCAACGTAGGTGTTGAATAGAGTAATTTGATGTCTGTTTAGATTAGCAACACAAAAGAGCCACGATCCTCTGAAATGAAAAGGCAACCAGATAAGTATTGTTTTCATAAATTCAAGCTTTGCCTGTTTAAGATTTTCTATAAGGTAACAAGGATAAGGGTTTAATGTGAGAACTATGATTAAGACTAGCTATGTGTATTTAGGTCTAACCATCTATAGTAGTTGAGCTAACCTCCCATGAAGCAGGAGGTAGAAACTAATCACTAGAGAATCAGCCTTACATAAGGAAACTTATACCATTGTAGAGAGGGTAGGGGAAACTAGGGTTCCTGAAAATTGAGTATCGTCTATAGTAGTGGTTTGGGGAGTGGAAGTCCCAAAAAATAAAATAGAGATTGAAACCATAATTGATATCCCATGATTGATGGATAGGTATACAAATAGCCTATGTAGGGTTAATTTAACTTCCTAATTAAGGAAAGAGAGAGGATATCTTTAGTCATATTACTGACTACTTTGGGATTTGTAGACTATTGTAAAGAGTGGGACTCGATAGGGATCCTCACTAAATTGAGGAATATGACCATCCAAATACATATATACTACAATGTAGGAAGTAAGGAGGTATATATTTCATAAATGGTATATATCACAAAGAAAAAAGATTAACAAGTAATGGAAGCATAACTGTTTACAAATTTACAAGATAATACATATATAATTGTTCCTCACCTTATAGGTGGCACTTCCAAATAAAAAGGTTACATCTAATGGTGCACATGACCAATCACAGCGGACAACATGGCCATCCCAATCTATCCCCAACTCCAAACTCCTACATATGATATTCATAAGTCATATCCTATAAAGCACATATACATGAATATTTTGGGAACAACACCTAGAAGAATATATATAGGAGTGTGATTTAACAAACACTGAGTATGTACATAATAAAAAAATGAGTATTATTAGGTATGTAAGAAGAAAGAGAGATGTTCCCAATGCAATAAGGGTTTACAACATGTAGGTAAATTCATTAGGGATAGTCTTAATTAATAAAAGATTGAGGTAATAAAATTATGACAATAATATAATTATTTATAAGATATTTTCGAATAAATCACAATAATAATAAAATGTACATGTAGGTTACACTAAGTGAATCTAATGTAGGGCCAAGAAACCATAGGAACTCGAGATAGGGAGCAAGGGGGGCTAAAACCCCAACCTCCAAGGATAAGGTGGAGTAGAACACCTATACCCTAAGGAAAAAAGGGAATAAAACCATGGTACCATATATATATATATATATATATATATATATATATATATATATATATATATATATATATATATATGTATGTATTTATGATCTCATCTTTAATACCCGCATAGGTAGCTACCTGCCCCCCATTTCGGTTACTTTTTTTCAAGTTGATTACTTTTGACATGTAGAGGGTTACTTTACCTTACAAACTGTTGAGTTTCATGCATAGATAGTTACGTTTGTAATAGAAGATTTCAAAACACGGTTACATATATATCTGATGTGTATTTTGTACGGTATTACTTTTTTAGTCGTATAGTTACTTTTTGATCAACATAGTTACTTTTTTTATAGCAGAATTATTTTTCTGGTCAGAACAGTTACTTTTTTGGCTGTCGGGTAGCGAAATCTAGGCTACCCATGCGGATATTAAATAAACGGCATATATATATATATATATATATATATATATATATAATATGGTTGTGCAAATGTGCTACTACTCTAGATTACTAGTCTAGTAAGAATGTGATATAGTACAACAAGATCATATGATCCTATAGTCAATAAATTCAGCAATGTAAATGTGGCAAAAGAGGTAATAAACCAAGCATCAAAAGATAGTCCTACATTTCAAGAGTAATAAAATAAATATACTTCATGAGGTATAGTTATTGAGTCTTGAAAGGATAATGTTAAAAGATGCCTCATTATGGTAAAATGGGCTTATAGTCATGTAAAGGTTCAAATCAAAATAGGGATTGCAGATACCTCAAAGTCATGTGAAATTATCCAAGGGTACTCCTATAATTTAGGGTCAAGCCCTCCAAAACCTAATTGTAATATTAGGAAATTTGTGTTAATAATGAGTTACATTATTAACTAAAATCCTAGAAAAGTCATTCCCAAAAATTTTGATTCACTCTGGAAACCACAACAATGAATTGGATACATTAATCTAATTTGAAAAATATATGTGTTTATTTTTCTGATAGATGAATATATAGTTATGATTAATACAAAATGCTTTTCATTTTTAAACACTTAAATTTAAAAAATGGGATATAACTGGGTTACCTCACAATTGGCTATCAATAAACCGCATGACAAGATATTTTGGTGAAAATAGCCACCAATCGCTTTGCGGTATAGGCGAGATCAAATGCACAAATGACCATATTATCTCCTTGGTCAACAGAGACCCATAGGGGCCAAGGGGTGAAGAAGTCATTTACTCTAGAGGAAAGTCCCCACTTATCCACGTTGTTGTTGCTCCGCTACGAGCTCAATCCTGAGAATAAGGCCTGATGGTGGAATTCAAAAACAAAGATTGGTAGGGAAATCGTACGAGCATTCTAGTTGATTGGGTTCTTCATCCCTCTATGATCTCAGCAAACCTTGATTTGGGATGTGAGGCATCAGGTTACAATAGAAAGGCTCACCGGCCATGGTTTAAGGGGAAAAAAAGGTTAGAAACCATCAAACCACGTGGAAACATGGTACTTCTATGCATAAATCTAGTTCGTATGACCATGGTGACACATTTCTACACAAATTATTATGATTGGTGGTGTGAAGAAGGTAAATTGATTAGGGGCTGATATCATCAGTTATTTGGGGATATAGGAAAATTTCCATCTCTAATGATAAATTGGGAACAAGGGAAATAGTATAGGACACGATGGAACTTACCCCAACAAACTATGAGGGTGGAGAGTCATCATACTGGGCTACTAGGATGTTAGTGGTGAAGCATCAGACATAGACTTTGGATTTGACTCCAGGATGAAAGGGGGAAATCACAGTTGTGGAAGTTTTTTAGAGGTATTTCAGGATTATCTTTAGAGGCACATGCATAGGCCTGGGGGTCTCAAATAGGTTGTGAGGTTATGCAAAGGTGGAAATAGGGTAGCAGGCAAAGTTGGTTTTTGATTTGGAGTTATATGCTACCAAACTCGACAAAATTAAGGGTCATACTTTTCAGAACAAATAGATGAAGCCAAAAGGGAGTGTTGAAAACTACTAGGGGGGGGGGTGAATAGAGTTTTATAAAGATTTTAATAATAATTTAAACTCAAACAACCACAATGAAGATATTGGACAAGGAGACACAGGGTTTAGAGTGGTTCCAACTATAGCAAATACTATAGCCGTCAGTCCACTACCCGGTTGCTTACCCAATCGGGATTTGAAAAGAAATTTAATTTATTACCTCGCAAGAACTTTACATAAAATACAATTTCTTTTCCCAAACCCTTCAAGCAGACTTCACCTAGAAGTAATCGCCCAACCTTGAAGCAGCCTTCCCTTGAAGTAGATGCACCAACTCCCGTTGTACCAGCCTTCTGAAGTAGCTTCCCTTGCGATAGCCTTCTTGAAGTAGCTTGAAGTCCCCTTCTCCACCTGAGAAGTCAACCCTCTCCAATCCGCAGCCTCCAACCCTAGGAGTAGCAAGGAGAGTACAAATAATAAAAAGGAACAAGAAAGAAAAAAAGAAATTACAACTTATCCTTTAAGCCCAAGGCTTGATATGCCTAGATCAAGCGTATAGATCTCCTAACCAAGTGTATGAACTTGTGATTGCTGTGGGTAGGAGATTCTAGCCTATAGGACACGAAATTGAGCTAAGGAGAAAGTAGGCCAATGATCACAGTGCTCAAATTTCTTGCAACAGATTGCTCAAGTATGCTCAAGTATTTTCTCAAGTGTAGCAAGTGTAAAACTAGTGAGTTTAGGTGTACTATGGCTTGTCCTATTTATAGGAATGGCCTAAGGATGCCTAAGGACGTTCTAGACAACTTCTAGGGGTTTCTAAGTGCTTAACTAGCCGTTAGGTACAAAGTTGTTGCTTTAACAATGGCTAATTAATTAATTCTGCAGTTGTTGTCAGAGTCCATCTCGATCGACAAATGGTCGACCGAGATACCTACTCGGTCGAACTTTTGTCGACCGACAGGCTCTCTGGAACAAGTGATTTGCAACGTCTTTCATCAACTGCCAACTAACTTTTCTGTTGTGTCTAACGGCTACTTTGGATCTTTCTCGGTCGAGAAGATTGTCGACCGAGAGTGTCTCGGTCGAGGAGTTTGTCGACCGAGATAGATCCTGTTTCAAGGTTTCAATTTAGGCACTAATTATGTGTGTGAGTGTGCATAAATAATCCTATTTGAATGGGATGACTTATCTAACTGTGGTGTTTAGCTAGGGAGAATCTAACGCTTGATTTACATGCAATTATAAGTACTTGTACATTATATTTTTGTACAAGTTTTTACAATAGTGATTACATTGCATGAAAATGTAAATATGTAAGCTTGTAGATTTTCCCTTGTTGCTTTGTCATCCTGCACACTCAAGTAGCTCGTTAGATTAATAAGAATGAAATGTTTGTCATAATCAAAACAAAGGGATTTATAGATGTCCATTTAGCCAACAATCTCCCCCTTTTTGAAGATGACAAACATTTCCAAAATATAAATAAAGGAAATATAAAACATATGAGTTTCATACCTTTAGATTACCTTTTGTAGCTTTTTCTCTTGTGTATAAAATGTGTGCTTATTATTCCCCATGAATTATGGAACATGAAATCCAGATCATTTGGGAATATAGCAACTTTCAATGTAAAGCCAAGAGTTTATGTATGAAACTCATTAATTGAGTTTGACTAAATGTTAATTTTATATTTATCTCTCCCCCTTTGTCATTTCAAAAAGATAACCGTTAAGAATAAAAACTCCCCCTTAATTAGATATCCTATTAGGAACATGGATTTAATATCATATTTTTCTAATTTAGCCACAATTTGTTTCTCAATCATTTGCAAAGGATGTGAAGCCTTGAAATGATATGAGATCCTGTTAGATACATGGCATATGTATTGATTTCTCATCCATTTTACAAGGAATATTAAGCCCATAAAATGATATGAGAATCCTTTAATCTCAGAGTACATAAAAAATGTCTCCATCCAAATGCAAGGGATGTTAAGTCCCGATTTGTTTAGAGAGTTCCTTTAAGTACAAGTTATATCATTTTTCTGAAATTCATAGATTTCTTCATAACCAAAAAAATACTAAGGTCGTAATAAGCTCCAAATAATGTTTTTGTAAGCTTCTTAATCAAATAATCAAATTTGTTTTTATGAGCTCCCCCTTAATCTTACAATTAAAGCAATTTAAGGCTTCTAAGGTCACAATTGATTTTAAATTTTGAATTTGACCTTTATCAAAAGTATACGAAGATTAAGTACATTAAAATGATGTCCATATAAAAACCAAGTGCTTGTGTTTAAGTAGCACCAATATCAAAGCAAGCATCTTCCAAAGTGGAAGTAGTTTAGCCAATTTTATCTTCAACATGATGAAGGGAAACATGATTAATTTGCGAATATATTCAGTTTTATTGCAAACTTGACAACAGAAACCTGCTCGGTCGACGATCTTTCGACCGATAGTGTTCTCGGTCGAACAGTTTCTCGACCGAGAATGTGTCTGGATTTGTTTCATAGCTGTTTTAAGTAATTTGTCAATTTTGCCACAATTATAAAGGTTGCATTTTTATTTATTACTTCCCTTATTTGGTATGTTCTACAATGATGATCTTATAATCCATATTTTGAATATGTCTCACATAAAAAATATCCATTGGAATCAAGTAAAGATGGCCAATTTTATTAAAAGCATGTATTACAAGCATAAAAAGATAGACACATCATATAGAGATGACCCATTACAATTATTCAAAGGATATCATTACAATAACTCCAACATTTACTGGGAAGACTTAAGGATTACATCAATGTCAGGGTCTTTCCCAAGAAAAGGCTCAGTTCCATAATACTGGACCAATGTTTGCCAATCTAGAGCACCTGTCTTAGTTAGAGCATATGCTTCCAAGAATGTAGGTACTCGGTCAAATCGGAAATGAGCGGCAATATCTTGCAGTTGCATGGATGAAAACTGAGTGTGTGTAAGATCCACAGATGGTGTAGGTGGAGTTTGATAATAGTTGTATGAAGGATTGTATGGATTGAGCATGCCAGGATTTAAAGAATACGGATATTCATCAGTTTGGTTTGGGGAAAGGGTTTGCATTCTTTGGTTTAAATATGTCATGGCATGATGATTGTAGTCTAATTGTCTACTAAGGTGATATTGGGAGCCAGCAATATAAGTAAGAGTATTTTGAATGGGATCATGTGGTAGGGTAGTAGGAGGTTGTGGTGGTATGTCCTGATGAGATGTTTCTCCTTCTACTCTAGCCCTTTTGTGACCAAAATCTATTCCCATTTTCTCTACGGTGTTCTTACTTATCTTTTATGGTCTACGCTCCCATGTATATCCCATATCCTCAATGTTTGATTTAAGAAAATGTTGAGTAATTTGACATACGAAATCCGCATATGGTGGGTTGCCAGAAAACTCAACCATGTTTTTAAGGATTATACGGATGAAGTTTGTGGGAATGCGGCTTATGATGGCATAAATGAGGCACATTCGGAATATTGGAACTTCAGACTTGTTAGCTCTAGGGTGAATATTTGTAGAAACAATGAGATTTACAATCCTACAGGCAGGTTTGAGATTTATAGCATAGTAGGTTCCCCTATCTTCATGACAAGTAGTGTTGGATTGAAAAATAGCTCTTTTTATGTTACTAAGGCTAATGGTATGATCATCTTGGGAAAGTTGATTTAGTGGATTTCCGGTGGCAAGGTCAAGGAAGTCTTTATATTCATCTAGGTCAATATTTAGCATTTCTAGAATATCCTCTTCAGTAAATCTAAAGCTATGCCCATTGACCATGGTATAGAAGAAGGTAGTTTCATTTTCGGAATGAGATATGAGGTTGGCATAAAATTCATTCACTACCTTCGTAGAATAGGAAGGGAAAGAGGAGTAGATGAATTCCTTCAACTTTTGCACTGCAAAGAGATCCTCCAGATCGACTATGTTGAGGAAGTCCAAAGCTTCAACTGGTCATCGAGGAAGAGGAGCTTTGGAGGAAAGCCGTAGATAACGATCACCAGCATCTCCGTCGAGGAAGGCGATGTCATTGATGATCGTCAGTGGTGGAGTAGCTTCCCGAGCTTCCCTTCCTTTCCTGCCGGCGACCTTCTTCTTCCCACGGGCAGCTGAGGATGAGGCCATTTGTGTTACTTGAATGTGGAGAAGAAGCAAGGAAGGTTTGGGGATGAGGATGCTGAAGAGTGGCACAAAAATGCACTAGAGAGGGACTATGGAAGCAAGAGTATGCAAGTGTGAGTAAGTGACCCGTTTTTGCTCCCTTTTATAACATTCCAGCGACCAGGTCGGTCGACGATTCGTCGACCGAGCGTCCACAACAGTCGTGTTGCAGACGCGCCACTCGGCTCCCCAACGGTCAAATAACGGTCACAAACGGTCATAACGGTCGGTTTACAACGGTCGTATCCAACGGCTATTTCTCGGTCAAACAATTGTCGACTGACATTGTCTCGGTCGAACATTTGTCGACCGAAGGTGTGTTTGATACTAAATATGTATAGATTCTGTCGGTCGAGAGAGAGGGACTGACCGAGAGGTTTTCGGTCGAAGAGTTCGTCGACCGAGAGACTTACTGAGTACGAATTTGAAGCTGATTTTTAAGACTATTTTTGTAGAGCACACATATATATATTTTCCAAGGGAGTAATATTGTGTTTATTTTTGACAGTATTGGGATAAGTTGTGATAAATTAATTTCTTTTAATCATAAAAGGATATCCAAAATAGTTATTATGTCAAACTTATTTTAGGTCGAATTTGACTACGACCATAGCGCCCCTTGGTCAAATTTTGTTTTGACCAAGAGGCTAATTTTGCATATTTTTGGATTGAATATGTTGAGTATAATATCTGCATTAAATGTCAAGCTGAAGCATAATACTTAAGATTCTTAGGTACAATTAATTATCTCAAATCTTCAAAGATACTAATTTATGGATTGTGTTGCAAGCACTAACATATAACTAATAAATTATTTTGCTTGCCTATATATTTTCATGGATCCATGCATACAATGATAATTCCATTTCATGATTAGTATATGAATAGACCAGAAAATACTTTTAAGAACAATCATGTGAAAATAGGAATTCTCTTTGACTAAGCATAATTTCAGTTTAAACTTTAAATCATCTAATATTTTATTTACATTTGTAATCTCACTATGTTGAGTTGAGATAGACATAGAAATATGCAACTAATGTCTTTGGTCATATCTCAACTTGATTTTGTTCATTTAGTTTGGCGGTTTTGGAACCCAAACTAACTCGACATCTTTTCTCTTATAAGGACATGAAAAAGAGTAATGTCCAAGACGTGAGCAATAATGGCAACATATAGAATCAACCACAAGTCGTTTTCTATGGTTTTGTTCTAGGTTGTTCTTTGGTAAAAATGTATTTGTTCCTTTAGGTACATATATAGTTTGATGGGTTTGTGACTTTTTCCAACTAGGTTGATAGGACTTTCCTTTAGGCTTATAACCTAGTCCTCTTCTCCCAATTTGATGATAGGAATTATCTAAGATTTGATCAAGAATGCCATTATTATTTAAATTACTGACTTTTTGTTGTAACTTGGCAATCTCTTCCATTCTTTTCTTAATATCTAGTTTTGCTTGATCTAGATTAGATGACAATAAATTTCTTTCTTTAACAATAGTGTCATAATCTATATGAGTGCATAATAATGGTTGTTTTTGAAGATCGTTTACTTGAGTCTGCAAGTTTGAATTTTCAACAGAAAGGAGCTTGCAATCGGCTTCCATTGATTTTAACTTAAGATCAGAATATTTATTTCCCTCTTTGAGATCCTCATTTTCAGATGTAAGAGCAAGAAGTTTAACATTTAGATCATCATTTTCTTTATTTGATTTCTTTAATTTCTTTTTGCACTCAACATATTTATTATGTGTCTCTTCAATAATAGCAACTAATTCTTCTTTAGATAAATCAAAAAGACTTACCTCTTCTTCTTCTTCACTAGTTGTAGCAATAAGACATTCTTTGTGCTCTTCCTTTGATCTCCATGGGCATCCGGTTGTTTTGTGGCTTGTTCCTAAACACCAATTGCAGCATGTTGTGGTTTTGTCCAAACAGCACCTTTCACCATTTCCCTCCATTCTTCAAGACCTGGTTAGGGTTCCTTGAAGCCCGCTCTGATACCAACTGAAAACTACTAGAGGGGGGGTGAATAGAGTTTTATAAAGATTTTAATAATAATTTAAACTCAAACAACCACAATGAAGATATTGGACAAGGAGACACAGGGTTTAGAGTGGTTCCAACTATAGCAAATACTATAGCCGTCAGTCCACTACCTGGTTACTTACCCAACCGGGATTTGAAAAGAAATTTAATTTACTACCTCGCAAGGACTTTACATAAAATACAATTTCTTTTCCCAAACCCTTCAAGCAGCCTTCACCTAGAAGTAATCGCCCAACCTTGAAGCAGCCTTCCCTTGAAGTAGATGCACCAACTCCCGTTGCACCAGCCTTCTGAAGTAGCTTCCCTTGCGATAGCCTTCTTGAAGTAGCTTGAAGTCCCCTTCTCCACCTGAGAAGTCAACCCTCTCCAATCCGCAGCCTCCAACCCTAGGAGTAGCAAGGAGAGTACAAATAATAAAAAGGAACAAGAAAGAAAAAAAGAAATTACAACTTATCCTTTAAGCCCAAGGCTTGATATGCCTAGATCAAGCGTATAGATCTCCTAACCAAGTGTATGAACTTGTGATTGCTGTGGGTAGGAGATTCTAGCCTATAGGACACGAAATTGAGCTAAGGAGAAAGTAGGCCAATGATCACAGTGCTCAAATTGCTTGCAACAGATTGCTCAAGTATGCTCAAGTATTTTCTCAAGTGTAGCAAGTGTAAAACCAGTGAGTTTAGGTGTCCTATGGCTTGTCCTATTTATAGGAATGGCCTAAGGATGCCTAAGGACGTTCTAGACAACTTCTATGGGTTTCTAAGTGCTTAACTAGCCGTTAGGTACAAAGTCGTTGCTTTAACAACGGCTAATTAATTAATTCTGCAGTTGCTGTCAGAGTCCATCTCGGTCGACAAATGGTCGACCGAGATACCTACTCGGTCGAACTTTTGTCGACCGACAGGCTCTCTGGAACAAGTGATTTGCAACGTCTTTCATCAACTGCCAACTAACTTTTCTGTTGTGTCTAACGGCTACTTTGGATCTTTCTCGGTCGAGAAGATTGTCGACCGAGAGTGTCTCGGTCGAGGAGTTTGTCGACCGAGATAGATCCTGTTTCAAGGTTTCAATTTAGGCACTAATTATGTGTGTGAGTGTGCATAAATAATCCTATTTGAATGGGATGACTTATCTAACTGTGGTGTTTAGCTAGGGAGAATCTAACGCTTGATTTACATGCAATTCTAAGTACTTGTACATTATATTTGTGTACAAGTTTTTACAATAGTGATTACATTGCATGAAAATGTAAATATGTAAGCTTGTAGATTTTCCCTTGTTGCTTTGTCATCCTTCACACTCAAGTAGATCGTTAGATTAATAAGAATGAAATGTTTGTCATAATCAAAACAAAGGGATTTATAGATGTCCATTTAGCCAACAAGTGTTTCTTGCTCTAATATTGACTAGAGAGGGGAGGAGGGAGATATGGTTGATAAAAAATAATTATAGGCTATAATAGAAAAGAAACATAGGTTTTATGTGTAGGAGATGAATTCCATCCCACTCGATTCGGATCCAACGGCCATCATCAAGGGACCAATATGCCTAAGGTCCAAGGTCATCAAAATATAATGTGTGTGATAGTGTTAAAGAATGAAATGAATGGAACTTTATATATTTAAGCATACTTGTTGATGAAATTGATTAAAATCTAAGCCCACTTTATATTTATCTTTCTTTAATCAATTAGGGGGTGCATTCAACTTCTACTTTCCTTGAAATTAGTATTATGTAATTGAGATGTCACAAGTATTCCATCAATTTTACATTTTTAATTGGTTGATATTAGGTTCCATTACTTGTATGTTAAGTACCCATTTGAGGTATATACTCCTATTAAATAATCTATCGTCAGACTATATTATCTATTAAATTGATTTCTAGAGTGTCAAATTAGAGTTGAACACTAAAAATTGGTGTGTTTGTACTTCAAACTCTACTTCTGGATTTATTTGGCTACTTCCTCATAGTACTTATCCAAAAAAATTGTAATTACATTATTTTATTTGACTCCAACTAATCCTATTACAATATAAATTAGGAGAAATATACTAGATACTAGAATAAATGGATAGGGGCCTATATAAGGGAGTTTAACCTATATATCTAGATTCAAGTACTTTACATACCACCTTTTCTTTCATGGAAAATTTTACCACCAATACATGTGTCTATGTATATGTATATACTACTGGATCTAACTAACTATGGTACTATCTAGTGTCATCAACTAAAATATGCTTTTTTGTAGATCTTATTTCACAAACTCAAAAGTATAGAAAGTGAAATCTTATCTACTATAAGACTGAAACTTGTTGATCTTTGATGTTCATTCATCATCTCTAATCTTGTGTTTGAAATCTAATGGATGAGTTGGTCATTTCTCACTGCCTAGATACCTTAGCAAAATTGTAGATGTGCCCAGGCACTTACCTTCCTTGAGGAAAGATTATAGGTTGTTGACTTTTTGGTAGACATCGTTGCCTTAGTTGAAACACGAATGGTGGTCATGTGAAAAAGTTTTCTTTTTCCTTCATTGGATAATTTAAGTCTTAGTGAAAGAATGCCAGATAATTTCGTAGCTATTATTGTAGATGGAAGCATAGCATGTCCATGATAACAATCTTGGTCACTAAATTTGGAGTTGAGGTTGCACTTTGTCAAAAATTAGATTTGTTGCCATCGAACATGTGAGTGTTAAAGAGTTTGGGTTGATTTTTTGGTTTAGATGTAGTGGAGTGAGCAAATAGAGGGTTTTCAATCAGACTTGCTTCAACTATTGCATGCTTGTGTCATAGATTTGATATTACAAAGAGAAACTTCCTTTCTTGTAGTTAATTTCTAAGATCTAGGAAGGATAAGGAATCGAGGTTAAAAGAAGCAGTTGCATTGGGAGGTTGAGCATAGACAATTGATGTTCTAGTGACTCAGTTATCGAGTGATCTTATGTAGCATGGTGGAATATGCTATATAAGCTAGGGTGAGCTTGGGTTCTCTAAAGATACATGGTGAGGCTAGAGAGGATGATTGTGCTTAGACTTTTGGCTCTTGGGTTACCACTAAAAGGAAGATAAAATAGCAAGGTAGAGAAGGAAACATGCTACTTTTCCTCCATTTGGTTTAGGAGAAAAATGGCCTCACAATCTCCCTCCTACAGTTGTTCTTTGACAGCTCAAGGTGAAAGGAGATGTGCAGGTCTTCCTTCCCTAAGCCAGTGGATGATTTTCGATTTTAGTCCACAACTTGATATGTATCTCTCTCAATACCTAATTAATTTTCAAATTTATAACTAATGAATTACACCACCAGTTTTTATAAAAATTTAACCATGCAACTAACTCAAGCTACATTATTTTCAAAAGGTACAATATCCTAAATGTAATATTTTCTATAATTTGCTATTATGTCTCCATCAATGATCCAAAATTGGATATATAAATTTAAAAATGACTTTATAGCTAAGAATTGTAGTCGAGTCTACAAACACAAATACATGTCATAGTCTACTTAGATCAAATAAGAATAGTGAAATTTCACTTATGTGCATGATACAAGGTTACTCTAAAAAGGAATTCAAGTTTCAGTTAGATAATTGCAATTAGGTTTATAAATATGGAGAATAATTTATTAGAACTCACAAATAAATTTAATGCGCAAAATTTAGTTGTTACAACTCTTCCATCCTTCAAAAAGATTTCATCCCCAAAATCAAATAAATCTTAATAACCATATTGTTTTTAGGGTCTAGTCTATAAACTATGCATCATACTACTCTTGTACGATCAAACTCACATTAAACTAAATCATACAATTGTAATTCTCCTTTTATTAAATCAGGTTATACTCATTATGACCAAATAATTCGCTTAGTTGTACCATGGAGTTACCAAACTAATTTAGGTTAAAATTGTGCTTGCCAAGTATATATTATTGAGTTGAGAATGTAGTGCTAATTGGTCCATATACTTTCACGTTTAGGTTCAAACATTGAGGATCCAAATTATGTGCCTTCAAACCTTTATTACCAAAATTTCAAGTTATACCATTAATTATTAGATAGCTCACGAGTTTTTCTCTTTTTAAGACTCAATATAGTTGTCACAAATCTTTATGTGATATTTTACAGGGTCAAGAATTTCATAATACTTCATCTTTTTCATTTTCAAATGTGGTGTGGTTTTATATGAACATAATTCTTGGTTTAATATAAATTATATGAATGTTGGGAGTTCAAAAATCTAGAGGCCCTCATATTCCTCACGAATTACTTTGAATTATATTTAGTCAAGTTGGTATGAAACTCAAATCTCATTCTCTTCCAATCTCACATTTATATGGACTCTAAGATTGGATTCAATTTTTTTTCATTTTCTCAAATGTTGTAGTTACATATTTAGAAGGATAATTTTTTCATTATCTCTTGACATCAAATCTTCAATTGATTTTTCATATGTGTTTTTATTTCAAAGTTACCATGAGATAATTTTCTCTGAATTAATATGGGTAAAAAGTTATACCTTTAGTCATATTACATTTTCTTTTTTTCCTTTTCATTTCATTTTTTATGGTCCTCAATTCCTCACTCATATGTATCTAATGTGAGATTTAATTAAACTTATATAATTTTCTAGCCACTAAGTTTCTCAAAAGTAGTAATTTCATAGTTATAATAGTAACATATTAGCTATCTTTTAGACTTCTAAATCATTTATATGCGTACTATAATTGAATTATTGTGAGGGACATTCACAGAGAAAATATGTACTCTATAATGGGTATTATGTTTATTTTTCTCTAAACGTTTCTCTACACAACTAATTGTATTGATTAGATTTTTTACTATGTGTCCTAGCATATTATCATTTATCTTGTTTAGATTGAAGGTGTTTATATATACATCATATTAATTTGGGTTGCTGACTTTGTTTAGGATTTATTAATTTTTTAAGTAGTAGAAATTGGTTGGGCCATATTGGTAAGTAAAGTGAGGGAACCTCACTATCAACTAAGTGGATTGGGAGCAATTATGTCAAAACCTTCACCAAACATCCTTTCTTAAATAGCTCAACTAGTTCTACTTACATGGTGATGGTTATTCCTCATTATTTTATTCATTAGGTAGATTTTTGTTAAATTTATTTTAACTAAGATTCATAATTTTCATAATTTCTTTCAATATCCAATATGGATACTATCAAATTTGATGATATTACATAAGTTCAAAGGATTTTAGGGTTTTTTTAAACCAGGGCTACTTTTTCTTGATCCCATTCCCTAGTACAGGAGTAAAGCAAAGATACTGCCTCTTGGGCATTACATTTCAACCAAAAGGGTTGCATAGTAGTGGAGAAAGAGTGCCTAGATCTAAGCACTTGCTTTTCTATGCAGTTAGCAATTACATTTTTGTTTCTAGGAATATAATGGAGCATATTACTGTTGCCAACATGCAATTTTTTGTACCTTCTCAGGTGAGGGTTGAATCTACCATTGGTGTCGATACCCCTTGTAAGGCAGGACACTGCTTGCTTGGGGTTAGACAAGATAAGATATCTAGAATGACCCTTCGTCGCACAAAGTTGTGCTGCTTTAACTATGATTTGTATTTCTGCTTCCAAACTGGAGCAAGTATTAGATGGGAGACTAGAAAAGAGGTTGCAATGTTGTCGCACATGAAGATGTCAAGGCCAAACCGGCCAGAATGGACGTGATGGGATGCATCCACAAAAATAAGGAGGTGATGAGAGGGAATGTTGGGACACTCCTGACGTTTGCCCAGCTCGTGAGGGTTGCTCCAAGCCTTTTGCATTGAGGATGATCGCTCTAAGATGAATTTCACTCTGCATACGAGGGGAACAATACAATGTTTGTGGACATATTTGTTCCTCAATTGCCCGTTATGCCAGCAGATTACTGCACATAACCTAGCCATATACATGTCACCATTTTTGGGGGACGAGTAGAAAGAGATCCAGTCATCCTCAGATATATGAAAATGTAAATTATCTTTAATGATCTCCTTCCACGTCTTCTTGCATTCAAGGCAGTCCCTAAGAGAGTATAAAAGTGTTTCATTTTCATTGTTGCATATGGGGTAGAGCGGGTCCATGTCCATGTGTCTTCGATCACATTCAATGTTCGTCAAGAGAGATTTATGTTGCATAAGCCAGAGAAAGATCTAGATGTCCTCGGGGATCTGTGCCTGCCATATAGGCTTCCAGTTGCCTGAGGTGACACATTCAGTGTTGGATTGGAGCCACCAATACACAGAATGGCTGCTTAAATCTCCTGAGATTTCAAATGGCCAAATCCATTGGTCTTCCCCACCTATGGGGCTAAGCAGAGGTATAGTATCAATTAAATGCCATGTTGTGGTGGGTAGGAAATTTTTGATGAAGCACCAATCTCATTCACCGTTATCCAGTACCATCAACTCCACTTTGAGAGAATCTAGGGATGGGGGTACAATGATGTCAGGGGATAAATCTTTCACAGAAAGGCTATTTGTCTATTTTTCATACCACACATTAGTAGAACGACCAATATTGATAGGCTTTCCACACATAGCTTGGATAACACCTAAGTTCCATTTGATGAAGCTTCACGTAGAAGAATAGGGCTTCTTCAAAAGCATGTTGTAAGCAGTGTATTTCTCTTTGAAGATCTTAACCCAAAGCTTATCGTGCTCGTTCAGGAAAGACCATACGTTCTTCAACATGAGAGAGTTATGCTGGTAACAAGCATCCTTGATACTGAGACCTCCTTTGTCTTTGGATGAGGTAACCTTTCTCCAAGCAACCATGGAAAGCCTCCTATCACCTGATCCTGACCAAATGCAGGAGCAAACATGTTTGTTTATGTCATCACAAAGTGTTAGAGAGATCTTCATATATTGCATGGTATATGTAGGCAGTTCCTGGAGGTTACTTTTAGCTAGCGTGATGCACCCATCCAGATAAAGGTGAGGCATAGCCAACCATTCGGACGGTCCTTTATGAGCGAGGTGATATGCCCATGGGTTTGTTTGTTGATTCTATGATGCAGGATCGGTATCCTAAGGTACTTCTCGAGGTAAAAAGTCCAAGGGAAGCCTATTCGTCTGCTCACCATTCTATGTTCAGTGCTCGTGACATTATTTGAGAAGAAGTATTTAGATTTTTCTTTGGAGATGACTTGTCTTGAGACCATGGAGAAAGTGTCAAGAAATTTTTTGATGTTCATTGCTTGTGAGATGGATGCTTCAGTAAAGAGAAGGATATTGTCTTCGAAATAGACATGAGAAAGTGGGGTTCCTCCTCGTGTAAGGATAATTGGTTTCCATGAGCCATCCCCCATAGAGTTGGTAATGGCATGTGACAGATGCTCCATGCATAACATGAATAGATAAGGACTTATAGGGTCACCTTGACAAACTCCCTGAGTTGCTTTGAAAGATTGCAGTAGGCGACCACCCCAAAGGATGGAAGTTTCCCAAGTAGTGATAACTTGCATGATGAGATGGATTAGTTTGTGAGGAAGGCATGTTCGTTGGAGGGTATCTTCAACAAATTTCCAACTCAATCTATCGAAAGCTTTAGACAGGTCTAGTTTAATACAGACCCATTCTTCTTGGAAGTCTTGGACCTCATTGAGTGAATGACTTCTTGAACTAGAAGAACATTGTCACGGATCTTCTGGTCAAGTATGAATCTTGATTGGTGAGGCGATATACATTCCTTCAAGTATGGTTTAATGCATTCAGCTATGATTTTTTATGGTAACTTGAAACATCCATTGTTCAGAGAGATGGGTCTCAAGTCACCACATCAAATTGGAGCTTTGATTTTCAGTATCTGCACCATGTACGAATCAGCAGTAGTGGCGTCTACTATACTAGAGGTGAAAGCATCAGTAATCATTTTGATCAATTAGGGGGCAACCTTTTCCCAATTACTATGAATGAACTCATTGTATACCCAATCGGGGCATGTTCCTTAGAAGGTGTCATCATGAACATGACATTGTGAACTTCTTAGGAAGAAGGCATCAGTTGGCTTCTATTAAACTCTTGCTCAGTGAGTTGTTTGATAATTATCGGGTAGGTAGAAACATCCTCGGGATCTGGATGGAAGGAACACATCATAAGGCATGTGAAGAAGTCCCTGACATGCCAACTGAGGGCTTCAGGTTCTGTAATCCATGCATCCATTGCATCCTTAAGTTGTGTGATCTTATTGTGATGAATACGTGCTTTGACAAAGGATTGAAAAAAAAATCATATTTCCATCACCATGTCCAAGCCAATCGACGTGTGCACGTTGTTTCCAATCAACCTCCTCGCTGAGAAGGAGTTGATTGTATTTCTCCTACAACTCTATTTCAATCAAGTTGTTAGGATTATCGAGATTAAGTTCAGCAGCTGACTAGATGTGGTGGATGCGAGAAAGCAAGGTCTCTTTATCTTTTTTTTGTGTCCGTATATGGTTGTGGTCCCACTTGAGTGCGGAATTTTGGAATGCACCAAGGGAGGATTGAAAGGAGGCTGAGGAGTCCCATTTTTCCATGATAGTAGATTGAAAACTTGGAACTAAGCTACTATTCATTCCATTTTTGTATATTTTCTTTAACCTTGTGGGTCCAAAACATGTTGAAGCTAGGGTAGTCTAACTTTTTTATATTCATGGCCACATTTTTATTGTACACATCAATATCCTCATCATTCCTTCATCAATAGTAATTTTGGTCCTAGATAAAGGCTCCAAAAGCCACTATTGAGGCATATGTTTTCCATAAATGGTAAGGCTATGATACACCCATTATCATGTATGTATGTACTCCAATCATGGATATATTTATATAAGTTGGGCTAGAAAAAGTAGGGTTGGTTGTCAAGTATTTATTCTAAGCCCTATATCCCCCATTTTATTCCTACCTAATTCTAATTTTTCAGAAGACATGTATGCATTTTGGTTGTTTATATTGTGTTGTAAAAACTCAAGCTTTTAGACCAATTTTTTTCCCAACATGAATTAAATCAAAATCTATAAACAAATCTATATACATTCATACTTTATAGAGTTTCATGGAAGTATATATGTAATGACTACAACATAAAATATACATAAGTCCTATATACAATTTAGGCAATAGTGGACATCCCTTGTATGTCTCTTCTAAGTCTTCTTTGTACCACATATCCATGTATTTTCATAGGGGGAAAATCCAAACATGGACCAAAGAGGAAAAAAACATCAACAATCATTGGTATTAAATCCTTATAATTAAGCTATTTGTAACTATGCAGAAGAGAATATTAAAGGCATTTACAAATTGGGTAAGGATGATTTGGTAGACTTGGGTAGTTAAGTTAAGTATTATAAGAATCAAAATGACTAAGATTCATGTTTTACGATATTAATTCACAAGGTTAATTAACAGAGTTAGCAAGATTGTTCAATATTCAAGGTTTAATCACAAGATATCTTTAAAGCTTTACAATACTATTGAATAATGTCAAGATTTGAAAAGATTTCTAAATATCAAACATTTTAAGTTTGCAGCTTCCTATCATATCTATTATGGGGATAAGTGCCTTGTGTTCTCACACTTTAGGGGTGAATAACACTAGCACGTTTTTAATTATTACCAGAATACTAGGGGGAAACTATTCCTTATCCAGTAAGAAGGGTTGTTAGTAGTTGGCCCACACAAGTGAACAAAATCTCTAAAAGAGACCAAATCCCAGAGGGACCAAAGTTTACAAGGGGTCAAACCTCCAATAAATTAATTCCATAGGAAAATTATGTGTTTAACATACGACATTTGACAAAGTTCAAGATTCAATAAAGTTGAGGTGACCTTCAAGAGGAAAAATAAGGATAATATACAGTTTGGATTTGCCATTACACAATACTACATGCATGCTAAATTTCAAGAGGGAAGTAAATAATTCAATAATTGAATAGAGAATTCAATGCCTCAACTTATTCAATAGATCAAAGCTTTCTAAATAACAATAAGGCTCAAAGAGAAAGAATATACAAAGTAGTACAATGGGGCTATCATTTGGCTTGAAAAAAATTATTCTGAAATCATCTTCTATTTAGGGTTTTTCTTTCCCATATAGGGTTATTACTATTTCATTGTTCTCCCATTACCTTTCTCTATAGGATTTCTAGTTGGATAAAACACATATGAGTATATAAATATTGTAAAGTTTATTACTACCTTATCATATATATAACCACCATATTATGTTACTAATATTACATCATATTCCCTCTCTAGAGTTTATCTTATTAAAGGAACATATAATCTATTGAATGTCTATTTAACTCCACAAGGTAGTATTACAAATATATGTGTTTCATTCTAAGGTAGGTTTGAACTCTTTTATCATGTATAGTCATCATTGTCACATGTACCTCAACATATAAATATGGACTATAATATTGGTGATTTATATGCACATTTCATTCTCCTATTTACATGTTCATATATCAACATTCATATCTACTATTCTCATACTTCTACATTCTCTTTCTAATATGTTTATAAACATAAGTTCCACCATGGTTTTTCATTCACTCCTTTAATTCATATAGGATACTAATTACTTTTGTAAATATTATATGTTATTCTAAATTAAAAAATATAGAGGTTCCATAATATTATTCTCTAAGTAATATTTACAAACACAATTTTAAGAATTTTCATTTATACATACATTCGAATAAATAAGGTACAATCATTATTGTAAGTAATTCACATGAAATCTATATGATGTTTCACCTACATTTTTATTTTAATATATAGTTTTCCAAATGGTATTCATAAGTGTGATTTATCTTTTTAAACTTCTATTTTGATAAATATATGACAGCTAAGAGACTAATTAATAATTATTCTATTTTCCAAAATACCCATAGCATCTATTTTTAGGGATTTAATTTTACAACACGATATTTAGTTATGTAGGGTTATTTTCCTTATTCATTTCTATAATTGATAACTCCTAGACAACTACAACATTACATAAATCTATATTAATAAAATTATTAAAATACAAGTTGCATTGATCAAATAAATTGTAATTTATATTAAGATCAAGATTATACAATTTTATATATTATCTTGTATACCATTACTATTTGGTTAAGTCATCCTTACATTCATAAAAATTGTACTATATGAAAAACTTTCTATATAAAAATATGTGTACTAATATGGAACCAATATGGTTATTATTAAGTAAAATGACTTATGCATATATGTTATCTTTGTTACCATGTTCTATCTAAATATTATATCATTTCTATCCAATATTTCCTTTGTAGTAGATTCTTGTAATTTTAATGTACCAAACACATCAAGACTAGTATACCTAATTATTACATCTATTAGTACCAAAACATCCATATATATATATATGTTTTACATACAGCATATTCATATATCTTTGATTACTTTTCTAGTATATAACGAGGTTAGTAATTACACTTAACCTCATTACATACCTCTTTTTATTTCCTAGAATTATTAGGCACCAATACATGTGTATATGTGTATGTATATACTATCAAACCTAACTAACTACTGGATTATCTAGTATCATAATCTAACATATACTTCTCTATAAATCTTACTTTGCAAACTCCAAAGTATAGGAAGAGAAAGCTTATCCTCTATAAGACCAGTACTAGTTGATATATAGTGATCATTCTTTGCCTTAAATAATGTGGTTGAAGTCTTGTGGATGAGTTGGTCATTTATCATCATTCACACGCCTTAGTCAAACTAGAAATGAACCCAAGCAATGACCCTCCTCAGAGAAAGACTGCACATCATCGACTTTACTGTAGACATTGTCACCTTAGTTGAAACATGAGCAGTGTTGATGAGAGAGAGAGGTTTATCTTTCCTTCATTGTATATTGTAAGCCTTGATGAAAGAAGGTTGGGTTTTTAGCAATCATAGTAGATGACAGTATATCCTTTAAATGATAGCAATCAAGGTCACTAAAACTGGAGTTGAGGTTGTACTGGTCCAATTTGCAAAAATCAGAGTCGATGCCATCAGACATGTAAGTATTGGAGAGTTTATGTTGATCTATTGGTTTAGATGCAGTGAGTGAGGAAATAGAGGGTTGCCAACTAGACTTGCTTCAGCTTTTGTAGGTTTGTATTTCACATATTTCATATTATAGAGGGTAACTTCCTTGCTTGTGGTTAATTGCTAAGATATGGGAAGATAAAGAACTAAAGATACAATGATTTGTGTTGGGAGGTTGGGTATCGACAATCAACACTCATGTGACTCATTGGTTGATCTTATGAATCATGGTGGAGAGTTCTATATATAGGTGAGCATGATCTAGGGTTCTCCGGAGATGCATGAGGCTAGATAGGTCATTTTTTTGGACTTTTGGCTCTTAGGTTGCCTTCTGAAGTTAGAGAAAATAACTAGGTAGAGGAGGAGACCTAACTCCTTTTCTTCCCTACAGTAGGGGAGAAAATGGCCTCATGATATCCCTCTTATAATCATCCATTGACTGCTTGGGGAGGGAAAGGAGAGGCATGGAGGTCTTCCTTGCCCAAGCTATTTAGATGATTTCCATTTTAGTTCACTACCTAATCTCTATATCTCTCACTATCTATATCATGTTCAAAATGTATAATTAAGGAAATACATCTCCAATGTTTCTATAAGTTTAACCATTCGACTAATTCAAGCTAAATTGTTTTTAAAAAATGCAATCTCTCAAATGTAAATATTTCTATAATTGACTATATAGTTTCCATCAACAATCCAAATGTGATTCCAGAGCTAATGATTTGTAATCAATTCTACAAACAAAAATGTGGGTCATTTTCTACTTTGATCAAACCACAACATTAAGAGTTCACTTATGTACACAATACAAGGTTATTCCAAAAAGGAATTTTAATATTGATTAGAGAGTTGCAATCAGAGTTTATAAATAAGGAGAATAATGAATTATATATTAAAGAATAAGTTCAATTCAGTATGTTACAAATAAGTTGGAGAATAACTTTAACCTATAAGTGGCCAATGTTACCAATTGTATAATTCCTTGAGGCATGAATTAGTTATCATATTCTTATCCAATCTATGCTTCTTGAACTTGAGCAAACTATTGAGATATTGTGATCTCAATGTCACATATTCAATCAAATGAGCATGGCCATGCATTTGAAAATCTCTCTTACCAAGTGTCTAGGATATCACTCTAATAGGAGGGACAATTCCATCTATATCACTCATAGTGATATGTAAATGTCACAGTGCACCCAATCACTATATATATAGGCAACCCCTTATCTATAGTCTTGTTGAATAATGTAAAATTACATAAAGCAACATGTGAATATATTAGTCTCTTTGGGTCTAAGGATGACGGTCACCACGGTCACATTAAAACATGACCCTAACTATCATGAAATAGATTCCATGTGTCATTCTCAAAGTGGGCATGTCTGGTACAACAGGTTCTCTAACAAGTACATATGTATCATGACTAAAGCGATGTAGTCATCATTCATCACATACACTCATTTTATGTATAATTGTTGTCCTAGGGACATGACAAGAATGAATACTCTAAGTACTTAGATGATCTCATATTCACATCATCAATCGAGACCATATGTCATTGACCCAAAGTATTCTAAGGATATTATTACTTTTATTCATTCTCTCAATATTGAAACAAACATAATAATTGTAATTCCTTATATTAATAATAAAATCTTGTGCAAAGTATTCCATTACAATTATCACATTATGGCACTCATAGCATACAACCAGTAGTAATAGGCTTCATTATTTTTGTTTTTTAGCATAAAGGAATAGTGAGGAGGATCACAATCACAAAGTTCCCCAAAGTTATAGCCAAAACCCCCATAAAAGGTTATCTTTATGTCATTTAACTTGTATTTAGTAAGGTTTAATAGTTTCATGTAGAACTTAAACCTCAATGAATACAAATCAAGGCTAATAACTTGACTTGTTTGAATGACTTGATATCTGGCTAGTGTGCATGAACCATTATTTAAGGATCTTCCAAACAACTCAAAAATGTCCACTTTTGTTAGCTTTAGATCCAACTAGGCCAAAGAAGGTGAAAAGAAGAGGTTTTAGCATAAAACAATCTATATTCACCTTGGTTAGCCAAGAACTTTGGCTAAGAGGGTCACTAAGAGAAGGAACAGAATAAAAGATGAGAATATATGGAAGAATGTACACATATTTGTGACAAAGTAGGGCAATATGATGATTCTAGGCTTTGGTCCTCCAAAAGCAAGCTACATCACCAACATGTATGAACTCCATATTGAAGAATACTCTCCTCTATCTCTAGTATTTTTCTACATCTTCAAAATGATCTAAATTGTTATAATGTGGATTTTTCACATGTATTTATACAATATATTTGAATTGATGATGACATATTACAAAGATTGGTATTTTATGTCTTGTTTCAAATTTTTGGTTTGAGAATGCAAATCCTCCATATGGATCGGAATTTTGTGTGTTTTATTGTTTTCAATAATCTACCAATAAATATTAACTAAAGAAAGAGTGGAAAGTCCAATAATAAAGGGATTGCTAAAAGAAATCGACAATTTACATTTTAAAATGGAAGCGTGTGGAAATTTTTAGAAAAAATATGTTGACAGAAACTAGTAGTTTCATTCGGCCTTATTTTGCACTCAATGAGAAAATACATTAAAAATAGGATTGTTTGCCAAGTTGGGTGAGAGAAAGGAATTAATTGATATCTTAAATAATTTAAATAAAAAAGAGGACTTATAGGTATAGAAAAGTGTTATTAACTTGTGTATTTTGGCCCCAAATCTTGCCCACACCAATATTTAAGTGTTAAAAACTTCCCTTTAAATGTTGAGATCAATTGGTTAAAAGGAGAGAGAGATATGAATTAATTTATTTTTCCTAAAGTGAAAGCATTAATTGATTAATACATTTAAATGTCACTATTTAATCAGAAAAAGAAACCAAGACCCGACCCATTAATTATTAGTGTGACCTATTGATTGTGGGATCGAGATTTAATGATGCATAGGTTGCCATCCACCTCCGGTTACAATAGGAAATAGAAGCATTTTGGTTCCTTCTTCTTTCTAGACCTTCTCTCTCTCTCTCTCTCTGATTCATGTGCACTCCTAGAAACTCTCCCATTAAGATCAGGAGATAATTTTGAACAAGGTAATACTTGGTTTGGTTGCCGTTGGTAAGAAACTATAGCTTTCCCCAATTCTCAGACTGCTCGTCAGCCAACCGTCCATAACCTAGGGCTATATAAGGGGTAGCAAGCCCTGGGAGACTACAAACCACTTAGGAAGACTCAATGAGACCCAATGCAACAATTCCTCCTCTCAATTCCATTACTAATCATGTCCTCTCTCCCTCACTTCTAATCTGAGCAACACAAAGACCTACTCCCATCGTTCTTCCTGCTCTGATCGCCTCTGGGAAATTGAAGGCCATACCCGAGTCCAGCAAGGCACGATGGAGAGGATGGTACCCTAGCCGCTGCTCAGGAGCATCGGAGCTCAGATTCATCATATGTGTTGACTCACCCAAGTTTTCTCTCAAAGTAGAAGAGGTTGAAGATGAACCTCATCAAAAGGTCCACGCTTCCCTCGATGCTTTTGTGGAGAAGTAAAGGACATACTCGTCTTTTTCTCCCCCCTTTATCACGCTCTCTCAGCCTAGCCACATGACGTAAGCTGCTAACATGGTGCGAGTAAATTGGCTCGATTTTGGCCTGCGGCGCGTGTGCATTGCTCAGTCATCTGTTGAGGTGGTAGGTTGTAATAGACCCAAAATGAATGATTTTGCAAAAATCCTAGAAAATAAGTGGTACATACAAATATAACTTATAAATATATGATTTTGATCAAAAAAATCTAAGTAATACAAAAAAATTTGTTCCATGACCTAATTTTGTCTCATATTTCAAAAGTTCTTAAAGGTGCTAACTTTAATGTGATCTCATATGTGAAAACACTAATTTTATAAGATTAATGAAATTGATGACCATAACTTGATTAATTGGACTTAATGAGTGAAGTCTAACCTTTTTGGATAAAAAGAGCATCTTAGACTTAATTTGAGATTAAGAATTCATATGATATCAAATTAGGGTTTCCTGAGTTAAAAAGTATTAAAATATGGTAATTAAGGTTTGGGTAGCCTAACCCTAATTTGGCCCCAAAACCCTAACTTAGAACCCAAGTTAGTCTTAATGATAGTTTGTGAACATAATATTAATACTTAGGTGTTATGAATTAATTTGAAAGTGATTTCTTGATTGGTTGCACCTGCTCATATTTACTTGGACATTTGCAATCACTCTACCCTTTTTATATTCAAATGTATATTCAAAATTCTTACATTTAGTGTTGCTTTCAACACCAAACATGGTGATTGGTCGTCCTCTTTCCCTAGGAGGTGCCACTTCCTATTCAGTATTTGCTAATAGAACAAGGGGGGCAAAAAAGGAGTAGAGGTGTTGTTCCTACATGTCACTAGGTGATGTATAACAAGTGAAAAAATAAACTAACAATGTGTAATACCCGAGCCCACTATCTAAGGCTCTAGCAGAGTTTCAGGAATGGCAATTGGCCCTACATACCATCAATAGCCTTAACTGTACACTTTGTTATCACTCACGCATAAGCCAGGATAAACTTCCCAGTTGGTCACCCATCCTAGTACTACTCTGGGCTGAGCACGTCTAACTATAGAGTTATTTTATGATGGGCTCCCTGAAAAAGAGGTACACCTTGGTGATATGAGTAGTCCAATCATTCCTTTTAAGATCATATTATCTTAGGCCTGAAATCCTAGTATGTTACACAATGTTAATCAATTTTTTGTACAACTCTACATGGAATTTACACATGCAAAAGTTTTCATCTGAAATTTTTGAAGCCCATTATAGGTAAAATTTAATTGATATAAATTTGTGAAGTTGGTTTTGTGGTACGTATAAGTTAAGAGGAATAAGTGAAATTGTAGGCACTCACTTCAACAATGATTTTCACTTTTCATAAGATGTAGCATACCAAATTTTGCTATCTAATCTAAATTTGAGCTACTTTGACTTTATTCTCTCTATTTGAAAATATTTACTACTAGATTGCTATGAACATTTTACAACTTAATGAATATTTTGAATTTGTGTACCTAAAATGCAATCATGTCACACTTAAATCAAATCACCCCAATTGTGACCCACAATTAAACAATTGAACTCCCTTATGGATGTTTAGCTTTGGAAACACATAAAATATATTATTAGTTTCTAGATATTCATGTTTGGATAAATTTTAATTAGCCAAACAAGAGGCATGAAAAGTTGATGTGGAAAGCACACAACACTACTGTTGTTCCCTTTCACCTTGAGAGATAGATCCAAGGTGTGGCTTTTATCTCTTCCTAAGAAGTCCATCAAAATCTATGATCAACTTTTAAATGCTTTCCTTGCAAAGTATTTTCCACCGAGCAAAACAGCCCAATTAAGGAACCAGCTCACAAACTTTTCTCAATCTGATGGAGAAACTCTGTATGATACATGGGAGCATTTTAAGGACCTGCAATGCCTTTGCCCTCACCATGGATTGACCAATTGGTTGCTACTCTAAATGTTTTACAATGGACTATTCTATAATACCCGCATGACACCAGATGTTGCAACAAATGGAGCATCGATGAATAAGTCTTATAGGGAGTCTTATGATATCATTGAAGACATAGCGCTCAACCATTGCCAATGGGGTCGTATAGGAAGGCACAAGCATCCTCTATAGCTAGTTCTTCAATCAGGAAGCAAGGAGGGAAGCATATTGTTGATTTCTTCGACCTAATTGTTGCTAAACTCGATGTTCTTACACAAAAATTTGAGAAAATGACTACATTGCAAATCCAATCAGCTAAAGTGATATGTGAAGCTTGTGGGAATTCTGGAAATAATTCTTCTTCATGCTTTGCTCCTAATTTGAATGAACGGATCCTAGAACAAGTCAATGTCATTGGGATGCAGGGGAACAAGCAATACAATCCCTATTCTAACACTACAATCCGGGATGGAGAGATCATCCTAATTTCTCCTACTGGAACACAAGCAATGATCAGAACTTCCAACATGGACAACAGCAACCACAGCAGCAACAACACTTCAACCAGCAAAACAATGGGAATCCACTGGGTTTCAACAACAATAGGGGTTACCAACATCAATAACAACCCCAAAGTTCTTCCTTGGAAGCCATGATGGAGAAATTTATCTCCACACAGATGCAGCAAAATGAAGAGTTTAGGGGAAATGACAAGCTCTTGAAAGATGCAATTGCCCAACTCTCCACAAAAGTGGATGGAATTTCCACTCATACAAGTATGTTGGAAAATCAAATTGCCCAACAAGCCTTGACGCAGCAAAAGAACACTCAATCTAGTTCTCTTCCAAGCCAACCGGAGGTCAATCCAAGACAACAGGCGAATGCTATCATCTTGAGGAGTGGAGCTGAAAGCCAAAGATCTTCTCCACCCAAGGAGAAGAGTGTTGAGATCGAAGATGAAGAGAATCTTGACACCCCTATGGGTGACAAAGGGAGAAGTACAGTTGAGGTACCACCTTCTATCAAAGCAAATGCACCATTTCTGCAAAGACTTGCAAATAAGAAGGAGGATTCAAAGTTTAGGAAGTTTATAGACATTCTAAACAAACTCCATGTCAACCTTCTGCTAGTTGAAGTTATAGCAGAGATGATGCCATATGCTAAGTTTCTAAAAGACATCCTCACCAAGAGGAGGAAGGTGGACTAGGTGGAAACTGTGATGCAATTTGAAAGAATCAGTTCTATCATTTAAAATAGACTTCCTGAAAAGCTAGATGATTTGGGAGCCTTCACTCTACCATGCAAGATTAGAAACACCACATTTGACAAAGGTCTTGTAGACCTTGGAGCTAGTATTAGTCTCATTCTTTCTACTTTGTGGCAGGAGCTAGATCTTGGAAATATGAAGCCTACAAAGATGGCCATTGAACTAGCCAATCATTCCATAAAATATCCCAAAGGTAACGTGTAAGATGTGCTAGTGCAAATTGGTAAACTCTATATTCCATGTGATTTTTTTGTATTAGATATGGTAGAAGTTCCTTCCAATCCCATTCTATTTGGGAGGCCCTTTTTGAGAACTGTTGGATGCCTTGTTGATGTTTGATAAGGCAAACTCACACTCCGAGTTGGCGAGGAAGCCATGGTGTTTTCTATATATGATGCCATGAAAGCACCTTCACGTGTAGAAGAAATCTATTTTATGGACTCTATTGATTCTATTGTGGAAGAAGATCATGAAATTGATGATTTGCTATTAAACTATTGTGATGGTGATGAAGTTACAAACAATGAACCTAAAAATTCTGGAGTACTCTCTATGGACAAATCAAATGCTATTGAAGAAGATACTCCACTTCTTGATGACAAAGCCAAAGAAAATGCAGCCGGGAGAAAGGTAGAACTCAAAGCCCTTCCACCAGGGCTGAGGTATGTATTCCTTGACTCCAACTCTACTTCTCCTGTCATAATAAATGATGAGTTAACTAATGAATAAGAGAATAAATTGCTTGTTGAGTTGTGTTTGTACAAATATGTCATTGGTTACTCTATTGACGATTTAAAAGGCATTCATCCCTCCATTTGCATGCATAGAATAAACATGGAGGATGATATTAAACCCACTATTGAACCACCTAGACGTTTAAATCAAAATATGCTTGAGGTGGTTAAAAAGGAAATCTTTAAGTTGGTTGATGTCGGTATTATTTATCCTATAAGTGACAGCCCTTGGGTTAGTGTCATTCATGGCGTATCTAAGAAGGGGGTGCAACTGCAATCAAGGGAGATAATGATGAGTTGATACAAACATGTATAGTCATGGGTTAGTGTATGTGTATTGATTACCGGCATTTGAACAAAGTGACTCACAAGGATCATTTTCCATTGCCATTTATCGAATTGATGCTTGAACATCTTGCAAAACATTCTTATTTTTGTTACTTGGACGGGTATTCTGGGTTTTACCAAATTCATATCTACCCTCCTGACAAAGAGAAAACCACTTTTACATGAACGTATGGAACTTATGCTTATCGTCGCATGCCCTTTGGTCTTTGCAATGCTCCTGCGATGTTTCAATGATGCATGATGGCTATTTTCTTCGACTTTGTTGAAAACATAATGGAAATATTCATGGATGATTTAAGAATTTATGGAGATTCATTTGATCAATGTTTGTGCAACTTGTCATTAGTCTTAGCCTATTGTAAAGAGGTTAACCTAGTACTAACTGGGAGAAGTTCCATTTCATGGTACAATCTAGTGTAGTATTAGGCCATGTTGTATCTAACAAGGGTATTGAAGTTGATAGGGCTAAGGTGGAAGCTATTGGGAAGATTTCTATGTTGGTATATCGATGCATGTAGACCCATCCCAAGCGATTGCATGGAGTCAGATATTAATTAATCGATTAATATGATTATTTGGTTGATTAATGAATTCTGGAATATTCTAATTAATCCATGAGCGTTTTAATTAACGCAACGTTTCTGTTTACCGACGGGTTTAGGAAACCCTATTTCCCTTCGTATCCTATTTAAAGGAGGATTGACGGTTGATATCTATATAAGATAGAGAGAGGCTTTTTCATTTATGCTCACGCACATAAACCCTAGCCGTCATCGTCCTTAGGAGAGAAAGGAGAGAAATGCACCGCTAGCACGCCGCCACAGAGACACGACTCCTTCCCGCCGGCTTGGGAAGCGCGACGTGGAGTTCCGTCCATCCACGTGGACGAAGTAGAGACGCAGACGCCTTGACGCCTGCATTCAGAGGACGTCGACGACCATCACCTGTACGCGCTACAAGAGGTGTACATCACTGTCGCAAAGGAGTGCCGCCGGATCAACCTGCGACAGTGAACGGGAGAGAAGTTCCATCCGTGTAGGTTAGCAGTGTTGCACCGTCGTGCAACGAGATATCTCCAGACTTGCTCTGCGATAAGGTATATCCCGCAAACCTATTTCTGAATACGTTGTTGTCGACGAGATCCTTTTTTGGGTTGCGTGGATTTTATTACTTCCGCCACGCATGTTTTCTCCACAAAACCCAACAGTGGTATCAGAGCAGCGTCGATCTACGGCGTATTTGGATTAGTTTCGATATGATCGAATCATTGTATACTATTTCTATGTTGCATACGATGTGAATTAAACCTGCTAATGTGAAAATCTAAACCTAATTCCACATACACCACAGGCTTCTATTTTTGACGTTTTGGACAGGGTCGACTATGGAAAATATTGATTTTCCTAAGTGCACGGAAGTGAAATTCTATAGACCTTTCCCCGCACAGTGGGATCCCCGCATAGGGGCGTTGCCCCTGTGTACCCCGCATTGTCTGCGTGGGAGTCAAAAAAAAATTATTTAATGGGGAATGTCCCACATTAAAAGTACTGCAATTTTAATATGTATATACGTATATGTAGATATACCTATGATAGCATACACGTCGCCTTTAAAATCTATTTTATGTGGTGAGTGCATGCACAGTTATGGCCTAATATCCCCTTTTGTGAATGTTGTGAATGAATGTGGATGTCAATCTTGTGGATATGTTTGTTTGTGAATTCTTTGAATGTATAATGGTTACATATGGATCTTTTGTATAAAGTATTCAGCTTGCATGCTGAGCCTCATCTCTTATTTCAAAGTGTAATTAATTCTTTCCTTTTATATTTGTACTCACATGATGTAATAGAGATAGGATTAGTTTTAGTTTTTGTAAACTTGATGTAAGGAGGCCCTTTGAAGATCCAACTCCAAGGAGTATCCATGGAGAAGCACCATGAAGATTTAATTCCAAGAAGCAACCTGAATATCCAACTCCAAGGAGCGTCCATGGAGAAGCAACAAGAAGATCCCATTCCAAGAAGCAACTTGAAGTTCCAACCTCATGAAGCATCCATGAAGTTGTTCATTGTAATGTTGATCATTACAAGCTTATAGGTTGATTCAAAGGTGTTGCATGAGATGCATAAGACCATAGGTGGACCGTAATCCTTTGTTTCTCCAAAGGATTATAATAGTATGGTCATAATCGATGTATTTGTGTTTGTGATTACATGTCTATCGTTTGTGGTTGTGGATATAGTAGTATATGATACGTACTATAAGTATGTGGTGTTTGGATATGTATATGTATTAATAAAACCCCTCAATTAATAATATTAAGTTTTAGTTGCCTTCCATAAAGCAACACACATGAAAAGCTTGATCGACTATGTGTGGGCACGCCTCCGCGTGGTACATTGTCTATCTCGTGGAAGTGTGATGGTGGGTGTGTGGGTCTGCCTCCGCAGGGTGCACACTCATCGTGTTGGCTTATGGGTTGGACTTAACTAGGGAACCTTGATAGGATCAAGTACCTAGAGGCACACAGATGCATCATGGCAAGGATTTGTGCATGATCATCTATCCAAGAGTTGCATATGATGCAATTGGCAAAATTTGCCTACCTTAGTATTTGGTCTTTGATGCCGGCGTTGGCTGGGCATTGATCCAATTATTTTGGGTCTTGGCTCACTAGAAGGTTGTGCATTGCAATCTTCCGAGTTGATAGTGAGGGCTATCAATTTGAACAAAATAGTGGGAGCATAATTAATAAAAGGCCTAATTAATATCGTTTATCAAATCTTTACAAGTCAAAATGTTTTGGACTAAATGCAAATTTTTCTTTTGTGGCAATCAAATGGCAACCAACACTCACACTTTCTCATTGCAATCGGTCCTTGAGAAGGACAAACTTACCGGAACCAACTTTCAAAACTGGTTTAGGACGTTGAGAATTGTTCTCACACATGAGTGTAAGCTCTATGTCCTTGAAAAACCCGAGCCAGAGGAGCCCCCCGTAAATGCACCCAAGGCTGAAAAGGATGCTTACAAGAAGCACCTTGATGATGCCATGGATGTCAAGTGCCTGATGTTGTGCTCAATGAACTATGAGTTGCAAGAGCAGCATGAGAACATGAATGTCATGGAGATGGTAACACATCTCAAGAACATGTATCAACATCAAGCAAGACAGGAGAGATATGATGTCTCAAAGGCTTTGTTCAAAAGCAAGATGAAAGAGGGAGACTCAGTTGGCACCCATATACTCACCTTGATTGGGTACGTGGAAAGCCTATCCAAGCTGGGATTTCCCTTAGGTCAAGAGTTGGCCACGGATGTGATTCTACAATCGTTGCCTGAATCATATAATCATTTTGTCATGAACTACAACATGAACAATTTTGACAAGTCGTTGTCAGAATTGTTAGGCATGTTGAGGACAGCTGAAGCACAGATGAAGAAAGACAAGCCCAAGTATGTGATGGTGATCAGAAAGGCAAAGGGAAAGTCAAAAGGCAAAAGCAAGGCTAAGAAAAGTTCTAAAGCCGGGCAGAAGCCAAAGTCATCCGTGCTCAAAGCTAAAGGTGGGATCTCCAAAGAAGGCAGTTGTCACCATTGTCACCAGCCTGGACATTGGAAAAGAAACTGGAGGAACTGAGGAAGAAGAAGCAGGGGATAGAGATCTCCACTTCAGGTATATACATTATTGAGATAAACTTCAATACTTCTTCATCATGGGTACTGGATACCGGATGTGGATCTCACATATGTTCTAATATGTAGGATCTGATAAGAAGTAAGCCTTTACGAAAGGGCCAAGTCGAGCTGTGGGTTACTAATGGAGCAAGAGTTGTTGCCACCGCAGTTGGAGTTATTAGTTTATCTTTGCCTACGGGCCTTGTAATAGAATTAGAGAATTGCTATTATGTACCTGCCATTAATAGAAATATTATTTCTGTATCTTGTATGGACAAGAGTGGATTTGAATTTCACATTAAGAATGGAATTATCTCTATATCTAAAGATGAGATCTTTTATGGAAATTCCCCTATGTCTTATGGTATCTACTTGTTAGAACTTGAGACTAGCATATATAACGTAAATACTAAAAGGTTAAAACTTGACAACTCAAACAAAACATTCTTATGGCATTTTCGTCTTGGGCACATAAACGAGAAGCGCATATCTAGACTCCATAAGGATGGTTATCTAGACTCTTTTGATTTTGAATCATTAGAGACATGTGAGGCATGTTTATTAGGGAAGATGACCAAAACTCCTTTCACTGGACACAGTGAGAGAGCCAGTGATCTGCTAGGGCTCATACATACTGATGTATGTGGACCTTTTAGATCAAATGCTAGAGGAGGCTATCAATACTTCATTACCTTCACTGATGACCTTAGTAGGTATGGATATGTATATCTTATGAAACACAAGTCAGAAACTCTTGAAATGTTAAAGACTTTCATGAATGAAGTAGAGAAGCAACTTGGTAAGAGTATTAAAGCACTCCGTTCAGATTGAGGTGGCGAATACTTAAGCCAAGAGTTTGAGGACCTTCTGAGAGACCGTGGTATTGTATCACAATGGACTCCACCTGGTACACCACAACATAATGGTGTGTCAGAAAGAAGGAATCGTACATTATTAGGCATGGTACGATCAATGATGAGTTCAGCCGAACTTCCAATATCGTTCTGGGGATATGCTCTTGAAACTGCATCATTTACACTTAACTGTGTACCTTCCAAATCGGTTCAAAAGACACCATATGAGATATGGAATGGGAATCATCCCAATTTGTCTATGTTAAAGATTTGGGGATGTGAAGCTTATGTTAGGAAACAATTTCCTGAAAAGCTTGGACCCAAATCAGAAAAATTCTATTTTGTTGGATACCCCAAGGAAACTCGGGGATACTACTTCTACACACCAACTGACAACAAAGTGTTTGTTGCTAGGACTGTTGTATTTCTTGAAAAGGAATTTATTTCCAAAGGAATTAGTGGGAGTAATGTAGAGCTCGAAGAAGTTCGAGACCAAAAAGAAAGCAGAGAACCTGAGGAGGTACATAAGGAACATGAAGACTCACAATTTGTTGTGGAATTTCAAGTTCCAAATGAAACACAGGAACCTCGTAGGTCTAGTAGGACACGACTTGAGCCTGAGAGATTTGGATTTCTCATGACTCAAGACAGTGACGAATTGGGCATAGCAGATGAGCCAACTTCCTATCTAGAAGCTACTAAGGGACCAGAATATGAGAAATGGCTCAAAGCCATGAGATCTGAGATGGAATCCATGTACACCAACAAGGTATGGACCTTGGTGGATCCACCCAAAGGGGTAAGACCCATAGGGTGCAAGTGGGTCTTCAAGAAGAAGACTAACATGGATGGAAATGTTCAAACCTATAATGGTAGATTGGTTGCGAAAGGATTCTGTCAAATTCAAGGTGTTGATTATGACGAGACCTTCTCACCAGTTGCCATGGTTAAATCCATCAGGATCATGCTTGCCATTGCAACTTATCATGACTATGAGATTTGGCAGATGGATGTTAAAACAGCATTCCTTAATGGGAATTTACTCGAGGATGTGTACATGACACAACCTGAGGGTTTTATCGATCCAAAGGAAGCCAATAAAGTCTGTAAGCTACAAAGGTCAATCTATGGATTGAAGCAAGCATCTCGGAGCTGGAATCTACGTTTTGATGAAGTAGTCAAAAAGTTTGGCTTTAGTCAAAATGAAGATGAACCCTGTGTTTACAAAAGGGTTAGTGGGAGCACAATCGTATTTCTCATATTGTATGTGGATGACATACTATTGATGGGAAATGACATCCCTACTCTTCAAACAGTAAAAGGTTGGCTACGGAAGACTTTCTCTATGAAGGATTTAGGCGAAGCATCCTATATACTAGGGATCAAGATTTATAGAGATAGATCTAGAAGGCTTCTAGGCCTAAGCCAAAGCACATACATTGACAAGGTGCTAAAGATGTTTAGCATGGAGGGTTCTAAGAGAGGTAACTTGCCCATGTCCCATGGGGTTACGATCTCTAAATCCTAATGTCCTAGTTCATGTGATGAACGGGCATGCATGAGTAAGATTCCATATGCATCAGCAATTAGATCTATCATGTACGCGATGTTATGTACTCGTCATGATGTGTCGTATGCTTTGAGCATGATGAGCCGGTATCAGTCAGATCCAGGTGAATGTCACTGGACAGCCATAAAGAACATCCTAAAGTACTTGAGAAGGACTAAGGATCAATTCTTGGTATACGGTGGTGAGGAAGAGCTCGTGGTAAAGGGTTACACCGATGCTAGCTTCCAAACTAACAAAGATGACTACAGATCACAATCTGGATTTGTGTTTTGCCTGAACAATAGAGCTGTGAGATGGAAGAGTTCCAAGCAAGAGACGGTTGCATATTCTACAATAGAGGCTGAATATATTTCCACATCTAATGCTGCAAAGGAAGATGTGTGGATCAAGAAGTTCATTTCTAAACTTGGAGTGGTTCCAAGCGCTGGTGATGCAATTGAGTTGTTTTGCGACAACAATGGAGCAATTGCACAGGCTAAAGAACCAAGATCGCACCAACGTTCCAAACATATTCTACGGCAGTTCCATCTCATACGAGAGATCGTACAATGAGGAGATGTGAAGATTTGCATAGTACCTACAGAAAGCAATGTGGCTGATCCGCTCACAAAAGCACTTTCACAGCAGAAACATGGATGACATGTTCGATCACTTGGATTGAGATTCATGAGTGATTGGGTATAAGTGTAAGTGGGAATCTGTTGTTATGTATGCCCATAGAAACTATCATTCGATGATTGTAATGGGATACTATGTAAATGATTTGTAATACTACATTGATCATATCAATAAAGGCAAGTTTCCAATCTATGTGTTTGTGTTTTATATTGTGAGATGACCATAAAACTTATAGATGTCTATAGAATGATATACTCAATGACATATGTCTTTGGGTTGATGAATTGAACAGTGAGATCATATGTATGCTAAGAGTATGTATTCTTGTTTTGTCCCTAATCAGTTGTTATTGTGGAAATATCCATAGACATCAATAACACATAAGATTAGAATGTATGTTGGTTGGTGGAAGAGTCTCATTATCCATGATATGGAGATATCAAACCAAATACATAGATACTTGTTAGAGAACAGTGTATCGGATAGACCCACCTTGAGAGTGATACATGGATACCATGATTGGTAGTTAGAGTCACATCTCATAATGATGGTGGTGATTGTGGTTCTTAGACCTGAAGTCACTACACTTATCACATGTCGTTCGGTGTACTTTGACATCATCCATCGTGGTCCTGAATAAGGATTTCCATAAAGATGGTGCTTGGGTGCACTGTGACACATGGGGATGACTATGAGTGATGTAGATGGAATTTGTCCTTCCTATGAGAATTTGATATTCTGGCCACTTGATAAGCGAGACTGAGAAATGCATGGCCATGCTGATGTGAGTCAATATGTGATATTGAGCTTACATATATCTCAGACAGTCTGCTCTAGTTCAAGGAACATGGATTGAACATTGAAAAGGATAACAATTCCATGACTCGAGTTCAATCTGGATATCAGTGACAAAGGAACTATACAATCACTGTAACACCAGTCATGAATGATAGGTTAAGTTGTTCTCCAACTTCTCCAATTACTTGGGTAGCAATGAAGTCTTGCTAGATACCAATCATTGCTTGTGAAATCATAATATGATTATTGATATCACTGCCAACGTAATTTGGAGCCTACCGGGTCACACACATAGGATGTGTTGGAATAGGAGTATAATTGTGGATTTGATTGGAATTGCTCTGAATCACATTGATTACTAAAATGTTTATGTAATGGATTAGAATAATATTGGAATGACTGGCTCTAAGTACAAGTGGGAGTCTGTTGGTATATGTATGCCCGTAGAGCCATCCCAAGCGATTGCATGGAGTCAGATATTAATTAATCAATTAATGTGATTATTTGGTTAATTAATGAATTCCGGAATATTCTAATTAATCCACGAGCATTTTAATTAATGCAATGTTTCTGTTTACCGATGGGTTTAGGAAACCCTATTTCCCTTCGTATCCTATTTAAAGGAGGATTGACGGCTGATATCTATATAAGATAGAGAGAGGCTTTTCTATTTACACTCACACACATAAACCCTAGCCGTCATCGTCCTTAGGAGAGAAAGGAGAGAAACGTGCCGCTAGCACGCCGCCACAGAGACACGACTCCTTCCCGCTGGCTTGGGAAGCGCGACGTGGAGTTCCATCCATCTGCGTGGACAAAGTAGAGACGCAGATGCCTTGACGCCTGCGTTCGGAGGACGTCGACGACCATCACCTGTATGCGCTACGAGAGGCGTACATCACTGCCGCAAAGGAGCGCCACCGGATCAACTTGTGACAGCGAACGGGAGAGAAGTTCCGTCTGTGTAGGTTAGCAGTTTTGCACTGTCGTGTAACGAGATATCGCCGGACTTGCTCCGTGATAAGGTATATCCCGCAAACCTATTTCCAAATACGTTTTTGTCGATGAGATCCTGTTTCAGGTTGCATGGATTTTATTTCTTCCGCCGCGCATGTTTTCTCCACAAAACCCAACATTCTACTCCTTCAGTCAAAGACATCCGTAGTTTCCTTGGTCATGCAGGGTTCTATATAAGATTCATTAAAGACTTCCTCTAAGATTACAAAGCCATTATGTTCTTTACTAGCAAAGGGTGTTGAATTCATATTCAATGATGATTGGCATACCGCTTTCACCAAGCTCAAGGAAGCTCTTATTTTAGCCCCAATCATTCAACCACCGGACTGGAACGCTCCTTTTGAATTGATGTGTGATGCAAGCGACTATGCAGTAGGGGTAGTTCTGGGACAAAGGAAAGATAAGAAGCTTCAAGCCATATACTATGCAAGCAAAACCCTAGATAAAGCACAAATCAATTGTACAACCACCGAAAAGGAGATGTTTGCTATAGTGTATGCCTTCGACAAATTCCGACAGTACTTGGTAGGATCTAAGGTAATCGTGTATACAGATCATGTTGCCATTAAGTATCTGCTTAACAATAAGGATGCAAAACCTCATCTCATCCGCTGGATACTGCTTCTACAAGAGTTTGATCTTGAAATTCGGGATAAGAAAGGGACAGAGAACAATGTCACTGGTCATCTTTCTAGATTGACTATAGATGTTGGAGACTTATTTCCTATTGAGGATCATTTGCCTATTGAGAAGCTTTATGCATTATCGTCTACACAAGTACCATGGTTTGCAGACATTGTGAATTTTCTTGCTACAGGACAGCTGTCACCGGATTTGGCATACCAGTAAAAGAAGAAGTTCATCCATGATGTAAAGTTCTACTATTGGGATGACCCCTTATTGTACAAACATGGGTGTGATGGACTCATCCGGAGGTGTGTTGCTAAAGAAGAGATTGCCACTATTATTTCTGAATTCCATGCCTCTCCTTACAGAGGTTACTTTGGAGGAGAGAAGACTGTAGCAAAGATTCTCTAGACCGGTTTCTATTGGCCAACATTGTTTAAAGATGTCAATTTGTTTTTCAAAGCTTGTGATAAATGCCAAAGGACTGGAGGAATATCTAGACGTGATGACATGCCTCTTAACTCTATCTTGGAGATTGAGGTATATGATGTATGGGGAGTTGATTACATGGGACCATTCCCATCTTCTTGTGGCTATCAATATATCCTAGTTTCTTGTGAATACGTCTCTAAGTGGGTTGAGGCCATCCCAACCCAAGCACCGGATGCAAAATTTGTAGCCAATCTATTTCAAAAAATCATTTTCCCTTGGTTTGGAGTTCCTAGAGCTATAATCTATGATGGAGGCACGCATTTTGTTGAGAAGCAATTCAATAACCTTCTATCTAAGTATGGAGTTACTCATAAAGTCTCTACGCCCTACCATCCTCAAACTTCCGGGCAAGTAGAGGTCTCCAACCGGCAGCTGAAAAGTATTCTAGAAAAGATAGTGTCTAGCTCAAGGAAGGGTTGGGCATTGAAAATAGATGATGCATTATGGGCATACCGGACAGCTTATAAAACCATCATAGGCACAACTCCATTTAAGTTGATATATGGTAAATCTTGTCATGTTCTGTTAGAGCTAGAACATTGTTCTCTATGGGCTATCAAGTTCTTAAACTTTGATATGAAGAAGGTTAGTGAAAAGCGTCTATTGTAGCTGCAAGAACTAGAAGAACTCTGGCTAGATGCATATGAAAATGCAAGGCTCTACAAAGAAAGAACGAAAGTTTGGCATGACAAAAGAATCCGGAGGGAAGACTTCAAAGAAGGAGACAAAGTGTTGTTATTCAACTCTAGACTCAAGCTATTCTCTAGAAAACTAAAGTCCAAGTGGTCTGACCCTTTCCCTGTATTGAAGATATTTCCATATGGAGTTGTTGAGTTACAAGGTGAGAATGGAGCTTTCAAAGTAAATGGGCAATGTTGCAAGCTATATACCTCGGGAGATGAAGTTTACAAGGGAGCCTCTTGCTCCCTTCAAGATGCATGATGGAGAGATTGAAGAGTCTCACTCTGGACTCTAAATGGAGGACCTCATGGGAGTTGAACCCACATTAGGATAGATTTCTTTTCAAGTTATTTGAGTTAAGAACACTCCTTAGTTTTGTAAATAAGCTTGTCATGGATGAATGTAATAATTTAGACAATTCTATTGCAATACCTGTCATTAGTTATATGCTGACGAGAAGCTATTTTCTGTAGAAACTACAGAAGACACGATATGGCTTTAATAGACACGGCATGTCACTACTCCCAGAAATACAGCAACTGATGCCATATCTCCAGGTACACGATGTGTCTTTATTTGACATGCCGTGTCACTGTCCAGTAGATATAAATTATTTCTTGACTTGGAAAAGTACACGTCGTGTTCTCATTTAAACATGATGTGTACCACAGCAGAAAGGGAAGAATAAGAAATCTGGAAAACAAACACGATGTGTCTTTATTTGAACATGTCGTGTAGTTATCAGTGAAATAGGGCATTTTGAATTTTTGGATTAGTACACGTTGTGTACTTTCGGAAACATGACATGTCTTTTGTCACAGAAAGGGAGTTCTGATGAGACACATGACGTGTATTTATTAGAACATGTCGTGTCTTTTGTCGAAATGTGGGTTCTTAACCTAGCACACGGCCACCCCTCTCACTCACGCCTTCATTCGAGCCGTGTGAGATCTGAGTAGCCATTGTGTGCCCTAGCCCTTTGTTCCCTTGCTCCCTTATCATCGTGTGCCCTAGCACACCTAGCAGTTGTTGTCGTGTTCGTTTGGGTGTGTCTTCCTCAAGCTAGACCAAGCATTTGTGCTCCCTTGCTCACGTTGTGTCTTCTTCAAGCTCAAGCAGATCTTCTTCAACCGCAGTCATGTGCCCTAGCACAAGGTCATGCTCTTGCCATCAACCTTGTGGCCACCATCATCTTCTCTAAGAAGCAGTCAGCCGCCACCATCTTCTTCAAGCTCTAGCCGTCGTCGCTGTGTTCTACTGCCACCGTGCCCTAGCTTTTCTCTGTGCCCTCACCACCGTACCAAGAAAGGAGTTCACACCGCTGCTCTATCGCTTAGCATTCCTTCATGGTCATGTTGTCGATCTCATCCATCATTTTCCCCGAAACAGCAGACGCCCCATCTTCAGATTGCAGAACTACTCCAGACACACGCCATGTTCACTTTTACACACGATGTGTGCATCGTTGTTTCAGTCAAGGTTCTGCCTTAGCCACATGACGTGTCCACCCCAGCACACGATGTGTGTTAGTCAGTCAGCAGCAAAATGGCACATGTTAAGAAAACCTCCAACTGCAAGCATGGCGCCAGTTCCTCCCAAGCACCGGTGTACATCTCTATGACTCAGATTTGGGTCACCCCTGAAGAAGACCTGACATACCAGTTCCTTATTGCAAGGAGGGTACTTCTGAATCGGTTCTCTTGCGAGCAGACTATGATGACTCTGGGCTTCAAAGATGAAGTTCACATACACCTGTAAGACTTGGGGCTAAGCTACATCTTTCATACGGTATCATGTACTTACCCCCACCTAGTCTATGAATTTCTAATGATGCTCACCATGGAGCAAGACCCACAAAAGAAGTTTCCATATGGTATTATTCATTTCCGGCTTTTAGGTCATGGTTTTAAGCTCACATTTAGGTGTTTCTATGAGTTGTTGGAGTGCCATTATGACAGGGCGATTAGTTACCTGCCTATTTTTCACAGCGACAAGTTTTGGTTTGAGATATCGGATGAGGAACACCATGAAGCAAAGTAAGCCAGAGTGTCTGCTATCCATAACCCTATTTTCTGGTACATTTACCGCCTTCTTAGTACCAGAGTGTTTGCCAAGAAGGAAACCCAAGGGGTTGTTAGAAAGCAAGATCTTTTCTTCTTGTGGGGAATGATGTATGAGCATCCAATTAATGACGCTTATTATATTCTCACACATTTTCTAGACATTAAGAAAGTGAAGTAAAGGGACGCTGGCAACATCATGTGTGGTGGTTTGATTACTCTGATAGCACAGAAGCTTGATATTGATTTGATAGGGCTAGAGGCAGCACCAGGTAGAAACCTGGTAGACATTCAGTACCTTCTTTCTGTAGGGTTGTTCTCAAGAGTTGCCAACAATGACACCAAGTTTCAGCAATTCTTCGATGATGATCAGTACATTGACATTCTAGACCCTAAGCATATCACTTTGGAGAACAAGGACAACTGGAAAGTCGTGTTGAACATTGATGAAGAATTAGAGGCAGCTAGAGTTGTTGATGATACTAAGGTGTCCCCTTCTACTCCACCACCTCCCTCCACCAGCACATAGACAGAGTATTCCTGGGCGATGCCTGATGTCAGGCATCAATACAGCTATGTGCAGCAGCAGTTTGATCACATTGACAACCACCTGGATCAGCTGGGTACGCAGTATATTGTGATGCACGACATGATCCACCGAATGGATTTGTGACACATTTCACAGGCCACTACTCCATCCCACAGTCATATCAGCCGCTACCACCCCAGCAAACCAAGTCCATCCTATAGCCCACACTGATGGATGTTCCTGAAGATGATTTTGTCAGCCAATTCTTTCCACCAGACCACGAGGGTGTTGGCCCCTCTTTTTTATTTCATGCATAATAGGTATACGGGTGTTACCTCCATGAATTCGATTGATGCTGTGTGAACACTGTAGATTTCAAGCTTGGGGGTGCAACTAGCCCGTAATGTAGTTTCTTTTGTTTTCATTTTCTTTTGTTAGTCATGCCAGTCTTTTATTTCATCCTGTTTCATGTTAAGTATTTCCTTTCATGACAAGTTTAATATGAAATGAGGCTATTGTGATGGAATGAACTCTTGTACCTTGTATGCTTGAACCATCTTGTCCCTTATACTTCTTTTGGACATATGAAAGAATTAGTAAAGAGCATGCATGAATCAAATGGAAAATGAAATTCCCCATGTACATGATCTTAGTTTGTAATTGTAGCTTGAACTCTCAATTTTCACATCTTTGATTGATAAATGCATGTAACGGTCTAAAATTTTAGTGAATAAGCCAACTCTACAACACTCTTTAGAATACAAGTCACTCTTTCCAAACCCTTAGTGCATATACAATCGATTTTTCAGTGAAAAATTTGCAAAACAATAAATGCAATCTTATTAACTTTAACTCTCTATTTGACTCTCTTGTGTTATGCAAAAATATCTTTTATCCTTTTCTCCCTTTACCCAATAAAATATGGCAAACATCCCACATATCATGCTAGCCTAGTGTGAGTCTGATCTGCCAATGATGGTTAGGTGGTATGAAATCAAAAGAGGGTAAAAATAACACCCCAACCATCAATCCACGTGCGCGTAAGACTAAATTAGCAGGCGAGTGCCGGAATCCAAAAATCAATGGTCATATATTTTTTAGAAGAGAGCTCAACTGAGATTGTTAAAGTTAGTAGCTAAGATTTCATCATTTACATCCATAATAGCCAAACATTTTGTGATGTACATCCACTAGTTGTTTGGCTTGATTATCCAAATCCTATTTAGCGTTGTTTAGTTGATCGTTTCACTTAATTTGTGACCACCATTGCTTAACTAAAACTTCTCTATCTTGGATGTTTAAATTGAGATGATGGTTATGAAAATAAACCTAATGTACATGGTTGGTTGAGTTTATTGCATATCTTCATTTCATTTAATCCATGCATGACCTCGAATATTCCTTCATTTGTGTGGTCATGCTCTTTTTGCTTGAGGATAACCAATGGTTCAAGCTTAGGGGGATTTGTTGTGTGCTTTCTACATCAACTTTTCACATGATTTCACACACAAATTCAGTTCATTTTGTTCTCATTTAGCCTCTATTCATATTATTCTTGCCACCTTTTTATTATTTTGCTTATCACATGATGTGTATTGCAGGCATGCTCCAAAGGGATCAAATTGGAGATAGCCCAACTCAAATTCATCATCATTGGGACTTCTCCACTCCTTGCAGATGTTCATAATTGCAATTTTGCTGAAATAGCAAAGCACACGATGTGTCTTATTTAAGACACGGCGTGCGCATTTCCAGTTGGCCATATACTTCAAATGCAGAGGAAACGTACACGGTGTGTCCGCCATAGACATGACGTGTATCTGGGAATCCAGAATTGATTCTTGCCTTTTTGGTAACGTACACTATGTGTATTAATTTAGATATGATGTGTGCTTTACACTTGGAGAAACTATTGGAGACTAGAGACGATGTGTCCCAAGGAATACACGTCGTGTCTCTGTCAGTTGCAGCAATTTTTGAAATATGACTTGTTACGACCCCACCTCCCAATAACCCCCAATTAAGGGAGACCGAGAGGTCGAAGCCGCACCCATAATTTCCGGATCGAAGGTTCGGCAATTAACCAAGAATAATTATCAAATTTTAACATACTAAATGGGAAAACTGTAAGAAAATAAACTTTTGCATACCTTTTTGAAAACTTGGATCTCTAAACTTCTATCCACTTTTGGATTCTATTCTAACTAATCATCCTTGTATTTTACTTCATGTGTTTCACAATATAATGATTTACTGTTTGTCCTTTTGGCTTGTACCAAAAATGCTGACAAACAAAACGTCGGTCAGCCGAAGCTGGTATGTGGGGGAAACAATAAACGTGCAACTATGATAACAATGTAATCATTCAATTAATCATTTAACAACCAAGATTATGTTTTAAATATAACTCCGCGATCCATGAGTACCCTATCATCTACGCTATCCCTGTAGTGGACCTAGATACTACCTTCCTTATGGTAGATCCCCATTAAACCCCTCATGGTCCCACCTATAGGTGAACCAGTTTCTAGGGTTGAGTCACATGGCACTACTCGTAAGTAGCCCACTCCTTAACTCATGGCAGGCTAATGGGTCTCATGGCACTACACTTGGTAGCCCAATTTCTAACCCACGATAACCTAGACCTTACTCTAGGTTACTCCCTTTTTAGCCTTTACAAGCCACAGAGGTGGACCCAGATCTAGCCAGTTATACATGTATATTCATAGTGATAGTCATAGTCACTCTATAGTTGCATGAAATAAAAGCATCCAACAGTGTTTTCAAGCCATGAGGGAAACGTCAATAAAATCCTCGGAAAACTAGTCGAGATAATCATAAGCATAACCACATACCTGACTTGATGATTTCACAAGCATTAAGCAAATCCAACCAAGAAAGCAATCCAATCAAGCAATTCAACAATTTCATAATTCTTGAAAAGAATATTTACTCTATTTATTACACACTTTATCAAGAATCTACTTTATTGACTTGGATTCACTTTCTAGGGTTTCTAATCCGCATTAAGGTTTCATTAATATTCATTAGGGTTTCTTAGATCAATTTCTCAAACTTTATCCCTTTTAGGTCAACAAACCCTAAAATACTCTTTTCTACTCATATAAACCCTAATTGCTCAAATTATCCATTTTAATAGTGTTTTATACCCAAATTGACTTAGGATCATCATATCCCTATTTATTCATGGATTTGAACAATTGAAACAATTAAAAGACATATTCATCTAAATTAGGGTTTTCAAGCTCATTAATGCATATTCATGCACGAAACCCTAAATTAAGCCACTTATATAAAAATATCATCTTTTTACATCCTATTTTCACTTTTATTAACAACGTGTTAATGGCTTAAATTATCCAATGAACAACATTAAATCCATCTATCATCAAATCTGAGGGTTTTTCATTAATTACATCATTAAAGATGATAACTTTATTTACTTTTCAAATTTCAATTATATTTATGCACATAATCTCTAAATTAAACTAATTACATGCAAAGTTCATCCTTTTCAATTTTAATGTACCTTTTTACAATTAACAAGTTAATATCAACTTTAATCGCCCATTAAACTCTACCAATTACATTAATCATTTCAAAGTAGAGTTTCTTAATCTTTAATTCATTAAAGTTGATAACTTACACTACTTTTTGAATAGCATGCAAAATTAGTCTTCAAACATAATTTCTTTGTGTTCCTCTCATTCTGAGGATCAATTTTCATATATTAATTGTCCTAATCGGAGTTACCAATCATTAGATATGATTTTTGCAAAATAAAAATACCTTTGGCCAATCGGAGAGCGCCACATTGCTCCTTGCATGCAATGTAACTCGATTTGGAAAACATAATGCAAAGACATTTCTGCCCCCGCTTAAGTCGTCGCTGCTTCATACATCCGGAGGGTATAACCGTCCAACTGACTGCTTCATCCTCTACCTCGCGAAGGCAGTCTGTTTGCCGCCCTAACGGCTGAGGGCGGGGCTTCTCCTTCCCTCTATGGACCCCGACGACCTTCAGCAACGCTCCCCTTGCCTCCGTTGTGCCGTCGCACACAGAATGGTACCCTGGGGTCATGGTTAGAGTGGTCAAGTCGAAGTAGCATGACCTGCAACCGCAGCCGACCTGCAGCCCTCCTGCCAGCATTGCGCAGGTCCTCGGGCCAAGGGATGGAAGTCGAGCTTCTCCCCAGAGACATGGGAGCATCGTGCCTCCCAACCAACTCCCGTACAAGGCTCATACTAGCTCTGGGGTCGCATTACCCCCATGTTTAGGGTTTTGGATGGAAAAGGAAGAAGAGGAAGGTAGAAGAACATGGGGTTCTCTCTCCCCTTCGAACCAAGGCTCTACCCCTTATATAGGGGAGAGTACGAAGCCCTAAGGCATGCCTCCATTAGGACTCAAGTCCTAAACTCAAAAGGAAACATACGTTCCTTGGTTGTGAAGCAATCATATCTTTCTCTCTTCATTAACTCTTATTTCCTTGGTATTCCTTATTGCATGGATATTTAGGAATTCGAAATTCCTCTCCCTTATTCTCTTTATTCTTGTCTTTTAATCTATTTGCCACGAAATTTCTATTATCTTTTAATAGAAATTACTTCCTTTTTTAACAATATCACAAAAATTCATTAATAATGCATTACATTATCCTCTTATTTTGTAATTTTGGTATTTTCTCTTTCTTTCCTCTTTATTGGGGCTCCTTGGACCCCAAGAAACTCTATTATTTCGAAATCCTTTTTATTGGATACTCATTATCCTTCTAGATGCATCTATATGCATTATTTTGAATTATCATGTTTATTTCTTATTAAAATATCTCTTTTTGATAATTTCTCTTTATTTCTCTTTTATTTTCCTCATTGGCATTCCTTTTAATATTAGCAATCTCATGGATATGAAAATTCACCAAGAAATCTCATTTATGCCTCTTTCCACTCATTTTCCACATTTTATCATTATTTTCAATTTCTTTCTTGATAAAGAAATACTTAATTGATCTTTTCTTTTCTTATTGCACTCTTTATGCAACTTTGGACTCCTTGGAACCCAAGGAACCCAAGAGGCACGAAATCCCTCTTTGGATTTGCCTTCTAGAGGTTTCCACATTTTTCTTTTCTCAAATATTCAATTATTCATTTACTAATTGAATTTCCTTGTTATTTAGGCCCAATAGCCAATAAAGCCCATAACACAAACATCAAGGCTATTGTAAACAGAATCCATTTATTCAAAAAAAATTATATCATTATTTGTTCAAATATCCTTAATATGAGAAATTACATTTCTCGGCAAATGAACCCAAAAATTGGGGTTGTAACATCCTTCCCCTCTTATAGGAATTTTTTCCTCAAAATTCTATCAAGCAAACAAACAATTCAGGATAAGACTTTTCCATGTCCATCATTGGCCCCTATGTGGCTTTACCATACTCATGGCATCTCCAAAGAACCTTTATCATCACATATCCTTTTCTTTGAGTTCTTTCATCCTGGCATCTATAAACTGCACAGGTGGACTCAGGCCATTTCAGCCTCCCTTGGGGCTCACTAGGTTCATTGCTCAGCACATGGTCGGGTACCTCACATAGTACTCTAAATTGGACACATGGAACTCATCACACCTTACTTTATCCTGAGGGGTAAGGTCAAACTTAACCTTCTCCACCAGTCCATCTCAATGGACCCATGTATCGGGGACTCATCTTTCTTAGCTATAGCTCAGAGGGGTCGGATTTTCATGTCACATATTTCCCATAGTGAAATGCATGTCAATCTACTTTGCATCCGCTCACAACTCACGTCATCTCTAGGCTCCTTTCAGCCTTTGCACGATCAAAGTGACTTCATCTACACACACTATGGTCCTTTTCTAACCATCATGGGGTCCTTTCACCAACATCACCTTACTGAAGTGGTGACCGACACAACCTCTCTTACAGAGCTTCTTTAAAACCCGATACTGGCTATGGTGGTTATCTTCACATCTTTCATAGGACAAGAACTGTCTCTAGCTATCACCCTGAACGAGCACATATGCTCTCATCAGACCCTTTAGTCTGGATCATACTAACCATTAGTTATGGGTGATGAACTATACTAACATCGAGTCCTTCATGTACCTACTTCCCCCTTACGGAAGTGAACCTTTAGGATATACTCAAGGACTTTTGAACTCGATTCATGGTGTAGTTGAACCATCTCTCTCATGAGTAGTTCCACCAAATCTGTCTCTTGACAGAACTCTCTTCTTTCTCATGTCATCTAGGTAAGGCAATCTACCATAACCCATATTGCATCTTGACCTTCCTTGGTCTAGGGGAGACTTATCACAACATCCATAGTGATGAACTCCCATTCCCTCACGGGAACTCTTTATCCTCTATATCAATGCATTGGGTAACTGGTGTTCGTCCTTCTCCCTCAGTTTGCATGGCCATATACCACATGCAACTTTATTTTAGGTATCTAAAGTACTACTGTCACTTATTATCTTCGTAGTACGGTGTATGGTGATCTTAAAATCATGATCTCCTGCATGTCATTATTCCTCAAGATCAATACCTCAAAACCCTAAACCATTCTAGTCAGGGTTTCATCACCTTCTTTTCCAAAGAAGTGCATCTGAGGTTCTACCACCATTCTTTCGTTGCATCAAGTACTAAACTGGCTAACCATTAATTGATCTCGTTACATTAGTGTTAGCCAAACATATCTTCCTTTCCAAACTTAGGGTTAGTCTAACAACCTCTTTTAGCCAAACTAGGCAGATATACCTCAACCAGAGCATCCATTACCACTTCACCTTCTTATGCATTAGGTAAAGTTGATGTCATACACCTTCATGTATTCCACTTATTATCTCATTTCATCTCTAAGTCTACTTTATTGATAACACCTTGAGCTCATCTTCTTGGTCATCAAACTCAACCTTGTATGACTCATATCTCATGATAAAAACATCCTCATAAGGTGACTACATTATTCCTCTTAGTGTTTGCAAACCATCCATGTATCATTCACTTTACCAGGGCATGTTATCCTCTCTATCCTCATGCCTCGTAGCAACGTTCCAACTCACATCATATTTTATCCTTGGTGTATGGCATGCGTACTGTCCTATCTCTCACTCCCATAATAAGAAGAAATAAGCATTTGGCGGCCATCGAAATACAGAGTTCTTCCTATTCCAAGAGTAGAGATGGTACATCCCACCTTTCCAGTACACCTTCTAAATCGAAACGTGCCATTTATGCCTCTATATTACAATCATCTTGCTATCAAAGTCTCCTCCATGGAAAACTGGTCTCGAACCAACTTGGGTCACCACACAATCCTTGGTCCTCTCCTCTAGGTCTATAGGGTGCCGGCACTTTTGGGGTCATCCCTCTTCCCTTATGCATTCAGAGAGTGCCCTACTCATCTACCCCTTGGGTCACATGAGTTCATGAAGGTGATCAATCTCCTAACCCATGGCCCTCAGACAATGATAGATGTTACCTCCCGACCCTATGGTCATGTGCAACTAGGGAATTAGGCAACTCCTACTTCCATCGGTCTTATCCCTACCTGACCCTAGGATAGACTTAGGATTCTCTTATAGTACATGTTCAACTTAGAACCTTACCCAAGCCTTCATCATCTCTCTCTCTCTGCATTCATGGGCTGACTTTCATTCTTTCATAGGGATCGTGGCAATCCTGTCCGCCTTAGTCAAGCCCCATATTGGTTACCTCCATGGTAACACATCCATATGCACTTAGAGATGGTTATGGGTCTAGAGGTTCATTTTCATACCATGTACTTTACACATAGCTTTTTAAGATCCTATGAGACCTCTTTAGGTTTCCTCAGAACCACAAGACTGGTATACACCCTACCAAAGGGTCCCTCTCCCAGGATGGGAGGAAACTATAACTCTTGACAACAAGGTCACAAACATACTTAAGTATAGGGTTTACATCCATATGTTTAACCCTAGTAAGCTATTAAGGCACAAGCAGACCACTAAACCAGGCTAGTTCATCTAGGTTCTCATTCTTCAACATTAGATCAAGGTCATATCTTCCCATGTCATCAACTTAGCTGGGAGGGGTTTTCCAAACATACCTTAAACGTAAGGGGTTTTCCTTTCCTATGAATATAATAAGTACCATGCTCGCATCTATAGAAACTCAACTCTCATCATGAGCATTAGGTGCACCACTTCCCCTCTTATACCTAGGAACCCTAGGTTCACTTTTTGGGTGTCCAACTACATGCTCAACCTCTTAACCATAAACCAAACATGTATAGGGTCGTCCTTTTTCCTCAATCGACACTTTAACGTTGAGTCTTCCGTGAGGACAAACAACAAGGTACAAGGCCTCATAACCTGTTACTAAACCTCTCCAGGGTATACAAAACTTCTTCTTCCTTATTCAGAAGGTAAACACTTATACCATATGCACATAGGTGCCAGAAGCCTCATCCTCTCTCTAGGGTTTGGTTCTTCTAAAGGCAACCAAGATATCATCAACCTCTGGGGATCAAGCATGTGGTGACCACTATCATCCACTTAGGTCGCATCATCCTCAACTCCTGACTTCTCCTCATATCTCGGAGTCTAGGACTCCAACCTTCTTGTTGGGTTTCCTGTTCTCTCTCTAGATCTAACCCTACAACTAACCTCACCATTAGAGGTCCTCTCTTCATGAAGGACCAACCTCGAAAGCATGCCCCTACCTGGATGAAGCTTATGTTCGACTTATGTTTGCTCAAGGTTATCCATAGCTCTTATGCTTGTCACATAAGCTATCCATCAAACTCTCCCGACTAGGGTTTCAACCTATTGCTCGCACCACTGATGCCTACTGGGTGCCTATTATGCCATGCTCATATCAACTCATGGGGTTTCCATGGGTTCTTCTCTATCCTTATCAAGGAAGGATCTATCCTTCGTCCTGACCTACACGACCCCTTTCCAGGGTTGGGTCACCAAAGGTACTCGGACATCCAACCTCTCATGGCTCATATGGCATCCCAGGCATGTCCATACAAACCCCTGGTCTAACTCATCATGACATCTATCTCTCTAACCTTCACTTAGGGTTAGGGTTAACAGCATCCTCATAGGATGTGCCAGGTCTCTACTTACAATGGAGATATCTATCTCCAAGACTAACTTATCCTCCTGACAAGAAGGTCTAGCCTCAGGTCTCTTCTGAGGACATGACAACTTATGTCATACGACCTAAGCATGTATCTATTCTTTAGTTTGTGCTTAATCTATTAAGCTTATGTCCATGACATCTTATTTACATACTTTTCATTAATTTGGTGGAGGATTCCTTAGACCTTATTAACCTTACCCATACCTCAAGAGGGTGAGGGGAAGAGAGAGAAAACCCTAATCCTTAAGGTCCTTAACATAATTTGTGATGAGAAGGGATGAATAAGATGAGAAAGTCCTAAAGGTATCTTATTTCGATTCATACCCTAAGACTTTGGTTAGGCAGTCACACAGATCTGGGAGTCCTCGTATTCTGACTAGCAGTGCGGAGGAAAATATTGCCAGCCCCCGGTCGTGATCCTTTTCTAGACACCTCCGTCTTTCGGATAATCCTCTAATAACTCCCTTGGGTTCTATGGAGTTTGTAAAATTTAATAATTATTAATGGTTAAGTGAGAAACCTATGCTCTGATACCAAATGTTACGACCCCACCTCCTGATAACCCCCAATTAAGGGAGACTGAGAGGTCGAAGCCGCACCCATAATTTCCAGATCAAAGGTTCGACAATTAACCAAGAATAATTATCAAATTTTAACAGACTAAACGAGAAAATTGTAAGAAAATAAATGTTTGCATACCTTTTTGAAAACTTGGATCTCTAAACTTCTATCCACTTATGGATTCTATTCTAACTAATCCTCCTTGTATTTTACTTCATGTGTTTCACAATATGATGATTTACTATTTGTCCTTTTGGCTTGTACCTAAAACGTTGACAAACAAAACGTCGGTCAGCCGAAGCTGGTATGTGGGGGAAACAATAAATGTGCAACTATGATAACAACGTAATCATTCAATTAATCATTTAACAACCAAGATTACGTTTTAAATATAACTCTGCGATCCACGAGTACCCTATCCTCTGTGCTATCCCTGCAGTGGACCTGGATACTACCTTCCTTATGGTAGATCCCCATTAAACCCCTCATGGTCCCACCTATAGGTGAACCAGTTTCTAGGGTTGATTCACATGGCACTACTCGTAAGTAGCCCACTCCTTAACTCATGGCAGGCTAATGGGTCTCATGGCACTACACTTGGTAGCCCAATTTTTAACCCACGATAACCTAGACCTTACTCTAGGTTACCCCCTTTTTAGCCTTTACAAGCCACAGAGGTGGACCCAGATCTTGCCAGTTATACATGTATATTCATAGTGATAGTCATAGTCACTCTATAGTTGCATAAAATAAAAGCATCCAACAATTATTTCAAGCCATGAGGGAAACATCGATAAAATCCTCAGAAAACTAGTCGAGATAATCATAAGCATAACCATATACCTGACTTGATGATTTCACAAGCATTAAGCAAATCCAACCAAGAAAGCATTCCAATCAAGCAATTCAACAATTCCATAATTCCTAAAAAGAATATGTACTCTATTTATTACACACTTTATTAAGAATCTACTTTATTGACTTGGATTCACTTTCTAGGGTTTCTAATCCGCATTAAGGTTTCATTAATATTCATTAGGGTTTCTTAGATCAATTTCTCAAACTTTATCCCTTTTAGGTCAACAAACCCTAAAATACTCTTTTCTACTCATATAAACCCTAATTGCTCAAATTATCCATTTTAATAATCTTTTATACCCAAATTGACTTAGGATCATCATATCCCTATTTATTCATGGATTTGAACAATTGAAACAATTAAAAGACATATTCATCTAAATTAGGGTTTTCAAGCTCATTAATGCATATTCATGCATGAAACCCTAAATTAAGCCACTTATATAAAAAGATCATCTTTTTAGATCATATTTTCACTTTTATTAACAATAGGTTAATATTGGCTTGAATTATCCAATGAATAACATTAAATCCATCTATCATCAAATATGAGGGTTTTTCATTAATTACATCATTAAAGATTATAACTTTATTTACTTTTCAAATTTCAATTATATTTATGTACATAATCTCTAAATTAAACTAATTACATGCAAAGTTCATCCTTTTCGGTCTTAATGTACCTTTTTACAATTAACAGGTTAATATCAATTTTAATCACCCATTAAACTCTACCAATTACATTAATCATTTCAAAGTAGAGTTTCTTAATCTTTAATTCATTAAAGTTGATAACTTACACTACTTTTTGAATATCATGCAAAATTAAGCTTTAAACATAATTTCTTTGTGTTCCTCTTATTCTGAGGATCAATTTTCATATATTACTTGTCTTAATCGGAGTTACCAATCATTAGATATGATTTTTGTAAAATAAAAATACCTTTGGCCAATCGGAGAGCGCCACGTCGCTCCTTGCATGCAATGTAACTCGATTTGGAAAACATAACGCAAAGACGTTTCTGCCCCCGCTTAAGTCGTCGCTGCTTCATACCCCCGGAGGGTATAACCGTCCAACCGACTGCTTCATCCTCTACCTTGCGACGGCAGTTTGTCTGCCGCCCTAACAGCTGAGGGTGGGGCTTCTCCTTCCCTCTATGGACCCCGACGGCCTTCAGCAACGCTCCCCTTGCCTCCGTCGTGCCTTCACGCACAGAGTGGTACCCTGGGGTCGTGGTTAGAGTGACCAAGTCGAAGTAGCTTGACCTGCAACTGCAACTGACCTACTGCCCTCCTGCCGGCATTGCACAGGTCCTCAGGCCAAGGGATGGAAGTCGATCTTCTCCCCAGAGACATGGGAGCATTGTGCCTCCCAACCAACTCCCGTACAAGGCTCATACTAGCTCTGGGGTCGCATTACCCCCATGTTTAGGGTTTTGGATGGAAAAGGAAGAAGAGGAAGGTAGAAGAACATGGGGTTCTCTCTCCCCTTGGAACCAAGGCTCTACCCCTTATATAGGGGAGAGTACGAAGCCCTAAGGCGTGACTCCATGAGGATTCAAGTCCTAAACTCGAAAGGAAACATACTTTCCTTGGTTGTGAAGCAATCAACTCTTTCTCTCTTCATTAACTCTTATTTCCTTGATATTCCTTATTGCATGGATATTTAGGAATTCGAAATTCCTCTCCCTTATTCTCTTTATTCTTGTCTTTTAATCCATTAGCCACGAAATTTCTATTATCTTTTAATAGAAATTACTTCCTTTTTAACAATATCACAAAAATTCATTAATAATGCATTACATTCTCCTCTTATTTTGTAATTTTGGTATTTTCTCTTTCTTTCCTCTTTATTGGGGCTCCTTGGACCCCAAGAAACTCTATTATTTCGAAATCCTTTTTATTGGATACTCATTATCCTTCTAGATGCATCTATATGCATTATTTTGCATTATCATGTTTATTTCTTATTCAAATATCTCTTTTTGAGAATTTCTCTTTATTTCTCTTTTATTTTCCTCATTGGCATTCCTTTTAATATTATAAATCTCATGGATATGAAAATTCACCAAGAAATCTCATTTATGCCTCTTTCCACTCATTTTCCACATTTTATCATTATTTTCAATTTCTTTCTTAATAAAGAAATACTTAATTGATCTTTTCTTTTCTTATTGCACTCTTTATGCAACTTTGGACTCCTTGGAACGCAAGAAACCCAAGAGGCACGAAATCCCTCTTTGGATTTGCCTTCTAGAGGTTTCCACATTTTTCTTTTCTCAAATATTCAATTATTCATTTACTAATTGAATTTCCTTGTTATTTGGGCCCAATAGCCAATAAAGCCCATAACACAAACATCAAGGCTATTGTAAATAGAATCCATTTATTCAAAACAAATTATATCATTATTTGTTCAAATATCCTTAATATGAGAAATTACATTTCTCGGCAAATGAACCCAAAAATTGGGGTTGTAACATGACTCTTCTCATTTTTAAAGACAAGATCACCCTACGGGGCAGTTATCTTTTGTCATATTTCAAAAGTTTGTCGTCTAAGAGCAGGTCCAGAGCTAAGGAGGGTGATTTTGGGTGGAATAAGGTGGTTACTTGCCAAAGAACCTCCATTCTTCTTCTCTTCTTCTCCATTTTCTTCTCTGAAGGTGTAGCAGAGCTTCTTCACTCCGCAAAGCTTCTCAGGAGGGAAGTTTGTCTAGTTTCGAGCAGTTGTAGGAGTGGAATTTTGTCCCCAAACTAGAATTCTACTCTTCTTGGGCTACACCTTTGGTTCTCTTAGCTTTTCCTTCTCTAAACCATGTTGAACTATGAAATTTCTGCACATTTTATGTTGTACATCATTATGGATGAGTAGACTCTTTTTCTTGGACATGGGAGAGTAGCTCCCATGTCATATCAGGTATTGAATATGATAATTTTGTACTAAATGCTAAGTTGCTTATTTTTCCACCTTATGAGTATCGGTTTCTTTCTTCTTGCATGTATGGTTGGCCACTTTATGTGCATATTTTATGCTTTCTTGCTTGATCTGAGAAGATAGGTAGGAGAGTAAGGAGGTACTCTCTTGGCAACTCCTTTACCATGAGAGTGGAAATTATGGAGTTGAGGAGTAGTTTTGTGATCGAAAAAAAAATCCATGCATGAGAATGTTGTTTTGAGTTAGGATCGTTGTACTTGCACCGAGAGGTGAAGTGCACCATACAACTCTCCTTTAAAGCAAGTGTTTAGTATGTTTAAATATCGTGCTCCTATTTTATGATATGATATGTTGGTGAAATCCTAAGTCCAAGATACTTCCATATCTGAAATTTAACCTATTTTAGTAATCCATTTACTATTCTTCTTAATTCTAAAATTTTAGCTTAATCGACCAACTCACATCTTTAAAACGGTCTAGATTGTTGAACCTTAGCACTGTTGCATTTAATTTATTGCTAAAGCTCCTTGTGTTCGATCTTGACTACAACTACTTCTGTATACTTGTAGGAATTGGTTAGTTGAGTAAAAGATCTTTCTTAAGATTGAAACTCGTTAGTGTAACAACCAACAAGTTTTTGATTACTTTCATATACTTGTGGGAATTGGTTAGTTGAGTAAAACATCTTTCTTAAGATTGAAACTTGTTAGTGTAACAACCAACAAGTAGCCTTATTCCATCGGTGGATACACCATTGATTTTGAAAGTGTTCATATACTCCAAGAATTTAGCCACATGAAGATTCAGATCTTTATTAATGGTACCCCCAAAACGGTTCTGCTGGATCATCTGCATCATTGAAGGAGAAATAGAGAAATTGTTCACTTCCATTGCAGGTAGATCAATGGCTCTACAAATGTTTGTGGCAATTGGCATGGCAAAGTCTTTCAAAGGATGGTTGTCCTCCATGGTTGGATCTTCTTATGCAGTTTCTTCAAAAGACGAACAAGATGGTGATGGTGATGGTGATGGTGATGGTGATGGTGATGGTGATGGTGATGGTGATGGTGATGGTGATGGTGATGGTGATGGTGATGGTGATGGTGATGGTGATGGTGATGGTGATGGTGATGGTGATGGTGATGGTGATGGTGATGGTGATGGTGATGGTGATGGTGATGGTGATGGTGATGGTGATGGTGATGGTGATGGTGATGGTGATGGTGATGGTGATGGTGATGGTGATGGTGATGGTGATGGTGATGGTGATGGTGATGGTGATGGTGATGGTGATGGTGATGGTGATGGTGATGGTGATGGTGATGGTGATGGTGATGGTGATGGTGATGGTGATGGTGATGGTGATGGTGATGGTGATGGTGATGGTGATGGTGATGGTGATGGTGATGGTGATGGTGATGGTGATGGTGATGGTGATGGTGATGGTGATGGTGATGGTGATGGTGATGGTGATGGTGATGGTGATGGTGATGGTGATGGTGATGGTGATGGTGATGGTGATGGTGATGGTGATGGTGGAACACCTCCTAGCGTGGTTGTTCTACTCTTCTTTCTCTTCTTAAGCTTGAATGAGTGTGCTCAATCTCAAGGTCTAGCAATGTCGATGTTTGAAGATCTCTTTGCGAGCGACGCATGCAACCTGAAAAATAGCAAGAGATATTGAGAACACAACTAAAAGGTATATGGAAATTCAAAAAATGGAAATGATGATCTAGTCTCGAATACTAATTAGCACTTGTTACTCTAATTAGATTAATTGTAGCTCCCCGGCAGCGGTGCCAAAAACTTGTTGGTTGTTACACTAATGAGTTTTAATCTTAAGAAAGATAGTTTACTCAAATAACCAATTCCCACAAGTATACGGAAGTCACTGTAGTCGAGATTGAACACAAGGAGCTTTAGAAAACAATTAAATGCAATAGTGCTAAGGTTCAACAATCTAGACCGTTTTAAAGATGTGATTTGGTCAATTAAGCTAAAATTTCAGAATTAAGTAGAACAGTAAATGGATTACTAAAAGAGGTTAAATTTCAGATATGGAAGTATCTTGAACTTAGGATTTCACCAACACATCATAGCATAAAATAGGAGCATGAGATTTAAACATACTAAGCACTTGCTTTAAAGGAGAGTTGTATGTTGTATTTCACCTCTCAGTGCAAGTACAATGATCCTAACTCAAAACAACATTCTCATGCATGAATTTCATTTTGGATCACAAACTTACTCCTCAACTCCATATTTTCCACTCTCGTGGTAAAGAAGGAGTTGACAAGAGAGTACCTCCTTACTCTCCTACCTATCTTCTCAGATCAAGCAAGAAAGCATAAAACATGCACATAAAGTGGCCAGCCATACATGCAAGAAGAAAGAAATCGGTACTCACAAGGTGGAAAAACAAGCAACTTAGCATTTAGTATGAAATTATCATGTTCCATACATGTTATGACATGTGAGCTACTCTCCCATGTCCAAGAAAAAGAGTCTACTCATCCATAATGATGTACAGCAGAAAATGTGCAGAAATTTCAGAGTTCAACATGGTTTAGAGAAGGAAAAGCTAAGAGAACCAAAGGTGTAACCCAAGAAGAGTAGAATTCCGACTTGGGGATGAAATTCCACTCCTACAGCTACTCCAAACCGGACAAACTTCCCTCCCGAGAAGCTTTGTGGAGTGAAGAAGCCCTGCTGCACCTCCAGAGAAGAAAATGGAGAAGAAGAGAAGAAGAATGGAGATTCTTTGGCAAGTTACCACCTTCTTCCATCCAAAGTCACCCTCCTTAGCTCTAGACATGCTCTTGGACGAAAGACTTTTGAAATATGACCAAAGATAACTGCTCCATATGGTGGTCTTATCTTTAAAAATGAGAAGAGTCGTATTTCAAAAATGCTGAAATTGACAGAGACACGACGTGTTTTCCTTGGGACACGTCGTGTCTAGTCTCCGACAGTTGCTCCAAGTATAAAGCACATGGCATGTCTAAATTATACATGTTGTGTACATTACCAAAAAGGCAAGAATCAGTTCTAGATTCCCAAGTACATGTCGTGTCTATGGCGGACACGTCGTGTACTTTTCCTCTGCGTCTGAAGTATATGGCCAACTGGAAATGTACACGTCGTGTCTTAAATAAGACACATCGTGTGCTTTGCTATTTCAATAGAATTACAATTCTAAACATATGCAAGGAGTGGAGAAGTCCCAATGATGATGAATTTGAGTTGGGCTATCTCTAATTTGATCCTTTTTGAGCATGTCTGCAATACACATCATGTGATAAGCAAAATAACAAAAAGGTGACAAGAATAATATGAATAGAGGCTAAATGAGAACAAAATGAACTGAATTTGTGTGTGAAATCAAGGCGTTAATATTTTTATGATCTAGAGTAATGGAAATTCAACTTATGTTTAAATTTTCAAGGAAAGTTAATCTGTGGATTAGGATATACAAAATATTAAAGAAAATGCAAATTCATGATAGGAAGAGGCTTTAAATTCCAAATTTAGTTGGTCAAATAGTATGTTGACCGTCTTCCCCAACTGGCACGTGAATGGGTTCTCCCTCCCCTATTTGACAGTTACCAACCACAAGGCAACGATGGGGGATAGCTCTTCTATCTATGCCCCTCACTCCCTCTTTTTTGTTCCCTAACTTTGATTTACCTTCTCGAATGCCACCAGCACATCAATTGAAGGTCAAAAGACATGAAACACCAAGGGCCTTTAAGGCCGCAGACATCGAGAAGAAACAATCAACAAGCCAATGTGAGTGTACCACACTGCCCTGGGCTAAATTAGAAGAACTTGGATCCTATTATATACCTCCCATACACAAACCCCTAGCACCCGTAGTTATACATACACCTCTAGTTAGGACATCAACAAGTGACCTATTTATTAATTTCTACAACACCCTCTTCCTTGTCTGAACCTTCAAACATCCTCCTAATCACCCCCTTTTACTTTTTTGGGACCTATGACACATCTATGCAATGCTCTCTAGCTGTGAATTATGATTGACCACCCCCTCTATTTACACCTTCCTACCCAACCTATTGAGCTGTCGACAAGCATTGGACTTCAACGATCATGTCGCCACCACCACTTCACCATGGTTCTAGCAACAGACAAGGTAGCCACACAGTGCTTAAGAAAACACAGGATCACAATAAGAAAACTAGAACCTTAGGTGCATACCTCAACCTTCCTTTATATTTCTTTAATCCATGTTTAACTAATAACCCACCCCATAATTGTCATCTAGTAAAACAATGATACACTAATATCATAACTCCATTCAAATTTGTTTGAATATGATTTGACATAATGATATACATTGCTCACTCAAGTTTCTAATAGCATAATTAATATCAATTTGATCCAATGCCTAAGCAATGTAAATGGACCTAGATGTGTAATACAAATTGTTTGAAGGGGTGGCCTAAAAACTAGAGCATAATATAAGTGAATACTCAAATGACAAAATCCACTATAAACTATACCCTTCAAATGTTTAACCTTATTTAATTGTATTCCTCACTTGAGACTTATGATAAAGGATAATCCCAAATATATATATATATATATATATATATATAATTTTTTATTCTTTTTAATTCTATTTTCCTTTTACTTAAGTCTTATGTAGTATGGGTCTAAGTATAATAGGACCATTTCGGTTTGTTGTGTGCTTCCTTATTGTTTCCCCTCCTATTTAAAGGAAAAGATTGTACTCTTTTCATAATATAAAAGATGGATACTTTCAACATGGTACTAGAGCAGGACAAATAGCCACCTCAGGACCTTACTTTCCAAGTCAACATTGTCGTCATCTTTCCTCCCATCCTCAGTCATCGTGTTCTTTCTTCTCCACCATTGTTGATCACACCAAGGGAGATCTAGTCTTCTTTCTAGTCCTCTTCTCTTCACAACAAGAGGATATAAAATAACTACCTATAGTCTTTTCGTTGGTCTTATGTCCTGAAGACCAATTGTTCAAAAAGTTGTACGACATCTTTTTGTGATCATCTATGACCATCTATTATAGTGATTTGTCTACATATTATTTGATATGATTGGATATTCCCAAGATATATCTATTTCTCTTAGTGGCCATAAGGTTCACTACCTATTCTGGGGTCTTTTCTAGACTCATATCAACTGATTTGCCACCTACACTATGTATCTATGGCCTAACACAGCGTGTTGTCATTGTGAATCTATTTTTGTGCTTCTGCTGCACTAGACACGGGATGTCACCTTCCTGACATTGTGTGTCAATGACTTTCTGACCTATTTGCTGCTCTAAATCGGTTGTTTTGGTATACCTTGTGTTGGTATATTATGGGTTCATCTTCTTCCTCTGTCGAGATTCCAGAGATACAAAGTGTGTAACCACAATGAAGTTTAATGGCTCTAACTATGCCCTATGGGCACGCTCCTTTCATATCTATGCACACTCTTCAAGAAAACTAGAGCATCTCATAGATTTACCTTCACCATAATAAGATGCATCTGATTAAAAGAAATATACCACAGAATCATTTGAGAAAAGAAAGGTGGATTTCAAAAAGTGAGTTGAACATGACTCTCTAGTTCTCTCCTGGGTTCTACAGCCAAGGAGGTAGGAATCACCTTGCCCAAGTATACTCGAGCAAAGGAAATGCATCCATAATATTTGATCTATACAAATGTTTGCATTCCCTTAAACTTGAAGATAACTCAACCTTTGCTTCACATTTCACACCTTCAAAGGGATTTGGGGCGAGCTCAAGCTTCATCATCCCTTAACACCTAGTCTTTTCAAAATGCAAAAGTAGCAAAAGGAAATACAAATATGTCAATTTTTGGCATCTCTACCTTTTAGTTATGAAGTTGTCTACCAACAAGTTCTTACATCTGAACCCTTTCTAAGGTTAGATGATGTTTATAATTTATTATCGCATTTTGTGTCTTCTATTATTGTTGTCAAAGAGCCTACTACTCTTGTTGTTGACGAACGAGGGTGTGTTAATCCTAGTCGTAGCTGGGGAAATAATATCAACAACAGTGGTAGAGGATCCTCTTCTTCCTTGTCCCAATCATCCTCATCTCAATCCAAATTATGCAATTTCTACAAGCATACTAATCATAATAAAGTCAAATCATGGGTAAAGCAATGGAATCAGAATGGGCCAATAAAGTGTCAACTATTATGTTAATGGGGAGTCTACTTTTGTCCCTCATGGTACCAATCCTTAGATGGTAACACTGAGTTCTTCTAACCTTCACAAATTGAATAAGGTTTTCTTCTGCTACTACTATTACACCTCAAGCAAACATTGTCCAACATTTAGGTGACCCCTCATGTCTTTAAGCTTCTTCCTCTTCATTAAAAGATGACTGCATTATTCATTCAGGTGCTACAGCCCATATGATTGGTAATAAAAAATCTTTACTTACCTAAAGAAATTTATTTGTCATCCTCTTGTGCATCTAGAAGATGGATCCATCTCTCCAACTATTGGGAAAGGAGATGTGATACATCTCTCCAACTATTGGGAAAGGAGATGTGATAATAATCTTCTTAAATATGTTTTGTTTGTGCCAAAATTAATTCCTATTTAGGTTTATGTATGTTAGTACAATTACCAAAACCTTAAATTGTAGTGTAACCTTCTTTCCTTACACTATCTCTATGCAAGATCTGAGGACAGAGAAGATGATTGATGGGCAATATGAAAGTGGAGATGGTTTGTATGACCTACAGACCTTATCAAACCCCCTACTGCTGCTCTTATGGACCAGTGTAGCTCCCTTCATCAATGGCACATGTGACTTTGTCACCCTTCTTCTTCCAAATTGAAGTATTTATTTCCTACTATGTCTATTGAGAACTTTTCATGTCAGTCTTGTCAGCTTAGAAAACACTATTAGATAGAGTTTCCTTACCATCATAATAATATGAGTCCAAATTTGTTTTACTTATTTCACTTTGATGTTTGGGAGACCATGTCATATTGTTAATTGTACTGGTGTACGATATTTTGTAACGTTTATTGATGACTGGTCTTGTGCTACTTTGATCTATTTGTTCAAATATTGTTGTGTAGTTTTAGATATTTTCTCCAAATTTCTAGCTGAAATAAAGATTCAATTTTCTATTACTTCTAAATTTGTATGCACTGATAGTGCTTCTGAATATGTGCAACATGATTTTCAAAAGATTTGTATTTCCAAGGGGATTATTCACCAACCTTCTTGTCCCTATAGTCCACAACAAAATGGAGCTGGTGAAATTAAGAACATGCATCTCCTTGATGTAGCTTGCACTGCCCTAATTGAAATGAAAGTACATGAGTTTTATTGGGATAACGCCATCCTTTTTGCCAATTATCTCATCAATTACATGTCTTCTAATATTCTTCAAAATAAGTTTCCTTATAATACTTTTTTTCCATGAGCCAATCTTTCTTTACCACAAAAAGTTTTTGGTTTCCTGTATTTCGTTCATAATCACCAACTTGGGAGGGATAAACTATCACCATGTGCTTTCTACTGTTGTTTTATTGGTTACTCTTTTACATAAAAGGGGTATAAATCTTTTGATCTTGTTGCACATTATTTTTATGTCAATGTGGATGTCACCTTTTTAGGATATATCTTTCTTTTCTGAACCTAGTAACTAGGTGTCACTTCCAACTATGCCCATTCTTGACCCCATTGTGTATGCATCTCTACCTGAAGTGTCCCCCACTTTAGTATCTTCAAATATTGGTGATCCACCTCAAGACAATAGTAATATTACCAATTCTATTACAACTTTTGATTTTGACATTCCCATTGCATTATGAAAGGGGACACAGTCAGGTACCAAATATTGTACCTCTCAACATGTGCCTACAAATCATATGAATGTTTTAATGGCTCAATTTATTATTGTTTTATCTGCAACTTCTATCCAAAAGAACATTTAGAAGGCACTACTACACTCTGGGTGGTAATCAACCATGGATGAGGAGATAGATGCACTTTGCTATAGTGGGACGTGGGACCTTGTTGATCTCCCTATAGGTAGTAAACCTATTAGATGTCGATGGTTTTTTACTATGAAATATTTTCCTAATGGGAAAGTCAAACATCGTCAGACTTGTTACTAAGGGATATACACAAGAAGGTGGGATTGATTACTTTGAAACCTTTTCTTTTATTGCTCATCTTAATTCTATCCATATTCTAATTTATGTTGCTATTAATAAAGGTTGACACTTACATCAACTAGATGTTAAGAACGCCTGTCTATATGGAGATTTATAGGAGAGTGACCTCCATATTATGTTGCTTAGGGGGAGTACCCTGGGAAATTATGCCTTCTAAAGAAAGTCAATCATGGTCCCAAGCAGAGTCCCCAAGCATGGTTCGATAAGTTATCCCTTGTACTGCACAAATTTGGCTTCATACGTTCTCAATGTGACCACTCTGTGTTTATCAAAATCACTAATTTTGGCATTATTGTTCATATTATTTATGAGGATCATATCATCCTATCTGGTACTAATGTTGTGGGAATTGGAGCACAAATAAATATCTTATGAAGCATTTTGTAACTAAAGATCTTGGGCATCTGTGGTATTTTCTTGGCATTGAAGTAAGACCCTGACCTTGCCTTTTAGGTTTAACATGCTTGATTATCATAATTAGATGCATAAAACCTTAATAAAACCTTGTGGTGTACTTTGATATCATGTGACAAGCTTATGTTTCAAGTTTGTTCTAGTTTGGACATTGTTTGAGCTAGTTATGCTTTTATATGCTTGTTTTGAACCTAATTGCAATTTACCCACTTTTAGGGTTTTTCTTGAAATTTTTCACATGTTTTTTGTGCCTCAATGTTTTTACATCATGTTAGATATGGTTGAGCTTTGGGGATCCTTGTCACACCTTGGTTTGAGTGATGGCATCTTATGTTGAAATTAGGGTTTGCATGGATGCCCTGAGTTGATGGTTGACCTTGAAGTTTGTTTGACCGATGAACCCTCTTGTTTTGGTGATCGCCAAAGTTTTGTGTGTGCACTCTGAGGTTTACAAGATCTATTTTTCTACCTAGGGTTGACGGTCAATGAGATTTGAACTCATCTTGGTCGCCAACATCACCTAGGGTTAGCGACTATTTGCTTTTCTGATCTCTTTGGTAACCAGCATCTTGGATCAGGGGTCGTTTGCTTTTTTTTGGACCAAGTTGATCGATGGTTTTTCTTGGTGGGATCACCCTATTTGCATGTATGAGTGTGGTTCTTGCATGTACAAGATCTCTTAGACACATGGCATGTTTATCATGACACCTAAATCTCTCTCTCTCTCCAACCCTATGCTATATAAATCCCTCTCTTTGCATGCAAACAACCTATTTATAGGCCTAGTCTTCTCTCTCTCTTTCCTTCCCTTTCTCTTGTATCTCGTCCCCTCTTGCTTGGTGGTGAAGGAGGAGCTCAAGTTTGAATAAGGCGGGCCGATCTACCTTGCATGTTGGTCTAGGGTTTTGATCTACCTTTCTTGTGATCATTTGGGGCTTCCTTACTCTTCTTCTTGGTCTTGGTAAGTGATATCTCCTTCTTTCTATTCATTTTCCTTATTTTTCTACCCTCCTCTTCTTTTTTTTACAGGCCAAACCCATTGTATTCCACAGTACTTCTTGAGTTAGAGATGGAAGAACATCTCTTTTTTGCTTCCTTGACCTAGGGTTTGCTCTCTTTTTGGAGAAGGAGCTAGATTGGTCGAGGAGAGTGCTCAAGCTAGGGTTCACCTTCCTTCCTTCAATCTATCTTGTTGTTTGGTGTTTCTACATCATCTATAAGGCAAGTTATATAACTTTCTCCTTGATTATTGCTAACACTTATCTTGCATGCACCTAATCTTACCCTAAAATATGGTTGCGAGTAGAAAGATAGTATTTTTATCTAGGGTTTATGTCTACATGATGATTATTGAGTAGTATATCTTCTTGGATGAAGCCTAATCCCTTGGGCACGAATCCTTATTTGGTGATGGAAGTTTTTTCTTTGCATGCTTGTGGAAATGTTGGTTTTTACTCTCTCTCATTATGGTTGTTAATTAGGGTTTTGAGTTGATCCTCTCTCTAGAGATGCAAAATTGACCTTTCAGATTTCTAGTGGTAATCAACCTGTTTTGGATTCCTAGTGGTCACCTAGATTTCACCCTCTTAGCGGTCGATGAGTTTTGGTCTCTCCATGGTCACAAAGATTTCCTCTCTCTTGATGGGTCGCTGAGTTTTGATGGATGTGGTCGCTAAGAATAATATATATTTTGTGGTTGCCAATAATTTTTGTGTCTTAGAGAACAATGAAGTGCATACATGTTTGATGGTTACCAACATTTGGACCCTTTGTGGTCATTGAATTCTTGGACCCTTAGCGGTCGATGAGGATGGTTAACCCTAAGTGGTCACCAAGTTTTTAATTCCAATCGATCTCCAATGATTCATGTTTTCACCGCTCGCCAATGTTGCTTTGCCTTAGTGGTCACCAATATGACCTAACCCTAGTTTTAGCGGTCACCAACCTTTCATTCAGTGGTCAATGACACATTTGATCGAAGTGGTTGATGAAGATTTTTGATCTATATGATCATCATGTTTTGTTGACCTTATGATGGTGATGTTTGACCTAAGTGTTTTCATGATTGATGGAGATGATAAGAATTAGGGTCCACCTTTAATTGCTATTTTGAAACCCCAATTTACTTACCTTTATAAACCTAACCCTAATACAAGTAAGTGATGATGCTGCATGGTTCCTTGGGTGACTAGTAGGATGATAGAATACTTTCTCTCTCCTATTGTTGTTGTAACCCTAATTTTCTATCTTATGAACATCATGGTTCTTGAATTTAATATTCTATCAACTTATGTAACACATGAATGGTGATGGAATGATGAGCCTTGATGAGGCATGGAAAGATAGTGATGTTCTTTTAGGGAATGATATGAATGGTCTTATGACCTTGGACATGTCTTTGTGCCCTAATTGAGGTGTTATCCTCTGTATGATGTGACAAGGATTTGATCATGTGATGGTATGATGATGAGCATGACTACATGTATGGCAATGGAATAGTACCATGTGGTGGTGTGATAAACTTTATGTCTCATGTGTTCTATATCTTCTAAGATTCCAATCTACCCATGTTTTTGTAGAATTCTTTTAGGGTTTGTATGTAACTTGATTGATGCAATCAAAATATACCCAATTGGCATTAACTAATCAAGTGAAACCCTAATTATGTAGAGCCATATCTCATAGATCCATTCCAGTGTCAGGACTTGCTGGATAGTGAAATGAGTATTCCTATGGGAAACTTGGAGTGCACATTGTTGAGTATGCAGTGTGCTTGAGATTGTGTGTCCTCGACATCATGATCCCAAAGTTATGGAGGATGGTTGTGGTCATACCTCTACAGGAGAGCAAGTGTGGTTGTATCTTAGATATTTGTATATGTGATTGAGGACAGATGTGGTTGTACCTCAAATGATAGGGTTTGTATACCCTGGTTACTAGTGTCATGACCTATATACCAAGGGAGGACTAGGTTGCTTTGTAGTTTGACTATATATGTCACTGCGGCTGACTCGTACTGACCAAGGTTGGATGATATCTTAGGATTCTGGCTCTCCTAGATCTTGTATGGAACTGATTTCGATTTAATAGTGGTCAGTCGGAGTCTGAGTGGCATACCTCAAACTCCTCGGGGCTTAATAAAAGATGTAATCCAGTCATGTAGTATATCTATTTAGGGTTAAACATGCTTCAAATTGGATGTTAACCCTTGCCTTGTTTCTTATACTGCTTAGTTGTTATATAATGTGTTAAGAGAAATTAACTATTTAGTAGATGATAGTTTTACATGTCCAATCATATGCTTGATAGTTTTACATGTTGCTATGCTTATCTGTTTAACTATCTTAGTATGTTTAATATGCTCAACCTAGTAATAATGTTATCTGTTGTAATCATTAATTGTTGATTGAGAGTTATATCTCTCGCTAGGACATGGTCCCACCTCGTGGCTCACCACATCTTTCTAGGTGGTCGTCAGTGGTGTGGTCAGGATCATGGTGATGAGGAAGAGTAGCTTGGAGAGCAGTAGTAGCATATGGTTGGATAATAGTTGTAAAATCTTAGAGTCATCCATGTACTCTTAGGTATGGGCATGGGATTTTTGTAGATGATATGTATAATGAATTGCATTTTTTTGGAAGTGTGTATATGTTTTGTATATGGCTTGTATATGTGGAATATCTCTTTTGTATACATGTTGTGGTTGATGCCACTAGACATTTATGTAAATACCTGATATGATATGTGATATGATGCAAGTTTTTGGACCCTTATGTATATGTTTATGAATAGGATGGTAATGTTGAGATCAATTTTAATTTATCTATCTTTCTGGTGATGTGGTTAATTCATAGTTGATCGTGCATTTTGTTTTGAGTAATCTCATTTGGGGTGGCATTGGGCCACAGTTTAAGTTGGTATCATAGCTCTAGGTTCACTAAGTCTATAGGGACATAGGACTTAGGGTTTGTGTATGTTCTTACGTAATCCCATATATATATGATTATAGGTTATGCTTATGCATATATGTCTGGATAATGTGAAGAACATGTTGAGAGTATTTATGTCGTGCCAGGAGGTAGGCGTGTGAAGATAGAGTGACAGTGACGGGGATGGAGTAGCATGTTGTACCCCAGTTTGACCCTACATCCATGGCAAATCATGCCTTTAGTTCATGTTTGGACAACTCATGGTGATGATTACACATATAGAGGATAGGGTGCCCATACAACTAGCTAGGGCAACTATCCCTAATGTGGAATCCTAGGGTTTTAGGAAGACATTTGAGAGGTTGAGATGTGTCAGAGCAATTGAGTATGTGGGTATAACAGACCCGTCGAATGCAGATATGTGATTGATGGAGCTTGAGAAATCTTTCAAGATCCTCAATATCCCAGAAGAGAACAAGGTGAATCATGCAGTTTACATGTTGAAGGGTAGTGATGGCAACTAGTGGTCCATAGAGGAGGAGAAGAGACATGCACTTGTGGTTGGTTGGGAAGAGTTCGGTGGGAGTTTGTGAGTGATACTTCCATGAGACGTATTTGGACGAGAATATGGCATAGTTTGAGAAGCTACAGCAAGGTTCAATGACCATAAATAAGTGTGATATGAAATTTATGGAGCTTTTGAGATTCTATCCTCACATGGTGGAAACAGAGAAGAAGATGATTCATAGGTTTGAGAAGGGCTTGAGCTCAGAGTTGTCGATGAAGGCATCTACTTTGGAGAACACACAGAGGTTCTCTGCCTTTGTGGAGTCAATGAGACAGATTTAGAGGTCTACTATCGAGAAACGTGAAGCCAACGCTAAAAAGAGGCCAGCTCTGTTTCAAGGGAAGTCGTTTGGTGGCTTTAAGGAGATAAGGTTTTCATCACCGCAGATACAACAGAGGTCAACTTTCTCTGAGCTGAGATCAGGAGTGTCATCACAGTGGTCCCTGACCAAAGGCAGAGGTCATAGTTTTCTGCTAGCAAGAGCACACAGTGTAGTGTATGTGTTAGTTACAGGGCCGCCTGGGCCGCATTATGATTCGAGGACTTGTCACAAGTGTGGTCAAGTAGGGCATATCAGGTGGGCATGCCCTATGAAGGATGAAGAAGTGACACAACAATTGAGGAAGGTTCAGTGAGGTTCCTAGTAGTGGTGGTGGTAAAGTACGTAGTCAAGCATCACAGTCGGGGTCTTCTGTACCAGCTAGCATAGGAAGAGGATGACAATAGGAAATAGCTAGATTCTATGCTATGATTCAGCCCGAGGGAGTGGTCAATCCACAGGTCAAGTGTAACTTTTTCATTCTGACTTAAATGCATCTTATTTTGTATCTATTTTGGTTTAACGGGGTGTGATGCACACTTTTATCACTAGAGAGGTGATAAGTAGTTGTAATCTGACTATTTGTAATAGATTTGATAGCTTCATCTAGAAACCCCTTTAGTTGGTTTTGCTAAGTTGTGAGGGATGTGTCCACATTGTGTTCTTTTTTTTCTCAGGACGCAGCATTCAAGTGGATATTATGCCACTTGACATGCATGGATTTGATGTGATCCTAGGGATAGATACCTTGGATAAGTACAAGGTTGGTTTGGACTGTAGTTCCAAGGTGGCAATGTTCTGTGATGGAGATGTTTCATCGATTTTCCAAGGAGATAGGAATATTCTTCCTACCTACTTGGTGTCGGCTATGATAGTGGAGAAATTCATGAGACGGGGGTGTGAGGCCTTCTTTACTCATTTTGTGGATATCAAGGTGAGGAGCCCTGGTATTCAGGAGGTGCCCGTAGTGTGAGAATTCGAGGATGCCTTTCTTGAAGAGTTTCCTGGTGCCCCCCTCCTAGAGAGATTGATTTTGAGATCAATCTTGTTCCTATAACACAACCCATAGCATCGTCACCTTACAGGATGGCACCACCAGAGATGTTGAAGTAAAGAAATAGTTGTAGGAGTTGATGCAGAAGGATTTTATCAGACCGAGCACTTCCCCTTGGGTGATCATGTGTTTTTTGTGAAGAAAAAGGATGGTTACATGAGGTTGTGTATAGACTACTGACAGTTGAACAAGGTGATAATAAAGAACAAGTACCCATTGCCTAGGATTGATGATTTGTTTGATCAGCTGAGAGGTGCCACAGGGTTCTCAAACATAGATCTGAGGTCAGGATATCACCATCTAAAGATCAAGGTAGATGACATACCCAAGTCTTCTTTTAGGACTAGGTATGGTCACTATGAGTTTGTAGTTATGTCGTTTGGGCTAACCAACGCACTGGATGCTTTTATGGATTTGATGATCAGGGTTTTCATGTCGTATCTGGATCAATTCATGGTAGTATTCATTGATGATATCTTAATATAATCTAAGGATAGTCAGTGGCATGAACATCATTTTTGCTAGGTGTTGACGTTGTTGAGGTAGCACAGGTTGTATGCCAAGTTCAGTAAGTGTGAGTTCTGGTTGACCGAGGTGTCTTTACTTGGTCGCATCATATCTGTTGAGGGTGTCTGTGTGGACATGAAGAAAGTATAGTCAGTGATGGAATGGGAATGACCCAAGACAGCGATTGAGGTTTGAATTTTCCTAGGCTTGGCATGTTACTACATGAGATTCATTCATAATTTCAGTGTTATAGTGTTACCCCTAACCAAGTTGACCAGGACAGGTGTTTCTTTTGTTTGGGATGACAAGTGTCAATGTTCTTTCCAGGTGTTGAAGGAGAAGATTACCAGTGCACCGGTGTTAGTTTTTCCAGAATAAGGGAAAGGCTACATCTTCTTCTGTGATGCTTTAAAGAATGGCTTGGGATGCATGTTTATGAAGGATAAGAATGTGATTTCTTTTACTTTGTGATAGCTTAAGAAACACGAGAAGAACTACCCAACACATGATCCATAGCTTTCCATTGTGGTCCATTCTTTCAAGATCTTGAGGCACTATATGTATGGAGAGAAGTGTCACATTTTCACTGACCACAAGAATCTTCAGTATATCTTCTTGGAGCAGGAATTGAATATGAGGTAGAGAATATGGATGGAATTGATCAAAGACTACGATTTCACTATAGACTGCCATCCATGGAAGGACAATGTGCTGGTTGATGCATTCATTAGGAAGTCATCTTCATCATCATCTACTGAAAAGGCATAGATACATGCTTTGGTGTGCCACAAGTGGGACATATTGGTGTCATTGCGGTAGATGAATGTTCAGCTAGAGGTTTCTCTTTTGGCAGGCTTGTTAGCATAGTTATAGGTAAAGCTGGCATTGATGCAACAGATTAGAGATGTGCAACATAATGATATTGTGATATTGAACATTCGGGCAAAGTCTGTCAATAAGAAGTATGATGGATTTCATGAGTCAGAGCATGGGATAGTTTGCTATCATAATAGGATAATGGTTCCAGATGTTGATGATCTGAGGAAGTTGGTGCTTGAGGAAGCTCATTCCTCGATGTATGTGATGCATCCTAGAAATACTAAGATGTACCATAATCTAAAGGATATGTACTGGTGGCCAGATATGAAGCATGATGTGACATAGTTAGTTGCTAGATGTCCATTCTGTCAGTAGTTCAAGGAAGAACATCATAAGCATGTAGGAATGTTACAACCTTCACTTATATTGTAGTGGAAATGGGATCATGTAACCATGGACTTTGTGGTTGGTCTTCCCAGGATAGCAAACTCACTTCTTTACAGTCAAGACGGCGTATACGATGGAGAAGTTGGCACAGATATATGTTGATGAGATAGTTCATTTGCATGATATTCCAGTTACTATAGTATCTGATAAAGGTCCACAATTTACAATTCATTTTTGTGAATGCCTACATGCAGCCATGGGGACACGGATAAGGTTTGGCACAACTTTTCATCCACAGCCAAATAGCTAGTTAGAGAGGACCATACAGATTCTATAAGATTTGTTAAGAGCATGTGTCTTGTAGTTTTTTGGCAATTGGGATATGCATCTGAGTTTGATAGAGTTTGCCTACAAAAATAGTTATCAGAGGAGCATAGACATGACACCTTATGGAGCATTGTATGGGAAACATTTTTTGTCACCTCTTTGTTGGTATGAGATAGGTGAGTATCAACTTTTGGGTCCAAGCTAGTATAGTAGACTACAGAGAAGATCAAGGTGATACAACCACAGCTGAAGGCATCTTAGGATAGATAGAAGTTTTTTGTTGATAATCATCGTAGACCACTTGAGTTCCAAGTTGGAGATTGTGTATATCTTAAGGTTTCTCCTTGGAAAGGTGTGTTGGGGTTTGGAAAGAAGGGTAAGTTGGCTCCTAGGTTTATGGTACCATACCCTATCTTGGCAAGTGTTGGGAAGTGGCTTACAAGTTGGAGTTACCCCTAGAGCTGAATAGGTTGCATGTCGTCTTCCATGTTTCCATGTTGAGGAAATGTCACCTTGGTATAGAGCTGACATTGCATCCAGTGGAAGTTGAGTTGGAGGAGGATGTGTTATATGTCGAGGACCCTGTGTTGATTCTACATAGGAGAGTGAGAAGTTGAAGAAGAAGGATATAGTTCTAGCTAAGGTTTTTGTGGCACCACCCATGGTGTGCGGGAATCCACATGGGAGTTATAGGATGAGATGCGTAGGAAGTACCCGTCCTTGTTCGTGTAGGATTTTAGGGGCAAAATCCTTGTTAGGGGATTAAGGTTGTGAGACCCCTGACCTTGTCTTTTAGGTTGAACATGCTTTATTATCATAATTAGATGCTTAAAACCTTAATAAAACCTTTATGTTTGCTTTGATATCATGTTCCAAACCTATGTTTCAAGCTTGGTTTAGTTTGGACATTGTTTGAGCTAGTTATGCTTTTATATGCTTATTTTGGACCTAATTGCAATTTACCCATTTCTAAGGTTTTTTTAAATTTGTCACACGATTGGTGTGCCTCACATGTTTTGAAATAATTTTGGATATGGTTGAGCTTTATGGCACATTTTCACACCTTGGTTTGAGTGATGGCATGTTGTGTTGAGATTAGGGTTTACATGGATGCCCTAAGTTGATGGTTGACCTTGAAGTGTGTTTGCCCGATGAACCCTCTTTTATTGATGGTTGCCAAAGTTTTGTGTGTTCCCTCTTGGGTTGGCAGCCTCCAAGGTCTCTTTTTCTACCTAGGGTTGGTGGTTGATGAGATTTAAACTCATCTTGGTCGCCAACATCACCTAGGGTTAGTGATTGTTTTATTTTCTGATCTCATTGGTCGCCAACATCTTGAATCATCAGTCATTTTCTTTTTCTAGACCAAGTTGGTTGATGGTTTTTCTTGATGGGGTTTCCCTAGTTGCATGGATAAGTGTGGTTCTTTCATGGACGAGATCTCTTAGACACATGGCATGTTTAACATGATACCTAACCCTCTTTCTCTCTCTCTCCAACCAAATGTTATATAAACCCCCCTCTTTTATGCAAACAACCTCTTTACACATCTAGCCTTCTCTCTCTTTCCCTTCCTTGCTCTTGGAGCTCATCCCCTCTTGCTTGGTGGCAAAGGAGGAGCTCAAAGTAGAAGAAGGTGGGCCTATCAACCTTGCATGTGGGTCTAGGGTTCGGATCTACCCTTCTTGTGGTCGTCTCGTGATTCCTTACTCTTCTTCTTGGTCTTGGTAAGTGATCTCCTTCTTTATCTTCATTTTCCTTGTTGTTCTACCCTCTTGTTCTTTATCTTCCTGGCCAAACCGATGGTATTCCATGGTAGTGCTTGAGTTAGAGCATGAATAACATCCTTTCTTGCTTCCTTGACCTAGGGTTTGCTCTCTTTTTAGATAAGGAGCTAGCTTAGATGGGGAGAGTGCTCAAGCTATGGTTCTACCTTCCTTCCTTTGAGCTACCTTGTTGTTTGGAGTGTCGACATCATCTCTAAGGTGAGTTATATAACTTTCTCCTTGGTTATTACTTACACTTATGTTTACATGATGATTCTTGAGTACTATGTCTTCTTGGATGAACACTAATCCCTTGTGCATGAATCCTTCTTTGGTGATGGAAGTCTTGGTCTTTGCATGCTTGTGGAAATGTTGAGTTTTACTCTCTCTCTCTCTATCTCATGATGGTTGTTAACTAGGATTTTGAGTTTATCTTCTCTCTAAAGATGCAACATGATGATGTTTCATATTTCTAGTGGTAACCATCCTATTTTGGATTCATATTGGTCGCCAAGATTTCACCCTCTTAGAGGTTGATGGGTTTTTAGTCTCTTCATTATCACCAAGATTTCCTCTCTCTTGATGGGTCCCTAAGTTTTGATGATTGTGGTCGCTAAGAATGATATATCTTATGTGGTCACCGATAATTTATGTGTCATAGTGGTCAATGATATTTATACATGTTTGATGGTCTCCAAGGTTTGGACCCTTAGTGGTTGTTGAAGTCTTGGACCCTTATTAGTTGATGAGGATGGTGAACCCTAAGTGGTCACCAAGTTTTGAATTCCAGTCGATCGCCACTTATTCATGTTTTCATTGGTCACCAATGTTGCTTAGCCTTAGTGGCTGACAACATGACCTAACCCTAGTTTCAACAGTCACCAACCTTCCTGATCTTTAGCGGTCAATGACACCTTTGATCCAAGTGGCTGATGAAGATTTTTTATCTATATGATCGTCATCTTTTGTTGATTTTATGATGGTGATATTTGACCTAAGTGCTTTCATGATTGATGGAGATGATAAGAATTAGGGTTCATCTTGAATTGCTATTTTGAAATCCCAATTCACTTACCTTGATTAACCTAACCCTAATACAAGTAAGTGATGATGTTACATAGTCCCTTAGTGACTAGTAGGATGATAGAATGCTTTCTCTCTCCTAGTGTTATAGTAACCATAATTTTCTAATCTTATGAACATCATGGTTCTTGAATGTAATATTCTATCAGCTTGTGTATCACATGCATGGTGATGGAGTGATGAGACTTGATGAGGCATGGAAAGATAGTGATGTTCTCAAAGGGAATGATGTGAATGGTCTTATGACCTTGGACATGACTTTGTGCCCTAATTGAGGTGTTATCCTCTGTATGATGTGATAAGGATTTAATCATGTGATGGTATGATGATGAGCATGGCTACATGTACGACAATGGAATAGTACCATGTGGTGTTGTGATAAAATTTATGTCTCATGCATTTTATATCTTCTCATATTGCAATCTACCCATGTCTTTGTATAATTCTTTTAGGGTTTGTCTGTAACTTGATTGGTGCAGTTAAAATATACCCAATTGGAATTAACTAATCAAGTGAAACCATAACCATGTAGTGCCCTCTGCCATGGATCCATTCTAGTGTTAGGACTTGTTGGATGGTAAAGCGAGTATTCCTACGGGAAACTTGGAGCGCATAGTATTGAGTATGTTGGGTGCTTGAGACTATGTGTCCTTGACATTCTGATCCCAAGTTTATAGAGGATGGTTTCGGTCATGCCTTGACAGGAAAATGGTGCAGTCGTATCTCATATATGTGTATATGTGATTGAGCATAGTTGTGATTGTACCTTGGATGATAGAGTTTGTATACCCTGGTTACTAGTGCCTATATACCAAGGGTGGGTTGGGTTGTTTTGCAGTTTGACTATATATGTCATTGTGGCTGACTCATAGTGATCAAGGGCGGATGAGATCTTAAGAGTCCATCTCTCCTAAATCTTGTATGGCAGTTATTTTGACTTAGTAGTGGTCAGTTGGAGTCTAAGTGGTATACCTCAAACTCCTTAGGGCTTAATAAAAGATGTAATCTAGCCATGTAATATATTTGTTTAGGGTTAAACACGCTTCACATTGAATGTCAACCCTTGTCTTGTTTCTTATATTGCTTAGTTGTTGTATAATGCGGTACGAGAAATTTAATTATTACATTACATGAAATTTTTACATGTCCATTCATATGATTGATAGTTTTACATGTTGCTATGCTTATCTATTTAGTTGGCTTACTATGTTTAATATGCTCAACTTGCTTAACCTTCTTAATTTGTTAGTAATAATGTTATCTATTGTAATCAATAAGCGTTGATTGAGAGTTATGTCTCTCGTTGGGACAAGGGTCTCACCTCGTCGGTCACCACATCTTTTTAGGTGGTCTTTATCAATGTGGTCAAGATCGTGGTGCCAAGGAAGAACAACTTGGAGAGTAGTAGGAGTAGAAGGTTGGATACTAGTTGTAGAATCCTAGAGTCATCCATGTATTCTCAGGTCTAGGCATGGGATGTTTTGTAGATGATATGTATAATGACTCGAGTTTTTTTAGAAGTGTGCCTATGTTTTGTATATGGCTTGTATATGTGTAATATCTCTTTTATATACAGGTTGTGTTTGATGCCACTGGACATATATGTAAATACTTGATATGGTATGTGATATGATACAAGTTGTTGGATCCTTATGTATATGTTTCTGAACGGGAAGGTAATGTTGAGATTGGTTTTAATTTATCTGCTTTTATGATGATGTGGATAATTTGTAGTTGATCATGTGTTTTGTTTTGAGTAATCTCATTTAGGATGGTGTTATGCCACAATTGAGGTAGCACATAACAAGGATAAAGTATCTTTATCTTATAGAAGTTATACCCTAGACTTACTTATTGAGACTATAATGCTTAGTTGCATACCTATAGTCTCCCCTATGGATCAAGCACATGATCTATGGGCAAAATCTACTCTCCCCTTAGAAGATAAATTTAGCTATAAAGGCTTGGTTGGCAAACTTATATAGCTTACTTTACTAGGTCAGATATATGCTTTTGTTTCTGGTGTTCTTAGCCAATTCATGGATTATGCTAGGCAGTGTCACTAGGAAACTACATGTTGAGTATTGAGATATTTGAAGAATACACCTGGATAGGAAAGAAATGGGAATTTTATGTGACTACATATTCTGTTGTTGATTATGCTGGGTGTAAATCTGATGGGAGATTCACCTCTGGTTATTGTACCTTTGTAGGGGGTAAGTTGGTTACCTGGAGAAGTAAGAAACAAAATGTTGTTGTCAGACACAATGCAGAACTGAGTATCGTACAATGACACATAATACTTGTGAGCTATTATGGATCAAAGTTATTCATTCTGACTCTGGGTTTCCCATCACTCATTTTATTCCAATATACTGTGACAGTCATCTTGCTACTTTCATTGCTAGTAATATGTCTTTCATGATAGGAGCAAGCATATTCAGGCAGACTACCATTTTCTCTGAGATGATGTGCTCACTAAGAAGATCACTACCCCTTTTCTGCCTACACGTGAGCAAACTATAGATATTTTCACAAAGACTCTCTCTAGAAAGAGAGTTGAGGAGTTGTGTTGCCAGGTGGGCATGATTGGTATCTATGCTCTAGTTTGAGGGGGAGCATTGAGATATATATTTATATTTAGTTGTTTTATTCTCTTTAGTTATGTCTTCCTTTTACTTAAGTCCTATGTAATATGAAACTAAGTATAATATGCCCATTAGGGTTTGTTGTGTTCTTCCTTATTGTTCCCCTCCTATTTATAGGAGAGGGTCGTGCTCTTTTCATAATATAGAAGGATGGCTGGTTTCAATAGTCCCCAATTTGTATTAAACTATATCCCTTACTAAATAGGATCAATATGACTATTCTTGTTTTACACTAAGGAAGTATTAATATGATAATGATACAAATGAATAAATTGGAGAAACCAAATTCAATACGTCTAACTATGTTATTATTTTGCTCCCTTGAAGACATGGAAACTATCCCTAGTAAGTATTTACCTTTTTTATTATTACAAATTTGTATCATTAGATTTCTTGAATAAGTATAGATATGTATGACATATCCTAGTATATTATACAATGTAGACACGAAGGGGGTATTATGCAACATGTGAGTTATAAATACAAAGAGTTGAACTGAACCAATTTGTCACCATGGAGTAAGGTTACCATACAAAATATGAATAAGTATAACAAGAATAAAACTACACCTAACAAGACCTACTAAGTGATTTCCAAATCCAATCATTTCATAATAGCATGAGATATTTTACACTTTGTTAGGATTCGAAACTTTGGGGCTTCTTTAACCCTAGTGTGGAAATATTGGACATGTTGACAAGGTTTGGTATAGGGTGTAGGGAGACGATTTTCACCTTCAATCACCTCCCATATGGCCTCTAGGGTGCTCTTTTCCAAGTGGTATTGAATAAGTACACTTACATACTTAGATCTCCCAACTAGGGATGCAGGAATAGAGGGGTAGTAGGCTAGAGGGAAAAAATAACCAAGGTTCCAAAATAGACTTGGGTATTTTTCCTCTCCAAGCTTTCTTTTCCCTCTCTTGCCTACACCTAATGTGGTACCAAATCTCAAGCATAAAATATAGAGATAGGGAGAGAGAACAAGCAAGCAAATACCACTAATCAATGAAATACATTATTTTATATGAATATTTCCAAATCACAATGTACCACAGGTCCATATTTGTCCCCCAAATCAGCCCACAAGAGGGGATTAGCTATACATGGTAAAATAAAGAATAAGAGATAAGATTGGAGAGAATAAGCAAACACAAACCTTGATGTAGTCATCTTTTTCTTCATCTCTAGTTGGATGGTTGACGAGCTCCATTCCACAAGGTCAAATGGAATGAAAGGAAGGTAGTTGGGTGGAATGCATGGAGGAAATTTGTTGGGACCTCTCTTATGATTAGCATGAATTCCAACCATTGCAGAGAAACCTAAATCTAGATTAAGAAACAAAACACCTTATTCTCGACAAATAGGATTAATACAATATATAAGAAACATGTGTAAGTTTTTCTATTTCTTAATATATCCTGAGAAAGAATTATGAATCTCTTCACATTTGAATATCCACATGCTCAATTATCACAGATATTGTTCAACGACATTAAATCCAAATAATTTATTCTTATTCACGTGTACGTTGATGTACAACAGATTATGCATATATGACATAATCAAATCTGAACTACAACCCATCCCAAGAAAGAGACAGTACAAGGCCATTCTAACCTATATTATTCTATTTACATATTCTTGGTCATGATCTCTCTATTGGATGATATTATAGCTGAAAACATTTGAAACAACCTCATGAGACTCATATAAGTCCCCATTAAGTGGATACCTTGCACTTGAGCTAAGCAGCATGCATCCGCATCATATCAAATATATTGGACCTAAAAGAAACTTATAGATATTGAAATTTCTAACATATAATTCTAGCATTTAGTCAAATCCAATTTATGGAAATAATATAATTAATTATAAAGCCTTTCATTTACTCAAATCCAAACCTTTTAACCATCATTCATAGCATGTATTAAAAGATTAATAGTTACTTAATATTTTACAGTCAGAATCCTAGTGAAGAAATAACAAGTCAAGATCTAAACATTTAGAATCAAGACATTACAATGACATCATCTTTGCGACACTCCATCAATCAAACTAGGAATATATCCTACAACCCTAAAGCAAAAGTTCACAGATGGCATGTCTACCAAATAGAACTATTCAAATGACAACTAAATCCAATTCAAAATAAGAGTGGATATTAAATCCCGACAAGACCAACATTCAACATTTAAGATCAGATTTTTGTACTAGACATAAATAATAAGGTAACATGTTATCTTTATAAGAGAATGACGAGTCTTCACAAAAAAACATATTCAACAATAGTATATTTATCAACTAGAAATAAAAGGAATGTGACAAGCATTTAACTCAGTTCTATACAACTTGTCATCTTTTATTTATTTTTCCTAAAACTACTTGGCTCGTACCTCACCAAAAAGAAGTCGCCAAGTCTGATTCTTCTGTAAACAACTCACCATAATTATAGTCTTAGGGTTTAGTCGGTAACCTTATGACATCAACAACAGACGCTAAGTCCACCATAGGGTTTCCTAAAGAGGCTCATGTCCTCATCTAGGGTACACAAGATAGGAGAAAAAAGAACAAAATATCACATGTCAGAAATTTCTCATGTTTCACAGTTTACATTTTATCATAGTCTATTTCTCATGGACACGAACTTTGACAACATATGATTTCGGGGAAAAATCACACCAGATGACTCTCTCCTAAATCTTGGGTGGTCTAGCCTTTAAGATCTTGATCCACACTTCAAAAATCCTTCTCATAATTCTGTTATTACTATAAAGAGATCTGTTTCATTTTTCTGATATGGACCTCGGGTGAAACTCACAATGTTCAAAGCATCTAACTAGATATGTCATCATTTGACTTGTTAATTATTTCATATAGTCATCTTAAAAGTATTCAAATATTTATTAATCAAGTGTGTGTATTCTTGTGCAACTAGAATGACATGAATCAAATTAGTCTTAACGTGAAAGACAACGATTAAAACAAGAAGCACAACAATTTGTAGTTTGAAACATATATGTTTATTTCCATTTCCACATCATTTAATATAAATCATCTTCAATGGGCTATCAGCCTAAGACACGATCTCACTATACAACTTTTACCCTAAACAAGGCTTATCAAGTATAATCAATGCATGCTATTCCATCCCAACATATTTCTTTCCAGTTCATACCATATCACTTTTCACAAAATACTTACAAATACATTAGGACCTAGAAAATATAAGTATATAAAACTCTTGTATCATTTATCATGCTCAGAACATATACAATATATGACTTATACTTATCCCATATGATTTCAATAGATATAATTAAATCTCAATGCATAAACATGCATAACACGCTTAATACTCCTCTTTTATTATTTACCATTCTTCAGTTAGGGTTACTATTAAACACATATCTTATCTCAATTGAAATTTTTCAGAATAGGCCATTCTCATAATAGAAGTATTCTAGTAGACAATTACCATCTAAGAATACATTCCTATGAATTGATTCACGTACTTGAACTACATCTTGTAATTGACTTAAACTATACTGGTCCACATTCTTTAATTCCTCATTTTAGATTATTTTTAATTATTATCACATAGCTCATCATATTAGGGTTAAAGTTGGGTTCTTAGATCCACCATGATAACTACTTGGTTTTCTCTTCATTTTAGGTTCATTACTCTTAACCATTCCATTTCATGTTCATTATATTATTGGAATGAATCATTCTTAATTCACTTAATGTGCAATGCTTCTCTTTCATTGACACCCATCATGGTATATTTTTTGTGTATTTTACTTAGGTTAACCCAAATGTAATTAAAATAAATATATTATAGATCATCATACTCATTGCATTAATATTTCTTCCATAATTTATCATCACAATTCTATTCACCCTTGTTTGTTTCCTTTCTTATATCTAGATATATGTGCCATGTTATTTGACTTTTAATGCTAATTATTTTGATAATTAAAAACAATCCTTCCATTCCTTAAAAGATTACTCACTTTAGGAAAATAGAACATATCAAGGTTACTTCTACTTATTCCTTAATCTCTAGTAATCTTCTCAATTCTTTAGTATGTGACTTGTATAAAAGACTTGCATTCATGTGAGGTTTACTAATTATTCTATAAATTATATTATAATATATACATTTGGCTTTGATCATCTTAATAAGACTTATCACCTTAAAGTGAAATAATAACACCTATAATTGAGCATTTTCTTCATATTTGCAAGATTATATACAAGTTCAAGCATTATCTGGCTTACTCATCTTTATATTAAATTTCTATAATTTTTAAGAAGTCACATTAGTTCATTACATAATAAGAACCTTATTATTTACTAACCAGACACGTTGTACATGTGGTATGTAACATACCAAATTTTAGGTGTTATATCTATTTTGAGCTATATTCCTATTTTACACATAACTTGAGATTATTATAATGTTTTCCTTCATTCCAAATATCAATTAGTATTTTGATTGAATAGTCATGGTGTTCGATAAAGATTTGTCTTCAATTGAGTCCCCTTATCTAAATATAGTTATCCTCCTCATTTGAGACTTATTTACAAACTAGTCCCTCCTTTTTGCCCCATGAATCTATTTGATATCATCTAATGAAATTTGAGTCAGTTGTGTTGATATGTCTTCATTGGACCTTACATGTTCAAATACTCTACATTTGCGAGATAATGACTTCGAATCAGTTTAATATATTATTGATAATATTGGATGTTAACTATTGAGCGAATTGTAGTAGAAATATTAAACGACTAATCTAGAACCATTAAGTGGAGAGATTTGGATAGTCCTCTAAATAATCTACCTCTAGTAAAAATTTCACTTTATTTTGTATTGGTTTGACCTCTAAGTTAATTATGCAAAACTCTTCGCATTAATTTATACCAATACTATTCATTAGATATTGTGTTCTCTGAGTTGTATTATTATTTCCTGCCTTTTATATATTTCCCTGCCTTTGATGTGTCTATGTGTTTCTCTTCATGCAAGCATGAGGAACACTTGAAATTACACCATTTATCCCTCATTCCCCTCCTCTTCTCTTCCTCCCTCCTTCCTATTTCTTTCCAACCCTCCCAGCTCCCCAAAACACTAGCATCTCCTTCCTAACATATATAATCCCCTACATGCTCTAACGTAGAGGAACAAACCCACAAACACCTTGACAAGACCATTGGCAGGGAAGCAAAAACCTCACCAACAACCTTTAGAGCATAGACTGCAATGGCTTTCCTTGTTCAACTCTGTCTATTTGCAAACCTACAATCTAATAGATCCACCACCTACAGACATAACATCACCTTCTCTCTATCAACTTGCAACTGGAAAATAGGTAAACCACCACCCAACCATGATCGCTAGTGATGGGGCCCAGGGGTCTGTAGAGAACTACTCTGACACCACACCATGAACTACCCTAGTTTTCATATGCCACTGTGATTCTCTCACCCTCACCAAGAAATAGTAACGTAAACCCTCATGTTGACCTGGAAACTATCTCCACCACCATGCCCAAACCCTAACATCACTTACAGCTACTAAAGGATCGTAACCCCTACTACTGTAGGAACCCCAATCTACAATACAATAGAGTCGGCCTTCCAGCCAAGTTCTTCATGTGACCCTACACCCTACTTTTCCCCTCCCCATCATCACTTTGCATAATCCGCGGCAAGGAACTTCAAACTACAGACTCCACTGTGACCGTCGGAAGCATTGCCATCTTCTATGGTGAATCTTGAGAGAGAGAGAGAGAGATCCCAACTTCCATCACCCACCCTCGGCCAAATAGTAAGGTACCTTTCACATTCCTCTTTGTCAGTTCATAATTGAGATAATGGTATAGAAATTAACCATTATTACTAAACCATCAAACCATAGTATCTGTGTAATTTACATACATATAGATAAATGTATATATAATAGTAAAAAATAGGTATGTAACTAAATACCTTAAGTGCAAAAATAGATTGATATATATAAGGTTCACATAAATACTAGGTAGTACTACTATATATATAAATATGTGCATAACAAAGCATGTGTAATATTAAGATTGATGATTGTATGTTCAATGGATTTATGAATATATCATGTATCAGATTAGCTAATTAGTTAAGTAAATATAAGATAAAACATACACAAGGATGGATTTATATTAACAATAAATTAGTTCAGATGTCATGTTTCTAGAACAATGTATGAACTTACTCTATTATCTTTCATCTAGATCTTACTTGTGTTTGGGAACATAAACAAAATCTAATATACGATAGATGTATATTAAGTTATGTTGAAATTACACCCTAGATATCCCTAATAAGGGTATATTGGTAAAAAAATATTTGATCCATGGGACATAATAAAATTATGTTATATATAAGAGAAAGAATAATATTTTAAGATCTAATCTAGAAAAATTAAATAAAGAAAGATGAGTATATTATACATATATCATATCTGAAAACCCTAGAAATGTGAATATTTGATTATATGGATCATGTCTTTACATGGTCATTAAGGCTATTCACAACATGTCGAACCCTAGTTTCCATTTCTACAAAATACATCCATCAATTAAAAGTATGCATGATTCATTGGCTCATTTAAGTCAATCCTGCAACTTTAACCCTAGACATGGATTGCCTCAATTTCAAAGCCTCGTGTTGATTGTCGTGTACATGGCATATAAAATTTCAGCAATCTTCAACAATATACTTGAGTAATTTATGCTTATTCAATTCAAACATGATTCCATACATGTTCACTAAATTTCCAAGCATGCCATTCATTAGGCTAAATTTTAAACAATTGTAGTATAAAACAACATAGTTCTCTATCTATAGGATTTTCATAGTACCTGAATCAATAAATCAAGAATTAGACAAATGCAAATCAATGAGAAAGAATCTAATTCAATAACATTTAGTTCCCAAAGTCTTCCCAATTGATTACTCGATCACTCACAAATATAAGTAAGGATCTTGTTGGATTTAACTGAACATAATTAGGATTTCAACATGATTACAAATCTCAAGAAGGATATAAATACTCGCCTCAGTAACAAACCACCTTAAAAACATTCCTATACCCTGAGTTCGCAAGGATTCAATTCATTTCTTATACTTTTCAACTCAAGAAAACTAGAAAGGGAGAATTAGAGAGAAAGAAAGAGAAAAGAGGTGATTTGATATCATTTTGATCCAAAATAAAGGGAGAATCAATTTTAGACAAAGGAGATAATATTCATCATAAAATCATATCTAGGTTTTATGAACATACATGAATTCACGAGTTTTTGGAAGCTAAAACTCAAAATCAACATTTTTGACATTTTTTTCCTTCAAACCCGTAATTCTCCTCTCTTGTTCTAGAATTTCGAATCTTGGATAGGAATTATGGATGATGGGAACTACTAGGGTGTTAGGTTAATGATACAAATAAATTGAGGTGCTTGGAACAATTACAAATAAGTACAAACCCTTTTTAGCTTTTTTTCATTTGGATTGGTTGGTCGAATCAGTTGTTACTCAATATAAAGTTAGCCATTACAAAACTCTACGATTACTCTGATATCATCTATAATTTATGCAAATGTAACTATATTCTAGAGTTGAGTTGCCTATGTACATTATAAATTTTGGCTTATTTTTATCTACTAATAAGTAACTAGAAATCAAATACCATACTTCAACTAGTATAGCATGGTTGGTTGAGTTTGTCCTAGGAAAAGTTGGCCAACCAATAGGTCTAAAAACATTCAAAATTATGAAATTTTTTATTAGCACTTATAATTGAGTTATTCAAACTTTATACAAATTCAAAAAAAAAGAGTAGCAGATAAAATAGTAAAAATCATTTGCTACACCACGACACTTATCATATTTTTTTTCTTATACTATCAAGTTTCTCAATCCAGACAATTAGGATTTTCCATTTCTCAAATCTTGATTATATTAAATAAATCATGCCTATGGTTTCTCATTATACTTGAAACATAATAATTAAACTATCATGATACATCAGGCTTAAAAATGATTACTCCAATTAAACATGTAATAGTTCAAGCAAACCCTAGTTAGATGGCTAAGATGAAAATGGGTCATTACCAAGTTAGTGTGTTTAAGGTGGAAGGGGCATAGGATATGCAGGGAGTAGGTGAGAGGAATTGGGTGGAGTCTAGGAAAGTAAAATGAGGTGTAACTTCCTCACCCTAAACACCATCAAGCCTTTTATAGTGGCCATGGGTACTAGGGTAGAGTAGGGTAGAAAAGTCCAGGAGATAGGAAAATTTTGTTGATGAAGAACAATCACTCTGGTCAGAAAGGTCGTGGTGGATAGGAAGTAGAACAACCATTTTGATTAGAGAGGTCATTCTGGCTTTTAGGTGGAATGATCATCTTGTATGAAACAGTAATTAAAGAAATGATGTGAAATGATAAGGAAATTGGAGTTTGAGAGCTCGTCCAAAATGGTCCATAAGTAGAACGATCATTTTGGATACTACTTGCCATGGTCATTTTGCATCCTGGGTGACCATTCAGGGGCATTTTTTTGTTTGACAATGTGTTTCACTTAGGATCTTCTTAGAATGACCACTATGCATCAGCACAACTGTTTAGAGGGCTTCTTTGTCACTTAAGTTCTTCACTTAACATCCATGAAATCATTTGCTTTAGCTGACATCTTGAGCATCTTGGGGTAGGTTGGAGGTTACTCTAGGTATTATTTGGGATCCTCCATAGCTAATGAAGTCCTCAAATCTTCCTCTAAAATCCTTCCAGTAATAGAAAGTACATAAGGAAATATGCAAATAGACTCCATAAGTGCATTTGACTATAGTAGATATTTATTTAAAATTCACAATAAAATCTGGACATATTAACATGACAAAAAACCATGATTTTGATATAGAAAAACATCACCCAATATATTATGAAAAAGATTGATGAAAGTTTTGATTCCATCTTAGACAAAATTTTATAAAGGCCTAACGTCCATTTCATATAAACATGTAGCTTTACACATATTTCTACGTGACCATTGTCACCACCTATATACAAAATACATATTTTATCACAGTTACAACATATGCATCTATATAAGGAATATAAGCAAAAACACAAATCATAGATACATTCGATTCAAATAACCTTTCCTAGACCTCAGAGTACTGGGATGACTTCTAGGACACTCCTATAAAAATCACAACTTCAAAAGATATAAAACGTGTGAAACATAATTTCTCATATCATCATCACATGATACTATTCACTTACCATTCATGAGGCTACACTAGTCATCATACTATCACAAGATATAAATCATTTTCACAATATCACAGGGTATCAACCCTTATCAACACAAGAGGATTACACCTCATTCAAGGCTCAACCATGCCCAAAGGTCATTAAGACCATCATACCATCACAAGATATAAATTGTTTTCAAAATATCATAGGGTATCAACTGTTATCAACACAAGAGGATTACACCTCATTCAGGGATCAACCATGCCCAAAGGTCATTAAATACCATCATACTATTTCCTGAAAGATCATCATTATCATTCCATGCCTTATAGCAAGGCTCAACAACATCACTTACATATAATACACCAGATCAACACAACATTGCATTAGTAAGATAGGATATATTCATAAACCATTATAGAAGGGTTATATTAGCATTAAGAATATTCCTTTATTACATCAACATGCAAGGAATCTAGATATGATTGACCCTCATCATATTCATAATGCACATGTTTAGCATAAGAAAGTATCAACCATGTGGTTATGATAACCATCAATTAACACATTAATGTTATGATAATATTAAGGAGGTTATTTCACCATCATGCCATCATATAAGAAGGTTAAACATGAATACTCATCTTTATCTATTTGCATTAGAGTTAGGTTCAACAAGATAAATTATATTAATGTTACTAATTAGCACTCATACCCAAACCCTAACTCACCACATCCCCATTGGATCATGGATGCATACGGTGAAGCATCACCATCACATTCCATACTATTCTCAAGTATGAACCCACACACAAATCAAGGTGTAACCATCTGGTTATAGCATACTAGGGTTTCAACAACAACAAAATAGTACTCCATGATTGTATTCATCATTCAAGGACTATTCATACCCAATTACCATCATTTAGTCATATTAAAGCTAGATATAACAAGCTATACCTCATTAGGGTTACATATCAACACAATATGGTTATCATCCCTTCTATTCATATGAGTGAATAGGTAAGACTACCTTATTAAGGGTAACCCTCCATTTGTTCCATCATCATTCAACCCATATCACCATACCACAATGTCACCCAGAACCATTAGATGTTTAAAAGGTAAGACCATTATTTGTTTACATAAGTAAACACCTTGAATGAATCATATATGATTTTATTGAGTTGTGATCTATAAAAGTCACCATTTAACCCTAGAAATCCTTTGGTTAACAACAATAAGGGTTCTGTTGAGAGTAGGGTAAAACCCACAATCGACTGTTCATTTAAAATAAGCCTTCCATTGTCAACAAGTAAGCTCCTTAAGTTGATCATATAAAGGAAACCATATAAATCACATTATTAGGATCAACATATTACATTAGCCATCATTCCACTTTATTGGAGGAATAAACATTAGATCTTGACCATTGGGTCAAGTTCATATGTTAAAACCATCAATTACAGTATAGGTCTGACCATTGCATCACGTGACCCAAGAAACCATTACTCTAAGGCTTAATTGATGCTACAACTATATGATTAACTCACCATAGGTTTTGGAGACCTGATCCACCATCATTGGTGACCATTAAGTCACCATAGGTTGTTAAATCAACACTATATTCATTTATCATCATCAAATATCAAACTAATATCACCATTGATTGATAACATCATTAGGGTACTTAGTTGTTAATCACTAGGCTTCTAATTAGGACAAAACATGACCTAAGGGGTTAATGTCAGTTGACACCCTTGTTTATCACCATAAATTTTCATGAAGACAACACCATAGGGTTGTTGCAATGGTACCATCATCGGGTCATGGGTTTATAGAAGAAATCAGCTTAAAACCCTAAAATTGACCATTGGTTGATATGTGCTTAGCACCATAGGTTGTCAATCCAACCTGATCCAAGTCACATTATACCTTAGGAATAACGTACACGTGATCACAGGTTCATCTAGAACTGAAATCAGAATAGGTAACATTATAAAAATCGAAATCCAAGTCAAACATAGCTTTTTAGTACATGGATCATCATTTTCAAGCAAGAACATGAGCTAGCAAGCTTATGGTAAGCAATAAACGTGGAGAAAGATATAAGACTTGCCTCTAATTAGAATATAAACTCCCAAAAAGAAGAAAACATGAGAAGGTAGTGTAGAAAATCCAAGCATAAGTTGTGAACTTTTCCATCTAGCACCTTTCTTCATCAAATGAGCAAACCCTAATCATAAAGAGCAAGAAAGGTAGGGTTTTAGAGCTTTAGAGAAATTTCTACCATGGAACAACAAGGTTTCAACCTGGAAAAAGGTAGGAGGAAGGATAACAAAGAAATAAATGGAGGGTATAAGGGGATTCTTACTCTTTTAGGTCAAGATCACTACAAGGAAGCTTTTCAAACCCTAAAAGGAAGTCAATTGCAACCCTAGATTATTTTTCCAAGAAGATCCCCTCTTTCTTATTCCTTGGATAGGAAATTCATAGAATCACAGAGGGATAATGAGTTTCATAGAAGGAGGGAAGTTGTGGAGAGAAAAAGGCTCGTTTTGGTGCTTAGGGATAAGTATATGAAACTTTAAGATAAAGAAAAAAAAAGTTGAAGTTCTAGTATCTTTCTAAGTGTCCATGGCCTTAAACTCTTAAGAATATACAAGAACACACACAAGTAGCTCCACCACAGTCCATAGAGACATTATTATCCCTTGTTTCTTGAATTTCCAAGAAAAACAAATAATTCATTAGTTGATAGCTACTAAAGGTAGCTCATCCATGAAGGGGTAAACCCTAAAATACCCTTGGAGAAAACACCTTCAAACCAAGGTTAGTTTTGAGTCGTTGCTTTGGGGTCAAGCTATTTATCTTGTAATCTTTCATTGTCTTCATGATGGTAATCTCTGTCAGTGGCTTTGCATACTCCTTTCAAGATGTACTCATAGGTTCTGGTAGATTGACGAATTCCATCCGAGATAGCTGCTTTAGACATCCACGACAAGAGGTGGATGGTGCAGAAGCGTACCTATCGCATCCCAATCTGAGCCTTGTGCTATGTCTTTCCACAAAAGGAGTTGCTGCTTGTTTACTTGATGAGAGATGTCTATCTTGTAGATGTTGTATGGCTTACTTTTAATGATATTGAGCTATTTTCAAAAAAGAATAGGCTCCCCATGGCTCAACAAGCTCAAGAATGATGAGAGAATATACAAGGAACATAATGCAAGTGATAAATTGCAAAGAAAACCTCTCAATTGGGTAAATTGTAGAAAAGTCCAAAATTTGCATAAAATTGCGTAACTTGATCAAATAGTGTCCAAATTGGACCAAATTTGAAACTTAAGCTTGTCTTATGATTTCAAAGAATATCACAAGGTTATATTAGGTTTATAAGAATTCAATTATGATAATTAAGATTATTAAACTCATTAAGTAAGTTTAGGGGCCTTATAATATCCTTCATTCATATTGTACTAAATTAGGATATAATCATTTGTGCATTAATTATTCTCATTTTCATGTATTTTACATTACTTATCATTATATTATTTGTCCTAGTTAGTTGCATATTTATATTATAGGTAATTATTAATTTTCTAAAGCAAAGATGATACCACCAACATTATAGCAGAGGTACTGACATGGTATTGGAGTTGTTTTATCAAAAAAATCCAAATAAACTAACGTTAAGTCAGTGATATCCAGTTGAAGTCAGTACCATTGATTCTTATGTGTTGACAACTATAATTTAAAGAGATCAATCCAACAAATATCATGATAATTTGATATTTTGGTCTCTTTAAAACCTAAAATGCAACTCCATCCTTGTCATTTGACCATAAATTTCGTTGTTCACAACTCGTGAATTGGATGAGAGAAAGAAGAGAAAAAAGATGGTGGAGTCATGCCAACAAATGCACAAAGCATTTTAACATCAGAAATGATGACCGAACAACTTCATATCTTACAGATCACTCAATTAATCTCTTCTTCATGCTTCTATATTGAAATTTCAATTTTTTTAATTGTGCTATCATGTTGAACATGTCCGACTACTTTTTAATATCTAGGACCCAAAGTAGTTCAATGCAATTATTATGCTTGACTTTATTTGATTGTGAATGATAGCTTGTTGCTTGAGTTTCTATATAAAGTCAGAATAATTGATGTGTTGCATGCATGATCACCATGTCATGATTTCAAATAGCTAACTTCTTTGAAAGAGGGATTAATTATTGGGTGAATTTTTACAGACATAGTTAAGACCCACCATGAAAGTGAGCTTACAACTATAAGGGAGAGAATCTAGAGATAATTCATAATCATTTAATATATTACTTAAAAGCTGCAAAAGTGGGTTTTTTTTACTAGATTTGATAGAGTATTATGCTAAGAAAGTGGGTAATATAGGCTATAGATCCTTATCTAAAACTAATGGCAATTAGTTCATAAATTTAATAAAAGTCAAGTGTAATTTTCAATAGTTCATACATTTAATAAAAGTCAAGTGTAATTTGCAATTGGTGAAAGCGATAAATCCTAGATATTCTAGCCATCTTGATCTTAATCAATTATTTTAATCATTTCTTCGTTTAACCATTTGTTTAATAATCAATCTAATACAAACTTTTCTTCAACCTAGCGATTGTGTTTAAACTAGTAGTAGTATTTATCTACTCAGTGCCCTGAGTTCAACATCTCTAGACTCTTAATCCTTATTACTTTGATACATACACTTGCATACTATACACATAGTACACACACAATTTACACATGTTGAGTTTCACCTTGTAGTTATCCATATCTTTTAGGTGACCGATGATGTAAATAGGATTTTCATAGAGAAGGGCCATCCCGTAAGGGAAAAACTTGGAAGTTTATGGAGATGTTTAGTTAGTAGCAAGTTGTTAGCAGCAGCTATAATGACACACAAACTCAAAGGGTTTTTCTCACCATCTAGCATGTTACCATTGCTACGGTGGTAGAAAAGTGAACCCAGTACAAACATGGATAGGATAATAAATGCTAAAACGATAATGAATAACATAATAGCAATAATTTACCATAAAGAAATACAATTTACATATAAATTACAAAGTGTCTCATCAACTATTAATACACAAAAGGATATCAAAACAAAACTAGACCACTAGTGCTTCTCTTAAAACATCCAACATATTAAGTAAACAAATGGAGAAACTATGATCCCCATTCATCACCACAGCTACAAGCTCCTTAAACTAGAAGAAAACAATAATATTTCTACAGACAAGTGATCATAGAAAATTGTATATTAATTTCCACAACATATGGTACCAAGATACCATGAAAATAACATTTTAGGTAACCTTTCACGTGCATTTTAGATTTAAACATAGACATGCTTAAGTGGTGTTGAGATAAACATCAAGGATCACTTAAAAATATTAGGACTCTTAGGTCCGGGCGAGAAAATTTTGTATATGATGTTTCAAATGAATCGGACTTTTGTTAGCATATTAATGCTTGTTTGTGTGGCATATATGAATATTGTTCTCCTATGTATATGTGTTGTGTCTAAGGTGATAGAACAATTTGTATCAAATTCTTGGCATAGTATGGATAAAAGAAAGATGTTGGGCTCTTATTCAAATGTTTCTGAGCAGGTGTTGACGTTCAAATCAGTTTTAGTTTACCCATATTTTTGGGTATGTGATTAATTAGTGATCAATTGTGCTTTATATTTTGAGTAATCTTGTTTAGTGTAACCGGTTCTCACAAATATCTAATTAAGAGGGATTTACAATAAAAAAATAACCCAATTAAGATATCAACATAATGAAAATTATGTGTTCACAGAAACCCCCTAAGCTTTAATATTACTCATCCTCGAACAACAGCATTTTAGATTTGGTTAAAAAGTCAACAAAAAGGCATATTTTAATAAACTTGTTTTTCCTACCACCCTCCACAAATCAGTCCCAAATCGGTCTATCCAACCACACAAGCGACCAATTAGGCAAATAATTGGAAATGGATCAATAAGTCACACAAGTAGGTCAGAGCATAAAAATATAATTGAAAGTCCTATACATGATGAGTGTATTACAAGATCTCCCTATCTATACTGCTCTATTTAAAAAACCATCTACTTCAATGCAATTTCTCAAATATAAATGAATGAGGAAAAATATCATGATAGTATCCTAACACACAAATCACTGGGTGGATGGAATGGGGTGGCATGAAAATAAGATTCACAAAACAATCCAAATTATTTATGTAATAAAATAAAAATGATGCACCTAAATGATAAATGAAATGAAATATATGCCTTCTAATGCCTATGGAATGTTTGTTGTAAATGATGCATGTAGTGAATGACTCGTCCTAATGGTGAGGGTAGGTGGAAGGTGTTTACATGTAAAACTTCCATAGTCTTATTATATATGACTTTAGAAAATATTATCAAAATAACAAATCTTGTCATGCATTCTCCTTTTTGTTTTATTTTCTCTTTTTATTTTCTTTTGATTTTGTACCCTTCTATTATAAATTTAAATGATTTTTTCTAGGGATTCACAGTTAGAAGGAGTAAAGATGTATATCATTTCACATCTTTTAGTTGGGAAAAAATATGGAAGACTAAAATCTACACCTTACGAAAGTGTCACATAATATGCAACTATACAATAATGATATGCAAAGCTAACAACAATATTTACTTCATATGCACAGTTGTAAGAATGTAATATTCTTCCTACCATGTGATGTAATGTAATAAATAAGAAAACAATTTGGATCATATGTACATCATATGATGGTGATGGATGTGATGAGATCATGTGACTAGGTGACATTATCTTCCTAACCATGATATGTTTGTATCTTGTTAACTCATGTATCAAGATGATCTAAAATGTATTCCTTAAATCACATAAGAGATCACACTATTTCTTGATTGTTAGGACTCAAACACCATCACCCCATCAGGTTGAGTTAAGTTCATCTCATTCACGAAATATGTCTTCAAGATGATTGGTCCAAACAATTCCATAAGTTGTGCACCTAAAATTAGAAAAAATAGCTTACATAGTACAATTTTATCAATTTCAAAAATCATTACATTTAATACCATGTCGTCGGATAAACAAATAAATAAGTTCTTTGTTTTGTGGGTTTTAAGGGTTTACATCCACAATTACACTATAAATAAGTGGACCCTAGAATAAAATGGATAATGTTCTAAAACCAAATAAATCAATGCATAGATATGTGATAAACCAAAATGGTGAAAAAGTAAAGAGAGATTCATTGTTCCATTCACCCCTAAGCTTGACTTTGGAGTTGTCCCCAATGTTAAAAGCAAAGGAAGAAAAATGGAAGTAATGTATCTATATGCCATGCGATACTGGGGTCAAAGATGGGCGGGTGGGATCCAATGAGTATTCGAGCTCAATGGAGAATGTATGGTGAAGTGTCTGATATTGCCTACGAGTTTGTGCTTTTCCTTCATTACTTTACACATTGATCAATCATCCTATTTTAGTGCCACCAAGATTAATTTAGTGGTAGCAACTTTGGTCTCGGTAGCTATTGTTTGTAACTTATCTGGTTGTCGATACCTCCTTACATGTGTTAGTGGTGGTGCCATCAATAAGGGTTTAAGTGGTACCAAGATAATTTTGGGCACTTAGTATTAATTCATAATAGTTGACTTGGTGGTCCCAACATAAACGGTCAATGGTATCGAGTTCAACCAGTGAATTTCATGTATCTCTTGATATGAGACTTAGTACCATCGATTTGTGTGTTGGTGGTACTGATTGTGGGTGATGAAGATCATGTACCATCTGGGGTAGACTCAATTCCGTAGATATTGGTGTCGTTGGTACCAATTTTGCTTAAGTAAACTCCATAAATCTACTACAAAATCTTGATGGTATCGATAAGGGTGCCAGTGCCGCCCGAATCTATAAAACTTGTATCCTATAACAATGTAAGGCTAGTTCAATGCCACCAACTTTCAAGTTGGTCCTATCGACTATGTACTATTTTTTCCACAATTAAGGCACATATCATTGCACCTTAGTTGCTTGCATCAAAACTAAATACCAACAATATATGAAATAAAGTGAACCTAACAATCATAAAAACACCTAAGACAAGATCAACAACAAAATTAAACCAAAATTTAACCTAATAATCTAAATAGTGGGTTGCATTTGTGTTTCCTACAAAGACTTGTTGTGTTGGTTTCTTTAGATCTGAAATATCAGTTTCTAGTTTCCATATCTAGGTATCCAAACTCCAAATTCGAGACCCATGGTTTTGTGTCTCCCTCCAAATAGGACTTAATCTTTGTTACAAACTTCCCTATCAGATCTTCTATTCTATCTAACTTGATCATGCCTCTATCTCCCTAGTCTTTTTTTGCGTGGGATGTTGTTGTTGAGATAGATTTTTCTACATATTTTTGGGATCCCTCCAAATGAAAATCGACATCATTGCGCCAAAATTGTTGTTCATTTCTCCTATTATGGGGTTGTGACATGTATTTGTAATCCTCCCTGTGATATGTGTTGGAGATCAAGGACCCAACTGGCTCATCTATAACTTCAGCATTTTGATTTCCCATGCCTCCATCACACTCTTTGTTGCCCCTAAATTCTCACACCTACTACCCCAAGATTGATTCCTAAACATGTTCTTCAGGATCTCTTGATATTTCTTGGCTTTATTATTCAAGTAAAATTAGCAACATGCATTGACAAGTGTCATCCTTGTAACATACTAAATCTTAGACGTAATCTCCATGTAATCCTTTTTCCCAATTTTCCCTTTCATTTCTGTCATTTATGTCCTTGATCTTTAATAAGTGGAATTTATAATGGTTTGGTTAACATTTATTCACTATTTGTACCAATAAAATGGTTTATGCACAAATACCTTAGTGAAATTTTATTTAAGGACCCTAGTTAGGTGTTCTAAACCTTAATCTAACTTTGGGATATGTTTTTGAAATAATAAAATGAGTCTGAGTTTCAAATTTGGTTCAATTTGGATGTTGTTTGTGCAAGTTATGCAATTTTAGGTACATTCTGGACTTTTTGGCAATTTATCCAATTAGGAGGTTCTCTTTGCAAATTGTCACATGCATTATAATACTTAGATATTCCCTTACCATTCTCAAGTTTTTGAACCATGGGGCTCCTAGTTGCACCTTGGTTTGAAGGTGTTTCTCTCCAAGGGCATTTTTTTAAATATTTAGAGGGCCTTTTTATTCATCTCGCCCCTCTCTTGCAAGATGAAACAAACTATCACAAGTCAAACTACTTAAGATAGAATTAAACTTGGTATTACTACTACCATTACAGATATCCATGTTGACTAGGTCAACAATGTGATTAGGTGGACTCCTATAGTAATAAGATCCACGGTTGTTTTTGATATGGAATTTGGCTAGTTGGTCGGCAACCCTATTCCCCTCATGTTTAGTGTGTGCACAGTACCAACCTGGTTTCATCCCACTCCGCACTGAAGTAGTCCATCTGGATAATTTTGGGAATCTTGTGCCTTTGTCATCAACAGCCTTCTTGGCGTTCATGCAATTTGTTTCAATGCAAACATTATCACAGCCTAGGCCTTGTCCGATCTCGACAGCAAGCTCAATAGCTCGAGTTTCAGCTTCAAGAGCACTATCATCTTGTATGGTCCTTCCCCAGCCACCGTGCCATTGGCCTCTGTCATCCTGGCATACTGCAGCAATAGCAGCTCTTCAGGTTGGCATATTGAAGGTGGCGTCAGTATTGATCTTCAGTGCACCTTGCTTTGATCTAGTCCAGCCAACATGATTACTGTCATTCAGCTTCTGCGGTTGGTCAGAAATCCATGCCTTTGTGTTGATGAGTACTTCTTTGACAATGAGGGTCTTCAGGTGGATCACACTTAGCTTCCTTTTTTCAAAAACCTACAGGTTCCGGTGTTTCCAGAGTTGCCAGCAGCCATTAGCGAACTGAATGTAATGAGGTGCAGGGGGATTCAAGTTATTTTGTAGCCAGTTCCAAATGACTGTCTCTCTAAAAAACTGATCCAAGTACCTCCGGCTTACGATCTCCTTCCAAACATGCGCAGCCTTCTCGCAGTCCCTCAAGGTGTGGAGAATAGTTTCCTCCTATAGGCCACATATCGGGCAGTGGCTGCTCATAGTCAAGTTGCAAGCAGCTCTTTTGCTGTTCGTTAACAGGGCATTGTGTCCTATGAGCCAGAAGAAGAACTTTATTTTCATACTAGCTTTCATTGTCCACACTAACTCCCATTTACCGTCTGTTCTTACGTCACTTGCCGACCTGATGATCTCATAGGCACTTTTGGTGGTAAACGAGCCTGCGTCGGTGTGATACCAGGCTTGGGTGTCTTGAGCATCAGTATTCAGTGGGGTAGTTGTAAGTAGCACCTTCTTCACTATGTCGTGTGGAAGCCACTCCTTCAAGAACTCCTTGTCCCGTTTACCTTCCAAGTTGACAAGGCAGAAGACTTTCAGATCCAGTAACTCCTCCGGTATAGGTTTTATGGCGAAGTCCTTCAAAGGCGCATTGTTTACCCCACCATCTGTCGAACAACACACTTGTGTCTCTGCCGTTCATGGGGATCATAACAGAATTGTCGAGGATGAAGGATTTACCCTGTAGCACGGCACGACCCAGTCTAGAAACATTAGGTATGCAGCCTCCATTGAACCGCATGTACTTATTTAGCAAACCCTCACACCAAAGGGAATTCCTATGTGAACTCAAATCCCAAGCATGTTTGTATATCAAGGCTTGGTTCAGTTCTCTCATCGACATCAATCCCAGACCACCATGCTTCTTGTCACAAGTAATCTTATTCCAGGCCACCAGTGATAAGGCATGTTTCTTCTGGCTTTCGCCCCACACGAAGGACTTGATGCTACTGTCTATGCGCTCACAAATCTTTGTTGGTAGCACTGTTGTCTGCACTGTGTAGCTAGGGATCGTCATGAGCGTCGCTTTAGCTAAGCACAGCCTTCCTGCTAGGCTCAAGGTTCTAGCTGACCATGAGTTGACATTGTTTGTGACTTTCTCAAGGATATTACCGTATGTGTCCATCTTCACCCTACCGTGAATAAGTGGTACCCCCAAATATTTCCCCATGTTCTCAGAATGGGTAAAACCACTCACTCTGCATATGCGCTTTCTTAGACTTGCTGGGACGCTCTTGGAAAAATGGATACATGATTTTTTAACCGAGATCACCTGGCCAGATACAGCGCTGAAATTGTTAAAGCAATCCATCACTGTTTTGATTTCAGCAACGTCTGCCTTTGTAAAAAGAATAAGGTCATTGGTAAAACAAAGATGTGATATCTTGGGTCCCTTGTTATACAATTGGACTGGTGTCCAAGGGCATTTCAGGGATATACCTCTTTATAAATGAGCTTATCTTTAGAAGCTATCAACCAATGGGATTATTTCTTTGATTGGAGGTCGGTGGGGATGGACTATAAGTCTCCATAGTATTTTAGAGACGACATTTGATAATAAAGAAGCCCCTATGAGTTGTCCTCTTGCATGTCCATGAAGCGTGCCCTAGGCTAAGGACACATGGAAAGTCCCATATACATCTCATGCTTGACCCCTTCTTTATAAAGCCATCTCTACCCCTTCCCACCTCTCAATTTGAAAACTCTTTCTCTCCTTCTCTTTCCTCTAGCTTATAGAATCATTCCTACTATGTTTGGCCATGAAGGTTCTGTATCAAGGTAAAAGAGGGTGCCTACATTGATGAAGAAGGCTCCTGGGGTTCCAAAGAGGGTGCCTACGTTGGTGAAGAAGGCTCCTAGGGTTCCAAATTTGCTCTATTTAGGGTTTCTAAAGCTCCTTCTTGGTGATTTTCATCAACACTAGTAAGTCTCCTCCTTTCCTTCCTTGTTTCCATGTTGTTATCTTCCTCCCACCCTCTTCCAATTTGGAACCATGGCATTCCATGGTGAAACCCCACCTAGATCCCTTAAACACCTCATCTCCATGTTCTTTTGCTAGGATTTTTCACCTCTAAAGTGGAGAAGGTGATTCTTGCTCAAGATAGGATATTCGTTGGAGAAACCAACCTCTATAGCTTGGGAACCTTATTGCTTGAACCTATACACATTCCCTAGAGGTGAGTTTTATAACCCCCTTCTCATATATTGCTTACTACATACTTAAAACTCATGCTTCTATGTTTAAAATTGATGATCTTCATCTCTATTTACCATGTTCTTCTAGGGTTTTGGTTTATTGCTATTTTACCTTCTCTAGCAACTCTAGTTTGGTTACCTATGCAACTCCAACTCTGGTCTTGGGTCAAATGGTGCTCTCTCTTAAAGATGTCCGACTTGTCATTTCCTGATTGGTTCAAATTGAAAATTTCATATCTTTTAATCTACTTATCCAAATTTGACAAATAAATATATTTTGGAATTGGAAAATTAATATTATATCTAATAAGAATATTTTCAAGGTTTTATTTCAAGGTTTGATGAAGGGTGATTTTTGGAACATGAATTTAATGCATAAAATCCACAAAAATTACATCTTATTCTTCACAACTCCAAAATTAACATAAAAATATATTTTCTTGATCAAGAGAACCTAATAAGTTCATTGGTGAGGTTTTCAGAGTCTAAATCTGAGTTTTGCTAAAAAGGTCTAAAATTAGGGTTTCTATACATTAATGTGCATTATGTACTCCATTACATGTTAATACATTGAAAATAGGCAGAGAGGAACTTGACTCAATTAAAGTGGTGAAAGTTAGTAATTGATATCAGTAAGAGAGGTATGTGCATTCCTTATACTCTATGTTGGGATAATTGCAACCAAATCCTATATTTCCCTAATGAGGCTTTAATGAACCCTATTTTCTCTATTCATAGTTCTTTTAAATTGCCTTAAAAATAGTAATGATATTCTTTTTCTTGGGTCTTGTACTCCATTGTCATGTTTCAAATATATAATGCTTTTACTTGCCATAATTTCTCTTTAGCATGTTGATTTTATTAGACTAATTAGCTATAGTAGTGGTACTTTTGTACAACCACCCATAGATAGGGCATGTGTTTTTGCCTTGGGGAATGTGTTTACTCTTCCCTTGTAAAATTGTGTAGGTGACTGGGAATGTGTTACTCTCCCTTCACCTAAAGGTCGAGGTCCGGTAGGTGTCTCAACCCTACATAGTTAATATAGTCAATATTAATCATGCATGCAGAACATTGTATTGTTTTCTTGATATGGCAAGCATCTATCTGATTATGTCTCATTCTCTTGTTCTCTTCATCTTATGATGAAATATTAGCCTTTACTTTCATGTAATTTCCTTATCTTTTGTTCTTGTTCATTATTTGATACATAACTTGTATTTCTCTCTCTTGCTAGGTGATATTCCAACCACCAAGGTTTAGATCGAGGTGTTGAACATGACCAAGGAGAACATAGCTTCCAACATGGATCTAGCTCTTGGAGATGTTTCTTGGAGATAGATTTCAAGTAGTTTACACTTCCCTCGACTTAGATCCTTATGTTTTATCATACATGTAAACCTGTGTGGGAGATTATGATGTACTTTTGAAATCTTTTTGAAAATTGAATATAGTCATTTGTTTAATTCTGCTTCTACACTTTGCTTGTTTTGAATACCATTTATTGAAATTTGAAAAATTTACACCTATTCCAGCATACCTTTAAGTATGTTTGAAATGGATGTTTTATTCTTCAAATATTTAGTAGGGAGTGGATCCCCTCTCGGTCCCACTCCTTACAATCCTCTTCCCGTTGTGTTAACCATAGTAGAAGGTTTGATCAAAGAGGACTATGCCATGGTGATGGATCTTATGAGCATGTCCTAGTAGCACTCCCATGCCACTGAGTAAGATTCATCTGATTCCTTCTTAAAGTTAGCAATCCCTACCAAATTTGTGGTCTTTTATGAGGGAAAATATCTCTCAAAAAAATTTCAATCATTTCACCCCACATCTAAATAGACTCCACTTATAGGTCCTGGGACCCTGTCTTTACCCTATCTATTAAGGAGAACAAATATAATTTTAAAATTATTGTTGCATCCACCCTAACAATCTTCAATGTCTCATATCTTACTACAAATCTATTGACATGTTCCAATGGATCGTTGTGTGCATCTAAGGAACACTTATGATTTCACCAGAGCTAGCATGCTTGGATCAATATTGTAGATCACCACATTCACTACTTGTTGCTTGATTGGACCAAACTATGGTGTGGAAGATGATGCTTTGATTATTTCCTATATAGTTTGCTCATGATATGAACCTCCTGCATCGTCAATATCATCATATTCATGATTAGACAAATCTCTTGTTCTTATTACTCTTTGATTCTTCTTGAGATGCCAATGGCCGAGTTTAGATGAGCAATGAGGATGTTGCAAACTTCTTTGCTCATTGTGCAATAAACTCCTAATCTAGAGGTGGAGGTGTAGAATCACTGTGGTCTGTCAAACATGTTTGCACCATAAGCTAGTACATGCAAAGAATAACAAAGTGTGCATCACAAATACTAAGAAAATTGAATTAAAAATATTTAAAAATAAACTTAAAAAGAAAAAATAAATATAAACTACGTTCAAGAGTGGCCAATTCTAATTGACATAGAGATAATGTTTTTGGCTCCCCAGCAACAGTCCCAAAAACTTGACATGCATAAACCATATATGTATTATATAAGTGCATGTATCAAATTAATAAGTACAGAGCGTTCATAGTTTTCGAACTCATGAAGTTGTACAAATATAGGCTACTACAAATTAAAACCTAACCAGTTACACTAAAGAAAAGTTTGGATTGGATTGATTGTCCAAATAATGATTAAGATAAGAAGTAGATTAAAATAATAGGTCAAATCAAGATGATGGAATATATAGGATTTATCGCTTTTACCACAATGTGAATTACATTTTACTTTTTTGAAATTTATGAACTAATTATTATTGCTTTAAGATAAGGATATTTAGCTTATATTGTCTACTCTTGCAACATAATACACTATCCAATCTAGTCAAAAAAATTCTTTCACAACATCTAAGTAGTAGATTAAATGATTATGAACTATCTATGAATTCTCTCCCTTACAATTGTGAGTCCACTTTTATGGCAGATTTTTAACTAGGTTAATACAAATTTATCCTATAAATGATCACTCTTTCGAAGCAATTTACCATTCAAAATTATGAACATGGGGATCAGGAACAAACCTTAGCAATTATTGTGAATTTATATAAAAAAACTCAAATTAAGTCATGCATATGTATTGCATTGGATGAATCCACGGGTGTTAAAGATCAAGAAGCTAGCCGGACATAGTTGACATGGTAGTACAATAAATTGAAAATATGTAAAATATGAATTTTGAGATACATAAGCCTGAAGAAGAGATTAATGGAGTGTTTATCTAGAAACAAAGTCATTTGTCTGTTGTTTTAGCCATCAAAAGACTTTGTGCATTCACCAACAAAACTCCATCTTTCTTTTCTCTTTTTCTCCTCTCCTCAAAGCAGTGAGTGGTGAATAATGGATTATGACCGGATGATATGATGACTGGAGTTGCATTTTAGATATTTAAAAGACCAAATTAGCAAATTATCACAATAGCCATCAGATTAATCACTTTAAATCATAGTTGCAAATACACCAGAGTCACCAATTTCAAGTCAGTGTGTCACCGACTCGAATGTTAGTCCTTTTTATATGAGAAAAAATAGTGAAAATAAATTTGATACCATGTCATTGCCACCAAAATTATGTATCGATTTCACTCCAAAAAATTGATAATGACATGCAATATTTAGACCAAAAAATATTATGATAAATAATGTAAAATATGTCAAAAAACAAAACAATTGATGCACATGAAATTGGATCCTAATTTGGTATAAACTAATGAAAATATATTCAATTAAGAGAAAGTAGCAATTAAACAACCCAATTAGTATATCAAAATAACCACTGTTATTTTTATGTCAAGATCCATGTCTTAGTGATATGATATATCAACTGATGAATTTGTTTACTTATAAGATAATAAGATAACATGATAAGAAATAGTAGAGTAAATAGGGTAGCAATAACATCTACATAGTATGAACTAGCAATAAGAGCATGATGAGAAATGATGAGTGAATACTATGCATTTGTAAATGTGCATCCTAAATTACAAGATGAATTCACCAAATAAATCTTACATATATACTATACACATGATATTTTAAGATTATCCAGAGTAGTTTGAGGTGTACCCTTCAAAGTAGAGCTAGTAACTGTGAAGTCCATCCTACATCACCATAAAAGATATTAGAAATTTCCAATCTCAATTACTCATCTTCATAAGACCATGCCACGCCTTAGTCGGTTTGAGTTTAATTATAGCAGCATGCTCAAAGGCCGGAATACTCCTAGAGTTCTCAAAGGCCGGTCCACAAACACTAGGTCCACCTATGTATTGAGGTATTGACACCTATAGTAAGACATAACTTGTGACTGTATATATTCCATTCTAGTTATCATTCCAATTATCACATTTCAATGGATCTATGACCTAGAACATGCTCATTTACATCGTCATATTAGATGTTGGGTAACACAACCTCAAATTACATGTATATACTCACATCTATATGACTCCATGTTCCTTCTCATGATACAAGATTGCCAAAAGGAAACCCAGTTGCTATCCTATATTCTAAACATTGAGATAGTCCCTACAGTCTCAAGGAACTATATAATGCATGTTACACTTTGATTAATTGAGTCAATTCTCATGTTCCAATGAATCAACCAAGTACAAAAAAGACCTAAATATACAACTGTATAATATATCAAGTATATAACAATTTTAGAAGATACAAAACATATAAAAAAGGTTCTAAGTACCCAATCAATGTACAAGTAGTCATCTTTGGCCATATCAAGGTCGAATTCACCAAGTTAGGGCACAACAAGACACATTCACCTTAAAAAGGCATATCAAGGCTAATTCCAAGTATGAATCTCATAATTACGTGAAAATATCACATATATTTACAAGAGAATAAAATACAACATACTGAATTCAAACTCTAAAGGATGTAAAAGTTATGCTACAAATGGGCTAATTCCATGCATAGATTTTAGGTACAACAAAATTTTGATAGAATAACGGCTAGAAAATGATCAAAATCTAATTATAGAAATAACTGAAATAGTAAGAAAATATATATGTTTAATTTTCCACCACTATGGTCTCTAAACATCTCAAAATGGACACTTTCAAAGCAAAAATGCTCCAAATTTAAAAGTTCAATCCTCAAGTAAGAAGTAGAGCTTAATATAACTAGCATGAATCACCATTATAGAGTATGGAAGAAGGTACACTCTTCTATTCCATTCATATTACAACAAAATAACCCATAAAAATCATATTTTAGACCTATATAGCAAATTTATAAAGAATTTAGGGTTTGTTTGTCCAGGTAGACAAGAAAAGCATCAAGAAGTTGTATCACTCACCTAGGTTGAAGAAGAAAATATCCAAATAGAAAGAACACTCCAAGATGATCTCCCTCTCTGACACACTTGAGCCGAGCTTTAAACGCAAGTGCACGTATTGAAGTAATATATGCCTTGTGAGGCCCAAGTCGAACTCAGGGAAACGTAAATTTCAGTAGACTACTACTAACTGGTCGTGATCATCTAGACCGATTGGAAAAGTTGATTGTTGGTTTTGAAACAAAATAAAAATAAAACAAAGAGAAAACAAAAGTGATCGATGATTAAATGTTTAGTTTAATCAAATGGAATGGGAATCCTTAGGGTTACCATTTCACCATAAGGTCTCGCTGCATGCAATTCTACACAACTAACATAATTCCTGCCTTATCCCTGATTATGGCATGTAGTTAAAATTGCTTGCTTCCGCAATACAATTCACTACCTAGTTCTAGGTCAGTTCCACACCAGTAGTAACTTATAGCCTAGATCTAAGTGCTTTAATAAATTCTCTTGGAATCCACCATTAACTGTACATTACCTTGTTAAGAAATTTATTGGTTAATGTGTTAATCGTGCCTTTTCAACCACTAATCCTCCATCAAGAGCAATTAACAGTACTAGAAATCAACTATGGTGATCAAGCATAGTAAATTGCGTTAGAAACATGATAACATGTCAGGGAGAATTGAGACAAATTATGATAATCAATGGAAATTTGTCATACAACGATTCCTCGGGCTACTCCCGGTCCTAAGGACAATGGGGATTATCCCCGCATGTTCATCTCAACGATACACATGGAGAGGAAAGAGTAAAACATGGGGAAAAGAATGAGAATATGATGTAACCCCTGAAATGGAGAAGATCTGGATGATCCTCGGTGCGAGATGCATGTTTTGTAGCCTTCCGGGGTAGAATCGTCCGTCTGTGGCTCTAGAATCGTCTGGGGCATAGCTCTGGGCTCCGTTCTTCACTCTCCTCTCCTTTGGGACTTGTGTGGCAGAATAGATCGTCCTCCTTCACTTTGGGCCGCCTTTTCTTAGGTATAGGTACCACTTACGGCCGCCAAAAGATCATAGCCGTTTGATCGTGGAAATTCTGAATGAAGTCCAGATCTGATGACGTTGATACCATCGACTCTGTCGCTTTAAAACTGAGATCAACCTATTGACTTCTTGATACTATCGACCAGATCGTCGATAATATCGACGTGCTGACTTTTCTTCTACTGGATGGTATCCACCTGGATGCTTTCCCTCTGCCTTGGTTACTGTTACCATGTCAATAGTATCGACGGACCTATCAATGCTATCGACAGGTTCTGGAATATAAAGTACCTGAAATAGAGAGAAAAACACAAGTCAATCCATGGAATTTAGTAATTCATTCAAAATAGGATAAAATAAGATAAATTTGATGCATACAATGTTTATAGGCCAAAAGAATTGAATCATGACATTATAGTCTCAAAGATGAACACATAAAACAAGTACAAAATTAGCCTATAAATGCGACTCAAAAACCCTGCATCAAACTCCCCTAAGCTTGAATCTTGCTCGTCCTCGAGCACAAAACTATAAAATCTGATTGAGAGGGTCAACTAAAGAACATAATCACATAAATGATATCTCAGAATGATTCCCACCTACAAAACACATACCATCCCTTACCAACCACGAAACGATAATTACCCTTTAGGCGACAATAATCATTCATGACAGATGTCCATCCCAAGATCACGAACACTATCAAATAAAGCAGTTAATATAATAAAATCATTAGGTTCAGGCTTGGTGCATCTTGTTATCTCCTATCTACGTTGCTCATTTTCTATAACTACCATCTAAATGAAGCACGGGTGGATGGAATGGGTGGCCTACCACTTAGAGCAACGGGTGGATGGAATGGGTGGCCATTGAAGAAATAGAAGCACAGTACAGTCAACCATGCAAAAACAAAAATGAATGACCTATCATGATGCGAATGTGAATGAAAATGTCCTAATGCTACATTTTTGTGGAATGGTGTATGCACTATCATTTCATCTCAAGGTGAGATGGAATATCTAAGAAAGCTACACCATGTGCTTATTCTTCTTGATATGTGAGTGAGAACATGTTCCTTTCTCCCTCTATAATGCTTACTTTTCAATCTTTTTTTACTTTTTTTTCAAGCCCTCGTTTTCATAAATGACAATGGATTATTTGCCAGGCTCCATTCTTATTACATAACTTGTACATTTGATGCATTCTATTTGAAGGGTATGGATTAAGTTCACCACCTTTAATGCTTTCAGAAGAAAATAAGACACATGATGTGCTATATGCTCAAAAGTTGTGAATGCAACTACATAATGACAATTATGCAACTACTATGACATGCACCTAAGGATGAAGTGCATGTATACTACTCTATCTATTTTTTTCATTTCATGCAAAAATATGTGAGAAAAATTGTAATGCAAGACCTATCTACATGGGATGCAATAAAAGAGTGAAAGACAGTAATGTGCTCCTAGTTCTTATGGTGGTGTGGAAATGAAATTGCGGTGGATCATATCACAAGACTAATTGACAGAACCTTCAGAAAGAATTATATGTCCCTCCTTACTGACTTGTGTACCAATTAATCAAGGGATTTCTCTCTCTCACTTCAAATTAAAGTCACATTAACGTTTGGTCAGTTTAGGCTCAACATCCATATCAATCCTCTTACCATGAACCATAAGGATATACAATCATGTTCATATGTTTTAAAGTTGACCTACCCAATGAGCTCCATAAGTGATGTCCTCAAGTTCTCACAAGACAAGCTTACAATTTCTTAAAGATTTTTCATTTAAATTCATTTTCTCACAAACCCCCAAAAGGAAACATCGAGATGACATGCAATTACATTAGACTCCACTGATTACACTAGATAGATAGTGGATCCTAGAAAATAGTAAATCTAGAAATTAAGAAAGCTAAGATAACGAAAGATGAAAAATGCAAAAGCAAAATAAAAGATGAAATAAAATAAAATAAAAACTAGATAGATGTTGTTCCCCATGTTTTCCCCGGCAACGGCTCCAAAAACTTGACACGCTTGAGCCGTGTGTTAAACATAAGTGCACGTATCGAAGTAATATAGGCCTTGTGAGGCCCAAGTCAAACTCAGGGAAACATAAATTTCAATAGACTACTACTAATTGGTCGTGATCAGCTAGACCGATTGGAAAAGTTGATTGTTGGTTTTGAAACAAAATAAAAATAAAACAAAGAGAAAGCAAAAGTGATCGATGATTAAATGTTTAGTTTAATCAAATGGAATGGGAATCCTTGGGGTTACTGTTTCACCACGAGATCTCGTTGCATGCAATTCTACACAACTAACATAATTCGTGCCTTATCCCTGATTATGGCATGTAGTTAAAATTGTTTGCTTCCACAATACAATTCACTACCTAGTTCTAGGTTAGTTCCACGCCAGTAGTAACTTATACCCTATATCTAAGTGCTTTAATAAATTCTCTAGGAATCCACCATTAACCATACATTACCTTGTCTAGGAAATTTATTGGTTAATGTGTTAATCGTGCCTTTTCAACCACTAATCCTCCATCAAGAGCAATTAACAGTATTAGAAATCAACGATGGTGATCGAGCATAGTAAATTGCGATAGAAACATGATAACATGTCTGGGAGAATTGAGACAAATTATGATAATCAATGGAAAATTGTCATACAACGATTCCCCGGGCTACTCCCGATCCTAAGGACAATGGGGATTAGCCTCGCATGTTCATCTCAGTGATACACATGGAGAAGAAAGAGGAAAACATGGGGAAACCAATGAGAATATGATGTAACCCCTGAAACGGAGAAGATCCGGATGATCCTTGGTGTGAGATGCACGTTCTGTAGCCTTCTGGCGGTAGAATCGTCCATCTGCGGCTCTGGAATCATCATGGGCGTAGCTCTGGGCTCCATTCTTCGCTCTCCTCTCCTTCGGGACTCGTGCGGAGGAATATAAAGTCCTCTATTGCTTTGGGCCACCTTTTCATAGGTATAGGTACCACTTATGACTGCTAAAAGATCGCAGTCATTCGATCATGGCAATTCTAAACAAAGTCCTGATCTGACGATGTCGATACCATCGACGGGGTGTTGATGCTATCGACACCTTAGGGTGCACTTCCTTCACTTCAAAACTGAGATCAACCTGTCGGCTTCTAGATACTATCGACCAGATCATCGATAGTATCGACGTGTTGACTTTTCTTCTATTGGATGGTATCGACATGGATGCTTTCCCTCCGCCTTGGTTACTATTGCCATGTCGATAGTATCGACGGACCTATCTATGGTATCGATAAGTTCTGGAATATAAAGTACCTAAGATAGAGAGAAAAATACAAGTCAATCCATGGAATTTAGTAATTCATTCAAAATAGGATAAAATAAGAAAAATTTGATGCATATAATGTTTATAGGCTACAGGAATTGAATCATGCCACTATAGTCACAAATATGGCAAATAAATGCATAAAACAAGTACAAAATTAGCCTATAAATGTGACTCAAAAACCTTCCATCAAACTCCCCTAAGCTTGAATCTTGCTCATCCTCGAGCGCAAAACTATAAAATATGATTGAGAGGGTCAACTAAAGTACATAATCACATAAATGATATCTCAGTATGATTCCCACCTTCAAAACACATACTAGCCCTTACCAACCACAGAATGATAACTACCCTTTAGGCTACAGTAATCATTCATGATAGATGTCCATTCCAAGATCACGAACACTATCAAGTAAAGCAGTTAATATAATAAAATCCTCAGGTTCAAGATTGGTGCATCTTGTGATCTCCTATCTACATTGCTCATTTTCTCTAACTACCATCTAAATGGAATCAGCTCTACTGATGTACATGAATGAGGAGAAAATCATGGGTGGCCTACCACTTAGAGCAACGGGTGGATGGAATGGGTGGTCATTGAATAATAAGAAGCGTAGTACAATCAATAATGCAAAAACAAAATTGAATGACCTATCATGATGCGAATGCGAATGAAAATGTCCTAATGCTACATTTTTGGTGGAATGGTGCATGCATTATCATTCTGTCTCAAGGTGAGATGGAATATCTAAGAAAGCTACACCATGTGCTTATTCTTCTTGATATGCATGTGAAAACATGTTCCTTTCTCCCTCTTATTCATACTTACTTTTCAATCTTATTTTTTTCACTTTTTTTTCAAGCCCTCATTTTCATAAATGACAATGGATTATTTACCAGGCTCCCTTCTTATTACATAGCTTTTACATTTGATGCATTCTATTCGAAGGGTATGGAATACGTTCACCACCTTTAATGCTTTTAGAAGAAAATAAGACACATGATGTGCTATATGCTCAAAATTTGTGAATGCAACTACATAATGACAATTATGCAACTACTATGACATGCACCTAAGTATGAAGTGCATGTACACTACTCTATCTATTTTTTCCATTTCATGCAAAAATATGTGAGAAAAATTGTAATGCAAGACTTATCTACATGGGATGCAATCAAAGAGTGAAAGACAGTAATGTGCTCCCAGTTCTTATGGTGGAGTGGAAATGAAATTGCAGTGGATCAGATTGCAAGACTAATTGACAAAACCTTCAAAACGAATTACATGTCCCTCCTTAATGACTTGTGTACCAATTAATCAAGGGATTTCTCTCTCTCACTTCAAATTAAAGTCACGTTAATGTTTGGTCGGTTTAAGCTCAACATCCATATCAATCCTCTTAACATGAACCATAAGTATATACAATCATGTTCATATGTTTTAAAGTTGACCTACCCAATGAGCTCCATAAGTGATGTCCTCAAGTTCTCACAAGACAAGCTTACAATTTCTTAAAGATTTTTCATTTAAATTTATTTTCTCACAAACCCCTAAAAGGAAACATCGAGATGACATGCAATAACATTAGACTCCACTGATTACACTAGATAGATAGTGGATCCTAGAAAACAGTAAATCTAGAAATTAAGAAAGCTAAGATAATGAAAGATGAAAAATGCAAAAGAAAATCAAAAGATGAAATAAAATAAAATAAAAACTAGATAGATGTTGTTCCCCATGTTTTCCCCGGCAACGGCGCAAAAAAACTTGACACGCTTGAGCCGTGCGTTAAACACAAGTGCACGTATCGAAGTAATATAGGTCTTGTGAGGCCCAATTCAAACTCAGGGAAATGTAAATTTCAGTAGACTACTACTAACTGGTCGTGATCAGATAGACTGATTGGAAAAGTTGATTGTTGGTTTTGAAACAAAATAAAAATAAAACAAAGAGAAAACAATAGCGATCGATGATTATATGTTTAGTTTAATCAAATGGAATGGGAATCCTTAGGGTTACAGTTTCACCACGAGGTCTCGATGCATGCAATTCTATATAACTAACATAATTCATGTCTTATCCCTGATTATGGCCTGTAGTTAAAATTATTACTTTCGCAATACAATTCACTACCTAGATCTAGGTCAGTTCCACACCATTAGTAACTTATACCCTAGATCTAAGTGCTTTAATAAATTCTCTAGAAACCCACCATTAACCGTACATTACCTTGTCTAAGAAATGTATTGGTTAATGTATTAATCGTGCCTTTTCAACCACTAATCCTCCGTCAAGAGAAATTAATAGTATTTGAAATCGACTATGGTGATCAAGCATAGTAAATTGCGATAGAAACACGATAACATATTAGGGAGAATTGAGACAAATTATGATAATCAATGGAAAATTGTCATACAAGGATTCCCCGGGCTACTCCCAGTCCTAAGGACAATGGGAATTAGCCCTGCATACTCATCTTAATGATACACATGGAGAACAAAGAGGAAAACATGGGGAAACGAATGAGAATATGATGTAACCCCTGAAATGGAAAAGATCTGGATGATCTTCGGTGCGAGATGCACGTTCTGTAGCCTTCCGGTGGTAGAATCGTCCATCTGTGGCTCTGGGCTCCATTCTTCGTTCTCCTCTCCTTTCGAACTCATGCGATGGAATAGAATGTCCTCCTTTGCTTTGGGCCACCTTTTCTTAGGTATAGGTACCACTTACGGCCGCCAAAAGATCGCAATTGTTCGATCGTGGCAATTCTGAACGAAGTCCTGATCTGACGGCATCGATACCATCGATGGGGTGTCGATGCTATTGACACCTTAGGGTGCACTTCCATCTCTTCAAAACTGAGATCAACCTGCTGACTTCTTGATACTATCGACCAGATCGTCGATAGTATCGATGTGCTGACTTTTCTTCTGCTGGATGGTATCGACCTGGATGCTTTCCCTCCGCCTTGGTTACTGTTTCCATGTCGATAGTATCGACAGACCTGTCGATGGAGCTGATAGGTTCTGGAATATAAAGTACCTAAAATAGAGAGAGAAAACACAAGTCAATCCATTGAATTTAGTAATTCATTCAAATAGGATAAAATAAGATAAATATGATGATACAATGTTTATAGGGTAAAGGAATTGAATCATGCCATTATAGTCACAAATATGACAAACAAACGCATAAAACAAGTACAAAATTAGCCTATAAATACAAATCAAAAACCCTGCATCAAACTCCCCTAAGCTTGAATCTTGCTCGTCCTCGAGCACAAAACTATAAAATCTGATTGAGAGGGTCAACTAAAGAACATAATCACATAAATGATATCTTAGTATGATTCCCACCTGCAAAACACATATCGGCCCTTACCAACCACGGAACAATAACTACCCTTTAGGCGACAATAATTATTCATGGTAGATGTCCATCCCAAGATCACGAACACTATCAAGTAAAGCAGTTAATATAATAAAATCCTTAGGTTCAGGCTTGGTGCATCTTGTGATCTCCTATCTACGTTGCTCATTTTCTCTAACTACCATCTAAATGGAATCAGCTCTCCTGATGTACATGAATGAGGAGAAAATCATGGGTGGCCTACCACTTAGAGAAATGGGTGGACGGAATGGGTGGCCATTGAAGAAATAGAAGCACAGTACAGTCAATCATACAAAAATAAAAATGAATGACCTATCATGATGCGAATGCGAATGAAAATTCCTAATGCTACATTTTTGGTGGAATGGTGCATGCACTATCATTCTGTCTCAAGGTGAGATGGAATATCTAAGAAAGCTACACCATGTGCTTATTCTTCTTGATATGCGGGTGAGAACATGTTCCTTTCTCCCTCTTATTCATACTTACTTTTCAATTTTATTTTATTTTCACTTTTTTTCAAGCCCTCATTTTCATAAATGACAATGGATTATTTGCCAGGCTCCCTTCTTATTACATAACTTATACATTTGATGCATTCTATTCGAAGGATATGGAATAAGTTCACCACCTTTAATGCTTTTAGAATAAAATAAGACACATGATGTGCTATATGCTCAAAAGCTGTGAATGCAACTACATAATGACAATTATGCAACTACTATGACATGCACCAAAGGATGAAGTGCATGTATACTACTCTATCTATTTTTTTCATTTCATGCAAAAATATGCGAGAAATTTTGTAATGCAAGACCTATCTACATGGGATGCAATCAAAGAGTGAAAGACAGTAATGTGCTCCCAGTTCTTATGCTGGAGTGGAAATGAAATTGCGGTAGATCAGATCATAAGACTAATTGACAGAACCTTCAGAAATAATTATATGTCCCTCCTTAATGACTTAAGTACCAATTAATCAAGGGATTTCTCTCTCTCACTTCAAATTAAAGCCATGTTAATGTTTGGTCGGTTTAGGCTCAACATCCATATCAATCCTCTTAACATGAACCATAAGGATATACAATCATGTTCATATGTTTTAAAGTTGACCTACCCAACGAGTTCCATAAGTGATGTCCTCAAGTTCTCACATGACAAGCTTACCATTTCTTAAAGATTTTTCATTTAAATTCTTTTTCTCACAAACCCCTAAAAGGAAACATGGAGATGACATGCAATTACATTAGACTCCACTGATTACACTAGATAGATAGTGGATCCCAGAAAATAATAAATCTAGAAATTAAGAAAGCTAAGATAACAAAAGATGAAAAATGAAAAAGCAAAACAAAAGATGAAATAAAATAAAATAAAAACTAGATAGATGTCGTTCCCCGTGTTTTCCCTGGAAACGGCGCCAAAAACTTGACATGCTTGAGTCGTGTGTTAAATTCAAGTGCACATATCAAAGTAATATAGGCCTTGTGAGGCCCAAGTCGAACTCAGGGAAACGTAAATTTCAGTAGACTACTACTAACTGGTCGCGATCAACTAGACCTATTGGAAAAGTTGATTGTTGGTTTCGAAACAAAATAAAAATAAAACAAAGAGAAAACAAAAATGATCGATGATTAAATGTTTAGTTTAATCAAATGGAATGGGAATCCTTAGGGTTATAGTTTCACCACAAGGTCTCGCTGCATGCAATTCTACACAACTAACATAATTTGTGCCTTATCCCTGATTATGGCATGTAGTTAAAATTTCTTACTTCCGCAATACAATTCACTACCTAGTTCTAGGTTAGTTCCACGCCAGTAGTAACTTATAGCCTAGATCTAAGTGCTTTAATAAATTCTATGGGAATCCACCATTAACTGTACATTACCTTGTCTAAGAAATTTATTGGTTAATGTGTTAATCGTGCCTTTTCAACCACTAATCGTCTGTCAAGAGAAATTAATAATATTAGAAATCAACTATGGTGATCAAGCATAGTAAATTGCGATAGAAACACGATAACATATCAGGGAGAATTGAGACAAATTATGATCATCAATGGAAAATTGCCATACAGCGATTCCCCGGGCTATTCCCGATCCTAAGGATAATGGGGATAAGCCCTGCATGTTCATCTTAACGATACACATGGAGAAAAAAGAGGAAAGCATGGGGAAACAAGTGAGAATATGATGTAACCTCTGAAACGGAGAAGATCTGGATGATCCCCGGTGCGAGATACACGTTCTGTAGCCTTCCGACGGTAGAATCGTCTGTCTGCGGCTCTGGAATCGTCTGGGGCATAGCTCTGGGCTCTGTTATTCACTCTCCTCTCCTTTGGGACTCGTACAGAGGAATAGAACTGTGGCATCCAACTCACAAAAACAATATTAACTAATGCGTAAGTGTATTATTAGCAGTGGAATTATCGAAAATCACTAAAAATTAAAACCATTTTCAAAGGGATCCATTCTCAAGAAAACTCTTTAAACAAGAACCATAATATTACATTCACATCCTGGTTCACATAGTACATTATCTGTACCATTTCTTCTTGAGGATATATATATACATCATTGCTTTGCTAAAAAGCACAAGCAGCAAAATCCTCGAGGCATCATGTCAAAATCTCAGATCAATTATAAAAACACTATCTACTAAGTCCTAGGACCTGAGAGTACAGAGACGACACATAGAACTTTATGTACAAACTTTACAATCAGTATCCCCACTTGGAATACCACTATTGTCCCTGTTGTTGTTGTTGCTGCTCTTCTCCTGCTACAGAGGTTCTGCCTCTTTGTCTGCGTCTACCTAAAAATGTTGAATCCCACGGGGGTGAGAAAATTATACAATTGCCCCAGTGAGAGATATAACTCTCCACCGAAAACATTATTATTGCAGTTTAATAGAAATAAACTGAGCAGTGGGATAATATATTTTTGTACCAGATAAATCATTATTTATGCAGTTTAGAGCAACAATCCTAATCAAGTATTTCAGCTATAACTTGACAAGGCAACATGTCTCTTATTCAATATGGAATTGAAGAACATAAGTAATATTTATGTATCAAGGACATGCTAAGCAAGATAATCATCAACCAGTGGTTCTCGTATTTCAATCTTATGCAAATACGCTACACGGTTGATTATATTTTACAAAAAAATTTAAGCTCTGAGGAGATGAGGTATACCGCCCATACTCCAACCGACCACTGCAAAGTCAAAATCGGTACCATACAAAGTGAATGGAAGAGTCAGCTTCCAAGACTTCCCACATCTCGGTCGGTGTGAGATCACATGCAGGACATCTTGTGTCTCTACTACATAGCTTGCCAGGGTATAGTGGCATCTCGCTATAGAACTACAGTTGTGGTTGCACTCTCTTCGCAATCGAGAGATTTTATGTTTACCTCCATCGATCCGGCATTAACATCATCGGGAGATTAATGATACATCCATCCCAGAACATACAATGAAGGATTGAGAGGTTTAATGTTTACCTTCCATCAATTCCCTCATTAGGACGTAAGGATATTTTTGCCCATCGACCCCCACATATTCAAAAATATGCAAACCCCAAGAGTTCTCGTAAGAAAACCTATTTCACCATCACCGGCTACTAACGATGATGGATCTATGATCAGAGCACTACATGAATGGCTTTCACTTGATTAATTAAGTAAATTATCATATTCTTTTAGCATCAGTCAAGTTTTCAAACACAACTTATTAGGACAAATGCTATAAAGAAACATGTATTGTTTTCATCAGTTACTTCTCAGACTTTAAAAGACATTGGGATCTCAATCCCTCATATGAACATATGGTTCTAGGTATTCAAACCCTCAGCTCATCACAGAGCACTGTTACCACTTTTTCAGGTAACCATCACCTTTAGGTCATCTGACCAAGGTAAACATGACACTTGCTACATAAGCATCTCATCTGGCACTTGAGGCCCATTAACTCTCTTGTTACCTTTTACTAGGCAACAAGGCATAGTATGGCACACAAGGCCCAATAAATAATGTCAATAAATAAAGCATCATAGCTCATACCTGGCTATATTCATCATCTCAGGATACCTGCATGGTTAGTACAGATGATAAGAGATATACCAATCATATTTCAGTTCCATGATGTTCTAGGGTAACACCACTATTCCCATACCAGGGTTAGGGTTTTCCCATTTTATATCAATCGGGGTTACTCATCCCCTTAGTTCAATTAGGACCAATGATTCATCATTTCATTGTCTAGGATTAGGGTTGCATGCTATATAGTATAATCTAGAATTAGGATTTCATGCACCTTCACCCTATTCAAAATTAGGGTTTACTATTCACATCACATCACCCTAGATTAGGGTTTATATTCAATAACCCACAATTAGGGTTTACTATTCATCCAAATTAGGGTTTTACATCAAAATACCAAGAATTAGGGTTAATCATGTCATTACCCTAAATTCTTATCACATTATCTTCCTAGATTAGGGTTTCACTCAGAATTGCCCTAATTTAGGGTTTGAGTTCATCAATTAACTCAATTAGGGTTTCATGATCTCTTTGTCAAGTATCATACCCTAAATATACATCTCATTCATTTTGAATGTATTGGTCATGATTATTATACATGTATGAATCTCTTTATCTCATCCTCTTCTAGGATGTCCACCATTCAACCCTTGATTGGATTGAGTCTTCAAATATATTATGTGTCCAAGTGGATTAACCAATTGAGTCTTCAATTGCATTAGATATCCAAATGATTTAATCATGTTGGACCTCAAACGTTCTTGCTTACATAGACCTTAAACAGTCTTGGACTTTTAGGGTTCAAATGGTTTGAAACCGTTTGGGGCACATTGCCCTTGAAACCGTTTAAGCAAAGAATGTATTGAAACCGCATGGACTTGGGTCTCCAAACGGTTTGAGACCGTTTGGAACCAAACGGTCTTGAGACCGTTTGGACCCAAATGGTCTTGAGACTGTTTGGACTCAAACGGTCTTAAGATTGTTTGGTCCAAACCCTCTCAAAACCGAATGGACCAAAAGGGTCTTTCAACACTTAAACAATTCAAGGTTTCAATCCATGAACCGACTATCAATTGACTCCTTGATTCATTCATCAATTGAACTATTGAATCATCCTTCAATTAGAACATCAATTAGGGTTTTGAACCCAATTGAATTAGGATTTATAATCAACAAACCTTCAATTAGGGTTTTGAAATCGAGGAACCATCAATGTTTTACATTGTGGAACTAATCCAATTGAAATCAATGAACCACCATCAAATTATGGTATGACCTGACCTCAAACGGTCTTGAGGTCATTTGGATGACCTCCAAATGGTCTTGAGACTGTTTGCCTCGTCATGTATAAAAAGTTGTGAAATCCAATTAGGGTTTGCATCATTGGATTGATCATATATATAAATATTAATTGCATTTCAGTTTGATATGTCTAACTCTTAAATTACTCAACCATACTCAACCCTAGACCTACAAACGGTCTTGGTTGATCTCCAAACAGTCTTGAGACTGTTTGGGGTGACCTCCAAATGGTCTTGAGACCGTTTGGGCAAATCAACCCAAACTTTTAACTTAAACAATTGCAATTCAGCACTTAACCGATTTAGGGTTTCCAATTGGAGGATTGCCCATATATTGAATTAATCAATTGGATCAAATGGATCATCATACATCATGTTCTAGGCACTTGACCTCAAATGGTCAACCCATCTAAATGGTCAACTCCTCTAAACGGTTTGGGGTCCAAACCTCCAAACAGTTTGGAAACCATTTGGTCACCAAACGGTTTGGTGAAACCGTTTGGACCAAACTCTAGAAACCGTTTGCAACTATAATTTATAGGAATGTGAACCAAGGATGATGTCATCATCATCAAGCCTTATTCCATCAAAAACTACTATCATTATCATGGTAATTGCATCAACTAATCAAAGGAATTGAAAGAAGACCAATTGAACATAAATAATTGAGAAATTGAAATCAATAACAATGAATAGGGGTTCAAGTTATATAACATGCCTTCAATTGAGCTTCAAAGCTTAGAGCTTCACGTCAACAATGGTGGAAGAAGCTTTTTCACACCACAAGGTTCATTCCTCAAGCTTTTGAATGAAAAGGGATGGTTAGAATTGAAGATGGGATCGAGATAAGAAGAAATCATGTATTGATTTGTGATTTCCACCATGGAATCAAGGTGAATGAAGGTCAAGAAGCTTACCAACAGGTTGGGGGTCGTCTTCCTGCTGCTCCTAGCTTCCTTGATCATTTTTTCAAGCAAGGGGAAGAAGTGGATTTGAAAAAGAGTCTTTGGTTTGAGTTGTAAGGGTGTTTTTATAAGAAAATCAATGAGAGAGAAAATTCCTCATATAAATCCCTTTAATTCCGAAATTTTTGCCACCTCTTCCTCCTTGGTTCCTTGCATGCAAAGGTACCTTCATCTCCACCGAAATCCCTTCCATTATACATGAATTAAGGGAAAAGAAATTAAGCACCTTAACCGTTATAATAGCATTATCCATAATTGAGTGGGTAATTCTTTTTAATTTCTTAATGTGAGTGGGTTGTCCACTCACGTTGATCTTTCCTTTGCCTTTTCAAGGCACAAGGACGCCCATATATGTGGATTTTAACCATCACAATTTTGGTTGAAGAGCAATCCATTTAATATAATTATTTTTGCATTATTTCAATTATGCTTAAATCTTGATTATTTTAATATCAAGATTCTCTCTCCTTCAAAGTAGCTCAAATGAGATGCCCCTCTCATTTTATTTCCTATATAAGATGCCAATAATATTAAGGACCTTATTAAAGTGGTATATTGCATATTGAACCCTGGGTTTTGGGTAAATTGCACATTACACCAAAACTAGGTTTTAATGCACAAACATTGCTTTATCAGTTCTTTCTTAGTTTCAGGCTTTCACTAGCCATACCTCAGCATCATCCTTATTCCCATGATGCTTCAACATATGAGGAACATATTATCATGCACCATTTGTAATTTAACCCCTCAACTTGGGTAATTTGCACTTTAGTCCAAAGCAAGTAAAACATTACTTTCAACATTATTTAAAATGGACTAAAATTGAAATGTAAGTTCCTCTTGAGCCTTAATTATTTTTCAAAAGATAATATCCAGCATATAATTACCTTTCTTAAACAAAACACCTAGGGTTAAAGCATAACCTAGGTCAGGGATGTTACAAGTTATCTACCCCTTACAAGGATTTCGTCCCCGAAATCATCAACAAAACATCAATAGAAAAGAGTAGGATATTTCTTCCTCATCTCTTCCTCCAGCTCCCATGTAGATTCTTCAATGCCATGGTGATGCCAGAGAACTTTTACAAGACTAATATCTTTCTTTTTCAGCTTTTTAACTCTTCTGTCAAGAATCAACACTGGTCCTTCAACATAAGATATATCATCATTTAGTTCTACTTCCACAGGTTGCAGAACTAACTCAGTGTCAGGATGACACTTCCTCAGCATAGAGATGTGAAACACTGGGTGCAATCTATGCAACTCAGGTGGTAACTCTAGCTTATAGGCTACCTTTCCCATCCTCTCAATGATCGGATAAGGCCCCATAAATCTAGGAGCTAACTTCCCCTTCTTTCCAAATCTCAGGATACCTTTCCAAGGTGAGACCTTAAGGTATACCTTGTCTCCAACTTGGAATTCTAAGGGTCTATGACGCTTATCAGCATAAGATTTCTGTCTATCCTGGGCAACTTTCAACTGTTGTTGTATTACTTTGATCTTCTCAGTTGTTTGTTGTACTAGCTCAGGACCCAAAAGTTGATATTCCCCTATTTCATACCAACATAAAGGAGATCTACAACGCCTACCATATAAAGCTTCATATGGTTGCATCTCAATACTGTGCTGATAGCTATTATTATAAGCAAATTCTATCAAGCTCAGGTGTAGATCCCAACTCCCTACAAACTGAAGGACACATGCCCTAAGCAAGTCCTCCAAGGTTTGTATGGTCCTCTCAGATTGTCCATCTGTCTGTGGGTGAAAGGTTGTACTAAACCTTAATTGCGTACCCAAAGCTTTATGGAGTCGCTCCCAAAAATGACTCATAAACTGGGGACCTCTGTCAGAAATGATAGTAGCTGGAATCCCTTGCAAACGCACTATCTCATCTATATATATGTGTGCAAGATTCTCAGCTGTGTAGGTTGTTTTGATAGGTAAGAAATGTGTTGTCTTTGTCAACCTATCAACTATCACCCAAATGGAATCATGACTTTTGGCTGTTCTAGGCAAACCAACCACAAAGTCCATGGTTACATGATCCCATTTCCACTATGATATAGGTAGAGGTTGTATTGTTCCTGTGGGCTTTTGATGTTCAGCTTTAACCTGCTGACACACCGAACATCGCATAACAAACTCAGCTACATCTTTATTCAATCCAGGCCAGCAATAAATCTCTTTTAAGTTATGATACATATTGATGCTCCCTGGATGCATGGCATACATTGAAGAATGAGCTTCTTCCAGAACTAACTTTCTTAAATTATCAACATCAGGTACTACCATCCTATCATGGTAACATACTACCTGATCATCTGAATCATGGAAACCATCTCGTTTCTCGCTACCATACTCTGACCTGATCTGCTGAATCATAGTATCAGCTTGATGTGCTTCTTTCATCTGCTGTCTCAGAGTAGGCTTTACTTGCATCTCAGCTAACAATCCGGCTAACAACGATACTTTAAGCTGTATATTGACTTGCCTCAAGGAGATAAACATATCTCTTTTAAAGCACACTAAGGAGTCCAACTGTGCTTTATCTAGGGTTGGTGTTGCTGATTTCCTACTTAGTGCATCAGCAACCACATTAGCCTTCCCTGGATGATAATCAATTGTACAGTCGTAGTCCTTGATTAATTCCATCCAGCGGTGCTGTCTCATGTTCATCTCATGCTGTGAAAAGATATACTTTAGGTTCTTATGGTCTGTGAATATCTGGAATGTTTCTCCATAGAGATAATGTCTCCAGATCTTCAAAGCATGGACCACATCAGCTAGCTCTAGATTGTGTGTCGGATAATTCTCCTCGTGTTTCCTAAGATGTCGAGAAGCAAAAGAAATCACTTGCTTATCCTGCATCAACACACATCCTAAGCCATTCTTGGATGCGTCACAGAAGACTATGTACCCCTTTCCCTGCTCATGTAACACCAACATAGGTGCACTAGTTAACCTTTCTTTTAGAAACTGGAAAGAATGTTGGCACTTGTCATTCCAGACAAAAGGAATCTCCTTCCTAGTCAACTTGGTTAGGGGTAAGGCTATAGAACTGAAGTTCTTGAGGAACCTCCTATAATAGCCTGCCAGTCCTAGGAAACTATGAATCTCTGTCGGTGTCTTTGGTTGTTTCCATTACAGGACATACTCTACCTTCTTAGGATCAACACAGATACCTAAGGCAGATATAACATGTCCTAGAAAAGAAACTTCTGGTAACCAGAACTCACATTTGCTAAACTTAGCATATAGCCTATTCTCTCTTAGCAAAGTCAAAGCCTGACGGAGGTGCTGCTCATGCTGTTGAGCATCTCTACTATAGATCATGATGTCATCTATGAAGATGACTACACAATGATCAAGAAAAGGTCGAAAGATTCTATTCATGAGTTCCATGAATGCAGCCAGTGCATTAGTTATTCCAAACGACATAACTATGAACTCATAGTGATCATATCTTGTTCTAAAAGTAGATTTAGATATGTCACTTTCCTTGATATGCAACTGATGGTATCCCGACCTCAGATCTATCTTAGAAAAGATAGTTGCACCACACAACTGATCAAACAAGTCATCAATCCTTGGCAGAGGATACTTGTTCTTTATAGTTACTTTATTCAACTGCCTATAGTCGATGCATAATCGCATAGACCCATCTTTCTTCTTAACAAAGAGGATCGGAGCACCCCATGGTGAAGTACTCGGTCGGATAAATCCTTTCTCAAGCAACTCCTGTAGTTGTTTCTTGAGCTCTGCCATCTCAGCAGGTGCCATTCTATACGGTGTTTGTGCTATGGGTTGCGTGCCCGGGATTAGATTAATCTCAAAATCAATCTCTCGGGACGGAGGAACACTTGGAAGTTCTTCAGGAAATACATCTTCAAATTCCCTGACAATCGGAACTTCAGAAGGATGAGGGCTCTCCATTGTGGTATCTATCACATGAGCCAAGAATGCAAAGCATCCCTGTCTCATCAACTTCTTAGCTACCATAGCTGACACAAGACAAGTTGGAAGAATCTTTCTATCTCCCTAAAAGATCCATGTGTCACCGTTGTTTGTAAACACAGCCTGCTTGGAACTACAATCCAAGACAACCTTATACTTCTCTAAGGTGTCCATCCCAAGGATTATATCAAAACCCTACATCTCAAGTGGTATAAGATCCACTTGAATTCGGTGTTTAGAAAAGGAAAGATTGTAGGGAGAACACACCTCCTGCAACACTGCAGATCCCAGCAAAGGGGTTTCTAGCATCAAACTATCTGCTCTATGACTGACAGTCATGTTGCAGTCATAAATCACTTCTCGAGTGATAAAAGAATGTGTAGCACCCAGATCAATTAACACAAATATGACGCAGGATGAAGACATATCAGAATAAAATAGTTCCATCTGACATGTCACAACCCGAGGGTTGACTACTGCTTCAGGATGATTCATGGCATAGAATCTAGTCATTGCTTGTTGTTGACCCTGTGCTTGGTTGTTTGGTGCTGATGATTCAGCTTGGGATGCTTGTCCACGTCCTCTAGCGTTATTACTTAACCGTAGCCTCTGTGAGCCTTGCTGACTCTGCCTCTGGGGTTGAGTTATAGTTCTGATCTTCTCAGGACAATCCCTCTTCAAGTGTCTTGACCCCCCACACTGATAGCAGTTGTAACTTCCCAAACTCTGCCTGGGTGGCCCTGTCACTAATGTCGATGTTGTACTGGGGGCTCTACTTGGAGTAAAACTATGACCCTTACCCCTACTTGACGTCCACTGCGTCGGGGTATTAAACTTTGGTGGTGGTGGTGCAGAGAACCTCGGCTTCTTGAAACTCTCGGACCCTTGTCCTTGAAACTGAGGATACACTTTCTTATTACTGGCATGTCGCTTCTCAATCACAGACCTCTCAATCCGTCTCACGGATTCCACAAAAGTGGCAAATCTCTCTCGTTTCTCCAAAGCAAACACCAGAGTGGTCAATTCAGCGTTCAACCCCTTCTCAAAACATTGAATCCTCTCCTCATCAGTAGTTGCCATATGCAGACAGAACCGCAACAGCTCCATGAACCTAGCTTCATGTTCGCTAATGTTCATCTGGCCTTGCCTCAACCTCTCAAATTGAGAGATCTTCTCATCTAGATACATCTTGGGAAAGTATCTAGCAACAAATTCACGTCAGAATTCATCCCATACGACTTCAACTCCTGGTCTTTTGCCTTCCTCGATGGTCCACCAATGACCAGCACTCCCCTTCAGTAGGTAGACAGAATGTCTCACCTTCTCATCTTCAGGAATCATAAGGATTCTGAAGGCCTTCTTCAGCTCAGTTAACCATAAATCAGCATCTATTGGGTCAGCTGTGCCAGCATACTCTGTGGCTCCTACCCTTAGAAGCCTTTCAAAGGTCTTTCCAGCTCCCTATCTTTCATTATGGGCTGGTGCCCTTGGTGCAGGTAGTGGCATCCTATCTGTCATTTGAGTCATGGTAGCCATAAACTGCCCAAACATGGATGGAAGGCTAGGTTCCCCATATCATCTTGATTGAACTGGGGTTGTTCAGGCATGAGCTCCTCCCTAGCTTGATCCCCTGCACCTCCTCCCAGTGCAGGAATGCTGCTCTTAGTAGTATATTCATCATGTGATCCAAACATCTTCAAGTTCTTCTTCTCCTATATGAGCAGAAGACACTATCAGATAAATTGGAACACGCTTAGAACAGACTCAACGACCTTAATCCTATGTCTCTGTAGACTCGGCAAACCTAGAGCTCTAATACCACTAAATTGTGGCATCCAACTCATAAAAACAAGATTAACTAATGCGGAAGCGTATTATTAGCAGTGAAATTACCGAAAATCACTAAAAATTAAAACCATTTTCAAAGGGATCCATTCTCAGGAAAACTCTTTAAATAAGAACCATAATATTACATTCACATCCTGGTTCACATAGTACATTATATGTACCATTTCTTCTCGAGGATATATATATATATACATCATTGCTTTGCTAAAAAGCACAAGCAGCAAAATCCTCGAGGCATCATGCCAAAATCTCAAATCAATTATAAAAACACTATCTACTGACTCCTAGGACCTGAGAGTACAGAGACGACACATAGGACTTTATGTACAAACTTGACAACTAGTATCCCCACCTGGGATATCACTGTTGTCCCTGTTGTTGTTGTTGCTGCTCTTCTCCTACTACAGAGGTTCTGCCTCTTTGTCTGCATCTACCTAAAAACGTTGAATCCCACGGGGGTGAGACAATTATACAATTGCCCCAGTGAGAGATATAACTCTCTACCGAATGCATTATTATTGCAGTTTAATAAAAATAAACTGAGCAGTGGGATAATATATTTATGTAGTAGATAAATCATTATTTATGTAGTTTAGAGCAACAATCCTAATCAAGTATTTCAGCTATAACTTGACAAGGCAACATGTCTCTTATTCAATATGGAATTGAAGAACATAAGTAACATTTATGTATCAAGGACATGCTAAGCAAGATAATCATCAACCAGTGGTTCTCGTATTTCAATCTTATGCAAATACGTACACGGCTGATTATACTTTTCAAACATTCTTAAGCTCTGAGGAGATGAGGTATACCTCTCATACTCCAACTGACCACTGCGAAGTCAAAATCGGTACCATAAAAAGTCAATGGAAGAGCCAGCTTCCAAGACTTCCCACATCTCAGTCAGTGTGAGATCACATGCAGGACATCTTGTGTCTCTACTACATAGCTTTCCAGGGTATAGTGGCATCTCGCTATAGAGCTACAGTGGCGGCTGCACTCTCTTCGCAATTGAGAGATTTTATGCTTACTTCCATTGATCTGACATTAACATCATCGGGAGATTAATGATACATCCATCCCAGAACATACAATGAAGGATTGAGATGTTTAATGTTTACCTTCCATCAATTCCCTCATTAGGACGTAAGGATATTTTCACCCATCGACCCCCACATATTCACAAATATGCAAACTCCAGGAGTTCTCATAAGAAAACATGTTTCACCATCACCAGCTACTGACGATGATGGATCTATGGTCAGAGCACTACATGAATATCTTTCACTTGATTAATTAAGTACATTATCATATTCTTTTAGCATCATTCAAGTTTTCAAACATAACTTATTAGGACAAATGCTATAAAGAAACATGTATTATTTTCATCAGTTACTTCTCAGTCTTTAAAAGACATTGGGATCTCAGTCCCTCATATGAACATATGGTTCTATGTATTCAAACCCTCATCTCATCACAGAGCACTGTTACCACTTTTTCAGGTAACCATCACCTTCAGGTCATCTGACCAAGGTAAACATGACACTTGCTACATAAGCATCTCGTCTGGAACTTGAGGCCCATTAACTCTCTTGTTACCTTTTACTAGGCAACAAGGCATATTATGGCACACAAGGCCCAATAAATAATTTCAATAAATAAAGCATCATAGCTCATACCTGGATATATTCATCATCTTAGGATGCCTGCATGGTTAGTACAGATGATAACAGATATACCAATCATATTTCAGTTCCATGCTATTCCAAGGTAACACCACTATTCCCATACCAGGGTTAGGGTTTTCCCATTTTGTATCAATCAGGGTTACTCATCCCCTTAGTTCAATTAGGACCAATGATTCATCATTTCATTGTCTAAGATTAGGGTTTCATGCTATATAGTATAATCTAGAATTAGGATTTCATGCACCTTCACCCTATTCAAAATTAGGGTTTACTATTCGCATCACATCACCCTAGATTAGGGTTTATATTCAATAACCCACAATTAGGGTTTACTATTCATCCAAATTAGGGTTTTACATCAAAATACCATGAATTAGGGTTACTCGTGTCATTACCCTAAATTCTTATCACATTATCTTCCTAGATTAGTGTTTCACTCAGAATTGCCCTAATTTAGGGCTTGAGTTCATCAATTAACTCAATTAGGGTTTCATGATCTCTTTGTCAAGGATCATACCCTAAATATACATCCCATTCATTTTGAATGTCTTGGTCATGATTATTATACATGTATGAATCTCTTTATCTCATCCTCTTCTAGGATGTCCACCATTCAACCCTTGATTGGATTGAGTCTTCAAATATATTATGTATCCAAGTTGATTAACCAATTGAGTCTTCAATTGCATTAGATATCCAAATGATTTAATCATGTTGGACCTCAAATGGTCTTGCTTACATAGACCTTAAACGGTCTTGGACTTTCAGGGTTCAAACGGTTTGAAACCGTATGGGGCACATTTTCCTTGAAACCGTTTAAGCAAAGAATGTGTTGAAACTGCATGGACTTGGGTCTCCAAACAGTTTGAGACTGTTTGGACCCAAACAGTCTTGAGACCGTTTGGACTCAAACAGTCTTCAGATAGTTTGGTCCAAACCCTCTCAAAATCGAATGGACCAAAAGGGTCTTTCAACACTTAAACAATTCAAGGTTTCAATCCATGAACCGACTATCAATTGACTCCTTGATTCATTCATCAATTGAACTATTGAATCATCCTTCAATTAGACCATCAATTAGGGTTTTGAAGCCAATTTAATTAGGATTTATAATCAACAAACCTTCAATTAGGGTTTTGAAATCGAGGAACCATCAATGTTTAACATTGTGGAACTAATCCAATTGAAATCAATGAACCACCATCAAATTATGGTATGACCTGACTGCAAATGGTCTTGAGGTCGTTTGGATGACCTCCAAACGGTCTTGATATTGTTTGGATGACCTCCAAATAGTCTTGAGACCATTTTCCTCATCATGCATAAAAAGTTGTGAAATCCAATTAGGGTTTGCATCATTGGATTGATCATCAATATAGCTATTGATTGCATTTCGGTTTGATATGTATAACTCTTTAATTACTCAACCCTAGACCTCCAAACGGTCTTGGTTGATCTCCAAATGGTCTTGAGACCGTTTGGGGTGACCTCCAAACGGTCTTGAGACCGTTTGGGCAAATCAACCCAAACTTTTAACTTAAACAATTGCAATTCAACACTTAACCGGTTTAGGGTTTCCAATTGGAGGATTGTCCATATATTAAATTAATCAATTGGATCAAATGGATCATCATCCATCATGTTCTAGGGACCTGACCTCAAACGGTCAACCTATCCAAACGATCAACTCCTCTAAATGGTTTGGGGTCCAAACCTCCAAACGGTTTGGAAACGGTTTGGTCTCCAAACGGTTTGGTGAAACCGTTTGGACCAAACTCTAGAAACTGTTTGCAACTATAATTTATTGGAATGTGAACCAAGGATGATGTCATCATCATCAAGCCTTAGTCCATTGAAAACTACTGACATTATCATGGTAATTGCATCAATTAATCAAAGGAATTGAAAGAAGAGCAATTGAACATAAATAATTGAGAAATTGAAATCAATAACAATGAATAGGGGTTCAAGTTATATAACCTGCCTTCAATTGAGATTCAAATCTTGGAGCTTCACGTCAACAATGGTGGAATAAGCTTTTTCACACCACAAGGTTCGTTCCTCAAGCTTTTGAATGAAAAGGGATGGTTAGAATTGAAGATGGGATCGAGATAAGAAGAAATCATGCATTGATTTGTGATTTTCACCATGGAATCAAGGTGAATGAAGGTCAAGAAGCCTACCAACATGTTGGGAGCCATATTCCTGCTGCTCCTAGATTCCTTTATCATTTTTTCAAGCAAAGGGAAGAAGTGGATTCGAAAAAGAGTCTTTGGTTTGAGTTGTAAGGGTGTTTTTATAAGAAAATCAATGGGAGAGAAAATGCCTCATACAAATCCCTTTAATTCCAAAATTGTTGCCACCTCTTCCTCCTTGGTTCCTTGCATGCAAAGGTACCTTCATCTCCACCGAACTCCCTTCCATTATCCATGAATTAAGAGAAAAGAAATTAAGCACCTTAACCTTTATAATAGCATTATCCATAATTGAGTGGATAATTCTTTTTAATTTCTTAATGTGAGTGGGTTCTCCACTCACGTTGATCTTTCATTTGCCTTTGCAAGGCACAAGGACGTCCATATATGTGGATTTTAACCATCACAATTTTGGTTGAAGAGCAATCCATTTAATATAATTATTTTTGCATTATTTCAATTATGCTTAAATCTTGATTATTTTAATATCAAGATTCTCTCTCCTTCAAAGTAGCTCAAATGAGATGCCCCTCTCATTTTCTTGCCTCTACAAGATGCCAATAATATTAAGGACCTTATTGAAGTGGTAAATTGCATATTGAACCCTAGTTTTTGGGTAAATTGCACAATACACCAAAACTAGGTTTTAATGCACAAACATTGCTTTATCGGTTCTTTCTTGGTACTCAGGCTTTTACTAGCCATACCTCAGCATCATCCTCATTCCCATGATGCTTAAACATATGAGTAACATATTATCATGCACAAGTTGCAATTTAACCCCTCAACTTGGGTAATTTTCACTTTAGTCCAAAGCAAGTAAAACATTACTTTCAACATTATTTAAAATGGACTAAAATTGAAATATAAGTTCCTCTTGAGCCTTAATTATTTTTCAAAAGATAATATCCAGCATATTATTACTTTTCTTAAACAAAACACCTAGGGTTAAAGCATAACCCAGGTCAGGGATGTTACAAGAACGTCCTCCTTCACTTTGGGCCACCTTTTCTTAGGTATAGGTACCACTTGCGGCCGCCAAAAGATCACAATCGTTCGATCGTGGCAATTCTGAATGAAGTCCTGATCCGACGGCATCGATACCATCGATTCCATCACTTCAAAACTAAGATCAACCTATCTACTTCTCGATACTATCGACCAAATCATCGATAGTATCGATGTGCTGACTTTTCTTCTACTGGATGGTATCGACCTGGATGCTTTCCCTCCGCCTTGGTTACGGTTTCCATGTCGATAGTATCGACAGAGTTGTCGATGGTATCGACAGGTTCTGGAATATAAAGTCCTGAAATAGAGAGAAAAATACAAGTCAATCCATGGAATTTAGTAAATCATTCAAAAAAGGTTAAAATAAGATAAATTTGATGCATACAATGGTTATAGGCTAAAGGAATTGAATCATGCCATTATAGTCACAAAGATGACAAATGAATGCATAAAACAAGTACAAAATTATCCCATAAATGCGACTCTAAAACCCTGCATCAAACTCCCCTAAGCTTGAATCTTGCTCGTCCTCGAGCAAAAAACTATAAAATTTGATTGAGGGGGTCAACTAAAGAACGTAATCACATAAATGATATCTCAGTATGATTCCCACTTGCAAAACACATACCGACCATTACCAATCACGGAATGATAACTACCCTTTAGGCGACAATAATCATTCATGATAGATGTCCATCCCAAGATCACAAACACTATCAAGTAAAGTAGTTAATATAATAAAATCCTCAGGTTCAGGCTTGGTGCATCTTGTGATCTCCTATCTACGTTGCTCATTTTTTCTGACTACAATCTAAATGGAATCAGCTCTCCTGATGTACATGAATGAGGAGAAAATCATGGGTGGCCTACCACTTAGAGCAACGGGTGGATGGAATGGGTGGACATTAAAGAAATAGAAGCACAGTACAGTCAATCATGCAAAAACAAAAATGAATGACCTATCATGATACGAATGCAAATGAAAATGTCCTAATGCTACATTTTTTGTGAAATGGTGCATGCACTATCATTCTGTATCAAGGTGAGATGGAATGTCTAAGAAAGATACACCATGTGCTTATTCTTCTTGATATGCGGGTGAGAACATGTTCCTTTCTCCCTCTTATTCATACTTACTTTTCAAACTTTTTTTCACTTTTTGTTCAAGCCTTCATTTTCATAAAAGACAATGGATTATTTGATAGGCTCCCTTCTTATTACATAACTTGTACATTTGATGCATTCTATTCGAAGGGTATGGAATAAGTTCACCACCTTTAATGCTTTCAGAAGAAAATAAGACACATGATGTTATATATGCTCAAAAGCTGTGAATGCAACTACATAATGACAATTATGCAACTACTATGACATGCACCTAAGGATGAAGTGCATGTATACTACTCTATCTATTTTTTTCATTTCATGGAAAAAATATGTGAGAAAAATTGTAATGCAAGACCTATCTAGATGGGATGCAATCAAAGAGTAAATGGAAGTAATGTGCTCCCAGTTCTTATGGTGGAGTGGAAATGAAATTGTGGTGGATCAGATCACATGACTAATTGACAGAACCTTCAGAAAGAATTATATGTCCCTCCTTACTGACTTGTGTACCAATTAATCAAGGGATTTCTCTCTCTCACTTCAAATTAAAGTCACATTAACGTTTGGTCGGTTTAGGCTCAACATCCATATCAATCCTCTTAACATGAACCTTAAGGATATACAATCATGTTCATATATTTTAAAGTTGACCTACCCAATGAGTTCCATAAGTGATGTCCTCAAGTTCTCACAAGACAAGCTTACAATTTCTTAAAGATTTTTCATTTAAATTCATCTTCTCACAAACCCCCAAAAGGAAACATTGAGATGACATGCAATTACATTAGACTCCACTGATTACATTAGACTCCACTGATTACATTAGATAGATAGTGGATCCTAGAAAATAGTAAATCTAGAAATTAAGAAAGCTAAGATAAAGAACGATGAAAAATGCAAAAGCAAAACAAAAGATGAAATAAAATAAAATAAAAACTAAATAGATGTTGTTCCCCATGTTTTCCCTGGCAACAGTGCCAAAACCTTGACATGCTTGAGTTGTGCATTAAGCGCAAGTGCACGTATCGATGTAATATAGGTCTTGTGAGGCCCAAGTCGAACTCAGGGAAACATAAATTTCAGTAGACTACTACTAACTGGTCGCGGTCAGCTAGACTGATTGGAAAAGTTGATTGTTGGTTTTGAAACAAAATAAAAATAAAACAAAGATAAAACAAAACGATCGATGATTAAATGTTTAGTTTAATCAAATGGAATGGGAATCCTGCAATTATACACAACTAACATAATTCATGCCTTATCCATGATTATGGCATGTAGTTAAAATTGCTTGCTTCCACAATACAATTCACTACCTAGTTCTAGGTCAGTTCCATGCCAGTAGTAACTTATACCCTAGATCTAAGTGCTTTAGTCAATTCTCTGGGAATTCACCATTAATCGTACATTACCTTGTCTAATAAATTTATTGGTTAATGTGCTAATTGTGCCTTTTCAACCACTAATCCTCCGTCAAGAGCAATTAACAGTATTAGAAATCAACTATGGTGATCAAGCATAGTAAATTGTGAGAATTGAGACAAATTATGATAATCAATGGAAAATTATCATACAATGATTCCCCGGGCTACTCCCGATCCTAAGGACAATGGGTATTAGCCCCTCATGTTCATCTCAACGATACACATGGAGAAAAGAGAGGAAAATAAGGGGAAACGAATGAGAATATGATGTAACCCCTGAAACGGAGAAGATCTGGATGATCCTCGGTGCGAGATGCATGTTCTATAGCCTTTCAGTAGTAGAATCGTCTGTCTGCGGCTCTGGAATCGTCCGGGCATAGCTCTGGGATCCGTTCTTCACTCTCCTCTCCTTTCGACCTCGTGCGGTGGAATAGAACGTCCTCCTTTTCTTTGGGCCACCTTTTCTTAGGTATAGGTACCACTTACGGATGCCAAAAGATCGCAGCCGTTTGATCGTGGCAGTTTTGAACGAAGTCCTAATCTGACGGTGTCGATACCATCAACGGGGTGTTGATGCTATCAAAACCTTAGGGTGCACTTCTGTCACTTCAAAACTGAGATAAACCTATCGACTTCTCGATACTATCGACCAAATCATCGATAGTATTGATGTGCTGACTTTTCTTCTACTGGATGGTATCGATTTGGATGATTTCCCTCTACCTTGGTTACTGTTGCCATGTCGATAGTATCGACGGACCTGTCGATGGTATTGGCATGTTTTGGTATATAAAGTACCTGAAACAGAGAGAAAAACACAAGTCAGTCCATGGAATTTAGTAATTCGTTCAAAATAGGATAAAATAAGATAAATTTGATGCATACAATGTTTATAGGCTAAAAGAATTGAATCATGCCATTATAGTCACAAAGATGACAAACAGACGTATAAAACAAGTACAAAATTACCCTATAAATGCAGCTCAAAAACCCTACATCAAACTCCCCTAAGCTTGAATCTTGCTCATCCAGGAGCACAAAACTATAAAATCTGATTGAGAGGGTCAACTAAAGAAAATAATCACATAAATGATATCTCAGTATGATTCCCACCTACAAAACACATATTGTCCCTTACCAACCACAGAATGATAACTACCCCTTAGGCGACAATAATCATTCATGATAGATGTCCATCCCAAGATCACGAACACTATCAAGTAAAGTATTTAATATAATAAAATCCTCATGTTCAGGCTTGGTGCATCTTGTGATCTCCTACTTACGTTGCTCATTTTATCTAACTACCATCTAAATGGAATCAGCTCTCCTGATGTACATGAATGAGGAGAAAATCATGGGTGGCCTACCACTTAGAGCAACGAGTGGATGGAATGGGTGGCCATTGAAGAAATAGAAGCATAGTACAGTCAATCATGCAAAAACAAAAATGAATGATTTATCATGATGTGAATGTGAATGAAAATGTCCTAATGCTATATTTTTGGTGGAATGGTGCATGCACTATCATTCCGTCTCAAGGTGAGATGGAATATCTAAGAAAGCTACACCATGTGCTTATTCTTCTTGATATGCAGGTGAGAACATGTTCCTTTCTCCCTCTTATTCATGCTTACTTTTCAATCTTATTTTTTTTTCACTTTTTTTTCAAGCCCTCATTTTCATAAATGACAATGGATTATTTGTCAGGCTCCCTTCTTATTACATAACTTTTACATTTGATGCATTCTATTCGAAGGGTATGGAATAAGTTCACCATCTTTAATGCTTTCAGAAGAAAATAAGACACATGATGTGTTATATGCTCAAAATCTGTGAATGCAACTACATAATGACAATTATGCAACTACTATGACATGAACCTAAGGATGAAGTGCATGCATACTACTCTATCTATTTTTTTCATTTCATGTAAAAATATGCGAGAAAAATTGTAATGCAAGACCTATCTACATGGGATGCAATCAAAGAGTGAAAGACAGTAATGTGCTCCCAGTTCTTATGGTGGATTGGAAATGAAATTGTGGTGGATCAGATCACATGACTAATTGACAGAACCTTCTAAAAGAATTATATGTCCCTCCTTACTGACTTGTTTACCAATTAATCAAGGTATTTCTCTCTCTCACTTCAAATTAAAGTCATGTTAACGTTTGGTCGGTTTAGGCTCAACATCCATATCAATCCTCTTAACATGAACCATAAGGATATACAATCATGTTCATATGTTTTAAAGTTGACCTGCCCAATGAGTTCCATAAGTGATGTCCTCAAGTTCTCACAAGACAAGCTTACAATTTCTTAAAGATTTTCATTTAAATTCGTTGTCTCACGAACCCCCAAAAGCAAACATCGAGATGACATGCAATTACATTAAACTCCACTGCTTACACTAGATAGATAGTGGATCCTAGAAAATAGTAAATCTAGAAATTAAGAAAGCTAAGATAACGAAAGATGAAAAATGCAAAAGCAAAACAAAAGATGAAATAAAATAAAATAAAAACTAGATAGATGTTGTTCCCCATGTTTTCCCCAGCAACGGCGCCAAAAACATGACACACTTGAGCCGTGCGTTAAACGTAAGTGCACGTATCGAAGTAATATAGGCCATATGAGGCCCAAGTCAAACTCAGGGAAACATAAATTCCAGTAGACTACTACTAACTGGTCGCGATCAGATAGACTGATTGGAAAAGTTGATTGTTGGTTTTGAAATAAAATAAAAATAAAATAAAGAGAATACAAAAGCAATCAATGATTAAATGTTTAGTTTAATCAAATGGAATGGGAATCCTTAGGGTTACGGTTTCACCACGAGGTCTCACTACATGCAATTCTACACAACTAACATAATTTGTGCCTTATACCTGATTATGGCCTGTAGTTAAAATTGCTTGCTTCCGCAATACAATTTACTACCTAGTTCTAGGTCAGTTCCACGCCAGTAGTAACTTATACCCTAGATCTAAGTGCTTTAATAAATTCTCTGGGAATCCACCATTAATCGTGCATTACCTTGTCTAAGAAATTTATTGGTTAATGTGTTAATCGTGCCTTTTCAACCACTAATCCTCCGTCAAGAGCAATTAATAGTATTATAAATCAACTATGGTGATTAAGCATACTAAATTGCGATCGAAGCACGTTAACATATGAGGGAGAATGAGACAAATTATGATAATCAATGGAAAATTATCATACAACGATTCCCCAGGCTACTCCCAATCCTAAGGACAATGGGTATTAGCCCCTCATGTTCATCTCAACGATACACATGGAGAAAAGAGAGGAAAACAAGGGGAAACGAATGAGAATATGATGTAACCCCTGAAACGGAGAAGATCTGGATGATCCTTGGTGCGAGATGCATGTTCTATAGCCTTCCAACAATAGAATCGTCTGTCTGTGGCTCTGAAATCGTCTGGGGCATAGCTCTGGGATCCGTTCTTCACTCTCCTCTCCTTTCGACCTCGTGCGGTAGAATAGAATGTCCTCCTTTGCTTTGGGCCACCTTTTCTTAGGTATAGGTACCACTTACGGCCGCCAAAAGATCGCAACTGTTTGATCGTGGCAATTTTGAACGAAGTCCTAATCTGACGGCGTCGATACCATCGACGGGGTGTCGATTCTATCGACACCTTAGGGTGCACTTCTGTCGCTTCAAAACTGAGATAAACCTATCGACTTCTCAATACTATCGACCAAATCATCGATAGTATCGACGTGCTGACTTTTCTACTACTGGATGGTATCGACCTGGATGCTTTCCCTCTACCTTGGTTATTGTTGCCATGTCGATAGTATCGACAGACTTGTCGATGATATTGACATGTTTTGGTATATAAAGTACCTGAAACAGAGAGAAAAACACAAGCCGGTCCATGGAATTTAGTAATTCATTCAAAATAGGATAAAATAAGATAAATGTGATCCATACAATGTTTATAGGCTAAAGGAATTGAATCATGCCATTATAGTCACAAAGATGACAAACGAACGCATAAAATAAGTACAAAATTAGCCTATAAATGTGACTCAAAAACCCTACATCAAACTCCCCTAAACTTGAATCTTGCTCCTCCTCGAGCAAAAAACTATAAAATCTGATTGAGAGGGTCAACTAAAGAACATAATCACATAAAGGATATCTCAGTATGATTCCCACCTGCAAAACACATACCGACCCTTACCAACCACGGAACGATAACTACACTTTAGGAGACAATAATCAGTCATGATAGATGCCCATCCCAAGATCATGAACACTTTCAAGTAAAGTAGATAATATAATAAAATCCTCAGGTTCAGGCTTGGTGCATCTTGTGATCTCCTATCTACGTTGTTCATATTCTCTAACTACCATCTAAATGGAATCATCTCTCCTGATGTACATGAATGAGGAGAAAATCATGGGTGGTCTACCACATAGAGAAACGGGTGGATGGAATGGGTGGCCATTAAAGAAATAGAAACACAGTACAGTCAATCATGCAAAAACAAAAATGAATGACCTATCATGATGCGAATGCGAATGAAAATGTCCTAATGCTACATTTTTGGTGGAATGGTACATGCACTATCATTTTGTCTCATGGTGAGATGGAATATCTAAGAAAGCTACACCATGTGCATATTCTTCTTGATATGCGGGTGAGAACATGTTCCTTTCTACCTCTTATTCATACTTACTTTTCAATCTTATTTTTTTCACTTGTTATTTCAAGCCCTCATTTTCATAAATGACAATGGATTATTTGCCAGGCTCCCTTCTTATTACATAACTTGTACATTTGATGCATTCTATTCGAAGGGTATCGAATAAGTTCACCACCTTTAATGCTTGCAGAAGAAAATAAGACACATGATGTGCTATATGCTCAAAAGGTGTGAATGCAACTACATAATGACAATTATGCAACTACTATGACATGCACCTAAGGATGACGTGCATGTATACTACTCTATCTATTTTTTTCATTTCATGCAAAAATATGCAAGAAAAATTGTAATGCAAGACCTATCTACATGGGATGCAATCAAAGAGTTAAAGATAGTAATGTGCTCCCAGTTCTTATGGTGGAGTGGAATTGAAATTGCGGTGGATCAGATCACAAGACTAATTGGCAGAACCTTCAGAAAGATTTATATGTCCCTCCTTACTGACTTATATACCAATTAATCAAGGGATTTCTCTCTCTCACTTCAAATTAAAGTCACGTTAACGTCTGGTCAGTTTAGGCTCAACATCCATATCAATCCTCTTAACATGAACCATAAGGATATACAATCATGTTCATATATTTTAAAGTTGACCTACCCAATGAGTTCCATAAGTGATGTCCTCAAGTTCTCACAAGACAAGCTTATAATTTCTTAAAGATTTTTCATTTAAATTCATCTTCTCACAAACCCCCAAAAGGAAACATTGAGATGACATGCAATTACATTAGACTCCATTGATTACATTAGATAGATAGTGGATCCTAGAAAATAGTAAATCTAGAAATTAAGAAAGCTAAGATAACGAACGATGAAAAATGCAAAAGCAAAACAAAAGATGAAATAAAATAAAATAAAAACTAGATAGATGTTGTTCCCCATGTTTTCCCTAGAAACAGTGCCAAAAACTTGACATGCTTGAGATGTGCATTAAGCGCAAGTGCACGTATCGAAGTAATATAGGTCTTGTGAGGCCCAAGTCGAACTCAGGGAAACATTAATTTCAGTAGACTACTACTAACTGGTCGCGATCAGCTAGACTGATTGGAAAAGTTGATTGTTGGTTTTGAAACAAAATAAAAATAAAACAAAGAGAAAACAAAACGATCGATGATTAAATGTTTAGTTTAATCAAATGGAATGGGAATCCTTAGGGTTACGGTTTCACCACGAGGTCTCGCTACATGCAATTATAGACAACTAACATAATTCGTGCCTTATCCATGATTATGGCATGTAGTTAAAATTGCTTGCTTCCACAATACAATTCACTACCTAGTTCTAGGTCAGTTCCATGCCAGTAGTAACTTATACCCTAGATCTAAGTGCTTTAGTCAATTCTCTGGGAATTCACCATTAATTGTACATTACCTTGTCTAATAAATTTATTGGTTAATGTGCTAATTGTGCCTTTTCAACCACTAATCCTCCGTCAAGAGCAATTAACAGTATTAGAAATCAACTATGGTGATCAAGCATAGTAAATTGTGAGAATTGAGACAAATTATGATAATCAATGGAAAATTATCATACAACGATTCCCCGAGCTACTCCTGATCCTAAGGACAATGGGTATTAGCCCCTCATGTTCATCTCAATGATACACATGGAGAAAAGAGAGGAAAACAAGGGGAAATGAATGAGAATATGATGTAACCCCTGAAACGGAGAAGATCTGGATGATCCTCGGTGCGAGATGCATGTTCTATAGCCTTCTAGTAGTAGAATCATCTGTCTACGGCTCTGGAATCATCTGGGCATAGCTCTGGGATCCGTTCTTCACTCTCCTCTCCTTTCGACCTCGTGCGGTGGAATAGAACGTCCTCCTTTTCTTTGGGCCAACTTTTCTTAGGTATAGGTACCACTTACGGCCGCCAAAAGATCACAGTCGTTTGATCGTGGCAATTTTGAATGAAGTCCTAATCTGACGGCGTCGATACCATCGATGGGGTGTCGGTGCTATCAACACCTTAGGGTGCACTTCTGTCACTTCAAAAGTGAGATAAACCTATCGACTTCTCGATACTATCGACCAAATCATTGATAGTATCAACGTGCTGACTTTTCTTCTACTGGATGGTATCGACCTGGATGCTTTCCCTCTACCTTGGTTACTGTTGCCATGCCGATAGTATTGATGGACCTGTCGATGGTATTGGCATGTTTTGGTATATAAAGTACCTGAAACAGAGAGAAAAACACAAGTCAGTCCATGGAATTTAGTAATTCATTCAAAATAGGATAAAATAAGATAAATTTGATGCATACAATGTTTATAGGCTAAAGGAATTGAATCATGCCATTATAGTCACAAAGATGACAAACAGACATATAAAACAAGTACAAAATTACCCTATAATTGCAGCTCAAAAACCCTACATCAAACTCCCCTAAGCTTGAATCTTGCTCATCCAGGAGCATAAAACTATAAAATCTGATTGAGAGGGTCAACTAAAGAAAATAATCACATAAATGATATCTCAGTATGATTTTCACCAGCAAAACACATAGTGTCCCTTACCAACCACAGAATGATAACTACCCTTTAGGCGACAATAATCATTCATGATAGATGTCCATCCCAAGATCACGAACACTATCAAGTAAAGTAGTTAATATAATAAAATCCTCAGGCTCAGGCTTGGTGCATCTTGTGATCTCCTACTTACGTTGCTCATTTTATCTAACTACCATCTAAATGGAATCAGCTCTCCTGATGTACATGAATGAGGAGAAAATCATGGGTGGCCTACCACTTAGAGCAACGAGTGGATGGAATGGATGGCCATTGAAGAAATAGAAGCATAGTACAGTCAATCATGCAAAAACAAAAATGAATGATCTGTCATGATGTGAATGTGAATGAAAATGTCCTAATGCTATATTTTTGGTGGAATGGTGCATGCACTATCATTCCGTCTCAAGGTGAGATGGAATATCTAAGAAAGCTACACCATGTGCTTATTCTTCTTGATATGCGGGTGAGAACATGTTCCTTTCTCCCTCTTATTCATACTTACTTTTCAATCTTATTTTTTTTTCACTTTTTTTTCAAGCCCTCATTTTCATAAATGACAATGGATTATTTGTCAGGCTCCCTTCTTATTACATAACTTGCACATTTTATGCATTCTATTCGAAGGGTATGGAATAAGTTCACCACCTTTAATTCTTTCAGAAGAAAATAAGACACATGATGTGTTATATGCTCAAAATCTGTGAATGCAACTACATAATGACAATTATGCAACTACTATGACATGCACCTAAGGATGAAGTGCATGTATACTACTCTATCTATTTTTTTCATTTCATGTAAAAATATGCGAGAAAATTTGTAATGCAAGACCTATCTACATGGGATGCAATCAAAGAGTGAAAGACAGTAATGTGCTCCCAGTTCTTATGGTGGATTGGAAATGAAATTGTGGTGGATCAGATCACATGACTAATTTACAGAACCTTCAGAAAGAATTATATGTCCCTTCTTACTAACTTGTGTACTAATTAATCAAGGTATTTCTCTCTCTCACTTCAAATTAAAGTCATGTTAACATTTGGTCGGTTTAGGCTCAACATCCATATCAATCCTCTTAACATGAACCATAAGGGTATACAATCATGTTCATATGTTTTAAAGTTGACCTACCCAATGAGTTCCATAAGTGATGTCCTCAAGTTCTCACAAGACAAGCTTACAATTTCTTAAAGATTTTCATTTAAATTCATTGTCTCACAAACCCCCAAAAGGAAACATCGAGATGACATGCAATTACATTAGATTCCACTGCTTACACTAGATAGATAGTGGATCCTAGAAAATAGTAAATCTAGAAATTAAGAAAGCTAAGATAACGAAAGATGAAAAATGCAAAAGCAAAACAAAAGATGAAATAAAATAAAATAAAAACTAGATAGATGTTGTTCCCCATGTTTTCCCCAGCAACGGCGCCAAAAACATGACACACTTGAGTCGTGCGTTAAACGCAAGTGCACGTATCGAAGTAACATAGGCCTTGTGAGGCCCAAGTCGAACTCAGGGAAACATAAATTTTAGTAGACTACTACTAACTGGTCGCGATCAGATAGACTGATTGGAAAAGTTGATTGTTAGTTTTGAAATAAAATAAAAATAAAATAAAGAGAATACAAAAGCAATCAATGATTAAATGTTTAGTTTAATCAAATGGAATGGGAATCCTTAGCGTTACGGTTTCACCACGAGATCTCACTACATGCAATTCTACACAACTAACATAATTTGTGCCTTATACCTGATTATGGCATGTAGTTAAAATTGCTTGCTTCCGCAATACAATTTACTACCTAGTTCTAGGTCAGTTCCACGCCAGTAGTAACTTATACCCTAGATCTAAGTGCTTTACTAAATTCCCTGGGAATCCACCATTAATTGTACATTACCTTGTCTAAGAAATTTATTGGTTAATGTGTTAATCGTTCCTTTTCAACCACTAATCCTCCGTCAAGAGCAATTAATAGTATTAGAAATCAACTATGGTGATCAAGCATACTAAATTGCGATAGAAGCACGTTAACATGTGAGGGAGAATGGACAAATTATGATAATCAATGGAAAATTATCATACAACGATTCCTCGGGCTACTCCCAATCCTAAGGACAATGGGTATTATCCCCTCATGTTCATCTCAACGATACACATGGAGAAAAGAGAGGAAAACAAGGGGAAACGAATGAGAATATAATGTAACCCCTGAAATGGAGAAGATCTGGATGATCCTCGGTGTGAGATGCATGTTCTATAGCCTTCCAACAGTAGAATCGTCTGTCTGCGGCTCTGGAATCGTTTGGGGCATAGCTCTGGGATTCGTTCTTCGCTCTCCTCTCCTTTCGACCTCGTACGGTAGAATAGAACGTCCTCCTTTGCTTTGGGCCACCTTTTCTTAGGTATAGGTACCACTTACGGCCGCCAAAAGATCGCAGTTGTTTGATCGTGGCAATTTTGAACGAAGTCCTAATCTGACGGCGTCGATACCATCGACGGGGTGTCGATGCTATCGACACCTTAGGGTGCACTTCTGTCACTTCAAAACTGAGATAAACCTATCGACTTCTCGATACTATCGACCAAATCATCGATAGTATCGACGTGCTGACTTTTCTACTGCTGGATGGTATCGACCTAGATGCTTTCCCTCTACCTTGGTTACTGTTGCCATGTCGATAGTATCGACAGACTTGTCGATGGTATTGACATGTTTTGGTATATAAAGTACCTGAAACAGAGAGAAAAACACAAGTCAGTCCATGGAATTTAGTAATTCATTCAAAATAGGATAAAATAAGATAAATTTGATCCATACAATGTTTATAGGCTAAAGGAATTGAATCATGCCATTAAAGTCACAAAGATGACAAACAAACGCATAAAATAAGTACAAAATTAGACTATAAATGTGACTCAAAAACCCTACATCAAACTCCCCTAAGATTGAATCTTGCTCCTCCTCGAGTACAAAACTATAAAATCTGATTGAGAGGGTCAACTAAAGAACATAATCACATAAAGGATATCTCAGTATGATTCTCACCTGCAAAACACATACCGACCCTTACCAACCATGGAACGATAACTACACTTTAGGAGACAATAATCAGTCATGATAGATGTCCATCCCAAGATCATGAACACTATCAAGTAAAGCAGTTAATATAATAAAATCCTCAGGTTCAGGCTTGGTGCATCTTGTGATCTCCTATCTACGTTGGTCATATTCTCTAACTACCATCTAAATGGAATCAGCTCTCCTGATGTACATGAATGAGGAGAAAATCATGGGTGGTCTACCACTTAGAGAAACGGGTGGATGGAATGGGTGGCCATTGAAGAAATAGAAGCACAGTACAGTCAATCATGCAAAAACAAAAATGAATGACCTATCATGATGCGAATGTGAATGAAAATTTCCTAATGCTACATTTTTGGTGGAATGGTACATGCACTATCATTCTGTCTCATGGTGAGATGGAATATCTAAGAAAGCTACACCATGTGCATATTCTTCTTGATATGCGGGTGAGAACATGTTCCTTTCTACCTCTTATTCATACTTACTTTTCAATCTTATTTTTTTCACTTGTTTTTTCAAGCCCTCATTTTCATAAATGACAATGGATTATTTGCCAGACTCCCTTCTTATTACATAACTTGTACATTTGATGCATTCTATTCGAAGGGTATGGAATAAGTTCACCACCTTTAATGCTTTTAGAAGAAAATAAGACACATGATGTGCTATATGCTCAAAAGGTGTGAATGCAACTACATAATGACAATTATGCAACTACTATGACATGCACCTAAGGATGACGTGCATGTATACTACTCTATCTATTTTTTTCATTTCATGCAAAAATATGCGAGAAAAATTGTAATGCAAGACCTATCTACATGGGATGCAATCAAAGAGTTAAAGATAATAATGTGCTCCCAGTTCTTATGGTGGAGTGGAATTGAAATTGTGGTGGATCAGATCACAAGACTAATTGGCAGAACCTTCAGAAAGAATTATATGTCCCTCCTTACTGACTTGTATACCAATTAATCAAGGGATTTCTCTCTCTCACTTCAAATTAAAGTCACGTTAACGTTTGGTTGGTTTAGGCTCAACATACATATCAATCCTCTTAACATGAACCATAAGGATATACAATCATGTTCATATGTTTTAAAGTTGACCTACCCAATGAGTTCCATAAGTGATGTCCTCAAGTTATCACAAGACAAGCTTACAATTTCTTCAAGATTTTTCATTTAAATTCATTTTCTCAAAAACCCCCAAAAGGAAACATCGAGATGACATGCAATTACATTAGATTCCATTGATTAAACTTGATAGATAATGGATCCTAGAAAATAATAAATCTAGAAATTAAGAAAGTTAAGATAACGAAAGATATAAAATGCAAAAGCAAAACAAAAGAAATAAAATAAAATAAAAACTAGATAGATGTTGTTCCAAACTCCATTTGATGGTATCGACACCTTAGGGTGCACTTCCGTTGCTTCAAAACTGAGATCAACCTGTCGACTTCTCGATACTATCGACCATATCATCGATAGTATCAACATGTTGGCTTTTCTTCTACTGGATGGTATCGACCTGGATGCTTTCCCTCCGCCTTGGTTAATGTTGCCATGTCAATAGTATCGACAGGTTCTGGAATATAAAGTACCTAAAATAGAGAGAAAAACACAAGTCAATCCATGGAATTTAGTAATTCATTCAAAATAGGATAAAATAAGATAAATTTGATGCATACAATGTTTATAGGATAAAGGAATTGAATCATGTCATTATAGTCACAAAGATGACAAATGAACACATAAAACAAGTACAAAATTAGCCTATAAATGTGACTCAAAAACCTTGCATCACTCTCCATGTACAAAATAGCAAAAAGTTCTCCAAGATGACTCCTCCAATCTAGGTCAAGCTCACCAGGCCAAAAAGAAACAGAATGGAGGTGTATAAGCTAGATCATCCACTCTCCACTATGGAAACTCAAGGAGATCAGTACAAGGTTGAAAATTAGAGGAAAAGATGTGAAAAACATATCATATAGAGAGAATTACTTATGTGGATGAAGTTAGGGAAAAAGATATGGAAGCTTGAAACCTCCAAAGAAACTTAAATCTTCAACATGCAAGTGTGTGTAAGCACTTGATCAAGGCTATTGACCTCCCATATGTACTGACTATTGTATGTGCTATAATGAAGTCAAAAGTTGTGATCACCTGTTTAGAGAATGTATTGTCTAGAGATACATGTGGAGAAGATCACAACTGATATTAAACCTATGTAGATGGTGCTCTCTCCACCTCTATCTGAAGAAAGTGAGAAGGAATGGTAAAAAAGAAGGCATTCTAGAGGTTCAGGCCATCACTGGGATTTTCTATCTCGTATGATCTGAATGCAACATCACGAAACATGGATGCAAACCTAATGACATTCTCAATATGTTCAACAATTTGGAGAGAAGAATGAAGTTCTTATATCATACATATAAGAGTAGACTCGAGAATGTTCCTCACATAGTGCTTAGGAATCGGGATCTCTTATAGCCTATGATAAAGGCCATCATGGTTGAGATATGCTTATCTCTGCCATCATTTGAGTAAGTTGCACGTTTGGTTGTAACTTGTAATTTTGTCCCCATTTATGGGTTGGAAATATATTTACCTAGAATCTCCAAAAAAAAGGTTATTGACCTCCCAACCAAGGTATATAATCTCTAGATGTTCCATTACTTTTTCCACAAAGTCCTTGATATCCAAATGGGTTTGGAGGCTTAGGGAGTGTGATTATATATAGAAAGAGGGGTCAAACGTCTAAACTAGCCCCCAATTATTCATACCATCAAGGGGTAGGAAGGGGAAGAGATATGGAGGTCTATACCCCAACAAAATCGAGGTAGACCCTATCAAGGGTCAGCCACTAAAGGGGAATCACCTCTTGAGCTATCAAAGCTCAATCGTCGGCATATCTAGGTACAACATAGGTTAGGCATCGAGATACCCATACACCAACCTATAAAGAGCCACTCCCATACTTATGGAGGATCCACTCATCCTATGGAGGCCAGCCCTATCGAGTGTGCCCAAGTACACTAGGCCTATCAAGGGTTGTCTGGAGTGGATCTATAGAAGGTAAAACTATAACACACTAAATCTTGGGTGCCAATTCTGCTTTGAGCTATAATTCATATTTTACCCCTAACTTGAGACTATTTACAATCTTATCCTTCATTCCATATCCTATTCAATATCTTCATTGTATAATCATGGTATTTGTTACAACTAAATATCTAATTGGATTCTTATTATCCACTAGAGTTCATCATACTCACATGAGAAATAATTACAATGAGTCTCCACAGTTTAAATTTATGGATTCATCTTGAGGTCATTTAGTGATAATGAATTTGTATATGAGTACCTTGATTTGACCTTGCATCCATTCACTTCTATCAAGCTAACAACTATTGGCCTTAGAACTAACAAAATTAAAATATATGAACTTTCAACATATTATGAGAGTAATTAGTTAATCCAAATAAGAGTACCATCTTCGTGTATTAGTCTTTTAATAACTAGATTTGTAGATATTTAAGTATATGATTGGATTTTTTATAATTAGAATTGTACACAGGGGTTTTTGTAGATTTTGAAGTAATAATGGAATAGGGATCTAATAGTAATTATCAATAGTTATATTACCTGACACCAAACCAAGCATGCATACTCATCTACTTAACCAGACTGTCATAGAACTATAGAAGGGAACACCAAAAACCTCCATCAGTTCTCAAGTAGTATAAGTATCGGTTCTCTCTCTCCATCTCTCCTCCATGAAGTCACCTAGCTGAGAAACCCTTGCTTAGATGCCCCGAGGCCACCTCATAGCCTCCATTAATAGACTCCTCTATCTCTCTACTGACTAGAAACTACAATGAAGCCACCCATTTGTCCTTGGTGCGCTACCCATGGACAACTTCTTCCTAACTATTCCTATACCCTAGACACCCATAATATCCCTAGAAAACCTCGTTGCTCATATAAGAACCTACACCCTATGATTTGGAGGTAGCAAGACTTGTAACGCAAGCACACTAACCTACAAACTTAGATCTATCACCAACCTCTTACTATCTATCTCTTCCACTCCTCCATACCTCCTCAAGATGCTAGCACCGATAAAAACTCCTCAACCTCCATGGAAGCCCTGAAGCAAGCAAAAAAACACATGCAACACCATGGTGCCTTACAACCCATCGATTCAAGCCTTCAACCCAAAAGACCTCGATGACTAGGATGATGGACTGGAGAGACTATATCTGCAAGGTCTGAATGCCTCCCCATGATGCTTGTCTGGCATCAATGAGATGGCTCACGACCTATTGAGGATGGAATACTTCCCAATCACTAAGGATCATGTTACAACTCCAAATTTTGGGTTCATTTGATGAGAAATGTAATTTCTCATATTAAAGATATTTGAACAAATAATGAGATAATTTGCTTCAAATAAATGGATTTCATTTACAATAGCCTTGATGATTGTGTTGTGGGCTTTATTGGCTATTGGGCCCAAATAACAATGAAATTCAAATAGTAAATGGATAATTGAATTTTTTTTTAAGAAAAGAAATATGTAGAAACCTCTAGAAGGCAAATCCAAAGAGGATTTCGTGCCTCTTGGGTTCCTTGGGCACCAAGGAGTCCAAGGTTGCAAAAAGAAAGCAATAAGAAAAGAAAAGATTAATTAAGTATTTCTTTATGAAGAAAAAAATTGGAAAATAATGATAAAATGTGGCAAATGAGAGGCATAAATGAGATTTCTTAGGGAAATTTCGTATCCATGAGATTTCTAATGATAAAAGGAATGCCAATGAGGGAAGTAAAAGAAAAATAAAGATAAATCCTCAAAAAGGAAATATTCTAATAATAAATAATCAAGATAATGTGAAATAATGCACATTGATGCATTTAGAAGGATAATGTATTTCTTAAAAAGGAATTACGAAATATTTGAGGTTATTGGGATCCAAGGAGTCCCAATGAAGAAAGAGGAAAGAGAAAATACTAAAATTGCAAAATAAGAGGATAATGTAATATATTATTAATGGTTTTTGTGATAAGGAAGGAAAGGAAGTATTTTCTAATAAAAGAGAATATAATTTCGTGCCAATAGCGAGAACCACGAGAATAATAAAGAGGATTTTCGAAATCCTAATACTTAAAGAAAAAGGAATATTAAAAATAAAGAAGAGAGAGAAGGTTCTTCTCATGGAAGGTTTTGGTTTCATATTTGTAAAAGGATTCTTTGAGTCAAGGATAAGCCTACCTAGGGCTTTGGTTCTCACCCCTATATAAGGGGTAGAGCCCTGGTTCGAAGGGAAGGAGAAACCCCACGTTCCTCTAACCTCATCTTCTTCTCCCTTCCGTGCTAACCCTAACCAAAAGAGCACATGGTGGTTTCGGGAGCTTTAGCAGACATGGCACGATCTTGGTGGAGTCATGAAGCTTCTCCACGTATCTAGGGTGGTTTTCCACCTATCCCTGGCCGCCGCCATCGCGCAGCAACCTGCAGCGCGCTGCTAGGTCAGCCGCAGTTGCAGGCCCGACCAATGAAGGCCAGCCACCCTAACCGTGAAAGGAACGCACCTCCAGGTGCGTGGACGTGCGGCGGAGGTCCACGTGAAGAACAGAACCCTCTCCGGAGCCTTTGGGACCAGGGTCGAAGGGAGGGAACCCTCCCCCGTGCTGCTACAGCGGTCGCAAGTCGTGGGTCGCGAGGTTGAAGAAGGCCAAGAGGCCTTGGACGAAACTGCCCCTCCATGGGCTGTAGAAGACATTACTTACGTAGGGTTAAATCTGACATTTCATTATAAATGAAGATGGGGCGAGCGCAAGGTAATGTGCATGGGGTTGGTTGCCTACGTGGCACCTCCCTATTGGTCACTTTATGATTTATTTGCGAAAATCATATCTCATGATTCGTAACTCAGAATAAAACAAGTTATATATATGAAAATTAATCCTCAGAACGAGAGGAACACAAAGAAATTATGCTGGAATCCTAATTTTGCATGTTATTCGAAAAGTAGTGTAAATTATCATCTTTAATGAATTAAAGATTAAGAAACCCTATTTTGATATGATTAATGTGTTTAATAGGGTTTAATGGATCTTTAGGGTTGATGTTAACCTGTTAAATGTAAAAAGGTACATTATGTTCAAAAAGGAAGAACTTTACACGTGATTAGTCTAATTTGGAGTTTATGTGCATAAATATGCGTGAAATGTGGAAAATACATAAAGTTATCATTTTTAATGATTTAACTAAGCAAAAACCCTTAGATTTGATGGTAGGTGGACAATTCAAGCTGATATTAACCTATTTTTAATAAAAGAGAAAATAGGATTTAAAAAGATGATCTTTTTATATAATTGGCTTAATTTAGGGTTTTGTGTATTAGTGAGCTTGAAAAACCTAATTTAAGTGAATATGTCTTTTAATTGTTTGAATTGTTCAAAATCCATAAATAAATAGGGATATAATGATCCTAAGTTAATGTGGGTATAAAAGACTATTAAAATGAATAGTTTGAGCAATTAGGGTTTACATGAGTAGAAAAGAGTATCTTAGGGTTTGTTGATCTAAAAGGGATAAAGTTTGAGAAATTGGTCTAAGAAACCCTAATGAATATTAATGAAATCTTAATGCGGATTCGAAACCCTAGAAAGAGAATCCAAGTCAATAAAGTAGATTCTTGATAAAGTGTGTAATAAATAGAGTACATATTCTTTTCAGGAATTATGTGATGATTGAATTACTTGCTTGGATCTATTGATTGGATTGATTGTATATACCTGAAGTATATGTTCAATAATCTGCATGACTCATCAAATCAGGTATGTGGTTAATTATGAATAACCGCTTTAGTTTTCCGATGGATTCCTGGATGTTTAATCGCATTGAATGCAACTAAACTGTTTGGATGTTCATATTGCAAACTATAATTTGGCTATGACTATCACAAAGGATATATGCCTACAAACTCAGATCCTGGTTCTCTCTGTGGCATTATAGCTAACCTAGTACATGGCTGCCTATGGGTAGGTCCATCAGGTTAGAGAAAGACCTAGTACATGGCTACCTATTGGGTAGGTCCATCAGGTCTATGGATGACCTAGTACATGGCTACCTATTGGGTAGGTCCATCAGGTCTATGGATGACTTAGTACATGGCTACCATTGAGGTAGGACCATCAAGTCACATTGAGTTAGATATTGGGATATCTTCAGGTAGTGCCATGCGACTCTATTACCTAAAAGAGAGGTGATATCCATGTCCACTGCAGGGACAACCCAGAGTTTGAGAATATGTATGGATTGAGTTGTATGGATTAAAATGTAATCTTGATTGCTAAATGACTAATTGAATGATTATATTGTTAACCTAGTTGAACATTATCTATTTCCTCCACATACCAGCTTCGGCTGACCGTCATTTTGTTTGTCGGCGATTTAGGTACAAATCTCAAAAGTACAAACAGTAAAGCGACACATTGTGAATTCAAGAATTAAAGAACAAGGAGGAAATTAGTTAGAATAGTCCAGCTTTGGTTAGAAGTTTAGTTTATTCCAAATTTTTCAAAGGTATGCAAAAATTTTATTACCATTTTTCAGTATAGTCTGTTAGAATTTAATAATTGTTTTTGGTTATATGTCAAACCTTTGATCCGGAATTTATGGGTGCGGCTTCAACCTCTTGGTCTCCCTTAATTGGGGGTTACCGAAAGGTGGGGTCGTAACATTTGGTATCATAGCCTAGGTTCCTCATATAAACATTAATAATTATTAAATTTTACAAACTCCATAGAACCTAAGGGAGTTATTAGAGGATTATCCGAAAGACGGAGGTGTCTAGAAAAGGATCAAGACTGGGGGCTGGCAATATTTTCCTCCGCACCGCTAGTCGGAATACGAGGACTCCCGGATCCGTGTGACTAACTGGCTAAGGTCTTAGGGTATGAATCAAAATAAGATACCTTTAGGACTTCTCATCTTATTCATCCCTTCTCATCACAAAATTCTGTTAAGGACCTTAAGGATATGGATTTCTCTTCTCCTCACCCTCTTGAAGTATGGGTAAGGTTGATAAGGTTTAAGGGATCCTCCATCACATTAAAGGAAATGCATGTAAATAAGATGTCATGGACATAAGCTTGATAGATTAAGCGCAAATTAAATAATAGATACATGCTTAGGTCGTATGACGTAAGTTGTCATGTCCTCAGAAGAGACCTGAGGCTAGACCTTCTTGTCAGGAGGATAAGTCAGTCTTAGAGGTAGAGATCTCCATTGCAAGTAGAGACCTGGCACATCCTCTGAGGATGATGCTAACCCTAACCCTAAGTGATGGTTAGAGAGAGATGAGTTGGACCAGGTGTTTGAAGGGACATGCCTTTGGGATGCCATATGATCCATGGGTGACCTAGCACCTTTGGCAACCCAACCTTGGGAAGGGTCGTGCATGTTAGGGTAAAGGATAGCTCCTTCGATGATGATGTTAGGGAGGACCTGTAGAGACCCTATGGGCTTATGCGAATAGAGCATAGTATGCACCCAGGGTACGTTGATTGTGTGAGCAATAGGTTGAAACCCTAGCCGAGAGAGTTCGATGGATAGCTTATGTGACAAGTATAAGGGGTTATGGATAACCTTGAGCGAACATAAGTTGGCCATAGGCTTCATCCAGGTAGGGGCGTGCTTTTGAGGTTGACCCTTCTCGAAGATCGGACCTCAAATGATGAGGTTAGTTATAGGGTTAGCTCTAGAGAGAGAGCAGGAAACCCAGCAAGAAGGTTGGAATCCTAGACTCCGAGATATGAGGAGAAGTCGGGAGTCGAGGATGATATGACTTAAGTGGATGATAGTGGTCACCACATGCTTGATCCCTAGAGGTTGATGATGTCTTGGTTGCCTTGGGAGGGACCAAAACCTATAGGAAGGATGAGGTTTCTGGCACCTATGTGCCTATGGTATAAGTGTTTACCTTCTGAGAAAGGAAGAAGATGTTCTGAATACCCTGAAGTGGATTTGTAATAGGTTATGAGGCCTTGTACCTTATGGTTTGTCCTTGAGGAGGACTCAACTTTAAAGTGTTGATTCGGGGAAAGGATGACAGGAAGTGTATGTCATACCCGTTACATGTTTGGTTTGTGGTTAAGAGATAAAGTATGCAGTTGGACACCTACAAGTCAACCTAGGGTTCCTAGGCCTAAGAGGGGAAGTGGTATACCTAATGCTCATGACGAGAATTAAGTTGCTATAGTTACGAGCATGGTACTCCTCATGTATATAGGAAAAGGGGAGTCCCTTAAGTTTAAGGTATGTGTGATGAACCCCTCACCACTAGGTTGATGATAAAGGAAGGTATGATTGTGATCCAGCATTGGGGAAAGAGAACAAGTATGACCTAGCCTGGTTTAATGGTATGCTTGTGCCTTAATAGATTACTAGGGTTAAGCAAGAGGATGTAAACCCTATACCTAAGAGCTTTAGTGACCATGTTGTCAAGAGATAGTTTTTCTCCCATCCTGGGAGAGGGACCCCTCTGGTAGGATGTATATCAGTTTTGTTGGTTTAAGGTAACCTAAAGAGGTCTCATAGGATCTTGAGAAGCTAAGTGAAAAGTACATGGTATGAGAATGAACATGTAGACCCATAGATATCCATCTCTAATTGCATATGAATGAGTTACCATGGAGGTCATCGGTATGGGGCTTGACCAAGGTAGGCATGTTGCCATGATCCCTATGAAAGGATGAGAGCCAGCCCATGAATGCAGAAAGAGAGATGATGAAAACTTGGGTAAGGTTCTAAGTGAATATGTACTATGATGGAGAATCCTAAGCCTATCCTAGGGTCGAGTAGGGATAAGACCGATGGAAGTAGGAGTCACCTAATTCCCTAGTAGCACATGACTATAGGGTCGAGAGGTAACCGCTATCATTGTCTGAGGGCCATGGGTTAGGAGATCGATCACCTTCATGAACTCATGGGACCCAAAGGATAGATGAGTAGGGCACTCTCTTGATGCATGAGGGAAGAGGGATGACCCCAAAAGAGCCGGTACCCTATAGACCTAGAGGAGATGACCAAGGATATAAACCTCAGTAGGTTCAAGACTAGTTTGATATCATGATGTCTGTGACGTAGAGACATATGCGGTATGTTGCAACTTAGATGTAAAGGTGTATTGGCAAGGTGGGATGTACCATCTCTACTCTTAGAACATGAAGAACTCTGTATTTGGACTACAGCCAAATGCTTATTTCCTATTGTTATGGGGGTGAGAGATAGGACATTACGCATGCCATACACCAAGGATAAGAGATGATGTAGGTTGGAACATTGCCACGAGAAATAGGGATAGAGGAGGTAACCTACCCAGGTAAAATGAAATGATACATGGTTTGCAAACACTAAGAGGAATGAGGTAGTCACCTTATGAGGATGTTTCTATCATGAGCTAAGTGGAACTTACAAGTTATACCAGGTTGAGTTTGGTCACCATGATGCTGAAATCAGAGAGTGTTCTTAATGGAGATAGACATGGAGTTTGAGGTAATATGATAAGTGAAATACATGGAAGTGTATGTCTTCAAGGTTACCTAATACCTACGGATGTGAAGTGGTAATGGATGCTCTGGTTGAGATACATCTGACTTGTTTGACTAGAAGCTAGAAGAGGTTGTTTGGCTAACCCTAAGTTTGGAAAGTAGAGGTGTTTGGATAACACTCAGATGTAACAAGATACGTTGAAAAGTTGAGGGTTGTTTGGTTAGCCAGTCTAGTCCTTAATACGATGAAAGGATGGTGGTAGAACCTCAAGTGCACTTCTTTGGAAAAGAAGGTGTTGAAACCCCGACTAGAGTGGTTTAATTAGGGTTTTTGAGGAATCTATCTTAAGGAATCATGACAATACAGGAGATTATGATCACCATATACCGTGGTACTACCAAGATACTAAGTGATAGTGGTACCTTAAATACCTAAGATAAAGTTGCATGTGGTATATGGCCATGCAAGCCAAGGGTATAGGACAAATACCAGTAACCCAGTGCATTGATATAAAGGATAAAAGTTCCCGAGAGGGAATGGGAGTTCATCACTATGGATGTTGTGATAAGTCTTCCCTAGATCAAGAAAGGTCAAGATGCAATATGGGTTATGGTAAATCACATTACCCAGATGGCATAAGAAAAGAAGAGTTCTATCAAGGGACAGATTTGGTTGAACTACCCATGAGAGAGATGGTTCAACTATGAAGTGAGTTCAAAGGTTCTTGAGTTTGACCTAAAGGTTCCCTTCCAAAAGATGGAAGTAGGTGCATGAAGGACTCGATGTTAGTATAGTTTGTCACCCCTAACTAATGGTTAGTATGATCCAGACTAAAGGGTCTGATGAGAGCATATGTGCTCGTTTAGGGTGATAGCTAGAGACAGTTCTTTTCCTATGAAAGATGTGGTGATGACCACCATAGCTAGTATCGGGATTCTAGGAAGCTCTGTAAGGGAGGTTGTGTTGGTCACCACTTCAGTAAGGTGATGTTGGTGAAAGGACCACAGTGCATGAAGACGAAAGTTGCTTTAATCATGCAATGGCTGAAAGGAGCCTAGAGACGACAAGAGTCATGAGATCTGCAAAGTAGACTAACATGTAGTGCACTGTGGGAGAATATAATGAGAATCCGACCCCTCTGAGCTGCAGCTGAGAAAGCTGAGTCCCCGATACATGGGTCCATTAGAGATGGATGGGTGGAGATGGTTAGGTTTTGACTCTACCCTCAGGATAAAGTAATGTGGGATGTTTTCTATGTGTCCAATTTAGAGCACTATGTGAGGTACCCCGACCATGTGCTGAGCAATGAACCTGGTGAGCCCCAAGGGAGGCTGAAATGGCCTGAGTCACATGTGTAGTTTATAGACGCCAGGATGAAAGAACTCAGAGAAAAGAATATATGATGATAAAGGTTCTTTGGATGCGCCATGAGTACGGTAAAGCCACATAGGGGCCAATGATGGACATGGAAAAGTCTTATCCTGAATTGTTTGTTTGCTTGATAGAATTTTGAGGACAAAATTCCTATAAGAGGGGAAGGATGTTACAACTCCAAATTTTGGGTTCATTTGATGAGAAATGTAATTTCTCATATTAAAGATATTTGAACAAATAATGAGATAATTTGCTTCAAATAAATGGATTTCGTTTACAATAGCCTTGATGATTGTGTTGTGGGCTTTATTGGCTATTGGGCCCAAATAATAATGAAATTCAAATAGTAAATGGATAATTGAATTTTTTTTAAGAAAAGAAATATGTAGAAACCTATAGAAGGCAAATCCAAAGAGGATTTCGTGCCTCTTGGGTTCCTTGGGCACCAAGGAGTCCAAGGTTGCAAAAAGAAAGCAATAAGAAAAGAAAAGATTAATTAAGTATTTCTTTATGAAGAAAAAAATTGGAAAATAATGATAAAATGTGGCAAATGAGAGGCATAAATGAGATTTCTTAGGGAAATTTCGTATCCATGAGATTTCTAATGATAAAAGGAATGCCAATGAGGGAAGTAAAAGAAAAATAAAGAGAAATCCTCAAAAAGGAAATATTCTAATAATAAATAATCAAGATAATGTGAAATAATGCATATTGATGCATTTAGAAGGATAATGTATTTCTTAAAAAAGAATTACGAAATATTTGAGGTTATTGGGATCCAAGGAGTCCCAATGAAGAAAGAGGAAAGAGAAAATACTAAAATTGCAAAATAAGAGGATAATGTAATATATTATTAATGGTTTTTGTGATAAGGAAGGAAAGGAAGCATTTTCTAATAAAAGAGAATATAATTTCATGCCAATAGCGAGAACCATGAGAATAATAAAAAGGATTTTCGAAATCCTAATACTTAAAGAAAAAGGAATATTAAAAATAAAGAAGAGAGAGAAGGTTCTTCTCATGGAAGGTTTTGGTTTCATATTTGTAAAAGGATTCTTTGAGTCAAGGATAAGCCTACCTAGGGCTTCGGTTCTCACCCCTATATAAGGGGTAGAGCCCTGGTTCGAAGGGAAGGAGAAACCCCACGTTCCTCTAACCTCTTCTTCTTCTCCCTTCCGTGCTAACCCTAACCAAAAGAGCACAGGGTGGTTTCTGGAGCTTTAGCAGACATGGCGCGATCTTGGTGGAGTCACAAAGCTTCTCCACGTATCTAGGGTGGTTTTCCACCTATCCCTAGCCACCGCCATCGCGCAGCAACCTACAGCGCACTGCTAGGTCAACCACAGTTGTAGCCCCAGCCAATGAAGTCCAGCCACCCTAACCGCGAAAGGAACGCACCTCCAGGTGTGTGGACGTGCGGCGGAGGTCCACGTGAAGAACAGAACCCTCGCCGGAGCCTTTGGGACCAGGGACGGAGGGAGGGAACCCTCCCCCACGCTGCTACAGCGGCCGCAAGCCGTGGGTCGCGAGGTTGAAGAAGGCCAAGAGGCCTTGGACGAAACTGCCCCTCCGCGGGCTGTAGAAGACATTACTTACGTAGGGTTAAATCCGACATTTCATTATAAATGAAGATGGGGCGCGCGCAAGGTAACGTGCATGGGGTTGGTTGCCTACGTGGCACCTCCCTATTGGTCACTTTATGATTTATTTGTGAAAATCGTATCTCATGATTCGTAACTCGGATTAAAACAAGTTATATATGAAAATTAATCCTCAAAACGAGGGGAACACAACGAAATTATGTTGGAATCCTAATTTTGCATGCTATTCGAAAAGTAGTGTAAATTATCATCTTTAATGAATTAAAGATTAAGAAACCCTATTTTGATATGATTAATGTGTTTAATAGGGTTTAATGGATCTTTAGGGTTGATGTTAACCTGTTAAATGTAAAAAGATACACTATGTTAAAAAAGGAAGAACATTACACATGATTAGTCTAATTTGGAGTTTATGTGCATAAATATGCGTGAAATGTGGAAAATACATAAAGTTATCATTTTTAATGATTTAACTAAGGAAAAAACCTTAGATTTGATGATAGATGGACAATTCAAGCTGATATTAACCTATTGTTAATAAAAGAGAAAATAGGATTTAAAAAGATGATCTTTTTATATAATTGGATTAATTTAGGGTTTTGTGTATTAGTGAGCTTGAAAACCCTAATTTAAGTGAATATGTCTTTTAATTGTTTTAATTGTTCAAAATCCATAAATAAATAGGGATATAATGATCCTAAGTGTAACGTCCCAGGATTTGAGGCATCAGATAACATGATCTTAAAAGAAATGATTGGACTACCCATATCACCAAGGTGCACCTCCTTTTCTGGGAGCCAATCACTAAGAACTCCCTAGTTAAGCGTGCTCAACTTGGAGTAGTACTAGGATGGGTGACCAGACGGGAAGTTGATCCTGGCTTGCGCGTTAGTGTGGACAAAGTGCGCAGTTAAGGCTAGTGGTGATCTGTGGGGCCAGTCGTCATTCCTGAAACTCTACTAGAGCCTAGGGCAGTGGGCCCGGGCATTACAAATGGTATCAGAGCCATAACCCCTCCAGTAGGTGGGGCCCGCATGGGCATGTGGCATGCCAGTCTTGAGCCGTGCGGTCCAGGCATGTAGGAAAGGGATGTCCATGGTTGACGTAGCCACCCTTGCGCTGGTATTCCGTGATCGGGAGCTGGGTGTCCATGGGCCATTGTGGGTCTACACTGAAATGGGGTCAGATTATGAGGCCATATAGTTAAGACTTGACGAGGACGTCAAGAGTCTAAGTGGGGGAGATTGTAACGTCCCAGGATCTGAGGCATCAGATAACATGATCTTAAAAGGAATGATTGGACTACCCATATCACCAAGGTGCACCTCCTTTTCTGGGAGCCAATCACTAAGAACTCCCTAGTTAAGCATGCTCAACTTGGAGTAGTACTAGGATGGGTGACCAGTCAGGAAGTTGATCCTGGCTTGCGCGTCAGTGTGGACAAAGTGCGCAGTTAAGGCTAGTGGTGATCTGTGGGGCCAGTCGTCATTCCTGAAACTCTACTAGAGCCTAGGGCAGTGGGCCCGGGCGTTACACTAAGTTAATGAGGGTATAAAAGACTATTAAAATGAATAGTTTGAGCAATTAGGGTTTACATGAGTAGAAAAGAGTATTTTAGGGTTTGTTGATCTAAAAGGGATAAAGTTTGAGAAATTGGTCTAAGAAACCCTAATGAATATTAATGAAATCTTAATGCGGATTAGAAACCCTAGAAAGAGAATCCAAGTCAATAAAGTAGATTCTTGATAAAGTGTGTAATAAATAGAGTACATATTCTTTTCAGGAATTATGTGATGATTGAATTACTTGCTTGGATCTGTTGATTGGCTTGATTGTATATACCTGAAATATATGTTCAATAATCTGCATGACTCATCAAATCAGGTATGTGGTTAATTATGAATAACCGCTTTAGTTTTCCGATGGATTCCCGGATGTTTAATCGCATTGAATGCAACTAAACTGTTTGGATGTTCATATTGCAAACTATAATGTGGCTATGACTATCACAAAGGATATATGCCTACAAACTCAGATCCTGGTTCTCTCTGTGGCATTATAGCTAACCTAGTACATGGCTGCCTATGGGTAGGTCCATCAGGTTATAGAAAGACCTAGTACATGGCTACCTATTGGGTAGGTCCATCAGGTCTATGGATGACCTAGTACATGTCTACCTATTGGGTAGGTCCATCAGGTCTATGGATGACTTAGTGCATGCCTACCATTGAGGTAGGACCATCAAGTCACATTGAGTTAGATATTGGGCTATCTTCGGGTAGTGCCATGCGACTCTATTACCTAAAAGAGAGGTGATATCCATGTCCACTACAGGGACAGCCCAGAGTTTGAGAATATGTATGGATTGAGTTGTATGGCTTAAAATGTAATCTTGATTGTTAAATAACTAATTGAATGATTATATTGTTAACCTAGTTGAACATTATCTGTTTCCTCCACATACCAGCTTCGGCTGACCGTCGTTTTGTTTTTCGGCGATTTAGGTACAAATCTCAAAAGTACAAATAGTAAAGCGACACATTGTGAATTCAAGAATTAAAGAACAAGGAGAAAATTAGTTAGAATAGTCCAGCTTTGGTTAGAAGTTTAGTTTATTCCAAAATTTTCAAAGGTATGCAAAAATTTTATTACCATTTTTCAGTATAGTATGTTAGAATTTAATAATTGTTTTTGGTTATATGTCGAACCTTTGATCCGGAATTTATGGGTGCGGCTTCAACCTCTTGGTCTCCCTTAATTGGGGGTTACCGAAAGGTGGGGTCGTAACAGGTCATGTGGAAAACTCTCACGACTCACCCACTGTCACTGCAGCAACAAAGCTCATTGGTCTGTAGAACAAAATCATGGCCAAACTACCTTATGAAACCGTCAGAAGTAACCATGTATCACTTGGACTCCAATAGCCCAAGAAGAATGAGATGTAATATACCTACTACCTTGACAATACCCTATAGTCCTCCTATTCCCTCCTTCCGTGCACCCCGACTAGCATGATAAAAAATTGATGTCACCGCCTGCACACTGATGTAGCCGCCCAATGGTCATAGTTGTCACACAATAGTTGCGGGCCACCTCCTTTGACTTACAATTTTCAAGACTCCTCCCTATCATGTATTTTTATTCACCTCAGCACCTCCCTACATTTTACTTACCTCCTCGACTGGAAGGCAAACCTCAATCACTAAAAGGTCTGTGTGACGTGTTGTTACTAGTTCAAAGGGGTCCCCCTGAGGACTAGATTTTACTAGATCCATGGAGTCATGTACAAGCTTTGAGTTAGCATCAACACCATCTGATCTATCCCTAGTGAGGAGAAGAGAAAAACTCTACCCTCTGTCCCCCTTTGTGCCTACAATGAAATAAAGTCTCAAGTTTAGGTTAATTAACAAGGATAAGATCATCATACCATGGAGATATGTGAAAGTTATCTTGAGGAGGCCACCAATGGAATGACTTCACTTTGGTTCTAGGAAGCCATGTCACATGGGAACAACCATACAACATGAAGATAATCATGACTGAAAGATGAATCAATCTAATTGACCAAATCAAACCAAGTGAAATGTAAGTGCTTAGATTCCAATCCTTTTTCTTGTACACTTATCATCTATACAAAAGATATTTTAGAATATAATCATGACATTTATAAGTGCAAAACTTAGTATTATCAATCAATTATATTGGTCGTCCTATCATACATCACATTTGTATTTGTTATTATCAATATATCAATACTAATCAAGATAAGGTTATACACGACAGTCTAAATGAAGTTATGTAACTACACCTACTAAATGTTATAATGTTTGTACAACATTGAAATAGGTGTAGTAAAATTGAGTATTATACCTACTTATACCTATCTAAATTATCATGTCAATATACCCTAGTGCATCACACATGTATATATTGGTATATGTATACAAGAAAATAACAAATTCTAAAAAACTAGAGAATTCCTGAGATACTAATATTATTCTTTGAAAAACCTTAGATGTGTACCTCTATATATACGATATATTCTAGAGAAAGAGAATATAAACAAAGTTCTCAAGAGAAAAAAAATACAAGAAGGATGTTGACTATAAGTAAAATTACTTACTCTCAATCATATAAATAAGAAATGCATATATTGATATACCTGTTTGAAATTTAAGGTATGAGTGTATAACTAGTTTTGTAGAGAAATTTCATATATAAACCGCAGATTTTCCTAGTAAGAGAATATATGTAAATGAACGCCTTAAAACCTAGTAATTATATAGAATTATATAAGGGATGACAACATTTAGGGATCTAATCTAGAGAAAACTAAACAAAACAATTGAGTATGTTTTTAATTAAGTATATATAACCTATCTAGAAAATACTAGAAACAAGAATAATGGAAAGTGTGAATAATACTCCTAGATGGAAAACCCCATTCATAAATTAAAATAAAAATAAAAAATGAATACAATTCCAATCTATATAGTGACAAATATTCCTATAAATTTGTAGATCTCTCTATTTTGATTAAATTCTTGGAGATGAATACTTGGAACTCACAATTTTGCATACTTCGGTCTAAAGGTGCAAAATTTCTATTATATTTAGAAAGTTTATTCCCTTTTAAAGCGTGCATCATAGATAGGTTGGTTGGTCTAAATTTTTTTAAAACTTTAGCCTTCCTCTTTGAAAGGCTACTAACAAATAAATCCTAAAATAGTAGCACAATTTTTAAATGTCAAAAAGACAGGCTCATGCCCATTAGTTTCATAGAATAGCACATCCATGAATCTGTACAGAGAGAAGGACATGAGTCCCCTCACTATAATGACAAATGTAGTTGGTGTGTTGTCATTCTCCATAAAGAGAACATATGGCTTCCTCAACAACTAGACATTGACATGTGCTATCTATTTGGAAAATTGAAATACTAGCCTCAAAATTGGATATTGAATCTTATTGAATTTGAAAATCCATTATTATTATTTGATACTTTCCTACATCATTTTAACTCTTAGCATTTTTTCATGAAAATACTGTATATAGGTTCATATTTTTACTTTCCAAATGTTAATTTTATGACGGTCATTTGACTAACCTTTGTTTTCCTTGTTGGGGTCCATGTGTGACTTTTTTTCCTCTCAAAGCAAGACCTAGAAGAGATGTGTAAGAGGTGTCCCCTATTGAAGAGTAGATAAGAATCAATGCCTATTCTAAATTTTCTGGTCCTATGTAAAGCTTCTGTGACTCTAATGTAAAGCGTGATTGTAAATAGATTTGTTTATATTTTGTGATGCAAAATTTTTATAAATATTTGATCATAAGGATCAAGTCCTTACACAAACATTTAACTGCAAAGGTTCAAATGTGAATATATAAAGGGTAGAAAACAAGGTCTATCGAGATGTGTATACAACACCGCCAATCGACCCTCAACTAAGACTCAACCTATCGAGGGTTTACGACAAGGGAGACTCAATAGATAGGCACCCTTAGAAACCATGATATACAATATATTTGAGGTTGGTGAGGGCAAAAGCTATTGACCTTCATGGTTCAACTAAGGCAAACTCAATAATCTAGACTAGGTTTTAGACCACGATTTGAAACCTCATACAACCTAGTTCTAAAGCATCCAAAGGCCATCAAAACAAGCATAGATATGAAATAGAACATGCACACATATAATTTTAGACTTTAATTGCAATTTATCCTCAACTATGGTGAATTTACACTTTAATGCACAAAAGTACAAGAAACCATATATTAGGGCAAATAAGGTGTAAGCGTAGTTCGAATTGAATCAAATGGGAGATACAACTTAATCAATTAACTTCAAAACTTAATCAAACTTTAAACTATTATCAAACATTATTAGAGGTTAAGCTAGGTCAAGGGACTTACAATAAAGATGACATATGGAAACCTAAACTATCGTTGCAAGTACCTAAACTGCCCACTGTTTTACTTATAATTGTTTGATTTTTTGGTGATCTCACCCACAAAGAAAGTAACTCATGCTCTACTGGAAATATTTTCAAGTTCCAACATTTTAAAGAAGATCACTAGGAAGGCCAGAAATAGTTCCATCATGCCTCAAACATTGTATATCATAGATTCTTATGTTGTTAGTTCATATGATACAAGTCCTGGGTAGAATGAATATTGTGTTTATGATATAAAACACAAATTTGATCAACTTTATTTTAACACTCTTATATCTTATGTAGTCACTACAAATGTGATGGTCGGTTCTTTTAATGAGATGTAGTACTAGAATTGCCTAACAATATGAGTTACGTCACACTTTATGTCTGGAATAGTTGCTTCAATAGCATGATTAGTGGTATAAGAAAAAAGAAAAATATAAATTTTCCACTTGCATGTTTAAATGTATTTGGGTTGTAGGTTTATTCCAATGTGGCATCTAATCTCAGAGTTAAGGGTTTTGGTGTAAATTTAAAAGATAATACACTACATTTTTTATTTCGACTACCCTCCAATTGTGTTTGATACAACTCATCATTTGGTTATTCAGTCATGTTTAGTTCAATAATTTTCCCTAATGTCTAGCATTAGTGCTAACCTAGAAGGGTGGTCCTTACATCATGATATAACTCTCCCTATTTGCCTTGTATTGGTGGCCAAAGTCCCCCTCAGTTTCAGTATTCCACATGATTAGTCAACCAAAATAGAGCACCCTAATCTTAGAAAAATCCTTTCTTCTCATATTTTTACCATTAAGGACTACCTAAAGCGACTTTTTCATAGAATAATTAGGCATAGAGCTTCTTATCTATGCTTTCTCTCTTTCCAGCATGCCATATCTTTCTATCTATTTAAGGAACTTTGGAGAAAGGAAATCATTAAAGTGTATATATTTTTTTCTTCTAAAAATCTACAAAAAAAATATGAAACATGTTGATTGATTAATTATCCCTACATGTAAATGTTCAACAAACTACTATTGGTACGACAAGCTTGCAGATTCCTCTAAATATACAATCAGAAGCAAATTGATCTTCAAAGGGATTGGACTCAGTATCCCATGAAGGATAAAAATAAAATACAAATGGATGACCATAAATGTTACACCCACATCCCACAATTACCACTAATCATGAGATTAGGACATAAATTTTAATGAAATATCTGCCATATTTTTTTCTTTCTCTAAAATATATTGTAATAACACTTACTGAATGATAAGTCTTGATTAAACATAACAACAAGATACAACAGTACTTGTCTTATTACATAGAACTAAGAGTTTCACACTTAATATACATCATGTACATTACATTTCAAACTTTTCTCTTTTCTCACTCTTTCAATCCCTGGATCGAGAGGAAGGATAATAGACCCTCTAACTATTCTAACTACTCTTCTTTCAAGACCTCTGAGCTAATCTAGATTAAAGTTGGCTTCCGACTCCTTGGGAAGAGCTAATCCTTTACCTAAAAATTGTTCAATAAGTTAGTGAGCTACTTGCTGAGTGAGTAGAAAATCAACAAGTAACCAAGATATTTATGATGTTTACAAGTAATGGAAATTAAATACAATCATGTAAGCATGGCAGTTTAAAACTGTAATTCACTCAACATCGCAGTAGTACAGATATTAAATGTAATAAAAGGATAACCTAACTATTTACATTATTTCAAATCCATTTATTATGGACCCACATGAGGTGTACCACAACATGTGGAAGTATCGCAGTAAGCTATGATCTCACTTTATAAGACTTAAAGCATGTTCGGGTTCTTAAATCTTTACTCTCAATACCATGTTTGCAACAGGCATTGGCACGTCTGCCTCTCGGCGGCTAATGGAAGTGGTCGGATATCTTAGATTCTACCTCTCGACCTAGGTACTCGGGCAGTGAGTCAAAGCCCTCAGGCTAAAAGTGCATCAGTGGACCTACTGACAACTGATCACTATAACTTGTAGCATAGGTACCACCAGCATCCCCAGTTGATGTTGGGCACCACACAACTATAAGGAGTTTGCCCTACTGGTCAAACCCCTGCACCCTACTGGTATGCTCCGGCTTATGATGAATGCATATTCATCATGATTTTCAGTCACTATCTTGGACCCTTTTCGACTCAATACACCCAATTTCAGTTACTAAATATCAAAATGTGCAAAGTTACTTAAATTGGTCCAATTATCATAATTTTTAACTGAATTTATGTTGATTCAATGTAGGTCTTGATGAAGTTGAACAATCAGCTAGGACCCACCAATCGGTCTGACCTAACGGTTTCATCCATTCGATATGATCCATTTAGTCTCGCCAAATGGTCTTGGCCTAGCGTCTTCATCCATTCAGTTTCGACCTTTCGATCTTAGTTGTTCATCCATTTGGTCTCAGATCGTGAGCATACCCATACCTTCTGATCTTGGATCTACGACCCTCATTCATTTGAGCTAATGGTTTTGGTCCCAACCTACCCTATCGACCTCGTTCTAATGGTCCCTCAAGACCATGTGATCAGCTCCTGCTCGAGACCGTATGAAGGACCCTGCTTCCTTCATTTTCTTCATTCCGTTCCTACCAGCAAACCAACAATGCCGCTCCTCTTTTCCCTCTGCCTAGGCCTACTGTCCCTGCCACCGTGATTACCACCTAGCTTCGCAACACCTGCATCTCTGCCGCATGGGCAACAACCTACTCGACCAAGACTAATAGGGTCGTGAGGCAGTGTTTTGTTTGCAGACCGGTTGGAGATCACCGACACAAAGACCGGTTGATCGCAAAAGCCAGAGATCGTTTGAGATTAGTTCAGGACTGATAGCACGAGACCGGTCAGACGACACTTTGTGTGAGATTGTTTGACGTTGTTGGGTTGCAAAACCATTTGATCACTCAAGGCTGATAGACCGTTTGGTAAAGTAGCAGGCATGCAAGACCGTTTGCCTCTCTGAAGTAGAAACTGTTTGATGCAGCAACCATTTAAGCACAAACCGAATGATAAAGTGGACAACAGCAAACCGTTTGATGTTACTGTCAAAACTGTTTGATCACTAAGCATGCAAGACCGAATGGAGCTGCTAAAGTACAAAACCAGTTGGAAAAAGTCTTGCAAGACTGTTTGGAAAAGGCAATCCAAGACCGATCAAAGGCATGGGACACCCAAACCATTTTAAGAAATGAAAGCAAACTGTATAGTCACACATACACTAAACTGTTTGGAAAAGGTCTTGCAAAACCATTTGATAAAGGTTGCTGATCCAAGACCATTTGGTCTCTTGATCTGCATGCAAGACCGAATGGAGTTTGATGCTGCTAAACCGTTTGATTACCAAATAAAACCAAGACCATTTGGTCACTTTTATATGAAACCGTTTGAGATATGTATGTAAGTTCAAAACCGTTCGGTCCTATTTACAACAACCGTTTGGATCTAACTTCTCAAGACCGTTTGGATGTCAAGGTCTCCAAGACCGTTTGCTCCAGGCCGTTCAACCAGACCGTTTGCTCCAAACCGTTTGGAGCAGGTTCATGCAGAAAATGTGAAGACCTCATCCGAGCCTATAAATAGGACCGCAAGGGTCCTCATTTGGCATCATTCCAGAGATGCCGACAGGTTGCCCAAGTGCAAGGTTTGATCAAGCTTCATCCTACACACCGCCCTCCACCATCTTCTTCAGCCACTGTCACTTCACCTGTCGTTCCTACTACAACTCAAGGAGACCGAGAAGAGAAGGAAGGAGGAATGAGAAAGATTTCTTGGTCTATCTTGGCATCCCTTATTCTCCGTCTAGATATGCTCCGACACGATGTAGGAGACCACATCATCTTCACCGAGCTACGACCACCTTCTACATCATGATCATGGCGGATTCCTCTCACTTTCTTATTCTTCTTGTTTCTTGCATCATGAGCGAGTTGTTCCTTTCCGCCAGGGTGCGGGGACTAGCCCCGCTGCCCATGCATTCATGTCTTTACATTTAACATTCCAAGGCAATGTATATAACTTTTCATTTCATTGCTAATTGATATGCTTGTAGTCGATTACCTGCTTGCTCTCATCTTGTTCTTCTCTTCATAGTTTAGAATGTTGTTTAATAAGGTAGAATCCTTGACGAGAGATCTAATGGGGTTCCTTGAGGTAGTAAGTGTATGATCTATGAGGTGACGAGCCATCTAGCCTACGGTGATGCTTCTGTATGCCTACCCTCACGGGGGGCACAACCATAGTTGGATGTTGTATCTTCTTTGTTAATCGTCGATGTTTGCTTACAGATTGATCACCTACTTGCTTGTTGGTTAGCGCGGTTGACTCCTTGACGAGTCCGTCTGATAGGGTTCCTTGAGGTCGTAAGTGTATGATCTGTGAGGAGACGAGGCATCTATCCTATGGTAACGCTTCTATGGGTCTACCCTCACGAGGGACCCTCAGCCTTAGTTTGATGTTGTATCTTCGGAGCTGTAAGTGGGTGATTCGGAAGGGACGCTTACGTGAGCCTATCCTCGCGGAGGGTTCACAGCATCTCCATTTGGATAGTTAGATGCTTGCCTGGATGTTATGTGTTTGGATGTGTCTGCATGTGCAGTGGTGGTGAAACCTGATACCATCCCAGCGATTCGATATCATTAATCTAGAACAAACTTTAATTCTGCTCTTTTACTTTCTTGCATTTAGCTTAATTAACCTCAACCAAATCAATCATTTTAAACATTAGTCTTACTTGAGCTAGATTTGACTAACAAGGATTCTTAAAAACGTTGTCTCTTGGGATTCGATCCTTAACTATATTGCGATGAGACCCATCTGCTTGCGGGTGGTATTATTGCACGAGGTTTTGGTAAAAGCTCGGGGATTTTAACCCCGAGTGAATGTGTTAGTGCGATAAATCCCACGTCAAATTCTGGCACCGTTGTCGGGGACAACAGAATCAGTTAGTCAAATCCAGTTCTCTTAAGGCTAATCTAGGATTTTGCTTTTTCTTTTAATACAATTGATCATCTACTTAAATTCATTTCTATTCCATCACCCTTACTTCAGAAAGATCTTTCCATTTCAGGATCAACCCAAAGCATAGTGTATGCACCGTTTGGACAGTCCCAGACTCACAACGAGCTTTGATCCTGAGATAGACAGAACTTTTCATCGTCAGATCAGAGAGAGCCAAGCAAGAATGGTGGCTCAAGAGGAGGAAATAGCCCAAAGGGTAGCTCAAGCCATTAATGCACAGAGAGAAAGATTAATGCAAGAAGCTAGAGATGCGGTTCAAGAAGAAATTCAAGCAACACAAGCAGTAGAACTACAAAAGGAACTTAGAGAGTTCTCAATCCCCAAAGCTGCTAATGTTCGTCATCCAGTACAACCTCCTCCCATCAATGCTGCCAATTTTGAGATTAGGGCACATTGGATCACATTGTTTCAAAATAGCTCGTTCTATGGCAAACAAGGAGAGGATAGTCAGGAACATATTTTGAGGTTTGTTGATCTATGTTCTATGACAAAGAAAAATGGAGTATCCGATGATGCCATTCGACTTCGTCTCTTCAAGTATTCCCTTGCTGATAGAGCTATAAGTTGGTACAATTCGTTGCAAAGTGAAATACCCATCACTACCTGGGAACAACTTCAAAAAAATTTCTGGAAAAGTTCTATCCTCCGTCCCTCACCTATGAAATTAGAGGCCGAATAACGAATTTCACTCAAGTCCCTGGAAAAACCCTTGCTGAAGCATGGGATAGATACAAAGAGCTTGTACACAATTGTCCACACCATGGAATTCCTAAGAACCAACTCATCGAAATTTTTTATAGGGGTGTGGATGATGATATCAAAAGATTTTTAGATTCCTCATCTGGAGGAAACTTCATGCATCAAAGTTATGACAGCGCATGGAGGGTCGTCACCCTTGGAGATGAAAATCAAGCTAATTGGGGTAGATCTGTAGGGAAAGGAGTGTTGAAGGTATCGATGGCTAAAGTTATTCCAGAATACAATTCTATAGTCGAAACTCTCAAACTCTTAGTTGCCAAGCAAGATCATATCGAATCATCCCTTGCTGCATTTGGAAGAGGACATTCACTCCCACAACCACAAGAACATATCAAGTCAGCCTCACTATTCTGTGAAGCATGTAAAGGAACTGATCATTACACTTTAACATGCAATGTTCTTTACGATGTTTTTCTAAACAACGTATGTGGATAAGGAGATAATGGTCAAATGGAAAATCTTAATGTTGTTAATACCATCCCTGGTCAAGGTTATTACAATCTGAATCAGAATAGGAACCATCCAGGGTTTCAATATGGAAACCCCTCTAGAGCAATAAACTCGCATCAATTTGGTTCGAACAATCAACCACAAGGCCCACCAGGATTCCAGTATAATCAACAACAGAATTTTGGAAATCAAGGAAATTTCAAGGGAAGCTTTCAGAATAGGAACTTCAATAATTATCAAAACAATTCTCAGTACCAGAATCTTAATCAACCTTAAGGATAACAAGTCGATCCCATCTCACCTGATGATAAGCTATCAGCCATTGAAAAGATGTTGCAAACTCAGCAAACTATGATAGCTAAACAGCAAGCTCAGCAGAAGGCTATTGAATCTCAACTAGCTCAACTTGCAGCTAGTATTAAGCTACCAACTTGGGTTTTTACTGGCCAACCCGAGAATAATCCTAAGCATCCTGAACAATTGAAGGCAGTCACCACCAGGTCAGGAAAAGACTATTCGGATCCTCCTATCAAGACACGTGTGGTTGTTACAGATGAGGATGAACCTGTGATTGACCAAGACTCAACAACTCCTGAATCACAGCCAAAAGAACCAGTAACTAATGGTAAGTCAGATAAAGAAAATTCTGAGAAGGCTGCGCAAGAAGAGGAAGAAGCATCACCAGAACCTGATATCCCTGTGTACAAACCTCATATTCCTTTTCCAGCTCGTCTAAGGCAGACCAAGCTTGATACCCATTTCAACAAGTTCAAGGAAGCCATGAAGAAACTTCATGTTGATATACCCTTTTTGGATGCGCTGGCTGAGATACCAGCCTGGACAGAGTACCTAAAGTCACTCCTCACCAAGAAATATATAACTGAAGAATATGAGATAGTCAAGTTAGCTAAAACCACTTCAGATATCACCCAGAGTAAGATGCCTAAGAAGCAGAAAGATCCAGGATCTTTTGGGATTTCCTGCCATATCGGTGATTCTTCATGCAAGAAAGGATTGACAGATCTTGGTGCTAGCATCTCCATCATGCCACTCAGCCTTTCCAAAAGGCTAGGGTTTGCTGAACTTCTTCCAACTGAAATGACCATACAACTCGTAGACAATTCGATAAAACGTCCATTAGGAATTATTGAGGATGTACCTGTCAAGGTAGGAAAAGATTCCTATGTTCTATGTGACTTTGTCATCATGGACATAAAAGAAGATGCCAGATATCTTCTCATCTTTGGACGTCCGTTCCTTGACATTGCAAGAGTTCTAATTGATGTTGAAGCAGAGACATTACTGCTCATACTTGGTAAGGAAACTCTCAAATTCAAAGTTTTTGAAAGTATGTGAAGGCCAAGCATGCAAGAGGAAGTTTATCTTATTAATTGCATAGAGCATATGTCACTTCTGACTCAAGAGAATCATGAATCAGAAGATCCATTAGAAGTTGCTCTAATTAATCCATCAGTTGATGAACCCATCAATGAACAAGTTAAAGAATATGTTCTCGACCTTGACATTACTGAAGAAGACTCTGAAGCCAAATGGAAGAAATCAAGGCTGTGGAAGCTACTGAAGAAACATACGAAAAACCAGAAGCCCCTGAGATGAAGCCCCTGCCCGAGGGACTGAAGTATGTGTTTTTAGACGATCTCAAGGTTTGTCCAGTTATTATAAATTCCGATCTAACAACCGAATAAGAAGATAAACTCCTGAAAGAAATAAAGGAAAGAAAGAAATCCATCGGTTACAAAATGAGTGACCTTAGTGGGGTTAGTCAAGCGATGTGTATGCACACGATCCCTATGATGGAAGATCACACGTCAACTATTGAACATCAACGGAAATTGAATCCAAATATGAAGGAAGTAGTCCGTCGCGAGGTCATTAAACTGCTCACCGCTGGAATAATCTATCTGATATCGGAGTCAAAATGGGTGAGCCCAGTGCATGTAGTCCCGAAGAAAGGTGGAACAACAGTGATACGAAATGAAAACAATGAACTCATCCCCACCCGAACAGTCACAGGGTGGAGGATGTGCATTGATTACAGGAAGTTAAATAAGGCAACTCGAAAAGATCATTTTCCAATTCCTTTTCTTGATCAAGTATTAGAGCGGCCGGATCATCAAGAATACTTATGTTACCTCAATGGTTACTCTGGATTCTATCAAATACCTATACATCTAGATGACCAGGAGAAAACTACTTTCACATGCCCATTCAGAACATACACATTTAGAAGAATGTCGTTTGGCCTCTGTAATGCACCTGCAAATTTCCAACATTGCATGGATGCCATATTCGCAGGTCTCACTGAAACAATTATGGAAGTTTTTATGGATGAATTTTCTGTGTACAGAGACTCATTCGATTCATGCCTAAAACACCTCTCCCTTGTTCTCAAATGGTGTGAAGAAGCACATCTTGTGCTCAATTGGGAGAAGTGTCACTTTATGGTAAGAGAAGGCATTGTCCTCGGCCATAGGGTCAGCAATAGAGGGATCAAAGTAGATAAGGCCAAAATCGAAATGATTTCCAAGCTCTCCATCCCTGTCAATGTAAAGAAAGTTTGAGCATTCCTAGGTCATGCATGCTTCTATAGACGGTTTATAAAGGACTTCTCTAAAATAACCAAGCCTATGACAAACTTGTTACTAAAGGATGTTGAATTCAATTTTGACGAAGAATGTGTTAAAAGTTTCAACAAACTAAAGCATGCCCTTACAACCACACCCATCATTAGAGCTCCCGATTGGGACCATCCTTTTGAAATTATGTTCAATGCAAGTGATTATGTTGTGGGTGCTATCTTGGGCCAATGTATAGAAAAGAAACATTATGTGATCTATTATGCATCAAAGACCCTCGATGAAGCTCAGAGGAACTATGCTACTACTGAGAAAGAACTTCTGGTAGTTGTGTATGCCTTTGATAAATTCAGATCCTACCTTATTAGTTCAAAAGTCATTATCTACACGGATCATGTTGTTATTCGTTACCTTCTGACAAAGAAAGATGCAAAACCCAGGCTAATTAGATGGATTCTCCTATTGTAAGAATTTTATTTAGAGATAAGAGATAAAAAGGGTATGGAGAATGTTGTAGAAGACCACCTCAATCACATCCACACTCTGGATATTGAGAAGATTCTGATTAATGATTCCCTTCTAGATGATCAACTAATGAAGGTCTCAGAAGCCACACCATGGCACTTAGATTATGTGAACTACCTTGTTGCTGAGGTTATTCATCATCAATCCACCGGAAATGCACTGAAGAAATTTATGCATGATGTGAAACAGTACTACTGGGATGAGTCGTACCTTTTCAAACTATGTGCTGATGGTATATACAGACGGTGTATTGCTGAGGAAGAAGCTCAACTTATCCCGGAGTAATGTCACTCGGGGCCTTGAAGGTCTTGCAATGTGGTTTCTTTTGGCCAACCATATCCAAAGATTCCCATGACTTTGTCTTATCATATGATAAATGTCAAAGATCAGGCAACATAACAAAAAGAGATGAGATGCCACTGAGCATGTGGCAAGAAGTAGAGATATTTGATGTTTGGGGGTGGACTACATGGGTCCATTCCTATCTTCTCATGGATTTTCATACATCCTAGTGGCGGTAGACTACGTCTCGAAATGGTTTGAAGCTATATCGACCGTCACTAGTGATTCCAAACCCGTCACCAAATTATTCAAAGATACACGTACGGTGATATCTGACAGAGGGTCTCATTTCCTCGAAAGAAGATTTGAATCTTTACTAAGAAAGTATGGTGTAACACATAAGGTAGACTCACCCTACCACCCACAAACAATTGGACAGGTAGAGGTCTATAATTGTCAACTCAAGGCTATTCTGGAAAAGACTGTAGGCCCCAATCAGAAAGATTGGTCTATAAAAATCAATGATGCCTTGTGGGCCTACCGAACTCCTTTTAAAACTCCCCTTGGGACTACGCCATTTCGATTAATCTATGGAAAATCATGCCACCTGCCGGTAGAACTGGAATACAAGGCATGTTGGGCAATAAAACAACTGAACCTTGATATGAAAGAAGCAGGTCAAGCCAGGATTCTACAACTCCAGGAGCTGGAAGAACTCCGAATGACAGCTTACGAGAATGCTAGAATCTATAAAGAACGCACAAAGTTGTGGCACGATGGTCATCTCAAGAGGAAGGATATTCAAGTGGGAGATCAAGTCCTACTGATCAACTCAAAACTGAGGTTATTCATAGGGAAACTTCATTCCCACTGGACTGGACCATACATTATTAAGAGTATCTACCCGCATGGGGCTTTCGTTTTATGGAGTGAAAAGTCAGGAGATGTTGTGGCTAATGGCCAACATTTGAAAAGGTATTTCACCTCATCCGACACTAGCATCAATGCATCGCTGGATCTCTCCAACCCAAGATTACATCCCCTTAAAAGTTGAAGAAGCCAAGTCGAACCATCGACATAAAACAAAGGCGCTTATCGGGAGGCAACCCGATCAATAACTTTGTATTTAGTTTCAATTTTGAATTTTTGCTTAATTCTATTTCTAATTTTCTTCTAGATAATTTTGCACAAAATAAAGATTACATCGCGAGATGCTATCTTAAGTTTTGATTGGTCTTTATTTTCGAGATTTTCAGATGGAGGATGCACGCTGATTAGAATGCAACCACATCTTGTGGTCCGACCAGCTTGAATTTTCCCCTCCATCTCAGATTTAGAGTTTGCTCGGGACGAGCAAATTTCTAAGTTTGGGGTGGGGGTGGGTGGTACATACCTTACTTTCCACCTTCACCCATCTAAATCAGACTTAAGATTTCATCATCGCATTTTTGACCTAAATTTTCATATTTTCCAAATAAAATTTTCAAAATTTTAAAGTTTTTCAAAGAAATTTGAACAAATATTGGATGAAGTTTGACATTTTTAAATCTCTATGCATTTGGAATCACTATACCCTCCTTATTCAGAGCAGATCCTCAAAAGGACCTTCTTCTGAAAACTAGCCTTTTGATTGAAATCATCTTGTGAAGCTTATGAATCCTAACATCATGATCTTTATGCAAAAAGGGCAAGTGTCTGTCAAACTAATAGGGATCAAACACATCTGCTTCCTAACTGACTAGCGGAAAAACAACATGGAATCCCCATCGGATCCTCATCAAGTCATTATCTGAGCAGAGTACGATAAAGAGAACGACCCGATGCACAAAATTGTAACTAAAGTTGCATTTCGATCTGAACTCTCTTCTACACTTCTTCTATCATCTTTGTACCCCTCCATCCATCATAAAGAAACAAAAATAGCCAAAATAGTACCAAACCCTAAGTTCGGGGTGGCACGCCACTTCTCTCTATATCCGCTTCTTCCATACCCCTCACAAATAAATAGGGGTGTACCACCAAGAAAAGATGCCAAAGCGCACACAAAAAGAAATACAATCTCGAGTCGAATAGAGGAGATATTCGCACACAAAAAATGCAATAAATAAAATTGCAAATCAAACAATAAAATCTTGAGTCGAATAGAGGAGAGATTTATTTCTTCCTTCCATACCTCCCCTCACTCCCTTTTCTACCTAAAGGCACAATAAAAAGTCTTCAATGCCCTGAAAAACAGCAGTGTCAGATCAGATGCACACTTGTCGTTCTGCGGGTATCTTTGGACTCTTACAAAACTCTTTGACATGCTTGTTGTTGGAAAAAGTGAGGAGGAAGTGATATTGGAAAGCGAAATCGGGAATGGAGATATGGTAAAATGTGTTTAGTGGTCTCAGGAGGTTGAGATACTGAGTCATACTGAGCAGAAAGAAAACAATCGTGATGTGAAGATGAGGCAATCACATGACTAGAAAGTATTCATTTGGCAACTGTTTCAGATTTTGTGTTACTCGAGGATGAGCAACGTTTAAGTTCGGGGTGTTTTGATGAATGCATATTCATCATGATTTTCAGTCGCTATCTTGGACCCTTTTCGACTCAATACACCCAATTTTAGTTACTAAATATCAAAATGTGCAAAGTTACTTAAATTGGTCCAATTATCATAATTTTTAACTAAATTTATGTTGATTCAATGCATGTCTTGATGAAGTTGAACAATCAGCTGGGACCCACCAATCGTTTTGACCTAACAGTTTCATCCATTCAATCTGATCCATTCGGTCTCGCCAAACGGTCTTGACCTAGCGGCTTCGTCCATTCGGTTTCGATCTTTCGGTCTTAGTCGTTCATCCATTCGGTCTCAGATCGCGAGCATATCCACACCTCCTAATCTTGGATCTACGACCCTCATTTGTTTGAGCTAACAGTTTTGGTCCCATCCTGCCCTATCAGCATCGTTCTAACAGTCCCTCAAGACCGTGTGAGCAGCTCCTGCTCGAGACTGTATGAAGGACCTTGCTTCCTTCATCTTCTTCCTTCCGTTCCTACCAGCGAACCAACAACACCACTCCTCTCTTCCCTCCACCTAGGCCTATTGTCCCTACCACCGTGATCACCGCCTAGCTCCGCAACACCTGCATCTCCATCACATGGGAATCAACCTGCTTGACCAAGACCGATAGGGTCATGAGGCAGTGTTTTGTTTGCAGACTGGTTGGAGATCACCGACGCAAAGACCGATTGATCGCGGAAGCCAGAGATCGTTTGAGATTAGTTCAGGATCAATAGCATGAGACCGGTCTGAGGATGCTTTGTGCGAGACCGTTTGATGCTATTGGGTCGCAAAACCATTTGATCACTCAAGGCTGTGAGACCGTTTGGTAAAGTAGCGGGCATGTAAGACCGTTTGCCTCTCTGAAGTAGAAACTATTTGATGCATCAACTGTTTAAGTACAAATCGAATGATAAAGTGGACAACAACAAACCATTTGATGTTACTATCAAAACCGTTTTATCACTAAGCATGCAAGACCGAATGGAGCTGCTAAAGTGCAAGACCGTTTGGAAAAGGCAATCCAAGACCGATCAAAGGCATGGGACACCCAAAACATTTGAAGAAATGAAAGAAGACCGTATAGTCACACATACACTAAACAGTTTGGAAAATGTCTTGCAAAATCGTTTAATAAAGGCTGCTAATCCAAGACAATTTGGTCTCTTGATCCACATGCAAGACCGAATGGAGTTTGATGTTGCTAAACCATTTGATTACCAAATAAAACCAAGACCGTTTGGTCACTTTTGTATGAAACCGTTTGAGATATGTACGTAAGTTCAAAACCGTTTGGTCCTATTTACAACGACCGTTTGGATCTAACTTCCCAAGACCGTTTGGATGTCAAACGGTCTCCAAGACCATTTGCTCCAGGCCGTTCAACCAGACCATTTGCTCCAAACCGTTTGGAGCAGGTTCATGCAGAAAACATGAAGACCTCATATGAGCCTATAAATAGGACCACAAGGGTCCTCATTTGGCATCATTCCAGGGATGCTGATAGGATGCCCGAGTGCAAGGTTCGATCAAGTTTCATCCTGCACACCACCCTCCACCATCTTCTTCAGCCACTGTCACTTCACCTATCATTCCTACTGCAACTCAAGGAGACCGAGAAGAGAAGGAAGGAGGAGTGAGAAAGACTACCCGGTCTATCTTGGCTTCCCTCGTTCGTTGTCCAGATCTACTTCGACACGACGTAGGAGACCGCATCATCTTCACCAAGCTGCGACCACCTTCTACATCATGCTCATGGTAGATTCCTCTCTCTTTCTTATTCTTCTTATTTCTTGCATCATGAGCGAGTAGCTCCTTTCCACTAGGGTGAGGGGACTAGCCCCCCTGCCCATGCATTCATGTCTTTACATTTAACATTCCAAGGCAATGTATATAACTTTTCATTTCGTTGCTAATTGATATGCTTGTAGTCGATTACCTGCTTGCTCACATCTTGTTCTTCTCTTCATAGTTTAGAATGTCGTTTAATAAGGTAGACTCCTTAACGAGAGATCTGATGGGGTTCCTTGAGGTAGTAAGTGTATGATCTGTGAGTTGACAAGCCATCTAGCCTACGGTGACACTTCTGTGTGCCTACCCTCGCGGGGGGGGGGGGGGCGCAACCTTAATTGGATGTTGTATCTTCTTTGTTAATCGTCGATGTTTGCTTGCAGATTGATCACCTACTTGCTTATTGGTTAGCGTAGTTGACTCCTTGATGAGTCCATATGATAAGGTTCCTTGAGGTCATAAGTGTATGATCCGTGAGGATACGAGCCATCTATCCTACAGTGACGCTTCTGTGGGTCTACCCTCGCGGGGGACCCTCAGCCTTAGTTGGATGTTGTATCTTCAGAGTCGTAAGTGGGTGATCCGGAAGGGGATGCTTACGTGAGCCTATCATCGCGGAGGGTTCACAGCAGCTCCATTTGGATAGTTAGATGCTTGCCTGGATGTTATGTGTTTGGATGTGTTTGCATGTGCAGTGGTGGTGAAACCCGATACCATCCCAACAATTCGATATCATTAATCTAGAACAAACTTTAATTCTGCTCTTTTACTTTCTTTTATTTAGCTTAATTAACCTCAACCAAATCAATCATTTTAAATATTAGTCTTACTTGAGCTAGATTTGACTAACAAAGATTCTTAAAAACATTATCTCTTGGGATTTGATCCTTAACTATACTACGATAAGACCCGTCCGCTTGCGGGTGGTATTATTGAATGGGGTTTTGGTAAAAGCTCTGGGATTTTAACCTCGAGTGAATTTATGAGTGCGATAATTCCCACGTCAGCTTACCTCAATCTGGACTACCTCCAGTCGGGAAACTGTTTCCTCCCCACAGCACATGCCTCATCCTGTGAGGATTCTACAGTGTCCATGACATCTAATGTCTAGTGATGTTTAGTTAATATAACATGTATCATCATCGTAGCTAATGATTACCCTATTTCTAACAACTAAGTGTCTCACATTTAAATAATAAATCACTAAATAATTTTCAGATATTTCACATCCATACTCCAACTCTTAAAACATGAACTAGGGAAACCTATCTTTCTGGTGCCTCAATTTACACATTCATCACCTATCGAATCACATCAATTCACATGACAAATTTCAACATGGTAATACATCACTAATAATATGATTAATAAAGCAATTCAACTACTGATATTCACCACATATGTTTATTTAAACCATCATAAATATCATAGAAGAAGAATCAAATATTGGAAACTATTATTTGAATTGGTATGCTTTAAATCAGGGTTAAGAGATGATTATCTACTCACAGACTTCGCCCAAGATCACTGATCTTAGCCTTTTCACCAACTAATCTCGGATCTTAGCTCACACAAGACAGGATCAAGTTTTAAACCTCAAGATCTCGTTCAAAACAACCTTTTAATGTGTTTCCCGGTCCTAATGAGGGTTTTCTATGGGTAGAAGATAAAGACCGGAGGTTAAGCCAAACCTCAAAATCGTTGTATTAGGGATCTTAAGAAAAGAAAAATGAAGAGAAGTAAGAATCAAGGGTTAAGCCTACTTACCAAGTCGAATCTATAGCAACCCCTTTGGATTTCCACCGTTCTTCACATTCTTCCCCAAAAATCTCCCCAAAAATCACCTTCTAGGTCACCATCTTCTTGAGAAAGATGTCTAGAATGATAGAGGATCGAATTGCGGTTCCAACACACTTCATTTCATTGAAAACGAATAAGTATAACTCGAGGTAAGATCATTTTACGATTTGCTATCCTGGGCGGCATCAGTCGCGGTCACGGTGTCAACACAGCGTCGCGGGTCGCAGTGTAGACCGTAGTCATGGTGTCGATGCAACATCATGGGTCATGGTGTAGACCGCGGTCGCGGTGTCAACGCAGCGTCAGTTGCAGTGTAGACTGTGGTTGCGGTGTTTTGTATATGTTTACTAAAAAGGGCATAACTCTCTCATTTTATCTTCGATTTGGTTCATTCTTTTTTTGTTGGATTTATAATTGAATTATATACAATACTAAAATATTATTTTGATAAATTCTCAAATAAAAAAGCATGTATTAATTATTTCCTCCAATGTCATTAACTCTCTTCTTGCACACATACATGGGCTAATGCTATATTAACCTCAACTTGGATCTTTATAGTATGCTTAAGTCATGATTATGAGTTGTCAAAATAAGTATTTAAGGTTATAAAAGTTAATATAATACACAAGATAAAATATTACTAAAAAAAATATGACAAGCATTAAGATTATCTTAAATCTCTAGGATTACCAGCAAAGCTAGGAATGGGTTGTAACAATCTCCCCCTCTAATAAAAAATTTTGTCTCAAAATTTCTAAAAGAGGAAAGGATACTTGTTAAACATCTCCGCCTCCACTTCCCAGGTAGCTTCTTCTACACCATGATTCCTCCAAAGAACTTTTACTAGGGGTATCTCTCTCTTTATAAGCTTTTGAATTCTACGATTTAGAATTTGAATTGGTCCTTCAATATAAGAGATATCCTCTCTCAACTGTATAGGATCTGAGTCTATAATATTTTCTGTACCAGGATGACACTTCTTCAACATTGATGCATGAAACACATTGTGTAAATTGGCTAACTCCAATGTCAACTCCAGTTTATATGCAACTGATCCAATTCTTTGAATGATTGGATAGGGACCCATGTATCTAGGAGTTAGTTTGCCTCACTTTACAAAACTTAACACACCTTTCCATGGTGAAACTTTCAAATAAACCTCATCCCCAACCTCAAATTGAAGTGGTCTACGCCTTTTATCTGTATAGCTTTTCTATCTGTCCTGAGTTGCCTTCAACTGTTATTTGATCACATATATCTTTTCTGTAGTTTCTTCCACCAACTCTGGGCCTAAAATTTGCCTTTCTCAAACTTCATACCAACAAATCGGAGATCTATATTTTCTTCCATAAAAAACTTCATAAGGGGCCATGCCTAAGCTAAAATGTTGATTGTTGTTATAGGCGAACTCCATTAGACTGAGATGATCATCCCAACTACTGGTGAACTGCAAAACACATGCTCTCAGCATATCCTCGAGGGTCTAGATTGTCCTCTCTAATTGTCCATCTGTCTAAGGGTGAAAGGTTGTGCTAAATTTCAACTTTGTTCCCAAGGAACGTTGCAACTAATTCCAAAGTCTAGATGTAAATTTAGGATCTCTATCAAATATTATAGAAACAGGTATTCCATGCAATATGACTACCTCATCTATATAGACTTTGGCTAGATTTGGTGTATCCCATGTTGTCTTAAGTGCTAGAAAGTGAGAAGACTTTGTTAGCCTATCTACTATTACCCATATTGATTCGAAACCACATGGTGTCCTAGGTAATCCAACTACAAAATCTATGGTGATATGCTCCCATTTCCATTCAGGGATAGGAAGTGATTGCAGAGTACCTGCCGGCTTCTGATGTTCAGCCTTGACTTGTTGACATACATCACAGTTAGCCACATACTCAACCACCTCCCTCTTCATACCTGACCACCAATATAACTCCTTCAGGTTTCTATACATCTTTGTGTTACCTGTATGCATTGCATATATAGAAGAATGAGCTTCCTCAAGAATTTGCTTCTTTAACTCAATGTCATCTGGCACACACAATCTATCATGTAGATACAACAACCCATCATTTGAAAATATGAACTCTGATCTCTTTCCTTTTGTCATATCATGAATGATCTGTTGCAATTCTCTATTACTATGTTGAAGCAACTGAATCTGATCATAAAATGTAGGTCTAACCTGCATTTGTGCAATCAGTCCACCTTGATCAGACACATTCAGATCCAAATTCATCTCTCTCATCCTAACTAACATGTCTCTTTTTACACATGCCATTGAAAACATTTCCGCATATGATGTTGACTTTCTACTCAGCATATGCTACTACATTGGCCTTTTCAGGATGATAATCAATAGTGACATCATAATCCTTTATAAGCTCCAACCATCTGTGTTGTTTCAGATTGAGTTCCCTCTACGTGAAAATATACTTTAGACTCTTATGATCAGTAAAGATCTGACATGATTCACCATAGAGATAATGACGCCATGTCTTCAGAGCATGCACTACTACTGCCAACTCAAGATCATGTATGGGATAGTTCTCTTCATTCTTTTTAAGTTGTCTAGAATCATAGGACACCACTTTCCCTTCTTGCATAAGAATACAACCCAAACCTCTCCTGGATGCATCACAAAAAACCACATAGCCCTTATCTACCTTCGGTAATATCAAGACTGGTGTTGTAGTTAACTTCTTCTTTAAAATTTGGAAACATTTTTCACATGACTCAGACCAAATAAAAGGTACATCCTTCCTTGTTAAGCATGTAAGATACGCTGCTATTGCACTGAAGTTCCTTATAAATCTCCTATAATATCCTACTAACCCTAGGAAAATTCTGATCTCAGTAGGGGTCGTAGGTTGCTCCCAATGAAGAATAGATTCTACCTTCTTAGGGTCAACACTAACCCCTTCTCCTGATATGACATGTCCAAGAAAAGATACTTTAGCCAACAAAAACTCACATTTGCTAAACTTAGCATAAAACGGATGTTGCCTTAACAACTGCAGGGCTATCCTCAGATGTTTCTCATGTTATTCTACATCTTAGGAATATATAAGGATGTCGTCTATAAACACTACTATGAACTGATCTAAGTATGGTTTGAAAACCTTGTTCATAATGTCCATAAAGGTTGAAGGGGCATTTGTTAATCTAAAAGACATAACTACAAACTCATAGTGTCCATAAATCATTCTGAATGCTGACTTAGGTACATCAGATGCATTTATCCTTAGTTGATGATAACCTGACATGAGATCTATCTTTGAAAAGATCGTTGCCTCATGAAGTTGATCAAATAGATCTTCAATCCTAGGAAAAGGATATTTATTCTTAATTGTTATCTTATTCAATTGTCTATAGTCTATACATAACTACATGGTTCCATCCTTCTTTTTCACAAACAGTACTGGAGCTCCCCAAGGTGATGTATTGGGTTGAATAAATCCTTTATTCAACAACTCATGTAACTAGGTTTTCAATTCCTTTAACTCCCCAGGTGCCATTCTATAGGCATGTAATGCTACTGGATGGCTACCAGAGAAAGTCTGTATCTCAAAGTCAATATCTCTTTCAGATGGTAAATCTGGTAACTCATCAAGGAAGACATCTACAAACTCACATACTATTGGAATATCTTCTTGACAGACTGCTCTTTTCTCTACCCTAGAATCCATCAAATGAGCTAAAAAGGCCACACACCCCTTTTTCATCATCTTATCAGCTACAACAACTGATACTATACATGTGGGCAAGATTTTTCTATCTCCAGTGAAGACACATGAAAAGTCACCTTGTTGAAAGATAGCTTCTTTCTTCCAACAATCTAACTAGACATGATATGTCTCAAGGCAGTCCATACCCAAAATGATTTGAAAACAATTGATATCTAAGGGTATGAGATTAACTGCTATTGTATACCCACTAAAACTCAACAGACATCTAGGACATACTTCTATCAAAACTAAGGATTCACCTAGTGGAACTTTTAGCAACAACTCATAAGATAAATCCTGGGTTATAAGATTTAGTCCACTAACTATCAATCTTTGAATGAAATAATGTGTTGCACCAGGATCTATTAATACTGTAACAAAAATGTTGTTAAAGAGAAGCATGTCACCTGTCACAACTCTGGGTGAAACTACACCTTTAGATGGTGTCATTGACAAGAAGCGTCCAGTAGCTCTCCCTCTGCCATGTTGTCCTCACTGTCCACTAATGGTACTAGGTGCTCCCCCTCTAGAACCTGAAGCCACCAAAGAACTTACCCCTCTAACTGGAGCCTGCCTTTGTGGAGTCTGAAACTGTAATTGTGAACCTTGTTCTGAAACATATGGAAGCTTTGGCTAGTCCCTTTTTATATATCCCATCTGTCCACAATGATAACTCCATTAGGCGAAAGACCTTTTTCAGTTGTCTAAGCCACACCTCCGCCACAATTGGATTTGTTGTTCTAGAAAATTTAGTTCCACCAAGCTTCTTCACCAACTCATAGGATCTCATCAGATCCTTACTAGAAGATGAAGACTTCCTATCCATCTTGTATTTTTTTTGTCTCTAGAAAAATATGATACATCCTTGTTGCCTCATTATCCTCTTCACCTTGAGCAATTGCTCGAGGGTTAGGGTCGTAATGTATCTCAACTTGTTCCTCACCATGTCTAGGCCCTCTTGCTTCCATATGCATATCCATAACAGAACACATATGTTAGAAAATTGTAGTTCAAAGAGGAAAACTTCCTAATCCTATTGGCCTCTTATCACCCCTATCCCAAACCTAAATTTATTTTAGGTTCAACCTATGCTCGGATACCAAAGTTGTTACACCCACATCCCACGATTACCACTAATTATGAGATTAGGGCATAAATTTTGATGAAATGTCCGCCATATTTTTTTCCTTCTCTAAAATATATTGTAGTAACACTTACTGAACGATAAGTCTTGAGTTAACATAACAACAAGTTACAACAAAACTTGTCTTATTACATATAAGTAAGAGTTTAACACTTAATATACACCATGCACATTACATTTCAAACTTTTCTCTTTTCTCACTCTTTCAATCCCAGGATCTAGAGGAAGGATAAGAGACCCTCTAACTATTATAACTAATCTTCTTTCAAGACCTTTGAGCTAATATTGATTAAAGTTGACTTTCGACTCCTCAGGAAGAGCTAATCCTTTACCTGAAAAGTTGTTCAGTAGGTTGGTGAGCTACTAGCTCACTGAGTAGAAAATCATCAGGTAGCCAAGATATTTATGATGTTTACAAGTAATAAAACTTAAATGCAATCATGTAAACATGGCAGTTTAAAACTACAATTCACTTAGCATGACAATAGTACATATATTGAATGTAATAAAATGATAACCTAACTATTTACATTATTTCAAATCCATTTATTATGCCTTTGGACCCACATGAGGTGTACCACAATGTGTGGAAGTATCACAGTAAGCTACGATCTCACTGTACAAGACTTAGAAACATACCCGGGTTCCTAAGTCTTTACTCTCAATACCATGTCTACAGCTGACATCGACATGTCTGCCTCTCGTCGGCTAATGAGAGCGGCCAGATATCTCAGACTCCACCTCTCGACCTGGGTACTCAGACTGTGAGTCAAATCCTTAGGCTAAAAGTGCATCAATGGACCTACTGACCACTGATCACTATAACTTGTAGCACAGGTACCACCGACATCCCCAGTTGGTGTTGGGTACCACACAACTATAAGGAGTTTGCCCTACTGGTCAAACCCCCGTGCCCTACTGGTACACTCTGGCTTACCTCGATCTGGACTACCTCCAGTCGGGAAATCGTTTCCTGCCCACAGCGCAGACCTCATCCTGTGAGGATTCTACAATGTCCATGACATCTAATGTCTAGTGATGTTTAGTTAATATAACATGTATCATCATCGTATCTAATGATTACCCTATTTCTAACAATTAAGTGTCTCATATTTAAATAATAAATCACTAAATTATTTTCATATATTTCACAGCCATACTCCAACTCTTAAAATATGAACTAGGGCAACCTGTCTTTCCGGTGCCTCAATTTACACATTCATCACCTGTCGAATCACATCAATTCACAGGACAAATTTCAACATGGTAATACATCACTAATAATATGATTAATAAAGTAATTCAACTACTGATATTCACCACATACATTTATTTAAAGCATCACAAATATCATAGAGCAAGAATCAAACATTGAAAACTATTATTTGAATTGGTATGCTTTAAATCAGGGTTAAGAGATGATTATCTACTCACAGACTGTGCCCAAGATCACTGATCTTAGCCTTTTCACCAACTAATCTCGGATCTTAGCTCACACAAGACATGATCAAGCTTTAAACCTCAAGACATCGTTCAAAACAACCTCTTAATGTGTTTCTCGGTCCTAAAGAGGGTCTACTCTAGGTAGAAGATAAAGATCGAAGGTTAAGCCAAACCTCAAATTGCTGGATTAGGGATCTCGAGTAAGGGAAAATGAAGAGAAGGAAGAATCAAGGGTTAAACCTACTTACCAAGTCTAATATGTAGCAACCCCTTTGGATTTCCGCCGTTCTTCATGTTCTTCCTCAAAAATCACTCCAGAAATCGTCTTTTAGGTCGCCCTCTCATTGAGCAAGATGTATGGGATGATAGTGGATTGAATCACGATTCCAACGCACTTCGTTTCGTTGAAAATAGATAAGTATAGTTCAAGATACGATCATTTTATGATTTGCTATCCTAGGCGGCGTCGGTCGCGGTCGCGGTGTCGACGCAGCGTCGCGGGTCATGGTGTAGACTGCGGTTGCGGTGTCGACGCAACGTCGGTCACGATGTAGACTGCGGCCGCGATGTTCTGTATATGTTTACTAAAAAGGGCATAACTCTCTCATTTTAACTCCAATTTGGTTCATTCTTTTTTTTATTGGATTCATAATTGAATTCTCTACAATCCTACAATATTATTTTGATAATATTATCAAATGAAAAATCATTTATTAATTATTTCCTCCAATGTCATTAACTCTCTTCTTGCACACATGTATGAATTAATGCTATATTAACCCCAACTCGGATCTTTATAGTATGCTTAAGTCATGATTATGAGTTGTCCAAATAAGTATTTAAGGTTATCAAAGTTAATATAAAGTACAAGATAAAATATTACTAACAAAAATATGACAATCATTGAGATTATCTTAAATCTCTAGGATTACCAGCAAAGCTAGGAACGGGTTGTAACAATAAATAGACTCAAAATTTTAACAATAATTAGACCACCACTACATGTGATTTGGAGGAGCAAATGCAAATTAGAGTGGACAATACTCAAGCTCTATCATTAAGGAATGCACATAAGGCCAATAGTTCCCCATCTTCATCTACATCCAGTCTTGTTTATAGTATTGGTGAATTATTGAATTTGAAACCCCAAGCTTTACATGAAAATGATACGAGTGAAGTCCTAAATAGGACAATTGCATGGCTTCTATCGGTATAATATGCACCTAAGTCCCTAGGTGCCCTGAAGAGGATACAATCACCTTTGCATCCTATAACTTAATGTAATTGCTAAGATTTGGTGGAAAATTTATTTATATGCTCAATGCCTCCATGAAGACCTCATATTTTGGGGGTTCAAAGTGATATCTATTAGTTGTTTCATGCCAACATCATCTAAGAAGGATTAAGAATTATAATTCAATACCAAGGCAGACTACACATTGCTAATTATGTTAGGACCTATAGATTCCGAAAGGGCCATGTTGATCATAGATAGTGTGAATGACTATATATACAATAGCCTTAATTACAATTGTAAGAAGACTATACACACATTAGGTGGAACAATGTGGCTGCCCATAGATAATAAGTAGTGCTTAGGGTTAACCGAACACAATATTTTGATACAAAAGTTTCATCTATACATTAGATATGCACACCTGCAACAATTTGAAACTATTTTGAGAAAAAATGTTACTTCTACTAGAATGTTCACACGTCACACATAATATCTTTATTGGGAAGCAATATCAATAACACATAATGCTCACTCTCAACTACTTATTTAAAAACATATGTCTTTAATGCATGCACAATGCTTACTCTAAACCTATCTTTTACAAATTATACATGCTTCACATTTTCTCCTTAAATTTTGGAAACGACTAAATATATTTAATAGACATAATGTGTCACGTGCTGTGCACATGTGCCTTCACCCGTTCCCAAAAAAACAAAATGGAAAACGGCGGCTCTTTTCTTGCTCCCGAACGCGGTACTTCTCTGCCAATTTCCTTCAGGTAGCAAGCCGTCTTTCTCTGCGGTGACGAGCGGCGGCTTTACCAGGGAATTCCACCCCAGTGCTATTTTTTACAACAGCCCGCGGCAAGGTAATTTCCCTGCTTTTCGCTGTCCACTGCTCTACTGCTGATCATCTGCCTTCTACTACGTCTCCCCATATTCCTGTCCATCTTCATCCCCTGTTGCATCTGTTAGAGTGGGGTAATTGGGCGGCGGAGGTTGGTCGCTCCACAAGGCGTCATCACCTATGGTGACCTGTGGAGAGTGCTCCTATTCGTCGACGGGTCCCTCAGTAGCAGGGGAATCACTCAATTAACTAAGAGCAGGCTTAAATAGGGAAAACGAGCGTACAGGGCGCCAGATATTCCTGTTACGCCATTATATTGGGAAACACTATGGCCGCTTTGGTTTATGGAAATCCACTCTTCTCTGGTGCCGTCTCTAGCTCTAGCCCATCTCCTCACTGGCATCTAGTTGCCGCGGCGTGAGGCGAAGTGCTCCTCATTGGCATCATAGTTGCCGTACCTAGCGGAGACGAGATAGGTACAAGTGAGCAACGTGTTGACCTCCTTCATATTATTAAAAAGAAATACTGGAGTTGCTATAGTACATCGTCTCCGTCCATCTGACAATTGCTTGGGACATCAGGCAATTGCAACTTCTTTAAAATAGAGCCGTGAGTATAACTTGATAGCGATCATACGGTTCTATATCTACCTGAGAAGTGTAATAGATTGACGGTATAAATTTGGATATCAGGCCAGACCAGATGATATAGAAAAAAGTAAATGTTGAAAAATATGGAAGAAGATGTTCCTGAAGCTGGTGGATTGTGCATTGTAGATTGAGGAATGATGGATGATGGATAAAAGCCAAGAACGCTTTCCTGTGCAGATCCAAACGTAGGATGAAAATATCTTACGCCCTATCATGTATATAGACCATCCCTTTCTGTTCTGTGACTTGTCCCAACGTTATCCTATCCATACGTTTGGTTGGAAGGATATTGGGAGGAATATGAATTCAATCCCATTAATAACCTAAATCCAAGTTTGGTTATGCAAATCTTATGTTTGGGAGTTTAGTCATGCAGTAGAAAATGCTACTCGAGTAGGATTTTCCCATACCGCACTCCATAAGTAAATGTGTTGTATAGACATGCCCCCTTGATCCATTTGATAGTGACAACATTGATGTCTACTCAAGTTTGTTTCAGCACTCTCTCCTTATCCTATATCCATTTTTTCCAACGTTCATTTGGTCATCTGCATTATTGTCATGGACTCACAAGGTTTGTATAGTCCCACACAAATGGAGAATAGCAAGTATAACGGCATTCTTGTCAATTTTAACCAGCAAGTGCGCTCCAGACTGCTGCATATGCATCAAATGGATCCTGATATTTGTCACAAAAGTACGGAAAAAGCTAAACGATCTATTGATAAGAGACAACCCTACTCCTATATATAGGAAAATAGGAAAGCGTACATACTCAAACTAGACCCTAATGGGCCAAGGCGTACTTGGGCCCGTAATACAAAGAGACTAAATAACATAAGTAAACAAACTCTCTAACACTCCCCCTCAAGCTGAAGCTTGGGAGAATCCCAAGTCAACTTGCAAACAGAGAGGCGGACTAAAAACAAAGACTGATAAAATGATAAACTAAGCCCTACAAGATTTTTTCTCCCTCTCAATATTACAATAAAGCGCTCAAATACTCAAACAATCTCCCTCAAGTAGATACTCCATAGCAGGAAAGCAGGTCACAAAAGCTTCTCAATGACAATGGTGTTATCTGGAGCAGAAGTAAGCAACAAAGCATAATGATCTTCATCATAGTCGCTAACGTTGCAACCCAAAGAATGTTGGGTCACAGTAGTGATCAACCCAAATTGCGCGTCCGGAATACGAAGGCGGATTCAGAAGGAATCAAACTTTTAAATTTATAACCCGAAACCTTCAAGGAACCCCGCAACTTTTATTACGGGGTTGAAGTAGATATACGGGGTCGAACACAGGGATGTGGTGACGTTTAGGACGCTTGAGATTTCGTTCTTAAGTCAGATAAGCCAAGACGATAGTCGATAAAAGTATGGAGCTAGAACTAGTCTAGTGGGTTGTCACGAATTAAAACAAAACAAAGAAACGAAATAAAACAGAGTCCGTAGGATTCTACTAAATCATAGAGAAGGAGTTCCCAGCTATGTAACCACAAGTTGGGCAGTCTATGCACCCGTTCTTGGGCGTAGACAACCCTTGAACACCTCATCAAGCAACCTACATTCGAACATAGCACACACCGTGACATCTGTTCCTGTGGGGTTATCCCACTCACTCTCGCATAGCGTGACTAAAACCCATCGATGGTATGAAACCTCTCTCGAGGATGACAAACCAACATCCAAGGATATTTTAGATTCCCTCTCAGGTCTAGAATATCCTGGGATGTTAGGAACAAATGACCTTGAATCGTCCTCCTCTCAGATTCCGATCCAAACTATCTTCTCTTGTCTATCTCTACAACGAATCTCTCGATATAGGCAGAAATAGCAGTTCAAGCAAGAAAAAGATCAACCAAACTAGAAATCATACCCAGAAAGAGGAGATAAAACATAAAACGTGTTATATCTGAAATAAAACTACTTGCTTAAGGTAAAAGTACATAAACATGCCCAAAACGGGCTACATAGCCAAGAAGGGGCTCAACTAGCCATGAACAAGCATAGTTGGCACCGAACAAAGATGGAAGAACATCATTTGTACAGAAACAAAGGAGAACAATAGAAGAAAGGAGAAAAAGAAGAGATTTAGCCCGTAGAGGAGAGGTGGCTCTCGCTCCTTAGCCAAAGTATAGGCCGGATCTCGTCTTTTAGTCCTCCTCCTTGATCTTCTGGACTCCTTAGCCTCCTCTCTCTCTAGATCCATCCCAAACAACAGCTCGGTAGACGAGTGGAGGTGGAAGATGGCTGGAAATGGTGGGGAATGGGTAAACGAAGGTGGGAGTGATAATGGATGGAAGCTAACTGAAGAGATGGGCGTAGGACGAGCACTTTGGTCTTCTCATACCTCCAGACTCTCCCACTGGGTCAGAACCAATAGCTGAAAAACTCCCCAGATCCGAACCCCTCTCCAGGTCGCGGGGTGTGTGTATTTATAGGCGCAGATCACCGACTTAGTTCTGCAGTCGCGATCGAGGTCGCAGTCATCGTCGAGGTCGCGGTCGAGGTCGAGGTTGAGGTTGAGGTCGCGGTCTGTTTTCCACCTCGATCGCGGTCGCGGTCTATCTTCCACCTCAATCGCGGTCGAGGTCGAGGTCGCGGTCCAGGAGGATGTACCTCGATTGCGGTCGAGGTTACTCCTTGGCCGCGGTCGCGGTCCAGGAGGATGTACCTCGGTCGCGGTCGAGGTTACTTCTTCTTGGCCGCGGTCGCGACATCATGGAACGAACCCACCCCGGGGGTGGGGGGTATTACTGGTGGTCGAGGGGCCCGCGTCGATGAACCCTTTTGATTGGCAAGGATGCATCATGATAAAGGACTGGCCATCGAAAATAGGGTCCAGGATGTCAAAAGTTTATTGGGCGTCTCCTAAGCTAGTGCACATAGTGCGATGCTTAGTCCACCGCGGTCGTGACGGATGGGAGTCTAGCTGTTGTAAAAACCATGTGTTGTGGAGAAATCATGGAGAATAGATGTCTTTTCAGGTTCGGTGCCTGCAAGTCCCAAAATTGGCTAGTTGAGCAACTTTATATACGAAAAGATATAAATTACTAAAAGATTAGAAACATGAGATATTTTGGGCATATTAAGGCTATAGTGGCACAAAACCCTAGATAAATGCTTAGCATAAATACGTAAATTTGGGTGTTATCAAGTAGCAGTAGTAGTTAACATGCAAACATAGAACGGATGAGCCAAAGAGTGTTGGATCACATAGCAGAAAGTCAACATGCATACAAAGCATAGACAAGTGGAGAGTCTATGTGCACAAAGCATGGAGAAACCAGAGAGTGCCAGCGCACAACAGTAAAGTGGATGTAGCCGGATAGAAGACCATCAACAAACCAAAAGGCAACAGAAGCAGAAATAATCTCCAAATACAAAGCGCTCCAAGAAGCATAATCAATAACAACACAAATAGATCTTCCTCGTCTCCTCCATCTCATTTCTCTTCAATTTCTACCCCTCACACCAACCATGAAAAGAACCAAGAGTGGTTGGGATGGACAATGATAAACAAACGCCCCAAAAAAATGAGCCGTAGCACTGCCGGGGGGGGGGGGGTTCGGGAGGTGCGACCCCCCAATAGAGGGTCCCACCGCTCCTCAACGGGTAAGGGTTGAGGGGAGGCCGCCCCTCGCGGGGCCCAAATAAGGTCTACAATGATTTTTGAAGAGAAATCAAGCACAAATCTTCATACAAAGTAACACCATGATGGAAAAAATCCATCCATATTGGGGGGGGGGAGGGCAGTAAAAGTATTGAGGGAGGGAAAAATGTACGGATGTAGGGCCGGTGGGCAACAATGTGTAGCAGTGGGCATCAGTGGGTGACCGACTGAGGGAAGCAGGTAGCAGGGGCAGCAATAGGAAGAGCATAGGGCTATGCGACGACGCGAGGAGTAGCAGGAAGCATGCGACATCAACAGGGGGGCAAGTAGCTAGCTAGGAGGAGGTAGTAGTTGTGGGCGGCAGGAGTGGGATGTGCGGCCGCGCAGGGATCATTAGGAACGAAGAATCTTGGTAGCGGTGCAAGGATTGGAGGATATAGGGTAGAGGCTAGGCGGCAGGGGCAAGAGGCAGAGAAAGGGCGGGAGACAAAGTATAGCAACAATAATTAGGGAGCGATGGTGACAGGGGCAAATAGTGATGGCGTCAGTCCTAGAAGTGGTGGCAGCCAGGCAGCAAAGCAGTGAATCGATAACCCTTCAGCACGGGCTGGAGGCGGTGCTGTGGCTGAAAGAAGCAAGGGGCCAACGACGACAAAGGGTAGCTGACTGCGAATGGGCGCCCGTAGCAAAACAATACGACAGGAACGATGGGAGGGGAAAGGCTGCGGGCAAGGAACAACAGTAAAATAGGGATATGAAGAAACAACAAAAATTTATGGAACAACTTGCGGGCCAAAGGAAGACGGGTGGCTACCCGCCAGCTACATCTCTTTCTCTTTTCTCTCTCTCACGGCTAAGGTTTTGGATCCTTCTTTGATACCATGTCAGAAAGTAAGGAAAAGGCCAATCAATCTATTGATAAGAGACAACCCTGGTCCTATATAGGAAAATAAGGAAGCGTACAAACTCAAACTAAACCGTAATGGGCCAAGATGTACTTAGGTCCATAATACAAAGAGACTAAATAATATAAGTAAACAAACTCTCTAGTAATATTCAATTGTATTTATTTTAGATTACTAGTTATAATCATTTTATTTGTAGATGTAATAAATGTTTTTCACTGGTTTATTTTTATGCTTTCACAACACCAAGATCATGTTAGGACAACATAGATGGAGGAAGAATGCGAGAGCGTGAAGTAATTAGGTTAGGGCATCTTCTCTGAGGCTAGACTTGGCCTCTGACCAACGACCTGTTCCCTATGACATCCTTGTCTTCCCTTTCCTCCGTCTTGCCAAATGTCTTCCAATGGATCTTCTTTCTTTGGTAGAGCTCCCACCTCCTTTTCCCTTTTTCCTGGTGATAACACCCTAGATCTTGGGATCTCAAACAAAGATCTACCGAGGTTTCAACCCTGGTACCCTCTTTGTTGATTGATCCCTTGGCCTAGTGTGTGCCGCTTCCACCATCTTTGTTAGTGGTGTGAGATCACATGCTTAGCTTCTTATAATCTTGAGGCGAACATAGGGGCCTGGCGCTTGGTGATGGTGGTCCTTCTAGCTTACAATTCCAACACCAATGCGACCTTTCTCATCTGCTTTGTAACAAGGCAAGGTGGATGAGCCCCAAGCCTCGCTGCACGTTCTATCGTCATTAAACGACAACAATTAAAAACCTTTGTAGACTCGGAGGGCTTTGTTCAAAGTCTGCTGCATCTCTTTCCATAGGAAGAGGACCCACCATAGACTGTGCAACAAACTAAATAATAATCCAGGCTTCTAGCCCCTCTTCCACAAGTTTTCTTACTTCCTTTAAGCTCAAATTTTTTGGTGAGAACTTGTATTTATCTTTGTATTTTCAGCAATATATAATAAGTTCTTGCAATATGTATCTCTGCAATATTATCAACTTAGGAAAATAAGGAGGCTTATGCTGCAAATACAGTAGGCTTATACAAATATAAAAAACATCTAGATAATAGTTGTTGTACATATTACAATTGATCCATTGATAATAGTGGTGCGTCCCGCCAAAGGTGCACACACTAATCAATTTAAATTTGACTAGATGCGCCCCACGAGATGGGAACACACTTGGGATAACTTTCAAAATGTATAAGGACCTACACGGACATACCTACTTCTACTAAAACACTACACCCGCAAGCGCACGGGGTCATATCGTAGTATAGGAGGGAGGCAAGTAAAAGGTCGATCCACAAGGAGAAAAGAGGGCACTAGAGCTAGGTCAGTTTTGGGCTAGGTTCCTACTGCGGAGTCTAGGGTTGAAGGGTTTGATGGTTGATTGTTGATTGTTGATTACACTAAGGGTTGAACAAGAAAGCACTTAAAGGAAACCAAACAAGATCAAAACCGAAGTTAACCTTAGATAGTTAATTCTACTGAGCAAGAAAAGACAAGGCAAGCAAGGAAAAGGGCAAGCTATGCTTAGGCAAGCAAGAAGGGGTCTACACTACACTAATGGCTCGTCTGGATGCTTGTGATTGCAACACACAAGCTGACTTTGAAAACAGGAAATACAAAACAGGAAAACCAACTATAACCCCAACAGTTTGGTTGTGTAGCTTCAACTCAAACTTTTCGTTTGTTTTTGTTTGCTAGGAGGTAGTGTAGGGCTCTGGTTATCTCTGATGGCTTTATCACAACAAAAGATTATTACAACTGGCTGTTTGCAGCTGTAGCTTTTCTTCTTCCGACGACGGTCAGTGAGACATTCCAGAAAGCATGTAGAAAAGGCGGTACGCAGACTGCCAGGAAAACAAACCGCGCCCAAAATCGGCGCAGTCCATTTTCGGGCTTTTGTACGTATCAGAATGTTACCTTGAGTTTTGTTTCCTCGGCGTAGGTGGAAGCTACGTGAAACCAAACGAGTAAAGTTGGAAAAAATGCTGAGTTGAAACTACTTGTGTTGCAATTACAGGCAACCAGACGAGCCCTAAGCTAGCAAACTAAGCACAAGAGCAATTAAAGACCTAAACTAGCAAGAGCAACGTGAGAACAAGGCAAGAAGCTAACTAAGCAAGTAAAGAGCTAATTGAGCTAACACTAGCTAAGCAAGAAGGCAATTAGGGTTTTAAATCAGTATACAGAGATGTGGGCTATTTGGGGATGCACTTATCAATTAGGTTGAGAATGATGACATGTGAACATTATGCTTTCATTTAGATTACCAAGACAAACAACGAGCTAGAGTCTAATGAATTTCCCTAAACTACTAACTGGCCATGGGTAGGATAGGTTGTGTACAGGGGAACTAGTCCGTAACACCTCCTAGGCTCCTACTACCCTTACGAGGCTCAATTGGGTTAGGGTTTAAGTGTAATTCAATTAGAGTCTAAACAAGCCTAGGTTTCTAATTTAGAGGATCTTAGGGTGATTAGGGGTTGAGGGTAGTAATGGGAGTAGAAATGAGGTTTTTGGCCTCACATAATCCACATTCTAGCCTTGAGAAAGCTCCATGCTAAGCACACTAAATTCATCTAAACTAGCTACTTAGATCTCTCAACTAGGGTTAGGAGAATTGATTAGCATGTAGGAAGATGAGTGTCCAGCTAGGGATCTATGAATTGGACCTAGGAGCAAATCCCGAAATTTTAACATATAAGCAATTTCCCTAAATTCCTAGGTGATTTCAAGCATAAACCACAAAACAATTCATGAAGAGTGATATAAATAGAACATAATCATTAACAAATGAAATTATGATATTTACATATCATTTCCCCCCGATATCAAAGTAACATTTTTGGCCCTAAACAACCCACCTAAGGGGCCTAGCTACTCATGGAAATACAAAATACTAAAAGAGAAGAGAAAGAGGGAAAAGTAGCCATGGAGCTCGGTGTAGATGGAGTGATCCTCCTCTCCAGCTGCTGCAAGGTCGTCCTCCTTCCTCCAAGTTGCAAGGACATGTGATGATGGTGGAAAGTGGCCAAAACACCAAGAGGTTAGGGTTTTGGCGGTGGAAATGGTGAAATAGAATGAAATGGAGGTTGAGATTATAGAGATATGCTGTTTCTGTTATGTCTTGTTGAGTGTCATGTGCATAACATGTGCCTCACTTATGCTGTTTACTTCTGTAGTTTAGTCCCATATTGCTCATCTCTGCTTCAGTCTCTACTCTCTTCTGTTATATAAGAGACTGCATTGTACACTGTTTTACTCACTCAATAAACAAGCCTTCATTTATCTATATGGTATCAAGAGCAGGCCCGGTCCCAGTTTTTCTGTCCCACCCTGCCCCCATGCCTTGAAGTGCCCCCCCTGCATCCATCTTCTTCCTTCTTCACCAATCCCATCCTTCCTCTTCTCCTACCGGGTAATCGACTCTTTCAGACAGCCATAGACCTCTCACGTTGAGAGTTCCCTACATCTCCGGTTCCTTTTCTGCCTGCGCCTCATGAAGGATTATTGATTTCCTCATGACGACGTAGGTTTTCTTCATCTATCTCTGCCTGAATATGGGTTTTTCTGATCTGATGCGTCGGATCCCTCCTACTGCTACTGCCCCATAGCGGGTTTATTATTTCTGTCTGCTGCTGCCCATCATGGGTTATTTACTTGCTGCCTGCTGCTGCTACGTCACCTTTCTGCTAGTGTCTGCCTCTGCCTTGTATGGCATCTGTGGAGCCTCCTAGATCTCTCAGTGTTACCACGGTCAAGCTCGATGGATCCAACTACCATCTGTGGTCGGCATCCTTTATTTTATATGTGAAGGCTCAAGGTAGATACTCTCATCTTACCACTGATCCACCTCTTGCTCCTGATGCTACTGCTGACGACAAGATCAAACAGGCTTATACCCAATGGTCTAAAGACGACTCAGGCGTTATGTCCTGGCTTCTCAACAGCACCGAGCCGCGCATTAGTCAGGCTCTTCTGTGCCTTCATGATGCCAAAGCAATGTGGGACCAACTGTCTCATGTCTACTCACACCAGCAAAATCCGAAGAGGGTTTTTGAAATTTTCAAAAACCTAGCCAAAAAGGAGTACTCCTCAGATGCGTCCATTGAAGATTTTTACAATCAGTGCTCCGCTCTCTGGAACGAGTATGAGATCTACCACCCGTTGATTGCTGACATCAAAGAAGCTCAGAAGCAGCGCAATGAACTCCAACTGGTTCAGTTCTTAGTTGCACTTCCCGCTTCTTTTTTCGGTGTGGTTGACCAAATATTGTCTAGTGATCCGCTACCGACTCTTCACGATGTTCAAAAGAGAGTCCATCGACTAGCTTCTGTTTCCTCTACACCAGCAATTGAGCATCCTACCTTGGTTGCTCGTACTACTGATTCTGGACGTGGCCGCGGTCGTGGATGTGGCCGTAGAGGACGTCCACCACCTTCTGGAGGAAGAGGCACTTCCACAGCTCCTGGGCGAGGTCAAGCCACTGGACCTCGCTACTGCAACTGGTGTGGTCGTGATAATTACACTGAAGATAGGTGCTGGATCAAGCACGGCAAGCCAGCCTGGGCAAACCAGGCCTCCACTGAAGCTACTACAGAAGCCACATCAGATCCACCAGCTGCTCCTCCATCCACTGACTGGCTTCGCTCTGAGTTTGAGAAATTTTTCCAAGAGAGAATGACTCAACTACCCTCGACATCCACGGGAGGCTCTTCTGCTATGCTGACGTCTCCCTCTACTGGTAACCAAAAGTGGTGTATTGATTCTGGGGCGTCTGTTCACATGGCAAGCGACCTCCACATATTTTCTACCCTATCTAAAACTTCACATATTCCATCTGTCACCGTTGCTAATGGCTCGAAAGCACCTGTACATGGCATTGACACAGTTCCGTTATCTCGCAAGATGAATCTTCACTCTATTTTATATATACCTCAGTTTCCTGTTAATTTACTATCTGTCAGTAAAACTGTCAAACAACTTCAGTGCTCTATTAAATTTGATCCCTCTGGATGTGTTTTGAAGGATCTCTTCACGAAGACAAGGATTGGTTCGGGCCATGAAGGACCAAATGGACTTTACTACTTAGATGGACCACCTGCGACATCAGCTCTCTTATCTACATCTGTCTCAGGACTGCAGTGGCACGTTCGGCTGGGTCATCCGTCTGCTGTAAAGATGAAGTTTTTATTTCCTGCTTTAGCTGAACATAAATTCTCTTGTGAAACCTGCGTTTTGAGTAAACAAACGAGGTCTGTTTTTCCTGCAAAGAATGATATTGGGTCTAAAGATATGTTTGACATTGTTCACTCTGACATCTGGGGTCCATGTAGTGTCCCGAGTCAATCTGGTGTTAAGTATTTGTTGACATTTATTGATGATTATTCCCGTGCTACCTAGCTTTTTCTGCTTAAAGACCGTAGTACTGTTTTGGACAATATCCGTATTTTCTTCTCAGAAATAAAAACCCAATTCAATAAAACCATCAAAATTCTTCGTACTGACAATGCCCTAGAGTTTATGCAAAAGTCTGTCACCTCATTTTGTTCTAATCATGGCACCATACACCAAACCACTTGTCCCTATACTCCTCAACAAAACGGTGTTGCTGAACGCAAAAACCGCCATCTCTTAGAGGTTGCTCGCACTCTTCTTATCCATTACAAAGTCCCTCACGGTTTCTGGCCTGAGGCTGTCACTACGGCATATTTTCTTATAAACCGCATGCCCTCCTCTGTTTTACAAAATCGCATCCCATACTCTATCTTATTTCCTGATGCACCTCTGTTTCCTGTATCACCTCACATTTTTGGGTGTACCTGTTTTGTTAAAAACCTGCGTCCAGGAATGTCGAAACTTGACCCTCGGTCTACTAACTTGGGTTATTCACTAACTCAGAAAGGCTATCACTGCTTTGATCCGATACTTAGACAATGGTTTGTTAGTGCGGATGTTGTCTTCTTTGAGCATATGCCCTTCTTTTCTGAGGATGGAGCTAGCCTAACTCCTAATGTGTTGGCACAAACACCTCTATCGGACATTGTTGAAAATCTATCTGTATCTGACCAGCCTGAAGAATGTCCACTACAAGTGTACAAACGCCGACCGAAGACAAGCACTCCTTCCATGGCCCCTCCTCAACCAATTCCTGCGTCTGCGGATGATCAAATAAACACTGAGGTAAACTCTGATCTGCACCTTCCTATCAGCTTAAGGAAAGGTGTACGCTCCTGTACTAAGCATCCTATCAGTCATTTCTGCACTTCTGATAATCTGTATAACAACTTTGCTTGTTTTACTACTACACTATCTTCTGTCAGTATTCCGAAAAATGCTACAAAGGCTCTTACTATTCCAGCATGGAAGAAGGCAATGGACCAGGAAATGCAGACACTATGTGATCGCAAGACATGGGAGCTTGTGGATCGTCCGACTTCTTGCCCTACAGTGGGCTTTCGTTGGATCTTTACTATTAAATATCAGCCGGATGGTACTATTGAACGTCTCAAAGCCCGTCTTGTTGCTAAGGGCTACACACAGACCTACGGTGTTGATTATTTTGAGACTTTCTCTCCTGTTGCACGGTTAAACTCTGTTCGCATTCTGATTTCTGTAGCTGTGAATAAAGATTGGTCACTCTATCAGCTCGATGTGAAAAATGCATTTCTTTATGGAGATTTAAAGGAAGAAGTATACATGGAGCAACCACCTGGATTCGTTGCTCAGGGGGAGTCTGCCTCCAAAGTATGTAAGCTGCATAAGGCTATCTATGGTCTCAAGCAAAGTCCACGAGCCTGGTTTGACAAGCTTAGTCAAATTTTAGTCACCTTTGGGTTTCGTCGTTCTCATTCTGACCATTCCGTCTTCTTTGGGCCAGGGCATGCTGAAACCGATACATGTGGTTGATTTGATAATGCATCTGCTGATGATTCAACCACAGTGCATCTTGTGTGCGCTGATATCCCTCCTGTGCCCGCAGAATCTTATCCCGTGTGCCCTGAATACCCTCTAGCTGCGTATGTATAGTCGACATGTTGTATGCATTCACTGAGGGCTGCTGTGGCTGCCGTGATGTCTCCGCCTCCCGTCTCCTCACCTTGCGTGTCTCTCTCTCCTCAACTGTCCTCCTCTCGGCTGTTGCCTGAGACTCTCCTAGTCCCTCGGGCAGATCTCTGGGCTGCTGCTGCCATGTGTCTCTAGGAGCCAGCAAGCACACAAAGACGAAGTAAAGCTATTGAGTTGGGCACAGTGAAAAAAAGGAAGAGGCATGCCTACATTACTTGGGGAGGGATTTTAAGGAGAGATGTATAATCTTGACAATTCATGAGAAAACTACCCACAATAGAGCTGAATGGAGAAGAAGGATCCATGTAACAAATCCCAACTTGATTGGTAATCAGGCTTACATGATGAGGATGAGTTAAAAGATGTTGATGAATCGATGATCTCTGTCATCAGTAATAGTTTATAATATATTGGTAAATTTTTATGTCATTGCCTCCATCTTGAGTGCTGACTGCTGAGACATACGTTTGTTTGTGAAAAGTCTCTAATCAGTTATTTGGTTAGATGTCCCGGCATCAACTGCTACCTGAACTGTGTTGTATTTATGAAATGCCTGGGACGGGCTCATGGAGGCTCACACCTCGGACGGGCTAGCCTCCGGAAGAGGTGCCAAGTCTGGGCACCTAGGCTTTAAGTGGATTGGGTGGGTATCTAGGGCTATTTAGGCCAAATCTAGGTCATTTAGGTGCCAGATTGGGATAAATCAAATAAGACTAAAGTGAAATTAGACCATACAAGCTCATTTTAAGGAATTTTTTTGCTCATTCAATGTTTGGTTTGGGTCGAATTAGGTCAATTTAGGTCTGATTTTGTCAAATTAGTTCTAGTTTAAATCATGTTCTAGTTTAGATCATTTTAGTGCAATCTAGGTAAATTTTGGATTAATTAAGTTGAGAGAAAAACAATATAAATATATCTAGTAAAATATACATATAAACATATCCAATCTATATGTAAACCATCTGAAATATGTAACAAAACCAGAAAAGCAAATGGCCTGGACCGCCTAGGCAGTGGCGTCGCCGCCTAGGCAGCTTGGTTCCCCAGTATTGGAGGCCACCCTCTAAACACTTAGATGACTATGCACTCACTTGATTATTTGACCTTTTGATTTTGAAGATGCCAGTCATCTTTTATTACAGCTTACCAAATACAGAACATTCAAAACCATGGTGGCTTCTAACAGAACTAAACTATGTCTTAAGTGCATTTTGCATCTGAAAATTATGATTGCTCCTTTGATTGTTTGACGTGGTCACTTTTGATCTGGCAGGGTTGCTTTGCTATGAGGCTAGTGCGGAAGGACTTGGTTCCTAATGGCCCGGGAAGTGTCAAGGTCAGCTATTTGTATTGGTTATCTTGCTTCTATGCAGTATCTAACCTGTTCTTTTGTAATCCTTACTCAGATATTCATGTATTGTTTTTAATATCCAGATTGTCCCAGAAGAATCAGATGATATGTGGCATGCTTACAATTTAATTTCCGCTGGAGACACTGTTTTAGCCGTGACAGTCAGGTTACAGTTATCCATGACTTTATTTATAGTCTTAGTGGCCTATGCTGACTTAATTTGACTCCTCCCATTTTAAACTTGGAGAAAGGAGCTCATGTTTGTAATATGTGTCTGTTTGTCCCTATATATCTGGTAACGTGTTAGCGGTAGTGCTTATCGGTTTAGTTTGCTGTTTTCGCACAGAAAAGTTCTCAGGGAGAATGCTGCCGGGAGTAGGGATGCCGAGCGCGTAAAGATGAAACTAGAAATTAAAGTTGAGGTGAGTTTATTGATGATAAATTGGTAATGCAACATTGGTTCCTTTGTACTTTCAAATGAGAAAAGTAAAATTTTCTGATGAATATACATCGCTGCGCACTAAGTTTTTTCTTCTTCTTCTTCTGAATTCTGCATGTTAAAATTGCAATTTTAGCTTGTTAAGGAAACGCAATGACATTTCCAATATACCTTACTTCCATAGTGCTCCTATTTAGAGAGGTCTTTTGCAATACACATGTTTTTCAACCACTGGCCAAAAAATGTGGGGAGTTCACTGACACTTTTGAGAGTTGGAACCTTCTATTTTTGAATGGAAAATATATATCTTACATTCATCAAGTATTGGCAAGCAAGGTGCTTCCAGGAGGTTTTGTTGACATGAGTGATGCATAATGTCACAGTGGGTCCAAACCACTGAACACAAAAACATGACTATATATTCCGATCAAATTGAATGCCAAACGGCAACTTTGGGTTGGAAAGTGACCAACTTGGTTAAGACTTAAGAGTGAGACTGGTCTAGACTAGATAGGCACCGCAGTTGTAGAGTCAGAATCCGCGGAATCTTCTAGCCACATTGAGAAGCTTCAGATATGGTATTTATGTAAGGCATCATTATTATCTAAGTCTCGATGCCAACCATTTCGAGTCAGTTACATGTATCCTTCTTTTCCCATTCAAATGTTTTGGTTCTTGAGATGTAATCTACAGATCTCTTATTATCAGCGTCGCCATATTTATTTTGCATCTATAGCTTATTTTGACAATACCATTACTCTGCAATCTGCATATACCAATTTTCCTTGCACACATCCAAGCCATCTGAGGCGGCCTTCTCATATTTTGTTGTCGATACCATCCACCCCCATTTCACTTTTTATGTAATGGTTGTTGGGATTATCGTAATAGTTCTGCCTCTATTATGATCCTACTTAGTTTTCATGCACTATATACCTATGGTACAATATAACTCTCATGCATATTCCAAGAGTATCCCCCCCTCTAGATTTTTGGCCCAATTTATATAAGGTTCTTGTATTTGTAATTGATTGATGAAGGGATTAGACTTTCTAACCACAATAATCTACATGGTATCAGAGTTGATCATCTTCCAAACCCTAGTTCTCATCCTAGGGCGTACTATAGCGGCACTGACTCTAGGATGAGAGTCAACAACTCCTCCCTCTTTCTTCATAAAGAACGACCTTCCCTACTGGGAGATCCACTCCCTACGGGCCTTCAGGCGGGATTTCTCCCTCTCCCTAACTGATTTTTGGAGGATTGTCTCATCCCTCTCTCACATATGCAGGCCAGGAGTGATGGCTCCACCTTCTCCGGGTTATCATAACTAGCTAGGGGTCCAACTAATCCGGCGAGCTACTCTATAGGGCCCCTTGGGCCTACCTCCTCTCCTTCCATCTTCTAGTTGGGAAAATGACCGATGTGGAACCCGTGGATGAGCAACAACCATCACATGACAACTACTACTAATGTTGCAAACTACATTACTTGCATATTCATCGCAACCACTGTAGCAACTGTAGCCTTCTATAAGGAATTGTCTTCTATCTATATCCTTCCCGTGTATCTCCCCTATGCGTGGGTTGTTGTGTCCTCTATCACAGGTTGCTTCACTATCCTCCTGCTTTACTGCTTCTTCCCTATAGCAGCGAGCACCATCTTTTTCTATTGTGAATTGCATCTCTCTCTCATAAAGTTGACCAAACTGAAGAGGAAGCCATGGTTCAATCTGCCATTTCATACAATGGCCTCTCCACCATTATGTCAATCAAATGACCAAATCCAACTATCTACTCTAGATGAATGCAACACACAAATTCCTTGAATCTAGAGATATATCAAAGAATATAGATTATGGTATATGATTGAAGGTGATAAATGCTGTGAGAAGAAATGAGGAGAGGAGACGAACACCGAGAGATTTGTCGGCTGCAAGGAGCAACTTTCTTGAGAGGGCAATAGCTGTCTCTCCTTGTTTTTATATATTAGGGTAAGATACATTGTGGTACAAAGAAGAAAACAAGAGAAAAACAATAAAACAAATAATATAATAAAGATAGAACCAGGAGACGGGCCGTCGATTTCCGCCACTGATCAACTCTCGATACCATCGACAGGACTGTCGATGGTATCGACGGAATGCTCTTTTGTTGCTGTGATAAAGTCGATACTATCGACCTCCTGTCGATAGTATCGACGGGGATGTAGGTTGTTTCACACTTCCCCTCAAGCTGGAGAGTACACATCGTGTATGCCCAGCTTGCCACATAATCTCTAAAAAGCTGCTGGACCCAAAGGCTTTGTCAAGATATCCGCCAGTTGATCTTCAGACTTGACGTATGGCGTCACAATAGTACCATCTTTGATTTGATCACGAATAAAATGGCAATCAACTTCTATATGCTTTGTACGCTCATGAAAGATAGGATTCCTGGCAATGTGTATAGCAGACTGGTTGTCACACTTGAGCTCCATAGAAGACATGATAGTGATTTTTAACTCAAAAAGAACAGATTTGACCCATTGTAGTTCACAACATGCATGGGCCATAGTACGGTATTCAGCCTCAGTGCTGAATCTAGCTACCACATGCTGCTTTTTGCTTTTCCAAGTAATTAAATGATCACCTAGGAAGGTACAATAGCCTGATGTAGACCTTCTATCAGTATGATCACCAGCCCAATCTGCATCTGAATACCCTGTGAGAGTCAAAGTAGATGGAGTCACCTTGGGTTTAGAATAAGTGATCCCCTTACCAGGAGCACTCTTTAGATATCTCAGAATCCGACAAACTGCTGTCCAGTGTGACTGTCGTGGTGAGTGCATATGCTGACTCACGACGCCTACAACAAAAGAAATGTCAGGTCATGTAACAGTCAGATATATTAGCTTGCCAACTATTCTCCTGTAATATCCTGGATCTGAGTATTCAACATCATCAACCGTCTCCTTGATGTGATAATCCATAGGAGTAGATACCGGTTTAGATTCAGTCATGCCTGTCTCCTGTAGTAAGTCAAGCACATATTTCCTCTGAGATAGGTTGACACCTGCATGAGATCTAAGCACCTCAATGCCCAGATAATATCTCAGTTTACCTAGATCCTTCGTTTGGAAGTGTCTCTGCAACCCTTCCTTCACACGAGATATGCCTGTAGAATCACTGCCAGTAATCACTATGTCATCAACATATACAACAATAATGATAGAGCCACAAGAAGAGCTAGAATAGAATAAAGAGTGATCAGTCATGGAGCGAGAAAAACCCATCTGGAGTACAACCTCACTGAACTTGTCAAACCAAGCTCGAGGAGACTGTTTCAGCCCATATATGACTTTCTTCAATTTACACACCTTCTGACACTCCCTCTGAGCAACAAACCCAGGAGGTTGCTCCATATATACCTCTTCCTGTAGGTCACCATGTAGAAAGACATTCTTAACATCAAGCTGAAATAGGGGCCAATCAAAGGTAGTAGCCAGAGAAATAATAATCCGCACATAATTTAGACGAGCTACTGGAGAAAAGGTCTCAAAGAACTCAACTCCATAGGTCTGTGTGTAGCCTTTTGCTACCAATCTGGCCTTCAACCTCTCAACTGATCCATCCGGATTATGTTTGATGGTGAAAACCCATTTGCAACCCACTGCGTTCTTCCCTGTAGGCAAGTCAACAAGATCCCATGTGCCATTATGCAAAAGAGCTGACATCTCAAGCTGCATTTCCTGTTTCCAGCCACTGTCCTTCAGAGCATCATAGTGATTCCTTGGTATATCAACAGAATCAATCCCAATAGCAAATGCGCGGGCCTGCTTAGATAAGTGGGACAGACAACACACATTTGTAATAGGATGTCTAATAGTACAAGAACGAGTACCTTTCTGAACAGCAATAGGAAGATCAAGATCTGATGCTTCTGTAGGAATCTCGTGAGTAGAAGACGATGAGGAAGGCTCAGGGACTGGTGTCGCTACCTCTTCTGGATCTTGTCTGCCTCGCCTACTATAAACATATGGTACTGCTGAATAACAGGCCTGTCAGCTGCCTGCTCGTCCTGAATAAAAGTATAATCAAGAATGATGGGTGGCGCTCCCTCACTCTACACAGATGGTGCCACTCTCTCACTCTGAAAATCTGGTGGCACTCCCTCTCTCAACTGCTCCCCCTTACTCATAGCATCGGAGAAATATGGAGTGGTCTCATGAAAGGTAACATCCCTAGACACAAACATGCGACGAAGACTAGGACTGTAACACTTGTATCCTTTGCTAGTACTAGAATAACCAAGGAACAAGGTTTTAATAGACCTAGGAGAAAGTTTGCCAGCCTTAGGGTCAAAATTATGGACAAAAGAAGTGCAACCAAACACTCTAAGGGGAACAAAGAAGGGCTGATCCGTGGGTCGTAACACAGAGAAAGGAGTTTGTCCTTTAAGAACAAAGGATGGTTGTCTATTAATTAAAAAGCAAGCGGTTGAAAGAGCTTCAAACCAGAATTTCTTAGGCACATTGGATTGAAACATGATCGAACGAGCAATATCAAGAAGATGGTGATTTTTCCTCTCATCCACCCCATTTTGCTGAGGGGTGTGAGGACAAGACGTGCGATGAATCCTGCCCACAGAACTGCAAAAATCAGACATAGCCTTTTGAACATACTCTAAAGCATTATCAGATTGGAGAGTTTTTATATTGCAGTCAAATTGAACCTTTATTTCTTTATGAAAATGTTTCACAATAGATAGCACAGACTCTCGACTTTTGAGAAGGTAGATCCATGTCATGCGGGAAAAATCATCCACAAAGGAAATAAAATAACGAAAACCATTATAACTCTAGTCTTTAACAGGACCCCATACATCACTGTGGACTAACTCAAAAGGACAAGATGCCCGCTTATTGACACGACTGGGATAAGACAACCTATGATGTTTTCCCAGCTGACATGACTGACACTCTAAAGATGACACTTGGGACAACTTAGGTTCCAACTTCCGCAGGCTCTCTAACGATGGATGTCCATATCTGCAATGCCATAGTAAGGGGGAACCACTCAACATAATGGATGGAGCTGGAGCAGATACTGGGCGAGGCAGACCGTCACCGTGGAAAAGGTAGAGATCACCTTTTCTAGGCCCCCCACCAATCGTCCTCATACTCTTGGGATCCTGTAAAACAAAACAAGAAGGCCTAAATGTTACCGTACATTTTACAGTGTCAATCAATTTTGCAACAGAAAGAAGGTTAAAAGGAAACTCAGGCACAAAGTGTACAGATTTAAGATCAATCTTGGGTGTTAGATGGACAGATCCACTAGCTAGCACTCTCCTTACTGAACCATCTGCCAGTGTGACAGATTGGTGAGGGATATACGAGTCAATAGATTGGAGCAATCTCTTCATACCAGTCCTGTGCTGTGACGCGCCAGAGTCAACCACCCAAGATGAAGTAGAGCCAGATGTTATGAGAGATGTAGCCTGATTACCCGCAGTAGATGCCAGGTTTGCTGATGACGAAGATGAAGATCCCACACTCATGTGCTGTGTAGCCTGAATGAACCGATCATACTCTTCCTGAGTAAGAGTGATGCCGGTCCCAGAATTGGTGCCCACAACTGAAGACAGAAAGGAATCTGTAGAGGTGGCACAATGTGCTGCCCCCACAGGAGGTGCAGTAGGTCTCCCATGTTTCTTCCAACACTTCCTCCACTGTATGTCCCGGTTTGTCACAGAAAGTACACTTAGGACGTGTCCCACGTCCTCTGCCCATACCAGGTCGTCCTCTCACTACAGCAGCTACGGATGCATGAGACAGACTCCCCAGAAGATATAGTAGAGACATGATTAACAGACTAAAAAATAGACTGTTGAATTCTCGAATAGGCTTCCATAAGACTTGGCAATTTATCAGAAGCCAGAATGACACTCTTGGCAGAACCGCAATTGGGATTAAGCCCGGATAGAAATTTAGCAGTAACCAAGGCGTCTCTGTCTTTGATCTGTGCTGCAACTGTCACAAAATGATAGTAGCTCAGCTCTTGAGCAAGTACCTGAATAGCTCCAAAGTATTCCTCAAGAGATCTATCACCCTGCCTATCAGCAAACAGACGATCATATATCATGAATTGCCGAAGGGAATTCTTCTCCTAAGAATAGTGCTGCTTCACTGCGTGACGAGGACGAAGATTGGTGGGGGGCATTACAGTGGCATTTTCGACTGGGACACCCGTCAGTAGCAAAGTTAAAACATGTGTTACCTAGTGGTCGTATGCCTGTATTTAATTGTGAAGCTTGTCAATTGGGCAAGCAAACTAGATTTGTTTTCCCTAAAAAATCTCAGATTGCTAGTACTGCTGTGTTTGACTTAGTACATGCTGATGTGTGGGGACCATGTCACATTCCTAGTTTATCTGGCTATAAATATTTTATTCTGTTTATTGATGACTATTCTCGGGCTACATGGTTATTTCTGTTAAAAAACCGATCTGAAGTAGTGCCTACAATTAAATTCTTCTTTGCTGAAATTAAAACACAGTACTCGATGCCTATTAAAATTTTCAGAACTGATAATGCATTAGAATTTGTTCAAAGCTCTGTTGAGCTATTTTGTAAATCTGTGGGGACGATTCATCAAACCTCTTGTGCGTATACCCCCCAACAGAATGGTGTGGCTGAAAGGAAAAATAGGCATCTTCTTGAGGTTGCCAGGACTATTATGCTTCATTCTAATGTTCCCAAACATTTCTGGCCGGAAGCTATTCTTACTGCATGTTTCTTAATAAACCGCATGCTGTCTTCTGTCATTGGTGATAAAATACCTGTACAGGTTCTTCAACCAAGTCTTCCACTTTTCTCTATTCCTCCGCGGATTTTTGGGTCTACGTGTTTTGTGCGGTTGCTTGGTCCTAATCAAAATAAACTGTCCCCTAGAGTTGCAAAATGTGTTTTTCAGGGGTACTCACGGACTCAGAAGGGATATCGTTGTTATCATCCGGAGACAAGAAAATGGTTTCTGAGTAGTGATGTGGTGTTTTTTGAAGATACTCCATACTATTCCTCTAAGGGGACACATCTGAGCTCGGATTTGATTTCTGCACCTGTGCCTGTGACTTGTGACTCTGATAACAATACTGAACAACCTGAGACAAATACTACTCCTCCTGTACGTGTATATCAACGCAGAAATCGTGCTGCACAACCTACTCCTGCTGAAGACCCCCCCACACACCAATCTTCTCCTTCTGAAGGTCCTGCGCCCACAAAGGTATTTTCTGATCTAGATTTACCTATTGCTCTCCGAAAAGGCACTAGATCTTGTACATCTCATAATATAGCTCATCATGTTTCTACTGACCATCTGAGTATTCATGTTAGCAATTTTGTTACTGCTTTATCTTCCATTTCTGTATCCAAAAATGTTGGGGTTACTCTACAAAGTCAGACATGGACTCAAGCCATGACAGAGGAGATGGCCGCTCTCACTGACAGGGGTACCTGGGATCTTGTTGATCCTCCTTCTGACTGTAAACCAGTTGGCTGCCGCTGGGTTTACACTGTTAAATATCATCCAGATGGAACTGTAGAACGCCTGAAAGCTAGTCTTGTGGCGAAAGGTTACACTCAGACTTATGGCTTTGATTATTTTGAAACCTTCTCTCCTGTTGCTCGGCTGAATTCCGTGCGAATTTTTCTGTCTGTGGCTGTTAATCTGGACTGGCCTCTCATTCAACTTGATGTCAAGAATGCATTTCTGTATGGTGATCTTCAGGAGGAAGTGTATATGGAGCAACCACCTGGGTTTGTTGCTCAGGGGGAGTCACATAAAGTCTGTCGCCTCAAGAAATCTATCTATGGGCTGAAGCAAAGCCCTCGTGCCTGGTTTGATAAACTGAGCACCACTTTGTCTACTTGTGGGTTTCTCAGATCTCATGTTGATCATTTTGTGTTTGTTAAGAAGACATCTGCTGGTATTGTTGTTCTTATTGTATATGTTGATGACATTATTCTGTCCGGCAGTGATTTTTCTGAAATTAATGCAAACAAAGCCTATCTCTGTAAACATTTTGTTACTAAAGATCTGGGAAAACTGCGGTATTTTCTGGGAATTGAGGTTTCCAGGACCTCTAATGCTGTTGTTTTTTCACAGCGGAAGTATGTCCTTGATCTTCTACAAGAAATAGGTATGCTTAAAGCTCAACTTGCTGACACACCGCTTGACCCCAATGTGAATTGGGATGATGCTGATTCACCTTTGTACCCAGATAGTAAAAGATATAGACGTCTGGTTGGGAAGCTGATTTATCTCACTGTTACGAGAGCTGACATTTCTACGACAGTTGTTCTAGTTAGCCGCTATCTTGACAAGCCTAAACAATGTCATTGGGAAGCTTTATGTCATATTCTAAGATATTTGAGGAATTCTCCTGGTAAAGGCTTACACTATAAAAGGTGTGGTCACTGTTCGCTTGAGGGCTACTCTGATTCTGACTATGCTAGAAGCAAGACAGACAAGAAGTCAACTTCTGGCTATTGCACCTATGTTGGAGGAAATTTAGTCACCTGAAGGAGCAAAAAGCAAAATGTAGTGGCTCGATCCAGTGCTGAGGCTGAGTATCGTGCTATGGCTCATACTGCTTGTGAACTTATGTGGGTGCAATCTCTTCTGAAGGAATTTCATGTGTCTTTTTCTGATCCTGTTCCTATGCACTGTGATAACAAGGCAGCTATCTTTATTGCTAGTAATCCTATTTTTCATGAGCGGACTAAACATATTGAAGTTGATTGTCACTTTATCCGTGAGGCCATCATGTCTGGACGCATCTGTACTCCCTTTACTCGATCTGAAGATCAAGTTGCTGACATCTTCACCAAGCTACTGGCTAAGAAGCACTTCTGTGTTCTTGTGGACAAGTTGGGCATGATTGACATCTATGCTCCAACTTGAGGGGGTGTGTTAGATAATATACTTCTGTTATGTTTTTCCTTTATTTGAATACTGACCCAATGTCGATACTATCGACATGTCTGTCGATACTATCGACATGTCTGTCGATACTATCGACACTGGTGCAGATACAACATTGTATTTGTCTCGCTACCTGACCTAGTGTCGATACTATCGACATACTGTTGATAGTATCGACGTCGGTACAGTGACGAGATTGTTCTGTCTATAATAGAAGGGTGCACTCATAGTGCAACCCTAAGCACTTTTTTTTCTTCATCGTTCTTCTCACCTCTCTCACACTAAGGTGCACACCTTTTACAAGAAGACTGAGGCTTAAGCCTCGAGGCGTACCTGAGGCATAGCGGAGACCGCCTCGTTTCGAGGCCTAGACCAAATTTTTATAACCATTGTTATGATCCGTCTACTAGGTAATGGTTTTTGAGTGCTGACGTGATCTTCTTTGAAGATTTGTCGTACTATTCTGAGAGTGTATCTTCTTTATCTCCTGATCTATTGGATAATACTCTGCTACCCTAGATTGTGGAAGATGACCCTCATGAAGATACTCCTGTTCCCACCCCATCTCTCAAAGTTTACAAATGAAGACCCAAGGTTGTAGTTCCCTCTATGGCCCCTCAACAACCAAATTCTTTTTTGTTGGCAGATCATAACACCTTCCAAGTAACTTCTACTCTGGACCTTCCTATTAGTCAACAAAAGGTGTTTGTTCATGTATTATGCATCCTATCGGTAATTTCTGCTCTACAGCAAACCTTAGTACTAGCTATGCATGCTTATGTCTGCGATCTCTGCTATTTCTGTTTCTGAAAATGCCACTCGAGCACTGCATCATCCCGTATGACGTCAAACTATGGAAGCTGAAATGGATCCACTTCGCGACCGATATACATGGGATCTTGTTGATCTTCCTCCTGATTGTTTTACTGTGGGTTGTTGTTGAAGTAAAGTACCAACCAGATGATGCGATTGAACAAGTGAAAGCTCGTATGGCTGCAAAATGATATACTTAGACTTATGGTGTAGACAATTTTAAAACCTTCTCTCATGTTGCTTGGCTGAATTTTGTTCGGTTACTCATCTCTGTCGTCAATCATGACTGGCCTCTCTATCAACTCAATATGAAAAAAAATCCTTTTGGAGATCTGTACAAAGAGGTATATATGGAGCAACCTCCTGGTTTTGTTTCTGAAGGGGAGTGTTCCAAAGTTTGCATACTTCGCAAGGCTATCTATGGTCTAAGGCAAAGCCCACGAGCATGGTTTGACAAATTAAGCCATATTCTTCTAAAATTCAGCTTCAGACGCTCTCACTGGTTTGTGCACAGATCGATGCTCAATAATTCATTCTATATTCATAAAGAAGACTACTTTTTGCCTCGTTATGCTGATTGTATACGTGGATGGTATTATTCAATCTGGAAACTGCAAGGAGGGTATTCAAGCTACTAAAGAATAACTTGAGCAACACTTTGTTATCAAAGATCTAGGGAAATTCTAATTTTTTTGGGTATTGAGGTTTCTAGCTCCTCTTCTAGCACCTATCTCTCACAACACAAGTATGTCATGTCCTCTTAAAAGAAACATGCATGCTTGGTACTAAGCCCACCAGTACCCCGCTCGATCTCAATACAAACTGGGATGATGAGTCGTCTCCTCCCTATCCTGATAACCACCAATACAAAAGATTGGTTGGTAAGCTGATTTATCTTACTGTCACTCGATATGATATTACTTCCACTGTAGGACTTGTGAGTAGGTCTTTAGATAAACCTCGAAAATATCACTGGGATGCCGTCTGCCACATTCTCAAATATTTGAAATAAAAAAAAATTCTCCAGTGAAAGGATTACTTTACATGCGATATGGACATCGTAAACTCAGTGGTTACTCTGATGCTGACTATGCTGGTAGTAAAAGTGATAGGCAGTCCAACTCTGGTTATTGCACATTTATTGGAGGAAATCTGGTCACATGGCGTGCAATAAGAAATAGACAATTGTTGCTCGTTCTAGTGTTGCAACTGAGTATAGAGCAATGACTTAATACTACATGTAAACTGATGTGGGTTCATGGATTTCTTAAAGAATTTGAATCGGTGAACCATAACCTATTCTAATGTTATCTGACAACAAGCCCTCTATCTTTATTGCTTGCAATATGACCTTTCATGAGCCGACTTAACACATCAAGGTGGATTGTTAGTTTGTCTGGGAATCTATTATGACAGGTCGCATCTCCACTCCTTATATTAGAACTATTAGTGTATATGCTTTATGCTTTATGTTTTATTGTGTGCTTTAGACTTGTCTTTAGCTTTTCTTTTATCCCATATTTCCTAGTTCAATTTCTCACTTACTCTCTTATCCTATAAAAAAGAGTGCATTGTCTATGTTTTAAACACATCAATAACGGTTTTCAGTTTGTATATGGTATCAGATAGTTACCATCCATCCTAACCTTTTCCCTTCCCAACCCTAATGCTACCCACCATATCCTCACCCTAGCCGTCATCCCCCCACCCCCTCCACCCACAACCCGCCACCACCCCCCTCCTCAACCCAGCCGCCGCCAGCTCTCCACCCACCGCCGTCCTGACACCTTGTTACTCCTGCCACCACAACCCCTCCACCTCCCTGCTCCCACCGCCACAACCCCTCCACCCCCTGATCCTGCCGCCACCTCCATCCACCTCCCCACCTACTGTCGCTGTCCGCCAACGAGCCACTATCCCTCGCACCAGCTGCAACCCACTGCCCTTCCTCTCCACTCCCCCCACTCCACCTCTCCACACCATCCACCCCACCTCTCCCTACCACCCTCCCCTCCACCAATTTATCTCTTTGTCTCCACCGCTAAGCCTTCCGCCCTTTTTCCTTCTTCGTGTCCCGACACTTTCTAAAATAGCACGTTAAAGATCTAAAAGTACTACCTTTCATGCCTACCCACGCCTCATGGTGGAGTAACTCTCTCCCCGTGATGGCGTAGGTCCTTCTCTCTTCTGCCCTTATGCGGGTTTCTCAGATGTGCTACTACTACTGCCCCTATGCGGGTTTCTCAGATCTACTTTTGCACTCTGCCGTCCCTTTGCGGGTTTCTAGATCTAGTGATCCAAATATGCTTCTTTTGCTAATGTTACTTCATCTCTGCGTGCATCATCACTCTGGCTTCCATTGCGACTACAAATCCTCGGTCTTTGTCTGTGACGATCGTGAAACTCGATGGATCAAACTACCACCTTTGGTCGGCATCGTTTGAACTATAGCCAAGTGTGCTATTCCCACATTTCTGTTGATGCTCTAATCCCTCCTGATACTACAACGGATGAAAAAGCTAAGCCAACCTATGCGTAATGGTCTAAAGATGATTTCAGAGTCATGATACAGATGGCGAATAGTGCCGCACCGAAGATCACATGTCTCTCCTTCGCCTTCAGAATGCCAAAGCTATTTGGGATCACCTATCCCATGTGTATTCTCAGTTTCTCTCCAACAGAACTCGAAGGTCTTTGAGATCTTCAAGAATCTGGCAAAAAAGGAGTATTCGACTGATGGATCTTTTGAAAACTACTACAACCAATGTTCGACACTCTAGGATGAATACCAAGTATACCATCACCTCTCTTCCGACATCAAAGAAGTTCAGAGGCAACAACAAACTTCAGTTAGTTCTGTTCCCGACTGGTCTCCCTTCGTCTTGTTCTGGTGTTGTTGATCAAATCTTATCTAGTGATCCCTTACCCTCACTAAGAGATGTTCTCAAGTGTGTTCAATGCTTTACTTTCATGTCTTCACTATCTGCTACTTCCTTTGATCACTCGATTCTTTTTCGTCCGCTCCTATGACTCTGGTCAAGGATGAGGAGGTCGCCGCGGTTGTTGTGCTTCTGGTACTCTTGGATGTGGTCCTCTTGACCCTGGACGAGGCCAACATCAACTTTTTATTGATAACCGCTTCTGCACCTTTTGTGGCGCAGGAACCACATTGAGGACCATTGTTGGAAAAAACATGGTGACCTACCTAGGCAAACTGGGTCTCCTCTACTGCTTCTGAAAATTTGACAACTACTGCCTCCAGTTCTATCCAACCCACAATTGAATGGATTCGCTCGGAGTTTGAGGAATTCTTCCGGGCTCGTCTATCCTCATTGACACCTGCCCTAGAAGGAGGTTTTCTACTATACTTGCATCCCCTGCTACTTATGGTAAAAATAAATGGGTCATCGACTTAGGCACATTTGCCCACATTTATGGCTGTTCTGATCTTTTTACAGCTTTATCTAAGATTACACGTGTCCCTCCTGTGACTGTTGCTATTGGGACTCAATCTGCTATCTATGGATTATGGAATTGGAACTATATCTCTGTCTAAAAATCTGCCCTTAAAATCTGTTTTATATGTTTCAAGATTTCCTCTTAATATGCTATCTGTCAGTAAAACTATTAGGAGACTTAAGTGCTCAATCACTTTTGATCCTGATGGTTGTGTTTCAGGATCTCCGAATTAGGACGAGAATTAGTTCGCACCATGAGGGACCTGACAGACTGTATAACCTGGATGTGTTGCAATATGCTGCAACGATGCTGTCTTCTTCTGTGACTAGTCTGCAATAGCACTATTGTCTGGGGAATCTTTCTGCTGCAAAGCTGCGCAGTTTATTTCCTGATATTTCTGAGAAACGTTTTCTGTGTAAATCTTGCCAATTTAGAAAACAGTCTCGGGCTATTTCTCATAAAAAGAAAGAAGTTGGTTCTAGAAATCTTTTTGATATTGTTCATGCTGATATCTACGGTCCCTGTTCTGTTCCTAGCTTGCCTTTATTGACGACTATTCGTGGGCAACTAGGTTGTTTCTTTTAAAGGACCGCACTACTGTTTTGTAAACTATCACCACCTTTTTCACTGAGATTCAAACCCAATTCAAAACAACTGTTGAAATCTTGAGAACTGATAACGCCTTAGAATTTATTCAAAAATTTGTGGATCTGTTTTGTACTTCTAGGGGTACTATTCATCAGACTTCCTATTCTTACACACCGCAGCAATATGGTGTGACAGAAAGGAGGAATCACCATCTTCTTGAAGTAGCACACACCGGTCAGAAATACGGTCTGACCAGTTCGACCAGTTGTTCGGACCGAACCGAACCGAACTAGTGGTTCAAGTAAAAGAAAAAATAGAAGGTAGAATACATATATATATGTATATATGTATATACATAGAAGGTAGAATAGATATATATGTATATGTGTATATATATGTATATGCATATACATATATATACACATATATATGTTTTAATATATACATATACATATATGCATATACATATATATATACACATATATATACATATATATATGGGATTAAGAGAGAAAGATTTCTCCCCCCTCTCCCACGCCCGTGGTGGAGGCCGAACGCCCGGGAGGGTGGTATATACATATATATATGCATACATACCTATATGTATACACATATATACATACATATATATATATATATATATATATATATATATATATATATATATAGAGAGAGAGAGAGAGAGAGAGAGAGAGAGAGAGAGAGAGGCTAGAATACACTCGAGTGTACAGATTGCACGAATCACTCAAGTGTGTTTGCATATCAAGACTATTTTTTGCAAAATGTAAAGCATTGAGCTTCACCGTCATACTATAACTAGGCTACATACAAATTTTGAGCCCATTTGGATGAGTGTAAGTCACTCATCCAAGGGCAACAAACGCGGAACTAATTTGAAATGCATAATTTTTGCGGTGTTTATAACATGACCTATAAATTTCCAAATGTGCTCAAATTTTGCGTATGAGCTATTCACAAGATGTTTAAGAAGATCAACGGATTGGATTTTTGAAAAAAATATTGCATCATGAAAAACTACTTGAGTGTATTCTGCTCCGAATACACTCGAGTGTATTCTAGCCTGACTCTCTCTCTCTCTATATATATACACACACATATGTATATACGTTTATGTATATACAATACATATACATATATATATATATATATATATTTATATAATATACATATGGATATATCAATTGACATATATATGTATGTATGAATATACACATGTATATGTATATATAGTGTGCCCGGTTTATCAGGTCCGACCGCTATTTGCCTTATATTGTGATGACCAGTTCGGTTTTTCCGGTTCAAATTTTTCTTATGTCATCTGACGTCATTTCCGGTCCAACCGGTTCAACCACTCCGGTTGAACCCGACTCAATCCGGTTTGAGTCAACACCAGTCCGACCATCGGTTCGGTTCTGAAAACATTGCCTTTGATCCACGGATCTTTCCATAGGGAGATAGAGTGTCCGACCCCTATACTGTATCTCACCAGAGGCAAATAATTGTTTCTGACTTTCATAATGGATTTCCACATCCAGCTATGAGTTTGTTTCAAAAGACACGACCAGTGGATGTCCTCTTCAAGTACTTACTATAGACCCACCTGATCCATAAAGAATTCTTCTTATTTGCAATGCCCCAAAGGAGTCTCAAGCCCCGCTGTGCTCCAGTCTTGGACCGTTCGTATACCAAGCTCAGTTTCTATCTTGGGTCTGCAGACCACATCCCACGACACTGTATGGATGTGTTTGCTATCTTCTTTATCCCCCTATCATACTTGTCAAAGCGTTCGCCTAGGCAGCCGCCTAAGTGGCAAGGCGTCCCAGGGCTGCACTTAGGCGATGCCGCTTTATTTATAATGCCACATTGACCTAGTTTTGTGGGTCTGGTTGTATATTCATGTATTTTAATGTTTAATGTGGCTGTACCAATGTTCAAAATCAATATTGTTGCCTATGTTATGTACCAAATATCAATTTTATTGGATCTAATACTCTTTTTTTTGTTTGACCTGGATCTAATACTCTTTGTTAATATATCTTTCCTTTATGTTTATTTCATATTTCATATTACTGCTGTACCTACATGTAATTTTCCCTTTACTATAAATAAGAGAGGAGAACCCTATTGGGTTTCTCACGTTGCCTAGTGCAACACACAGATCCCGTCTCCCTTACGTTAACATGGTATCAAGAGCAACGTGATCCGACGCCGCTTCCGCTTCTCCCTCTCCTAGCGCCGCCGCATCCCCTCCCTCCCTCTCCCTTCTTCCCTACAGGGCGCCGCCGGCCCCTCTCTCTCCAGGCCGCCGCCGCCGCCCGTGCGGCATCCCTGCTAGCCGCCGGCGTGCGGCAGCAGCGGGGCTCCCTCCCACTGCCGGCTAGGGGGTTCTCCGCCTTCGTCTCTTGCCGCTGGGCCTCCGGTGGCTCTCTCTATGCTACCGTAGGCTCAGTAGCTCGGCACCGGGGCTTCGTCTACGTTTTTCGGAAAGTTTTCAGCAACTTTTCGGTTCATTTTTGGAGGCCAACCTTGCTGTTTGGGGACTTCTGGTTGATCCAACGGCTCTCTAAAGCCCTACCCGGAGGTCTCGTCTCTTCCATCGTGCTTTCCTAATCACATCTCCTTCATGTGTGATTAGGAACATCCCGCTTGAAGGCTGTCGATGCGTCAGTAACGCATCCCTTATTCTGTTCTTGTTGTGACGTGTATCTCTCCGTCACGGGACGTGTATCTATCCGTCCACTCAGCCTTCTTTGTGACGTGTATCACTCCGTCACACATATCCCAGTTGCATTATGGAGAATAAGACCTATTATGGAGAGGTCTCGCCTATTCCTATCAAGCTCAATGGGAAGAACTTTTTGCTATGGATGAATGCGGTTCATACTGTCTTGGAATCGCGAGATCAGGCAAAGTTCGTTGATTCTGCACCCCTCGCTAGCACTGACAAAGACTATGCCGAGTGGAAACGTCTTGACAGCCTAGTGAAGACTTGGCTATGGGGTAGCATGGAACCTTCTATCGCTTCCAGGTTCATGTTCTACTCTACAGCTAAGGAGATCTGGGATGCCGTCAAGCAGCACTATGCTCAAGAGAAGAACGCTCTTCGCCAGTTTATGATCTATGATCGTCTGTTTGCAGAGAGACAGGGTGATAGACCACTTGAAGAGTATTTCGGTGTGATTCAAGCGCTCTCCCAGGAGTTGAGCTACTATCATCCAGTGAAGGTTGCTGAGCAGATTAAGGATAGAGATGATCTTGTCACTGCTAAATTTCTATCTGGACTTAGCCCCTCATTTGGTTCAGCAAGAAGTGTGATCCTTGCGTCAGATAAATTACCGAGCCTTGCAGAAGCTTTCTCTAGGATTCAGCAGTCCACCTTTGAGTCAGTTGATCCTATTCCTGTTGTTCCTTCTGGAGATTCTCATGCATCTATTGCTGCAGCAGTACGAGGCGGACGACCTGCACCTACACCGTCTGACAGACCTGGCTTGGGCAGAGGACGTGGGACTCGTCCTAGATGTACTTTCTGTGACAAACCTGGGCACTCTGTTGAGAAATGCTGGAAGAAACATGGGAGACCTGCAACCCCACCTGTTGGAGCTGCCAATTGTGCCACTTCAGACTCTACTGCTGCGAGCTCTAGTTCTTCTGGCATCACACTTACTCAGGAGGAATATGACAGATTTATTCAGGCAACTCAACATTGGAATATGGGCGCCTCATCTTCTTCTACAGCAACCCTTGCATCTACAGCGGGTAATCAGGCTACATCTTTTATGGCTTCTGGATCCGCAAATCCCTGGGTGGTTGACTCTGGTGCCTCCCAGCACATGACTGGTATGAGGAGATTGCTCTGCACACTTGACTCTTATATTCCTCATCCATCTGTTACTTTGGCAGATGGTTCTGTGAGGAAGGTGGTAGCTAGTGGATCTGTGTCTCTTACACCAGATATTGATTTGAAATCTGTTCATTTTGTACCTGAATTTCCATTCAATTTGCTTTCTGTTGCCAAGTTGATTGACACTGTAAAATGCATAGTAACATTCGGGCCCTCTTATTTTGTTTTATAGGATCTCAAGAGTTTGAAGATGATTGGTGGGGGGCCTAGGAAAGGTGATCTCTACCTCTTTCCTGGTGATTATCTACCTCGCCATCCACCTCCTGCTCCAGTTTCCTCCGCCATGCTGAGTGGTTCCCCCTTGCTGTGGCATTGCAGATATATCCATCCTTAGAAAGCTTGAAGAAGTTGGAACCAGATCTAGCTCATGTGTCTTCTCTAGAGTGTCAGTCGTGTCAGTTGGGCAAACATCATCGGTTATCATATCCTGTTCGTGTCAATAATCGGGCTTCTAGTCCGTTTGAGTTAGTCCATAGTGATGTATGGGGTCCTGTTAAAAACCAGAGTTATAATGGTTTTAGCTATTTCATTTCCTTTGTGGACGATTACTCTCGCATGACATGGATTTATCTATTGAAAAGTCGTGAATCTGTGCTTTCCATTATCAAACATTTTCATAAACAAATTCAGGTTCAATTTAACTGCAATATCAAAATTTTTCAATCTGATAATGCCCTTGAATATGTTCAGAAAGCGATGAATGAGTTTTGCAGTTCGGTTGGTATGATTCATTACACATCTTGCCCTCACACTCCTATGCAGAATGGCGTTGCTGAGAGAAAGAATCGCCATCTTTTGGATATCACTAGATCTCTCATGTTTGAATCGAATGTGCCTAAACGTTTCTGGTCTGAAGCACTTCTCACTGCTTGTTTTTTGATTAATCGGCAGCCCTCTTCTGTTTTGCATGGACGCACTCCCTTCTCTGTCTTACGCCCTATGGATAAACCGTTTCATGTTCCGCTTCGGGTTTTTGGTTGTACATCCTTCGTTCATAACTTTGATCCCAAACAAGACAAACTCTCTCCTAGGTCTTTGAAAACCTTGTTTCTTGGATACTCTGGTACGAGTAAAGGTTACAAGTGTTATTGCCCGAGTTTGCGTCGTATGTTTGTTTCTAAGGATGTCACCTTTCATGAAACCAGCCCATATTTTGCAAATTCTATGAGCAAGGGGGAGCAATTGAGTGAGGGAGTGCCACCCACACATGTGCCAAGTGAGGGAGTGCCATCTATCATTGTTGAGGAGATACCGCATGATCCACCTATCATTCAGCCATATAACCAGGTTTATCACAGGCGAGGTAGACAGGATCCAGATGAGGCAGCGACACAAGTCCATGAGCCTCCTCCGTCTTCTTCTACTCACGAGATTCCTGCAGAGGCTTCTGACCTTGATCTTCCTATTGCTGTCCGGAAAGGTACACGTTCATGTACTATTAGACATCCCATATCAAATGTATGTTGTTTGTCGCACTTATCTACACAGGCTCGTGCATTTGCTGTTGGGATGGACTCCATTACGATACCAAGAAATCACTTAGATGCTCTGAAGGACAGTGGTTGGCAGCAGGCAATGCAGGTGGAATTCTCTGCTCTGATTGACAATGGCACATGGGATATTGTTTCTTTACCTGAGGGGAAGACAGTTGTGGGCTGTAGATGGGTTTTCACAGTCAAACACAACCCTGATGGATCTATTGAGCGGTTGAAGGCCAGATTGGTAGCAAAAGGCTACACACAGACATATGGAGTGGACTTCTTTGAGACCTTTTCTCCAGTTGCTCGTCTCAATTCTGTGCGGATCCTTATATCCCTAGCTACTACCTTTGACTGGCCTATTTTCCAGCTGGATGTCAAGAACGTCTTTCTTCATGGAGATCTTCAAGAAGAAGTGTACATGGAGCAACCACCAAGTTTTGTTGCTCAGGGGGAGTGTCAGAAAGTCTGCAAATTGAAGAAGGCTATCTATGGGCTAAAGCAATCTCCTCGAGCTTGGTTTGACAAGTTCAGTGCTGTTGTTTTACAGATGGGCTTCTCTCGTTCCATGACTGATCACTCTCTATTTTATTCAAACTCTTCTTGTGGGTCAATCATTATTGCTGTCTATGTTGATGATATTGTGATTACTGGCAGCGATTCTACAGGCATATCACGTGTGAAGGAAGAATTACAACGACACTTTCACACAAAGGACCTGGGGAAACTGAGATATTTTCTAGGGATTGAGGTTCTTAGATCCCATGCAGGTATAAATCTATCCCAGAGGAAGTATGTGCTTGACTTGCTACAGGAAACATGTATGACTGATTCTAAGCCAGTATCCACTCCTATGGATTATCACATCAAGGAGATGGACGATGATACTGCATATTCAGATCCAGGACATTACAGGAGAGTAGTTGGGAAGTTAATCTACCTAACTGTCACAAGACCTGATATTTCTTTTGCTGTTGGAGTAGTGAGTCAACATATGTGCACACCACGACAGTCACACTGGACAGCTGTATGCAGGATTCTGAGATATCTGAAAAGTGCTCCTGGAAAGGGGATCACTTATTATAAACCAAAGAGTCCTCCATCTTCTTTGACTCTCACAGGTTATGCAGATGCAGATTGGGCTGGTAATCAAGCTGATAGAAGATCCACATCTGGCTACTGCACTTTTCTTGGTGATCATCTGATCACTTGGAAAAGCAAGAAACAACAAGTGGTAGCACGGTCTAGTACTGAAGCTGAGTACCGTGCTATGGCACATGCATGCTGTGAACTACAATGGATCAAATCTGTCTTATCTGAACTGAAGATTTTGATTCAAACTCCCATGATTCTCAAGTGTGACAATCAATCTGCTATACATATTGCCAGGAATCCTGTCTTCCATGAGCGCACAAAGCATATAGAAGTTGACTGTCATTTCATCAGAGATCAGATAAAGAATGGCAATGTTGTGACGCCATATGTCAAGTCTGAAGATCAACTAGCTGATATCTTGACAAAGCCATTAGGTCCAGCAGTGTTCCAGAATTTATGTGGCAAGCTGGGCATCCACAATGTGTACACTCCAGCTTGAGGGGGAGTGTTAATATATCTTTCCTTTATGTTTATTTCATATTTCATATTACTGCTGTACCTACATGTAATTTTCCCTTTACTATAAATAAGAGAGGAGAACCCTATTGGGTTTCTCACGTTGCCTAGTGGAACACACAGATCCCGTCTCCCTTACGTTAACACTCTTAATACACATCTTTTGATTTTTCTTATTTTGCACCTTCGGTTCAGATTGTATTCAGTAAGCAGTAGCTATGCTATGAAGGATAGCATACATTGCTTAATATTTTTAGATATGTATGACAATAAATTTATATTTACTTGTTGATAACTCTCTTACATTCTTTACAATAAATCTTTTCTTGTTCTTGACAGTATTATTAATGGTAATATATAGAAATGTAATTGGTTATTTTGTTATACAATAGAATATATATATGGGGAGATCAACTATAAATATGTATATAACTAGATATATAACTATAAAATGTGTGTATATGAGTAGGGAATGTTCATAAAAACCTTGACACATGGATATATACATAAAACATATACATAAATTATTTTTTTAAAGGTCGCCTAAGCAACGCTTAGTCGCGCCTAGTCGCAAGGTGTTCAGCTGGAACGCCGTGTCTCCTTGACGCCTTGACAAGTATGCCACCTGCAAAGCTTCTCTATTTCTTCCAAAGTGGCTTTAGGAATAGGAAAAACACCAGTCCAGAATAAGTGATACACTGAAAGGGTTGACATGATAAGTTCAAGCCTAACAGCCAATAACAGGAGCTTCATCTTCCGTGAATCCAACTTTGTTTTGATTTTATCGATGAGTGGCAAACACATTCTCTTGGTGAGTCTACCTGCAAAAAGAGGTACTCCAAGGTACCTAACCGGGAAGTCGACCTCCTCTATACCCAGAAGGGAGGTGAGAGTTTTAGGAGCAGTATAACTAAGGAACAATTGACTGTTTTCAGGATTGAGTTCAAGCCCCGATACTTGCTGAAAAAGATCCATGCACTTTTTGATCCCTACCACATCTTCCATATGTGCTTTATGCTCTTTATGCTTTAGTCTTGTTTTGTTTTTTACTTTTCCTATTATCCCACATCTCTTGTTTCTGTTTATTACCTCCTCTGTTATCATATAAAAGAGAGTGGTTTGTAATTGTTTTAGACATATCAACTCCATTTAACGTCATTTATACTAACAATTCAATCTTCCCCGAACGCATGAAGCACATTGAGGCTGTATGAATCTCATCAAAGCAAAGAGAATTTGTAATGTCCCATGTGATGATTGGAGATCAAATAGATGATATTCTCAGAAAGCCACACTACCTTTGGCCCTACTCCTGCATATGGGTACCAAGCTGGGATTACACAATGTGCACTCTTCAACTTGAGGGGGTTTGTTTGTATATCTAGCATGGGCCTAGGCCCAATATGTATTCTCTCTTTAATTGTACTTAAGTGGGGATCCTTTGACCACTTAAATATCCGTCTATGTAGTAACTCCTGCATATAGGAGACCCTATAATAATTTTCTAACCTATGAGAATCATCTCTTAATAATTCTTCAGATACAACATAACTTATCCTGTACTTGCGGTACACCGTTTAGTCCTTTATAAGAAGCATTCCTTCACATGTTTTACAACTAATACATCGTTACTCTCTACAAACATTTTTTTCTGATAATGCTATGAAGGACTGATGAAGTTCGATCTTGTTGCTCTACTGTATGCGTACTATGCACTTTCAAATATCTTAGATAACGATGGTAGTCAGTATCACAGTTTTGATGACAATTTGAAATCTTTCATGAACTTTTCATCAAAATATGTTCGCTAATACTACTTGGACTTGCTGTTGAATTCGGGTACTTTTGGGTTCTGATCTTGTTCTGGATCCTGTTGATTAGGAGGTTGATTATGACAAAGAAGGTTCTTTGCTACGCTTACGTGGAAAGAATATTACAGAAAATGAGCATGTTAAGGTGTGTACATATATTTATGGCTTATACATTACCTCCTTTAAGAACTGAACTAAATGTTGTAATATTTATCACGCAGATTGGTCAATTCCACACTCTTGAAATTGAGCTGCATCGACCTTTTGTGCTGAGGAAGGTAGTCTATTATTTTGTTGATCTAAATATGGTGTATAGTGGGCAGGCCTGTATGCAATAATGAATAATCACTGTTCAATAAACTCTTTTAATGGGCTACCATATACATTCTGTGAAATGTTCAGTGTTTTGATTATGTTTGTAATGTCATGTTTTAATGTTCTATATTGCCATTTTATTGGACACTGCTTACTGGTTACAGTTGTCAGTTTTCTGCTTTAATTTCATATTCCTATTATTGGCCTTTTGGTTAATATTCAGTTGTCTCAATTATTAAATAGATTTTTGTTATTGTCTTTGAGTTTCATCCTTTACAGCCAGAAGGGTTGCTAGTTGTAGTGCTATACAGTCATACATTTCAGTCCGAGGGTTGCCAAAAATCTTTTTCCTATAGTATGGTCACTATTTTGGAAGCTTTAGAGATGATAGATAACTGGAGTTAGTAATCTGATGCTTGGAAATTGAAATTGCATGTGCCTTTACGAAACCCAAGATCTCATTATACTTGGAAGAGTTTCATGGATCTGTGATACTTTCCTTTGGTCAGCTGTTTGCTCCTCTCTCGTGGCTTGTTTCTCTCGTGGCTTGTTTCCACTAGTAACCACCACATAACACAGAAGGAAACACGCGGGGGGTCTGTGTGGAGAAGAAGAGAGGTTCTTCCTTCAGTCTCTCATGGTCCATTATGTGGGTATCTCAGTGTGTTGGTCCCTTTTATATGTCCTTTAGGATCCAAGTTGTACGCTATTTTTTTGAACTTACTTTGCCTCAAGTCCATTACTTAGTCTATACCTTCATTTGTAGCCAGTCGGTCCTGCTTTTCCTTGTTTAGATGTTGTGCTCTGAGTCCCGTTGTTAGCTTATTCAGGCAATTCTTTTTTCAGTTTTGTAACACTAAGCACCCTATTTGTTTGTTCAACAGCAATGTTATTCAGTTAATTCTAGTTGTTTCTTTACACCTGTACTGAAAATTAAGTGATACCCTCTTTTCCAGCAACATGTAGTGGTCTAATTGTCTACCCATACTAAGTGTGCTTCCTTCACCCCTTAACTAGTTGGGTATCGTACCGGTCTTTCTCTCATTTTCTTCACACACACACACACACACACACACACACACACACACACACACAAACATTGTGCAAGGAGAAGTTTTATTTTACTCATGCCATTTTCTATACTTCAGAATTTCCGAGGCAGAATTGAGGGGCAAATATGAAGGAGATGAAGAAGAATAGATGACTGAGATAGTTTTCTTTTATTTAATCTGCTGTATTGTCGTCGTTAGCTCTTTCATGCGTCATCTTTGTCAATTGTTCACTTAGCTTGTCTATATATCATTTATTTTGCTTGTTCATTTGTAGATATAGCTTCAACAACCTTAAATGTTTTAGCCAATGTGTTTTGTAGCTATTATAGACCACAAACACGTCCCTGTGCCCATACATCAACCACTGCAATAGGTTGTAGGATGACAACTACATGAACCAATTATAACTTTCCATGTCCATACATCACACGATCTACATGTTGTGAAACCTATTGAACAAGTTCTCATTTCTCAACACTATGAGCTACTTCTAATGTCACTATAGTACTGCTGCCACAGGGTTCCCTTAGCTCCTACATTGCTGTTCTCCGATTCATAGTAATGTTTTTTTGGTTGTGTTACACTCTACATGTCTTCCCAACAAAAATGATGCCATTGACTCATAGATTGGTATCATACTTAACAGTGTGATACTGATGTTTCAACTGCCAATTTCTCATCAAAGATTCTAGTTTTAGGTGCATTCTTTACTTGTCAGAGATAGTTGCTTGTGTCTTGAATCTTCACTTTCAACTTTCAAGGGAGTAATTCTACAGTATAAAGGGAGTCATCTCAGTCTTGGGTCATCTGTACTTGTCTTGTGGGCTTTTTTTGTTTGAGGGGTCTAAAATAGTGCATAAGTTTTGTTGCAAAGAATGACCTCTTAATTCACATGCTTGTAGCCACTCTCTTCTCCTAAGCTAATGTAGGCCCAAACCTACCTCATGGATAACTTCTACTCCTCTTTGATTGGATAGAGGAGTGAATACCTATCTTTGGCTGGAAACTCATATATCAAAAGTAGTCTCGCGTGGCCTACACCTTACGGTGATGAAACGAAAAGTTTCGAAAGACATGATTGACAAATTGAATGAGATAAGAAGGGTTTGTTTTCTAAAATCGAAGTCTAGCTTAGTTCCTTATGTCTAATAGCGTGGAATAAGGCGTGCTTGCTTATGTCAGTTGAGGATTAGGCTTACTGCTTCTCAGAGGCTTGAATAGTGACAATCTTCTCAAATGGGCATGTTGAATCTAGAGCAAGAAAGCGTTGTCAAAGGCTATTATCTTAGATTAATGTGTCAAAAGAAATAGCATCAATGATTCAAATTAGTACATAAGGTGTATGTAAATAGGGTTGTGGAAGTATTAAGCCAAAGTGATACCCTGCTGTAGCAGGTTGGCCTTTCATTATATAGGAATATAAGACTTATAATAGAACCAATAAAGAAAGAAAATAAGCAAAGACTACACTAATAGCTTCTATTTTCTAATGCCACCCCTCAAGCGGGAGCATACACATTGTGCATGCCTAGCTTGGAACTCATGGCTAAAAGCTGAAGGTATAAGGGGCTTGTTGAAGATATGTGCAACTTGTTGTCCAGTGCGAACATGAGGAGTTTGAATCTTCTTGACGAGCACTAGATCAAGAACCAAGTGGTACTCCACCTCATTATGCTTGGTCCGCTCATGGAACACATGATTGCTAGCGATGTGAATGGCTCGCTGATTATTACACATAAGAGAGAATGAAGTTTCAACAGACACTCCCATTTTAGACAATATGGACATAACCTACTATAGTTCTCAACAAGCATATGGCTCTGCTCGATACTCAGCCTTTGTGCTGGACCTTGCTACTATATTTTGTTTCTTGCTCCTCCATGTCACTAAATGTGACCCAAGGAACACACAATATCTTGAGGTAGATCATTTATCTTTAACATCACCTGCCCAATCAACATCAATATTATAGAGATATGTTGTGTTATGTTGTGTTTTGTTGAGTGTCATGTGCATAGCATGTGCCTCACTTATGTTTTTACTTCAGTAGTTTAGTCCCATATTGCTCATCTCTGCTTTCGTCTTTATTCCCTTCTGTTATATAAGAGACTGTATTGTACACTGGTTTATTCATTTCAATAAGCAATTCCCAGTTTCTCTATATGGTATTAAAGACAGGTTCGGTTCCCCGAGTTTCTCTTTCCCACCTTGCCCCTATGCCCTAAGCCTTCAGCCCCCTGGCTGCCGGTAGCCCCTCCACCCGCCGCCGCCGCCCCCTCCTTCCACCACCAGCCGCCGCCCCTCCACCCTCTCACCCTGCTGCCGCTCCTCCTCCATCCACCCGACACCACCCCCTCTCCTCCTTCCTCCACCAAGCCGCCGCCCCTTCTCCTCTCTCCACTAGCCGCCATCCCTCCTCCCTCCACCATCGCACTGCTGCCCTCCTCTCGTGCTTCCTCCTGCCCCTTTTTCGCACGTGCAACCTTCTGGACAGCCATCCTATCTCTCCGGTTATTTTTATGCCTGTGCCTCATGATGGGATACTGATCTTCCTCATGACGGCGTAGGTTCATTTATCAGTCTTCTACCCGACACAAGTTTCTTCTGATCTGATACGTCAGATCCCTGCTGCTGCTACTGCTGCATAGCGGGTTCTTTATTCACTGCCTGTTGCTGCTGCGCCGCCACTTCACTACTGCCCTGCCTCTGCTCATCATGGCGTCGGTTGAGCCTCCTCGCTCTCTGTGTGTTACCACCGTCAAGCTTGATGGCTCAAATTACCATCTGCGGTCGGCGTCCTTCGTCCTCTATGTTAAGGCCCAAGGCCGGTACTCACATCTTACTACTGATCCTCCTGCTGCCCCTACTGCTACTGCTGATGAAAAAAGTAAGCAAACTTATGCCCAATGGTCCAAAGACGACTCTAGTGTTATGTCCTGGCTTCTTAATAGCACCAAGCCGCGGATCAATCAGTCCTTGTTATGCCTTCATGATGCTAAGGCAATGTAGGACCAGCTTTCACATGTCTACTCCCATCAGCAAAATCCTAAACATGTTTTTGAAATTTTCAAAAATCTGGCCAAGGAGTTTTCTTCTGATGCTTCTATCGAGGACTTCTACAACCAGTGCTCTGCTCTCTGGAATGAGTATGAAATCTACCATCCGTTGACAGCTGATATCAAAGAAGCCTAGAAGCAGCGCAATGAACTACAACTAGTTCAATTTCTGGGTGCCCTCCCTGCTTCCTTCTCCGGCGTGGTCGATCAGATTCTGTCGAGTGACCCTCTGCCTACTCTTCTAGACGTCCTCAAGCGAGTTCAAAGACTACCATTTGTGACCACTCCTGTTATTGAGCATCCTGCTCCAGTTGCTCGCACTGCTGATTCTGGACGTGGCCGCGGTCGAGGACACGGTCGTGGCAGACGTCTGCCTCCCATTGGCAGACAAGGCTCCTCTACTGCCCCTGGATGAGGTCAAGCTACTGGTCCTCACTACTGCAACTGGTGTGGTCGTGATAATCACACTGAAGTTCGGTGCTGGATCAAGCACGAAAACCCAACCTGGGCTAACCAGGCCTCTATTGAAACTGCTACTGATGCTGCATCCAACCAACCGGCTGCTCTTTCGACTACTGAATGGCTTCGCTCTAAATTCGAGAAGTTTTTCCACGAGCGCATGACTCAACTACCTTTGACATCTACTGCTGGTTCCTCCGCCATGCTTGCTTCTCCTTTTGCTGGTAACAATAAATGGTGCATTGATTCTGGTGCGTCTGTCCATATGGCTGGCGACATCCAATTATTTTCTGCTCTGTCTAAAACCTCTAATATTCCATCTGTCATTGTTGCAAATAGCTCTAAGACTCCTGTTCATGGCATTGACGCCGTTCCTCTATCTCGAAAGCTGAATCTCCAATCTGTTTTATACATACCACAATTTCCTGTTAATTTATTGTCTGTCAGTAAAACTGTAAAACAACTTCAGTGCTCCATTAAATTTGATCCCTCTGTTTGTGTTTTGAAGGATCTCCGCACGAAGACGATGATTGGTTCGGGCCATGAAGGACTAGATGGACTATACTATTTGGATGGATCGCCTACAGCTTCTGCTCTTCTGTCTACATCAGTCACATGACTTCAGTGACACTTCCGGCTGGGTCATTTGTATGCTACAAAATTGAAGCATTTATTTCCTGCATTATCTGAAAATAATTTTTCTTGTGCATCTTGTGTTTTGGGAAAACAAACGCGGTATGTTTTTCCCTCTAAAAAGGAACTTGGTTCTAAAGCAATTTTTGATATTGTTCATGCGGACATTCTGGGGTCCATGCTCTGTTCCGAGTCAATCTGGTGTTAAATATTTTCTGACTTTTATTGATGATTATTCCTGTACTACTTGGCTGTGTTTGCTCAAAGATCGTGGCACTGTTTTGGACAATATCCGTATTTGCTTTTCTGAAATACAGACCCAGTTCAATAAATCCATTAAAATTTTCCGTACCGATAATGGCCTGGAATTTATGCAGAAGTCTGTCACATCCTTTTGTTTTGATCGTGGCACTATCCATCAAACCACTTGCCCTTATACTCCATAGCAGAATGGTGTTGCTGAAAGGAAAAATTGCCACTTATTAGAGGTTGCTCGCACTCTTATTATTCATTATAAAGTTCCTCACCGTTTTTGGCCTGAGGCAATTTCTACGACATGCTATCTTATAAACCGTATGCCATATTCTGTTTTACAGAATCGTATACCTTACTCCATTTTGTTTCCTGATGCACCTCTGTTCTCTGCTTAGTTATCAAGGCGCCCACCTAGGCGCCGCCTAGGCGTTAGGCCAGGCGCCTCAAACTAGGCGCCCAGCCTATTAAATGCATTAAGTGGGCGTCTAAGGCGTTTTAGGCCCAAATTATGCAATTTAAAGGCTAAACTAGCATGAATCGAGTCTAGATTTCGTCAAATTAGATCACCTTCAGTCATTGCATGGTTGATATAGGTCTGATTTAGAGTAAATCAGGTCAAATTTTGGCAAATTAGGTCTGGTCTGAGGAAAATCAGGTCTGATTTGGGGAAATGAGGATTGATTTGGGCCAAATTGGTATGTCCTCATAGCGTTGTTTGTTAAGTTTTTTCTACTTTTTCATATGTTTATTGTTCTTGCTTTTTTCTCTTTTCTTTTTTTATCCATTCTCCTGCATCTTATTCCTGAGTCCTGCTGCTATGTTTTTTCTGAGTTATTCATCCTATATTCCCTCCTACTACTATGCAAGCATGTGCATATTTTCTTTTTCAAATTTGTCCTATACATCCTGCTACGAAATCTACTACTACTATTTACATATCTAATTTTCTTTTTCTGATTTCTTCCTCCTAAATCTCCTCTCTTAGCCACTGTTGTTTGCATGTTTCCATTTATTTTCACTGACCTATTCCTTCCTCTATATTTTCTAATTCAGCACCTGCTACTGCTGTTTTTTATTTTGTTTTGTTGATTCTTCCTCTTTCAATCTCCTTTTACTGCCCTAGGTTTGTCTTATTCTGACTTCTTCCTACAGAACTTCTACCATTTGCATGCTCTTTTTATCCCATTTTCTCTCACCAATTCGTACTTCTCTTCCTCTTACTGTTGTTTCATTTTCTTCATGTTAATTCTGTTGTCCCTGATTCTCCAATAGTTATCAATTCAAATTAGACTTACAATAACATTTAATGAATAAATAATACATTATCACATATAGTATCATGTGTATGAACATTTAAATATGTAACTGAAAAAAAAAAGTAAAAACAAAAACGCCCAGAAAAGCCTAGGCGCCCGCCTAGGCGCCTAGGCGGGCTAGGCGCCCCTTAGATTAAACCCACCGCCTAGACGCCTTGACAACCATGGTTCTCTGTTCCTCCTCGCATTTTTGGGTGTACTTGCTTTGTTAAAAATTTACGCCCATGAATGACGAAACTTGATCCTCGATCCACTAAATGCATCTTTTTGGGTTATTGTAGAACCCATAAAGGTTACCGTTGCTTTGATCCGGTACTCAAACAATGGTTTGTCAGTGCGGATGTGATATTTTTTGAGCATATGCCCTATTTTTCTGATGACAGATCAACACTATCCAGTGATATGTTCGCACCCACGCCTCTACCAGATATTGTTGAAGACTTGCCTTCTTCTAACCAGCCTGAAGATCGTCCGTTGCAAGTGTACAAACGCTGGCCGAAGACAAGCACTCCTTCCATGGCCCCTCCCCAATCAATTCCTCTATCTGCAGATGATCAAATAAACAGTGAGGTAACTTCTGACTTGCACCTTTCTATCAGTCTGCGCATAAGTGTTCGCTCCTGTACTAAACATCCTATCAGTCATTACCGCACTTCTGCCAATTTGCATAACAGTTTTGCCTGCTTTACTTCTGTGATTTTTGCTGTCACTATTCCAAAGACTGCTGCAGAGGCTCTAGTTATTCCTGCATGGTAACATGCAATGAATCAGGAAATGCAGGCGCTCTGTGATCGCAAGACATTGGAACTTGTGGATCGCCCTTCTTCGTGCCCTACTGTTGGCTGCCGCTGGGTCTTTATCATTAAGTATCAACCTGATGGGATTATTGAACGCTTGAAAGCTCGCCTTGTTGCAAAAGGCTACACGCAGACATATGGGGTTGACTATTTTGAGACCTTGTCTCCTGTTGCACGATTAAATTCTGTTTGAATTCTGATTTCTGTTACTGTTAATAAAGACTGGTCTCTCTTTCAATTAGATGTTAAAAATGCATTTCTTTATGGAGATCTATAGGAGGAAGTATACATGGAGCAACCACCCGGTTTTGTTGCTCAGGGGGAGTTTTCCTTTAAAGTCTGTAAATTGAAAAAGGCCATCTACGGTCTCAAACAGAGCTCACGTGCTTGGTTCGACAAGCTCATTCAGATTTAGTCACTTTTGGCTTCTGTCTCTCTCACTCTGATCATTCAGTCTTTATCCGCAAAACAGTGGCTGGACTTGTCATTCTTATTGTTTATGTTGATGATATTATTTTGTTTGGCAGTGATACCGTGGGTATACATGCGACTAAAACCTACTTAGAAAAACATTTTGTCACTAAAGATCTCAGAAAGCTGAGGTATTTCTTAGGCATTGAGGTTTGCTAATCATCTGCAGGGCTGTCTCTCTCTCAAAGAAAATATGTACTTGATCTCTTGCAGGAAACTGGTATGCTGGGCTGCAAACCAGCCAACACTCCCCTTGACCCAAATATGGATTGGGATGATGAAAATTCTCCTCCCTATGCTGATCATCACCAGTTCAGAAGGCTGGTAGGCAAGCTTATCTATCTGACGGTCACCAGAGCTGACCTCACTGCTGCTGTCGGATTCATCGACATGTATCTTGATAAACCCCAACAATGTCATTGGGATGCTATATGTCACCTGCGGTATCTTAAAAGCTCTCCAGGAAAATGCTTGTTGTATAAGAAGCATGGCCACTACAATCTATCTGGTTTTTCAGACTCTGACTATGCAGGAAGTCATTCTGATCGTAAGTCAACATCAGGATATTGTACATTTGTTGGCGAAAATCTTGTTACCTAGCGAAGCAAAAAGCAGACTGTTGTAGCCACATCCAGCGTAAAGGCAGAATACCGAGCTTTGGCTCATACTGCATGCGAACTTCTGTGGGTCCAAAATCTCCTCCAGGAGTTTGATATATCCTATTCCAGCTGTATACCAATGTTTTGTGACAACAAGGCCTCCATTTTTATTGTGAGAAACCCCACTTTTCATGAGCGGACGAAACATATTGAGGTCGACTGTCACTTTGTTCGAGAGACCGTCCTTTCTAGTCGGATTTGCACTCCATATCTCAACACTGAAAAGCAAGTAGCAGACATCTTCACCAAGATACTTCCTAAAGCTCATTTTCAGACCTAGTTCACAAGCTGGGCATGTTCGACATCTACGCTCCAACTTGAGGGGGAGTATAGAGATATGTTGTGTTATGTTGTGTTTTGTTGTGTCATGTGCATAGCATGTGCCTCACCACAAATATTTTACCTCTATAAATATATCCAGTAAGCTTCAAGTAAGTGGAGGAGGAATCTTTACTTGTGAAATAAGTGAGACCTTTCCATGGCAATCCTTTAATATAGCATCAGATCCCGGTGACGTCCATCCAGTGCGACATCTTGGGTGCACTCATGAACTGGCTAACAACTCCTACTGCATAAGAGATATCAGGACGAGTAACCATCAAATAGATCAGCTTATGCACAATTCGTCTGTACTTTGCTGGATCAGAAAAATCATTGTCATCAGAAATAGCCGCCTTGGTATGATAATCCGTAGGCGTAGAGACTGGTGTACACTATGCCATGCTTGTTTTTGCAAGAAGATCTAGAAGATATATTTTCGCTAAGAAAGATTTGTGCCTTTCTAGGAACGTAGAACTTCTATTCCAAAGAAATAACAAAGATTGCCGAAATCTTTCATTTGAAATTTTGTTTGTAGGCACTCCTTGAGTTGTGAACTTCTAGTAAGATCATCACTAGTGATGACAATATCTTTCACATATACAACCATAATAATAATGCCACTAGACGATTTGCACACAAATAAAGAATGATCAGTAGAAAACTGACTGAACCCAAATTGTATAAGTCCAACACTAAACTTATCAAACCATGCCCGTGGTGATTGCTTCAGGCCATACAAGAATTTCTTTAGTTTGCACACTTCCTGATACTCCTCGTGAGCAACATGCCTAGGAGGTTGCTCCATGTACACCTCTTTAAGAAGATCACCACGAAGAAGTGCGCTATTGACATCCAGTTCAAGAAGAGGCCAATCATAATGGGTAGCAACAAAAATAAGGATCCATACAGAATTTAGTCGAGCAACATGAGAAAAAGTCTCGAAGAAGTCCACTCTCTGTGTCTGAGTGTATCCTTTGACCACTAATCGAGCCTTGAAGCGGTCAACATATCCAACCGGTTTCTATTCAACAATATACACCCAACGACAACCCATAAAACTTCCTAGGAGGAAGATCCACTAAGTCCTAGGTGGAGTTCTCATAAAGAGCTTCCATCACACTATCCATGGTTTGTATCCAACTGTCACGTCGAGTTGTTTCAACATATGAGTGAGGAACAAATATACAATCTAACTGAAGAGAAAAATGTGTGCGACACGCGCTGCCCGTGATAGATGGGAAAAAATGACAGACACTAGAGATTGGATGTCGTATTGTGCAAGGTCGAACACCTTGATAAGCTGCGACTGAAAGGTGTAAGTCTGAAACAGAAGTACCAAGAGAAATCTCAATAGGAACATGTGCCTGTAGAGTAATCAACGATGATGGTCAATCTGCTGGAATGATGTCGCTACATCTTCTGAGTGATGCCCTGCTCGCGTGGTGTAAACCAGTAGAAAAGGTTGAGGATGTGTAGGTGTAGGTGTTGGTGGTGATATAATAGAAGTAGTATCTGACACACTCTCATCACTTGGCACAGGGTGTGGTGGCTCTGGCTCTCCAACGATCATTCTCAAAGATAAGTTCTCTCTCATGGTTCTGCTCCCCCCCCCCACAAGACAGAGTCACCAAAGAACGGAGTGGACTTGTGAATATTAACGTTAGCCGACACCAACATACGACGAAAACGAGGACAATAACATATGTACCCGTTTTGTGTGGGAGAATATCCCAAAAAGACAGTACAAACTGCGGGAGGAGACAACTTGTCTGTGTGTTGATCAAACACATGAACAAACACAGTACAACCAAACGCACGGAGAGGAACATGAAAAGTTTGCTCGTCTAGTCGTTAAATTGGAAAGAGTGTAGCCCACTTACAGCTGGTGCTCACAGGAAGGAACCGAAAGGTAATCCAATAAAAAACATGCAGTGAGAAGAGCATTACACCAAAACTTCCTTGGCATAGTTAATACTAGCGTACGAGGCTACGAGCTACATCAAGTAACTGGCAATTTTTGTTCTCAACAACCCCATTTTTTGAGGTGTATGAGGACATGTCGTCTGGTGAATCATACCAACAGAATCACAAAAACTAGAGACAACTGTTTGAAACATACTCTAACGTATTATTAGTACGAAGTATTTCATATGAGTATCAAATTGGACTTTTATTCAATGATAAAAAGTTTGGACGACCGACAAAACTTCATCCTCAGACTGAAGTATACCCAACTCATTGGGGAGAAATTAACAATAAAATAAAGAAAATAACGAAAGCCATTGTGACTTGGCTCTTTGACAAAACCCCAACCTCTATGAATAAGATCAAATGGACACTCGAAGCATTTATAGCATGACTAGGGAAAGAAACACGATGATGCTTGGCTAGTTGACAAGACCGACACTCGATAGACTTTACTGATGATAAGCCGGGAACACGCTTCCACAAGACTCTGCAAGGATGGATGCCCATAACGACAATGCCATTGTAGGGTGAGCAACTGAGGACTGCAGATGCAGCGGAAGAGATCTGGCGGGTTGGGCGATCTACCTCGAGGAAGTAGAGATCACCTTTCCTAAATACCCCACCAATCTTCTTCCATCTCCTGGGATCCTGCAACACGAAGAAGGAAGACCCAAATATCTCCAAGCAGTTTAAAGAATCAACCAATTTAGCTACAAACATTAGATTAAAAAAAAAGTCTGGCACATAATGTACAAAGTGTAGAGTCGAGAAGATGACGCATGTACAGATCCACAAGCGTATACTCGTCTGATCAATCCATCCGCTAGAGTCACAGAAGAATGCGTGATATATGAATCAGAGGACAGAAGCATGGATCATATACCCGCCATGTTAGGAGGCCCCTGAATCCACCACCCATGTAGAAGATGGCTGGGAAGCAATAAACGATGTCCCGTGGTTACCTACATCTGAGACAAGATTGGCGAATGAACCAAGAGAAACTTGTTGAGCGGATGATCATACTCCTCCTTGGAGATAGTAATACCTAATTGCACTTGTTTAGAAGCCCCAGATGTAGATGGGCCTACGGTAGTCACCGTATAATGTGTAGAACCGATAGGAGTTGACCATGCTTTGAATTGCACTTGTTCCTTGTATGTCCAAGTTTACCACATGAAGTACATTTGTCTCTAATCCGATTACATCATCGTCGTCTAATGCCTCTTTTGTTTCCCTCAGTAGCAACAACAAGAGAAACATGATTTTTCAGAGTTTTGTCCTCCTGTAGTGATAAAGATTGACTCAAAAGAGGATTGTTGGATCCTCACAAACGCCTCCTCAAGGCTTGACAGTTTATAAGTAACAAGAATGACACTTCTGAGAGGAGTTTAGATAGGGTTCAACCCTGTCACCAGGTCTAATAAGGATGACACTTCGGCAATGAGAATGTATCAAAATACATAAGATGCACTTATAGAGACTGGATTTTGGCGGTGCTACCTCAGCTTTGTTTCTGTATATGAATGTGCTTAAGTTCTGTTTCTGATATATTTTTTCCACGTTTTTAGTAATTGCAGCAATTCAGCAAATTCATATTCCTCCTGCCAACATCTTCTGGCCCTAGAATCCAGTTAAAATTATACTGTTTCCTGTGCTATATTATGGATGGCCGCTACCTCTGTGGTAGTACAACAAAGTTGATCATGTTGTTAAGTAATTATCCTTCTAAAGGATGTATCGTTCCTCTCGAGTCCCAGGGTTTAGTCCTTTTTTCCCTTTTACCAAAAATCCTTAAACACTGATTTGAAATATTTAAATTATGTCTAATAATTTGTTTCTATCAGGGTGAGGTATGCACTCAGAACCATTGTTTGGTACTAAATCCTTTTTTCTTCTGTGATATGTCCTCTGGATAATCTGTACTCACAATCCGTGCATTTATCTCATTAAGAAAGATCTAGAATTCCTTGATTTATGGGAAGATGAACTTATCGTAGTTGGTAAGAACTATGAAGCAATATTGTTTTTAGACCCTCTTCCGCTAAAAAGCTCTCATTGTCTATTCTAGTGTGTGCACAACGGGCAATTATCTGTGAACTGTCTTTTATATAGACATGATGCAGGAAGCCGGAGCTTCCATGAAAGCTTTAGTTGGATCACCCTGCAACTTGGAAAGAGTTGTTTACCTTTCCTCCCTGCTAATGTATGCTCCTATTTTTTTGACCACAAAATTCCACCTAATATTTATCTATATGGGATTGTCTTTGTCTACAAACAGCCATTTATATCTGACTTCTGTTGAAGTCTTGCATAATCTATTGACATGGGGACAATTTATGGTAGTCTAAGCTGTTAATGATCATAACATTGTGTTAGGAGTTAGTTTCACTTGCAAGTTGCGACTGTTTCTTACTTTCTGTAACAATAGTCTTGTTGAATGGTTGACTTATCATTGACACCGTTGTAGTAAGGATGTGCTGGTTGCTTTTGTCACTGTTCTTTGGACTGACGATCTTGTTCCTTTTGTGAGGTAGCTTTACTTTGTAAGTAAACAGTTGCATGAGTTACACATATTGTGGTATCTTCAATGAATGCAGGATCTTTGGGATTCGCTGGCGTTGGATGTTCTCAAAGTGGCCTGTGGTATTTTTTATTTATTTTAAATTCTGTATCACAATGGTGTCATTGTAATGTTGAACTGGGGATTATAGCTCGTACCCTTCAGAATATAATTTTTCTACAGAAAACCTTTACTCTGTCGTATAACATATTGAAGCAGTTGATTTACTATAATTGGAAACTGCTTATGATTAATTGCATACGAAATACTGAAATTTTCAAGGGAAAAAGCAATGGCATTCCTTCTATAGATCTGAGTTTACCTTGCTGCTTGATGGTCTTGACAATCTCTTAAGTTGATTTTTTCCTTCTAAGCAGTGTTTGACACTACCTACTTGCCATTCTTTCTCATACTTAGGGCCATCCCAGATGGTTATTGGCTTTTGTCTTTTAAAGACAGTGCTATTCTTACCTCCCTAGTAGTGGATTTTATAACATATTAGAAATTGGAAAAGTAGTTTGGAGTTATAGGGGTTGACCTAGGGAACATAGTCACAATATACTCCGACTTTTTGAAAAAGTTGCGTTTAAAATTGCCACTTGACACATTGGCGAGACTTGAGAAAATCTTCATCCCTTGTCGCAAATTTTTCCCTAGACGTATGAAATGGCCGAATAAATCCCCATTCCCGAATACTACCTTTTATTCCCGTATTATTCACGAATTATTCACGTTTAATTTTTTTTCCGTTCTATACGTTCTTTTTCCGTATTATATTGATTAAGACTCTAAGTTAGTTTGAGTGCCTATATACGTGCAAAAACATGTGTGTGTATGTATGTAATATATGTATATGTATATGTATGTAATAGTTATAGATATATGTATGCAATATATATGTACACATATATGTGCAAAACATATATATACATACAAGATGTATGCAATACATGTATATATCCTCTGATTTTTTCCCGAATCGTTGACCATATTTTTACCGTAAGTTGACCGATTTTTACCCAAATTTCCCGCATATTTGTCGAATTTTGAAATTTTCACCTCAACCGAACGTATCCTGAATACCGAATTTGTGACTGTGCTAGGGAAGAATCAAAGATGAATCATTATGAATAGTTAACTCATTTTGACTTTTCTATATCTATGAATTAGATATGTTTACTTGAGTTGTTACCTATATACATTTATGTAATTATATGTGTCTAGGGATAGGTACATATACATATATGTGTGTGTGTGTGTGGAGTAGGACATCACAATTTTTTAGTCTTTTAAATATCTTGCTAAATTTTTTGACTTAGTTTGGTGAACAAAGAGATATGGATTGTGGTTAGGCACATTTCAATTATGAAATCACCTGAGGCATGTCTTTAGATTTGAATACAATATATAAATTTTATACCTATGCTATGCACTATTTAAAATATAATAAACTATATTACTAGTTTTAATTACCTATTCTAATAGTCATGTGTGCATAATTATGTTGCCACATCTAGGGCATGCATAGAGCAAGATGGGTGAGCCTGAAATTCTATGATGAGGATGGCGTTGTCATAACCGACTATGGTCTTAGAAGCAAGGAACGAGGTGACCGATACCGACGCCGTTTCGACAGCTTGGAAATAGGTATTTACCGGTATACCGACGGAAATACCGACAGATGCAATCCTGGCCGTTTCGACGCCAAAATGAACGAATTAATTTATGAAATTTTACAGGTGTAATCTCTACACCTAAATGCATCGTTTTATGCAATAAAATTCTATATTGGGTGTGGGGGAGGGGGGGTCCATCATGGGGGAGATAAGGAATCTGTCCTGTTTCGTTGGGATTTCGATGAAGGATTTCGATGACAAAATGAAGGAATTAAGATATGAAATTTTACTAGCACAAACCACACACTTAAATACACACAATTATGCAATAATATACAATTTACAACATATGAATAACATATCTACTTACAACTCACATCAGCTGTATGTTGAGTGGCGCGCTGGTTCTCCATACAGTAATGAGTTGATATTACTGAGATATTGCAGCCATGACATGCACATCCTATAAAGGTGGTTGTATGTAGTCACATGCTCCTCATACACATCATTATTGGCAAATTATATGAAGTTCCGTGTTGCTCATTCATGTGCGATATTGTGTAAGTGTATAATACTCGTTTGTATTATATTCACATTACTCTTTAGTAAAACATCTTCCACTAAACATAAATAAGTAACTAATTATATCAATACTAATTGTAATATGTTAGACAGATTGTATGATAATAGTAATTAAGAGTGTTGTAAGTAGGTAGATCTAGTAATAATATTGTAGATCTATATAATATACTTATAGATGTATGTATAGTTCGCGTAAACATATATAATTGGAGTAATATTAGGCTTTGGCGGTAAAAAATAATTTTTTTAGGTGAAAGTGGAAGAAAAAAGTAGGAAAAAGAGATGGAGAGGTTGCTAATGGTAGAAATGAAAGAGATTAGCTATAATTACCTTGATTTGGGTTGGTATTAGCTCCAATCGCCAAAAATCATCCAAATGCACCTTCTTTTCTCCTCCCAATAAGTAACTACAGTCATTCTCGCAAAAAACGGTATACCCATCGGTATACCGCCGGTTTCGGTCGGTACAGTGAAGTTAGTAGTGCATTTTGCACCGAAATCATCAAAACATGGCGGTATGGGCGGTATACATGTCGGTATATCGGTATTTGCGATCCTATCGGTACGCACGCATGTTTCCGTATCGGTACGCGTCGGTATCGGTATTTCGGTCGAAATATCGGCGGTACGGGCGAAACTTCATTCCTTGCTTAGAAGTATACCTAGCTTTCTTAGTTGATGAGGAGTTTAAGCATAAGAAATTTCTTGTTTCTTGTTGCCTGTAGCATTCTGTTTCCTGATATTTTCTGAGTCACATAGTGAGCCAAACAAGATAAAAGGGTTAAGGTTGTCTACCTGTATACTACTTTCCAAAGGCAGTCACACACTCACCCACACACCACAAACTCACTCACTCAGTCTTGTTGATGGTAGAAATCTAGGGTTCATGTTTAATACAAGTTGAAGGATCTATGATATTGTTTGGAAAATTCTTGAAAAGATGAATCTTCTCAGTGAAAACATTCGACTTGAGAGGAGAATGTCATTTCTTGCATTGCCTCTAATGGAATTTATTCACCAGAAAGGTAATTGACAATATGCGCGGACCATGATGGTTGAGAATGAAAAACTGCATAACTATTCATCCTGGAAAGTATTGAACATTCGTAAATATTTTGAATACTTGAGCAAAAAAGATGACCACTTACCATATTTTTGAGCCATTTCTACTATGAATATATACATTAGATTCTTGTAATAGAGTAGCCCATTTGGTTGGACGAGGTCATCTTTCTCTGACAACAAATTCCTCAAAGCGATATGGTAAAGAGAAAATGGTCACCTTGAAATGCAGGATACACATGCAAAATATATCTATTGCAAAGACAAGTGCAAGGAATTCCTTCTCAATGTTGTAGTTGCTCTACACATTATGTGGGATCATGTTCACTCACTACCTTATCAAGGCGCCCGCCTAGGCGACACCTAGGCACCCAAGGCGCCTCGAACCAGGCACCCAGGCTATTGAGTGTATTTAGTGGGCGTATAAGGCCTTTTAGGTTCAAATTAAGCCATTTCAAGGCTAGATTAACATGAGTTGATTCTGGATTTGGTCAAATTAGATCACTTGGGAGTTATTTTATGGTTGAAATAGGTCAAATTTAGGCCGAATTAGGTCAAATTTTGGCAAGGTAGGTTTGATTTGGGCAAAATAGGTCCAATTTGGGGGAAATACGTCTAATTTAGGGAAAGTAGCTCTGATTTGTCCAAATTGGGTGTCATTTAAGTTAGTATAGGGTAAATTAGGAGAAGTAAGGTTTTATTAGGCCACCTTATGCAAAATTAGACCTAATTTAGGCCAAATCAGCTCAAATTTGGAAAACTAGGTCTAATTTGGGGAAAACATGCCTGATTGAGGGAATACATTTGATTTGGCAAGATTAGGTAAGATTTTGCTAAACTTGGGTTTCCTTTTGGTCAATATAGGATAATTTAGGAGGTCTGTATAGGTCATGTTATGCATATTTAGGTCTGATTTAGGCCAAATCAGGTCAAATTTGAGCAAGTTAGGTTTGGTCTGGGAACATGGTTTGCTTTGGAAAAATTTGGTCTGATTTGGCCAAATTAGGTCAAATTTAGGTAAATATATGGTAAATTAGGGAAAGTGTAGGTCTAAGAAGTTTATGCCATGCAATATTAGGTTACATTAAGGCCAAATTAGGTCCAACTTAGATCAAGATAGGTCAAATTAGGGCCAATCAGGTCTAGTTTAAACCATGTTAGGTGTGATCAGCTATAATTATATATAACCATTGGAAATATACATAGTAATGTATCTAATTGAATATAGCTATATATATGTAAATGTTACTATATATATGTAACAAAAAAGCAAAACCGCCTAGAAACGCCTGAGCTCCCCTTAGGATAAAGGGACCACCTAGCTTCCTAGGCAACTATGCTCATTGCTCTAGAATGGCTAGATGCATCACATATTATTTGAAAAGAAAATGAAATTAGAGGTTGTACTACATGCTTTGGGATAATAGCCAGCTTCAATATTTTGTAAGTTGATACACAAGAATCAATCAATCAATCTAAATACTTCAAATTTCTCAAGCATTGGATTTAGTAGAAGTCAACACGACTTTGGAAGGATTCAAATTCCTTAAGGGGATGGTAAGTGCCAAAATTGGCTCAATTTTTGCTTGGCCTCCCAACTTCAAAGATCTTGTGTCCTTGAGTGATACCCTCGTGCACTATGAAATGGCTTTTTCCTTTAGATGGAACTAGTTTTATATTAATGAAACGTCTTAGGACCATTGGGTGTTTGTTTACATCATCTTAAGGACAATCTACTTTGATTTAATTTAGAGAAAACCAATATGGATCGACAATTTGTAATCACCTAATGAATAAGAAACTGTAGGTGCTTCAGGATCCTTATACTTGACTACATGGATGGCAAAAAGTTGCTAGTTTCCACCAACCAAACTGCCTCCAATGCAGTCCATCCCATTTAAATGATAGCTTTGTTACCCACTTCAAAAATGAGAATCTCAACATGGACATCCAAAATAATGGGTCAGATGATGTAGTGGACTTCCAAACTAAGTGGACTCTTAGTTTTGTTTATGCAAGCATTTTTTCTCTCCCCTCCACGTACAACCAAGATTACCGTCTCCGTCATTCTTTTGTTCTAAACGTCTCAGACGCACAATCCTCCTTGTCTAGAGATCCTTGTGTCCCGACCGAACTGAACAAGTTGTTCATATGATCCGAACGACGAGCGTGACAGAAACACATTGTCGGTGCCTCGAATAGTGCTCACGTCATCATGGTGGGCGCTGGTGATGGCGACGGTGAGGGTGCAGGAGGGTGTTGGAGATGATGTTGACGTTGGTGCATTATCCAGCAAAGCTGGGTCCTTGGTTGGTGTAGATGACACTTTTTCTTCTAGCCGCACACAAATTCTTTGAAAACTTCAATGCTTGTTGTGCTCCTCGACAATGACAATGTAGAGCCCCAGGAGGCCAAGGTCTGTAACGTACTTGTCATTCAGTGAGAAGATGGGCATGTCAGCGGAAGAGGGAGATGTCTAGTTGCCTGAAAAAGCAAAGGTTTCGCGTTGGAGTTGATTGCGCCGCTGCACCTGCTACAACGGACACAGGTGTAGTTATGGGAGATGAAGGGTTACTTATAGGGGCTGGAGTTTGGGGAGACTTGTTTAGTCAACTTGAACTCGGCGAACTGGTGGCCAGGGTGACAAATCATGCGAAGGCATGGATGCTCGGCTGAATCAATTCACTATGGAAGTAATCCTATGGTGGCATTGATTGTGGCCATGTTGACGGGTAGAAGTACAACGGCCAACATTGGCATCGAGCGGATCATTGGAGAAAGGATAATGGCGTTAGATTGAAGACAAGAAGTTCAAAATATTGCACTATATGACATTACTATTTAAAAGTTTTTTTACGCCATCGGATCTGAAAAATATGCAATGTTTCCATTGCTTCCCTAGAGATTTTGATGGTTGCTCATAATACTATGGACAACCGTCCCCATATCCATTCCAACCATTCTACATATAGGGGTGGTGGATGCGGACAACCACATTTTGCCATCCCTACTTGACTCAGACTTCACACTGTACTACAAGTTGACCAGCTTCATAAGAACTTTCTTCAATGTTTCCACTCAGTTCTTCTCTGGAAGTGCATATCCTTCAATTTTTTTGCATAAGTGGACACTTTTGATATTATTATTTTGAACATTTTAGATATCCTTATGCTTGAGCTTTGTGGAGGTGGGGGGTGCTTGAGCTCTGTGGTGACAGGAGGGTTGTGATAATATGAAGGCAGTAGGGAAAGATACCTTAGCAATATAGCTGGCATGATTTTATTCATCATCGTTATCATTGTTATCATCTAAGCCTCAATCCTTGGATGTTGATGAATCCTGCCATTTATATTGCTAAGGCACCTTTCCCTACATCCTTAGTAAACAAGCTAGAGTGGGTGTTGCTAGAGATTTGTTTCCTTCTTTTCTTCATCATTTATTGAACTCAAGTGCGTGAACATCACCATTATCTTCAATGGTAATGGGAATGGATTGAGTAATATGTTTATGACCTGTAGTTGAAGCACTGTCACTGTCTTCATTTGCTTATGATTAAAATTCCATGAGTTTTGTTATTTAAGTAGCTTGTCCCTATTACGTTGGGCTGCAACAAGTTGCCCACTTTGTTGTAAATCTATTCACTATGACTGAACGTCACTTATTAGTTAGGGTGACAATGACTTGATTTATGAAATGGAGATACTTAATTGCAGTGAGAATCTAGAAACCTGGCTCACAATCAATTGAAGTTAAATGTATTTGACTATAGTGCAAATGCCTGAGCGTGAAAACCTAGTGGGCCAGAAAGGCCACCACTTCTCTACATGTTCAGTCTTGACTAGCTCTGAGAAACGTTTGGGGTGATTCCTCCACATAGTAATGAGAAGTAAGGCTTTGGGAGTGACCTTGGCATGCTCCCAAAACAAGCTGGGAAGTTTTGCAAGTGTTGACAATGGAAAGCAGAATGTGCTTCACAGAATGTAGGAGCCTTGGAAGATGAGTGGAAAGCTTTTTCCTAGCATTATTGAAAACTCAAAATATGATCCATCATGGTGGTAAGCATCTTCATATGTTGTGCAAAATACACAGTCAAAGAGACTCATGGATACTTGTTGATATTTTGCATGAGTGTACGTGACGCATACTCTCCAACTTAAGGGGAAGTTTTAGTACAAGTTTTTGATTAGCTATTGGGCTTGTCTCACATGTGTATTGGTATTCTTATTGTAACATGGAGATTATGAGGCAGAGCAACACGACTTTGTATTAATAGGGCACACCCATATATATGGACTTGTGTGATGGCCAATAACCCAATTACATAGTATGAGACTAATCCCATATATACATAGTGTGAAAGACAAAGCAAGTGTGGGAAGCGTAGGGTTGCACAATGTGTGCACCCTCATATATATAACATTGAAACAATTACAGAGAGGTCCACAAGTAATATGGAAATAACAAAACAATTAACAGAATATATAAAACAGGTATTGTAACACTCCCCCTCAAGTTGGAGCATAGATATCAATCATGCCCAACTTGTCCATCAAAATGCAGAATTGCTTCTTCGCCAGCAGCTTGGTGAAGATGTCAGCAACTTGGTCTTCAGAACGAGTGAAGGGAGTGCAGATCTTGCCAGTCAGAATAGATTCCCGAATAAAATGACAGTCTACTTCAATATGTTTAGTGCGCTCATGATAGACTGGATTATTTGCAATGAAGATAGCAGCTTTATTATCACAGTGCATAGGTATAGCAGAAGAAGAAGAGTCAACTCCAAACTCTTTTAACAGAGAGCGCACCCACAGCAGTTCACAGGCAGTATGGGCCATGGCCCTATATTCAGCTTCAGCACTTGACCTAGCCACAACATTTTGTTTTTTACTCCGCCAGGTAACAAGATTTCCTCCAACATATGTACAATACCCAGAAGTGGATTTTCTGTCAATTCTGCTACCAGCATAATCAGAATCAGAGTACCCCGTAAGAGAACAGTGTCCATGCTTCCTGTAGTGAAGTCCCTTGCCAGGAGACTTTCAAATATCGTAGAATCTGACAAAGAGCATCCCAGTGACACTGTCTGGGCTTATCAAGATATCTGCTAAGAAGACCCACTGCAGTAGAAATGTCAGCTCTGGTGACAGTCAAATAAATAAGTTTACCAATCAGCCTCCTGTACTTTTTATGATCAGCAAACAGAGGAGAAGAATCATCATCCCAATTTACATTGGGATCTAGAGGAATATCAGCAGGTCTCGCCCCCAGCATACCAGTCTCCTGCAGTATGTCTAGGACATATTTTCTCTGAGACAACACAAGAGCATTAGAATTTCTAGAAACTTCTATGCCCAGAAAGTATCTAAGTTTGCCCAAATCTTTAGTAGCAAAATGTTTGCCCAAATGAGATTTAGTAGCCTGAATACCAAGAGAATCACTGCCAGATATGATAATATCATCAACATAGACAATCAGAATATTAATACCAGCTGAAGTCTTCTTGGTAAAAACAGAATGATCCACCTGAGACCGCAGAAACCCAAAATCAATCATAATTTTGCTCAATTTATCAAACCAAGCCTGGGGACTCTGCTTAAGGCCATAAATAGACTTCTTTAATCTGCAAACTTTGTGAGACTCCCCCTGAGCAACAAACCCAGGAGGTTGCTCCATATAGACCTCTTCTTGTAAATCACCATACAAGAAGGCATTTTTGACATCAAGTTGCAACAAAGGCCAGTCAAGATTAACAGCAACAGACAGAAGAATTCTAACAGAATTAAGGCGAGCAACAGGAGAGAATGTCTCAAAATAGTCAATACCATACGTCTGGGTGTAGCCTTTAGCAACTAAGCGTGCCTTGAGCCTCTCAACAGTGCCATCAGGTTGATATTTCACAGCATACACCCATCTGCAACCGACCGGTTTGCACTGAGGAGGTGGATCCACCAACTCCCAAGTATCTCGTTCAGCAAGAGCAAACATCTCCTCCTTCATAGCAGACACCCAACCAGTACTCTGTAGAGCATCCTGGATATTCTTTGGTACAGCCACAACAGATAAAGCATATACAAAATTGCTAGAATGGACATTCAGATGGTCAGTAGAAACAAACTGAGCAATACTGTGTGATGTGCAGGAACGAGTACCCTTTCTAAGAGCAATGGGTAAGTGAAGATCAGAAGGTACCTCAGGTGTAGCAGAACCTTCTGGAGGTGAAGATTGGTTTTCATGGGGGGTTTCTTGAGTAGAAGGCACTCTGTTCCTGCGTTGATAAACTATCAAAGGAGGCTTATCAGCCTCAGTAGTGACGTTATCAGTAGTGTCAGGCACACATTCAGAAACAACAGGTAGAGGTGAAGCAATAAGATCAGACTGTAAACTGTCACCACGAGCCGAATAATAAGGAGTATCTTCAAAGAAAACCACATCACTGCTAGTAAACCATTTCCTTGCAGTAGGACTGTAGCACCGATATCCCTTCTGGGTACGGGAGTACCCCAAAAAAATGCACTTCTCAGCACGAGGAGACAATTTATCAGAAGTAGGTCCAACTAACCGGACAAAACAGGTACATCCAAAAATCCTAGGAGGCACAGTAAATAGCGGAATATCGGGTTGGAGCACCTGAATAGGTATTTTGTTTCCAATCACAGATGATGGCATACGATTTATCAGAAAACAAGCAGTCAATATGGCCTCAGGCCAAAACGAGCGAGGAACATGTGCATGCATCATAATAGTTCTAGCAACTTCTAACACATGTCTATTTTTACGCTCAGCCACACCATTTTGCTGAGGTGTATAAGCACAAGAGGTCTGATGTATCGTACCCAAAGATTTACAAAAAACATCCACATCCTTTTTAACAAATTCCAGTGCATTATCAGTACGAAAAATTTTAACAGGCATGCCATATTGAGTTTTTATTTCAGCAAAGAAGAACTTGATAACAGACAAGACTTCGGACCTACTTTTCATCATAAATAACCAAGTAGTCCGTGAGAAGTCATCGATAAATAGAATAAAATACTTATGACCAGATAAACTAGGCACATGACAAGGTCCCCATACATCAGAATGCATTATATCAAATATGTTTTTACTGCTAATTTGACTGCGTCTAGGATAAACAGCACGAGTTTGCTTTCCAAGTTGACATGACTCGCACTGAAAACGACAAACACCAATATCAGACACCAAATATCTAAGCTTCTCAGATGAGGGATGGCCCAGCCGGTAGTGCCACTGTAATGCAGAAACAGATGTAGATAAAGCAGACGTCACAGATGCTTTAGCAGCTTTAGGTAACTGATCCAGATAGAAGAGTCCATCAGCACCTTCATACCCCCCACCAATCTTCATCCTCGTGCGAAGGTCCTGAAAAACACAAGATCCAGGAATAAAGGTCAGACTACACTGTAAGCTGCGTAATATCTTGCTAACAGACAACAGATTCAAAGGAAATCGCGGCACATATAAGGCAGATTTCAGCAGAAAATCAGAAGAAATATCCCCTACTCCAACCACAGCAGACTTGGAACCATCGGCCAACATGACAGAAGAGGGTCTAGCAGGTTGAAATAATTTTCGAAACAATGATCTATTTCCAGAAATATGCGAAGAGGCACCGGAGTCTATGACCCATTTAGTATTACCAGGCGTAGAGGAAGAACTCAGAAAGGCAGTGTCATAACCAGAGTAGGTGGCGGCATGAGCTCCACTAGTCGAAGCTTGAGACGACGCACCAGCGCGCTCAAGAAGAAGACGTTCCACCTCAGCACGGATGTAATCAGCAGTCGCACTCGAGGAGGCAGAGTCAGTAGCCTGAGTCGTCCCCTCTGAAGCAGTAGTAGTGGAGTCCGCAGCGGCATTGGCCCACGCCGGCTTACCATATTTCTCCCAACATTTTTCTTCAATATGGTTGGACCGGCCACAGAAGGTACAAAAGCGCTGTCCTGACTGAGGACGCGCACCAGCAGTAGGGGCAGTAGAAGAGGCTCCACGACCTGGAGTAGCCCGTCCTCGTCCTCCACCCAGGGGAGGACGGCTCTCAGCAAAGCGACCACGGCCACGACTGCGACCACGACCAGAAGAAGCGGCAAGGGCCGAAGAATCTCCAACATCAGGAGTCAGAGAAGCAGACGACGAAGGCAAACGCTGAAGACGTTTGTAGGCACTCTGTAGTGACGGCAGAGGGTCACTAGCAAGGATCTGGTCCACTACTCCAGCATATGACTCGGGCAAGCCACAGAGAAACTGAACCAACTGAAGCTCCTGGCGCTGACGCTGCATAGTAGCCAGGTCCGTGGAGAGAGGATGATAGGATTCCAGCTCCCCCCATAATCCAGTGAAGTCAGAGAAGTAGTCAGAAATATCTGTCCCCGTGAACTGTAGACGTCCCAGCTGCTTGGTGATGTCAAACACCTTCTTGGGGTTCTGACTATGCGAGTAAGTACCGGCGCGCTGATCCCACATCTGTTTCGCCGTAGGCAAGTGAAGAAGTGTGACACTGATCTTCTCGATGCTGCTGTTGAGAATCCAGGTCATCACAGTGGAGTCATCACGAACCCAGTCGTCATACGCCTTCACATCTTTAGCATCAGCGTCCTCGGCGGGTGCCTCTGGACCCGTACGGATAAGGTGTGAGTACTTGCCCTGGGATCTAGCATAGATCGTCATGGAGCAGACCCAGTGTGGGTAGTTGCGCCCATCAAGCTTCACAGTAGTAACTTGACGGCGGAAGTCATCATGAGAAGACGCCATGGTAGCAGTAGGCACAGCAGGAACGGGCACGATCAGGCAGGAGACGGTCTACACCGTCAGACAGGCACAGCAGGCACAACAAACACGGAGAGGACCTCTCACATACAGTCTACGCCGAAGCGCAGAACAGGACCCGGTGGCACACCGGCCTACACGGGCAGGCAGGCAAAAACCGAAACGAACGGTCTACGTCTTCAAGCCACCGGAGCGCTGGAAAGTGTCACAGAGCCAACGGACCGGCGGCAAGGAACCACGGAGGCGCACCGGCCCCGGCGGCGGAGGGGGCGCCCGGCCCCGGCGGCAGGAAGCCTGCCGGCTGCCCGCCCTGCTGCTGCGGCGGCCCGCCCGGCTGCTGCGGCGGCGCCTGGCCGGCGGCTGCGGCTGCTGGGCCGGCGGCGGGGGGGGGGGGCGGCGGGAAGAGAGAGAGAGGGAAGGGAAGGGAGGGTGACGGCCGGATCTACTGCTCTGGTACCATGTGAAAGACAAAGCAAGTGTGGGAAGCGTAGGGTTGCACAATGTGTGCACCCTCATATATATAACATTGAAACAATTACAGAGAGGTCCACAAGTAATATGGAAATAACAAAACAATTAACAGAATATATAAAACAGGTATTGTAACACATAGAAATAGAACAAAGAATAACAAATAATAAACACTTATTATTCTAACACTCCCCTTCAAGCTGGTGCATAGATATCATAGGCACCAACTTGTTACATAAGAATTTAACCCGACAACCATTAAGGGATTCAGTAAACGATCTGCTACTTGGATCTTCTGACCGAACTAGAACAAGCATGATTTTCCGATCTTGTATCTTTTCTCGAATGAAATGACAATCCACCTCAATATGTTTAGTTCTTTCTTGAAAAATTGGTTGGAAGCAATGTGGACAACAACTTGGTTATTACAACGAAGTTCCATTGCCTGAGACTGATTGTACCCAAGTTCTTGTAGGATGTTCTTGGTCCATAAGAATCATTGGTCGCATGAGCCATGGCTCGATATTCTGATTCAACACTGGATCGAGCAACTACAATTTGCTTTTTACTTTTCCATGACACTAGATTGCCTCCTACAATTACATAGCATCTTGAGATAAACCTACGATCATTAACACATTTAACCCAATCGGCGTTTGAGAATCCCTATACTTTGAGATCTCCATGATTTGAGTACCATATACCTTTGTCGGGACTCTTCTTGAGATACCGAAGAATCCTAATGACAAACTCCATAATCCATATGACCAGTAGATGGTTTGTCCATGAATCAACTAACCACACTAGTACAAAGGATATATTTGGACGAGTGACAATAAGATAAATGGCTTATTTAACCAGTCTTCTATACCTCCACTAATCTTCAAGTGCCCCCTGCTTCTTATATAACTTTGACTCTGGGATCCGTTGGAGAGTATCCACAGGTTTCACTCCAAGGATGCCCGTTTGTTCAAGCATATCAACAATGTATTTTCTCTCTGTCAGATGATGATACCATTTGGAGATCTAGCCACTTCAATATCCAAAATGTATTTTAGGTGACCTAAATCTTTAGTTCTACTTTGAAGGATTTGCTCAAGACGAAGAATACCCTATTGATTATCTCCAATGATGAGAATATCGTCAACATAGACAATAAGGACAACGCCTGAGGACCCTCACTGATAGAATACTGAATGATCAAAGATCTGAACGTAAAGGACCAAACTCCAAGTGCCTGTTACTAAACTTGCCAAACCATGCTCGTGGAGACTGTTTGAGCAGATAGAGTAACTTATGAAGCATGCAACCAAGATGAGACTCCCCTGAGCAACGAACCCAGGCGGTTGTTATATATAAAGAAAAGCGTTCTTGATATCAAGTTGATGTAGAGGCCAAGAAAAATGAGCAACTAGGAAAATAAAAAGTCGAACATATGACATTTGAGCCATTGGGGAAAGTGTCACGAGGTAGTCTTCTCCATATACTTGAGTATATCCCTTGGCTACCAGCCGAGCGTTGAGTTGGTCAACATCACCACTAGGCCCTATTTTCATACAGAAATTCGTCTGTAGCCAACAATAGCCTTTGTCTTTTGGAGTAGTAACAAGACTCCATATGTGATTCTGTCGTAGAGTATTCATCTCATCTTCTGTAGCCTGACGCCATCTTGGGTAACTCATAGCAACAAATGCAGAACTAGAAATAGTAACATCGGATATGGATGTGATAAAGGCTTTATATTAGGAAGATAAACAGTCGTATGAAACAAAGTCAGAAATGGAATGAAGACTGCATGATTGTTTTCCTTTTCAAAGTGCAATAGGCAGATCAAGAGAATTATCATTGCTGATGGAATCTCCAGACTGAGTGGTGTTTGTAGGAGGGTTGTCAGTTGCTTTGTCTGATTCCTGTTCCTGATTGCTTTCCTTTGCACGACGTGTAGACATGAGTAATGGGGGCTATTCCAGTTGAGACGTATCAGAAGACTTGGACAAGAAGTCCATAAGAAGATATCTCAATGACCATGGAAAGTAGGAGATCTTCCTCAAGTTCCCTCACAGAGTGAGAATATCCAAAGAATGGAGTATCTCCAAAGAAAGTGACATCAACATAAACCATAAATTTTGTGTTCGAAAAGATCATAATGCATCTATCCCTTCAGAGTCCTGGAGTAACCAAGAAAGACACATTTGGAAACCTTTAGGCTGAGTTTATCACAACTAGTCCCGACATTGTGAACAAAACAAACACACCCAAATACTTTTGGAGATTTTGTATAAATGGGACGATTTAGACAAAGGAGTTGGAATTGTATGCGGTTGTTTTAGGTGGATGGTGGCGTGCAGTTAATGAGATATGTGGCAGTGAGTACAATATCACCGCAAAATTCTTTTTGGACTTTCATATGCAAAAGGAGAGTACATGATGTTTCGACAGTATGACAATTTTTTCGTTTGGCTACCCCTATTTTGTTGAGGTGTGTGTGGACAAGATGATTGGTGAATAATGCCTCTGGAAGATAGGAATTGAGCGAGATCATGACTAAAATCATGGTGTAGGACTTCGACTTTGTGTCGACTTCGCCAGGTGTGGAAGTAGAAGTTTTTGGAAACTTCGAGGAGGTTCAGACACAAACTTCGATAAACTTTCCTTTTTTAAAGAAAATGATGTGAATTTGAAGGAAACTTTGATTGAAAACTTCTAATTATGTCATACCTTTATCTTATATATGTTAATTTAACACAAAAAGACAATCTACGACACTCTAGCCCTAGTTAGGTTTCGATAATATAATGTGTTGCTTGCAAGGGTCAAATGTGCAATACACATATACTGATATACAAGTATAGTTCACCGTATGTATTCTTTACAATATATAGTCAAATAGTAGTTATGACACCCTCTCTAGGAAAGAGTGGCAACAAACATAGGAGTTGATATTAGTTGTAAAGAGGGTTGAAGGCGACACTATGCCTTATATGGCCATTAGGGCACTAGTTAGAATTAATGTTTTGGCCGTGTCAACGTCGCCCCAACTTCGCCAACTTTGAGGAAACTCTGACAACTTCAGAGAAGTTGAGAGGAAAATACACAAAAAAAGTTAACTTCGCCGATATCAATGAAACTTTGCCCTGAAGTTTGGACGAGGCTGAAGTATTTGGTATTCGACTTCACCTATGGTCGAATTTCAAAATTTTTGGCAAAACTTCACCCAACTTCGACGAAGTTGTGTTCCATGACTGAAATACCCTTTTGTATTATCCGTTCGAAGAATACCAATTTGTTGAGAAAATTGGGGTTTCAATTTCATTGCAAAAACCTTGTTTTATTGATATTTTAGAATGGTCTTTCATGAAATATAACCAGATGACTCTAGAGAAATCATCAATAAAGGAAACAAAATACTTATGACCAAGTTTTGAAGAAACCCAACATAGTCCTCAAACATCAGGATGAATAATCTCAAACTTTGACCTAGCACTCATCTGATCCCTAGACTTAAAAGGTGGATCGATGATGCTTTCCTAACCGACATGACTCACATTCCAATATTAAGACTAGATAGTTATGGATGAAGAACCTTGAATTTGTCTATAGATGTGTGTCCAAGTCGACTATGAATATGAAGTGGAGTAGTTGCTCGACACGCTTGGAAGCCAGACCAAGATAGTAGAGACCTGCAAGTTCATGCCAGCCACTAATCAGCTTCTTTGTCTGGAGGTCTTGTATAACACAATCATCATGGTTATACATAACTGAGGCGTAAAGAGAACGAGTTAACTTTCTTATGGAAATTAGATTAAAGGAAAATTTAGGAACAAATAAAGCTGATGGTAGAGTGGTTGTAGGTAAGGGTTTGAATCTAATAGTTTGAGTGCCTTGGACATGCATTTTAGAATCTCTGAAAATGATGACTGGTGGAAGAGGTGATCTGCTACTGGATAGGTTAGATATAAGGTTCGTTGTGCCTATAATGTGATATGTTGCACTCGAGTCAAGAACCCAAGAAGATGAACTTGCTTGAGAAGCTTGAGATATGCATGCAGTAGAATCACCAGGACATTGAATGAAGGAATTCATAGATGCCATTGATGATTAGGCTTGTTGAGATGCTTTGTATTGGCAACATTGGTTGTACCTATCATGTGTCACTTGAATTTGGGGGGTGGTGTCTCCCAGAGTGTCTTCAGTAGATGCAATATTTGCAAATGAGGTTTTCGGAGGATACCCATGAATCTCATAATAGGTTCCTTTGTAATGCTCCGTCTTTCCACAATGAGTGCATTCTGGGCGACCTCTTTTTTCAGGAGGTCTTCCTCCCCGTCCCTGTCTATGGGTAGAGAAACCAATCTTGGTGTGACCATTCGTGGCAGAAACCATGGCAGATTTATTAAAAGAAGTTGTGCAAGACTTGCTCTATGAAGGCATGTGAGACTGTCATCTATTCTCTCTGTTTCTGTAAATCTTTAAGATCCACAGTCAGGAAAAGTAAAGAATGAAGATTGTTAGTGATGCAAATTACCTCTCCGAAGTATTGAGTTAGAGACTTATTGTCCTACTAAAGACTATACATCTCAATAGTCATCTGATACATATGTGAGATATTTGACTCATAGATGAGGTCAAGATGATCACATACATCCTTGCATCTCTCAAAGTAGCTAGTGAGATCGGTAAGACACGCCTCCATGGAATTCCACATAATAGACAGAAGATATGCATCACTTTGCTCCCATTGTTTTAGAGTGTCATCCGTGGGAGCACCTTCTTTGAGGTGTTTATAATTTCCTTCTCCCTTGAACCAAATCTTGATTGTTCGGCTCCACTGAGTGAAGTTCTTTTCATTGAGATTTTGAGTGGTGATGACCTGATCACGAACAAGGATGGGAGCCACTACTTCTTTCTTCTCTTCTTTCTCCTCAAACATGATGGGGACCAGATTTGACCAAAATCACTTGTATGAGATAGATAGGAAGTGATATTGGTAATAGTAGATTACTTACACAACGTGTGAAAATCTTACACGACATGTAAGATGTTGAGGACAAGAGACGGACTACCGCAAACACGTTATGTAGAAATCCGATACGGCATATAGGTGTCAAACAACCTTCGACTGACAAGACGTGTTGAAATCGGACACACAATGTAACTTTTGATCTGCATGGAACCCTACGTCGCATGTTGAAGACACATGACGTGTTTATTGTACTACACGCCGTCGGAGCATATTTTTAATGAAAACATTAGAAACGTTTCACCCTAACTTTGCGTCTGCCTCCTTTTCTAGAAATAAACCTCCTAGATGTGGATCCGGAGGAGAAAGGGAGATGATGATCTGGATGATGAAGATGACGATCCTGATGATGAAGACGACGATCCAGGTGGTGGAAATGACTTCCACCGCTATGGAGATGACGACATGGATGCAGGAGACGACGACCCAGGTGGTGGAGATGACTTCCACCACCATGGAGATAACGATCCGGACAATCCATATAATGGAGGTGACTTCTACCACTATGAAGATGACGAACATGATGGTGGAGATGACTTCCACCTTGGAGAAGAAGAAAGGACAATGACAGAGATGCTTTGTGGAGATAACGCCAACGTCTTTGATGATTGCAACCATCGTCTGGCTTTCTCTTTGAGGAATTAGGGTACCGCTGGCTCTGATACCATGTTAACAGAGAGATTGTGAGGCAAAGCAACTTGAATTTGTTTTAACATGGCACACCTATATATATGGACTTTGGTGGTGGACAATAGCCCAATTACACAGTACGGGATTAATCTCATATATACAGAGAAATAGAACAAAGAATAACAAATAATTAATACTCGTTATGCATCCAATTACTGATCCATATATCACTTAGGATCCATGTAACTCTATTTTCTTCTCTATATAGGAGAGTATGTACTTTAGAATGCAACAATTTGGATTTATACAACCTCTCTACTTTTCAACGAAAACCTGTAGTTTATCACAAATTATACTTATGGTGAAATCCATTTGATTCTAAGGATTCACGATTAGTACAGATAAGTAGAGTATGTGTTGTGATTTTAGTCAATCTTGGAAATGTGGAAGTAGGTCGAATGAAGTTGGGTCAAGTAGATATCCCAACATGCGCTAAGTTTTGGTATATGGAGTCTGTCGGAAAGTAGAAGACGACTATGCAATATATTTAATAAGAGGAATCCCCCTCCTATGTATAGAAGGGGAAGTGTACAAACTTTAGACTAAACCCTAATGGGCAAAGAAACACTTGGGCCCATATACATATAGACTCAAATAACTACATTAACCAGATTCTCTAATACTCCTCAAGCTGAAGCCTGGGAGAATCCCAAGTTAGCTTGTAAACAGTCAGACAAACTATAGGTAAAGAAACATAAATAAAAAGATAAACCGACCCCATACAAGAATTTCTCCCCCTTAAGATTACAACCCTCCTAACTGATCTCATCCCCACCCCTCTCCCCCACGTCTCACCCGATCCCCCTCCATTCTTCTATCGTCGCTGCCAACCTTCATAGGAGAACCAGTAGCCGTGGCTGACACCCTCTCTTCCCTCCACAATCGCCGCCATGACCACCACCAGCAAGCACAACTGCCATTGCTGCCGAGGTGAGAAGCAAAAGCAAAAGCTGCTGCCATTGCAACGAGGAGCAGCAACAATAGCTGGAGTCGCCGGAGCAAGGAGCAAAAGCCAGCACCGCCATGACGAGGAGCACCAGGAAAAGCTAGAGCAGCCTTTGGCATTGTGAGGAGCATCGCCCAGATCAGGTACGCCTCACTACTACTTCTCCCCCCCTCTCTCCTCCGCCCCTCCCTTTCTTCTCTTTCCCCTCTTCCTTAGAGGCTCACGCCTCTTAAATGCCTCACTGCCTCACAAGAGCGATTTGCAAAAATGAAGCGCACGCCTCGAGGAGTCAAAGTGAGGCGCTCACCTCAGGGCGTACATGATGGCCGCTTCGAGCGCCTTGCAACGCGCCTTTTAAAACTGAAGAAGAAGAAACAACAGAGGAAAACCCTCGACTTAACGTTACTGTCGGGGTGCTTGTATTGTATAAACAAGAAGCTTTACATACTTTACACATAGCCCCCTGACCTTTCTTACACTTACAAGTAGGTCCCTACATATACATATCAACACTCCCCCTCAAGTTGGAGCATATATATCATATGTGCCCAACTTGTTACATAAGTATCGGACTCGACAACCATTCAAGGACTTTGTAAATAAATCAGCTAACTGGTCTTCTGATCTGACCGGTGACAACTTAATCAACTTTTGTTGAATCTTTTCCCGCAGAAAATGACAATCAACTTCTATATGTTTGGTTCTCTCATGAAAGACAGGATTTTGGGCAATGTGGACAGCAGCCTGATTGTCACATTTTAAGTCCATGGGAACTTCCTGCATAAAGCCAAGCTCCTCTAACAAGTGGTGAATCCATAACAACTCACATGTTGCTAGGGCCATAGCTCTATACTCAGATTCTGCAGAGGACCTTGCTACTACAGTTTGCTTCTTGCTCTTCCAAGACACGAGATTTCCTCCCACAAACACACAATAACCAGAAATAGACCTTCTATCAATGCTAGATCCAGCCCAATCCGCATCTGAGAAACCTTGCACTTGCAGATGTCCATGATTTTGATAAAGAAGTCCCTTGCCAGGAGACCTCTTAAGATACCTCAAAATGTGCATAACAGCCTCCATATGACCTATACATGACTTATCCATGAACTGACTAACAACACTAGTCGCAAAGGCAATGTCGGGTCGAGTGACAGTCAAGTAAATTAACTTCCCAACAAGTCGCCTGAACCTCCAAGGGTCATCAAGTAACTCTCCTTGCTCTATGGATAATTTGACTTTAGGATCCATTGGAGTATCAGCAGGTTTAGCCCCAAGCATCCCTGTCTCAGTGAGAAGATCTAAGACATACTTCCTCTGTGAAATTGCAATTCCAAACTTAGACTTGGCAACTTCAATCCCCAAGAAATATTTAAGACTTCCCAAGTCCTTTGTCTGAAATTGACCCTGCAGAAAGAGTTTTAATTGTGCAATGCCATGCTTGTCATCCCCAGTAATCACAATATCATCAACATATACCACCAGAAAAATGCTCCCAGAACTCTGTCTCTTGTAAAAGACGGAATGATCCGTGGTACATCTATGGAGTCCAAACTCAAAAAGAGCACTACTGAATCTTCCAAACCAAGCACGAGGCGACTGCTTCAGACCATAGAGAGACTTGTGAAGACGACATACAAGATCTGACTCCCCCTGAGCAACAAATCCAGGCGGTTGCTCCATATAAATTTCCTCATCCAAATCGCCATGCAAGAATGCATTTTTAATATCAAGTTGGTGTAGAGGCCAAGAGTGAGAAGCAGCTAGAGACAAGAAAATGCGAACAGATGCCATTTTTGCCACAGGAGAGAAGGTCTCTGAATAATCCTCGCCATAAACTTGAGTGTAACCTTTGGCAACCAAACGTGCCTTGAGTCGATCAACACAACCATCTGCACCCACTTTGACAGTATAAACCCAACGGCATCCAACAACAGACTTGTCATGTGGGCGTGAAACAAGAGACCATGTCTTGTTAAGGTGAAGAGCTGACATCTCTTCATCCATAGCATGGCGCCAACCTGGGTAATCAAGTGCAACTGAAACAGACGAAGGTATAGAGGCAGAGGATATAGAAGAGATAAAGGCATAATATGAAGGTGAAAGATGGCTATATGAAACAAAGTTAGAAATGGAATGCTGAATATTTTTAAGAGTGCAAGATCTAACACCTTTTCTTAAAGCAATAGGAAGATCCTGATGTGGAGGTGGAGAAGGAACTGTCTCTACCTGACTTTCTGACAAGGAAGCATCTGGAGAAGGAGATGAACTGGCATGTGTCTCTACTCCTGCATTGGTACCTGAATCGGGTTGTCTACCTGCAGTTGTACGGCGAGTATAAACCTGAGTGATCGGTGGCCTAGTGGAACTGGTTGGAATAACATCATGCGGACAACCACTAGCATGAGACGAAGGAACAACAGACTGAACAACAACAGGAAGAGGCAAGACCTCTACAACAACTGGTGTCATTGATGCATTGTCGCCAAAGAAGGGTGTGTCTTCAAAGAAGGTGACATCAGCAGACACAAAGAAGCGACGTAAGGTAGGACTAAAACACTTATACCCCTTTTGCACCCTAGAGTAACCTAAGAAGACACACTTGGTGGCTTTGGGACCCAACTTGTCCACTCCAGGACCAAGGCAATGGGCAAAACAAACACAACCAAACACCTTGGGTGGAACATGGTACAATGGCTTCATAGGATGAAGAATCTGAACAGGTATGCGATGTTTGAGGACAGATGACGGCATGCGATTAATGAGATAAGCAGCAGTAAGAATAGCATCACCCCAAAATTCCTTAGGTACATGCATGTGAAGAAGAAGAGTGCGGGCGGTCTCAACAATATGGCGAATTTTTCTTTCAGCCACTCCGTTCTGTTGTGGTGTATGTGGGCAAGATGACTGGTGGATGATGCCATTGGTGGTAGTAAAATGAGTGAAGTCATGGCTGAAATATTCTCTAGCATTATCCGATCGAAGGGTACACACTTTCTTCTTAAATTGAGTTTCCACTTCCACACAGAATGATTTGAATATAGACAAGAGTTCAGATCTCTCTTTCATCAAATAAAGCCATGTAGCACGCGAGTAGTCATCAACAAAGATAACAAAATACTTATAGCCGAGCTTGGAAATAACACGACTTGGTCCCCATATGTCTGAATGAATTAACTCAAAAGTAGACTTGGTTCTTTGACTCTCTTTGGACCTAAAGACGGACTTTGTATGTTTCCCTAACTGACATGGCTCACACTGCAAACTCTTCAGGTTGGACAGACCTGGAACCAAGACTTTGAGCTTATCTAAAGATGCATGACCAAGACGACTATGTACCACCAAAGGAGAAGTCGTGACACATGCTATAGGCGACCTTTGCAAGTAATATAGACCGGCCAATTCATACCCTTCGCCAATAGTGTCCCCTGTCTTCAAGTCCTGTATCAGACAAGTATCTGGTAAGAACGTAACAGATGCTTGAAGAGCACGAGTTAATTTACTTATTGATAATAAATTGAAAGGAAAATTTGGAATGAAAAATGTAGATGGAAGGGATATTTGTGGAGTTGGTGACACCATCCCAGTTCCCTTAACGGAGGCAACAAAGCCATCTGCAAGGGTGACACCGGGTAGATTAGGCTTTTGGGCATAGGTGGTGAACATCTCTAATGCCCCCGTGATGTGATCAGTTGCACCTGAATCAAGAACCCAATCAGACTTGGACATAGCTGCATTAGAAGCCTGAGAGGTACATGCTGAAGTAGTAACTCCGGGAATAAGAGAGGCAACTGAAGATGTAGACTGTTGTGAAGCTCGGATGCGCATCAACTGTGAGTACTCCTCTTCCGACAGTATCACCTGATATGTAACTTCTTTCTCCTTTGACATCATTCCAAATTAAAATCTGAAAAATTGCACGTTTTAAGACCACTTGCACGTGGAGGGGTGCACTAGTATTAATATCTTGACTTTTATCTTGACTTTAGAAGCAACAATGAACTGGAAATGATGAAACCAGACCAAAACCCGCAGTGCTACAGTACTGTGCTACAGTAGTCCGCCGGGACAACTTGGTATACAAAGATCCACTGCGTCTTCCTTGAATTCCTTCTGCCCTTGACCTTCTAGGACAACGAAGTTAAGGTAGGGACGCCCCCTTTAGACCAAATTCAAGGGAGGAACCAACCCCTCGCACCGTCTTTATTGAAGCCGAAAACTGCTGCAATAAAACGCTGTTGACAGCAGCGTAATGCACGCTTGACATGGAGAAGAAACGGAGACGTAGTGGCTAGCCGCAAGCACCTTGCGGCAGCTAGGACCAAGAGGAATGACGCCCTAAAATGACAATATCCAATTCCAACCGGAGAGAGAGCAGCAGCCACTTTTGTGGCCGTCGTGCTACAGTACGTGTACTGTAGCGCGGACGGAAAAGTGTTAGCTTCTGCCGCTTCAGATGTTTGCAAACTCCCAGATCGTGATGACCACTCACTAGCACTTCCTTGGAGAGATTGATAGCTCTCCTAAGGTTTTCCCTGCTCTGATACCATGAAGAAGAAGAAACAACAGAGGAAAACCCTCGACTTAACGTTACTGTCGGGGTGCTTGTATTGTATAAACAAGAAGCTTTACATACTTTACACATAGCCCCCTGACCTTTCTTACACTTACAAGTAGGTCCCTACATATACATATCAACAAAAACCATGCCTCCAACCTGTATGCACACATATAGACTGGACCAATTTACACTTAGAGAGGCTGCTTGAACACACAAACAAATTGGATCGATATCCAGCTGCTCAAATATAAGTTATCACTTTTGTAGAAAAAAAAATCAAAAGTTAACTGATTGAATAGAAATTGCACTTTGACACGTACTGATTTTCCTATGCATGTCTGGTTAGCACTACACTGCCATAGAAGACAATTTATGTATTTCCCACTAAGACATAGAGCATCTCGATTAATAGCAAGCTTATTCAGTCCAACCTATAAGCACAGAGACATATTGGACTGATTAACACGAATAAAGGACGTTGGAACACAAAGTGTGAATAAACTGATGAGCACAGAATGGCCAAACTGCTGGAACATTACATGCATTCAATTAACAGTCAGTTGACTCCCTCCAACATGGTGCAATGATTTATATGCCATCCTCAAGAGAGAGCAACTTAGATTGACAACCTGCTGACTCTGTCCAACCTGTAAGCACACAGACAGACAACCAGTTTATACTGAGAGAGGCTGCTTGAACACAGACAAACTGGATCAATAAGCACACAAACAGCTTGTTGGAACACACCATGAATCTAAAACTGATTTTTATCGGGCTAATGATTAGTCCTATACCGCCAGACACAGACAGACTGGACTAATTAGCACGAACACATGTTGTTGGAATACACATGCTACTAATAGGATGAGCACAGAGCCAGATGCTAGAACGTACACAGAAGCTTCCTCTTTATCTGGTGTGGCAGCAAAAAATAAAAACAGTGAATTCTAAAAAAACAAAGAAAAAAAGCTCAACATGTGAAGCAGCTTGAATTGCGAATAAAAAAACAGGCTAGACTTATTACACGCTGGACTGATGAGCATGCATGCAGATTGTAAGAACACATTTGCTGACTGGGACGATGAGCATACAAAAAAGTTAGAACACATGCATAGGTCAAACCGATGAGTACCTAGACCCAAAACACGACGCTTCTATGGAAGCTCCATCTTCCTTATTTAGCTTGGCACCAAGATAACTCAGGAGGCTAACTGGTAAAGAAAATATTGACATACTGTTGGACACATGCTGATTGGAATAATGAGTACACAACCAAGTTGTTGGATCACACACGGACACGGGATGAACCGGTGAGTGCTACATGCAAACGTGGCACTTTTATAGCATTTATCTTCCTTATTTGACGTGGAAGCAATAAATAACTAAAAAATGAATTGTAACACAAAGACAAAAGAAGCATTCAAACTACGGAAAATATAAAAAAACAGCCAGCTGAAGCAGCTTGATGAACTGCCAATCACACAGCTGCAAACTGCCTCTTATTATAGGTAAGGTAAACAACTAGGCTGTAGTAGAATATCGGTCTATCAGGTGGCAATGATTTAGAGAGTATGCAGCTTCTTAATAAACAAAGATTTATACCTGTTTGTATTTTCCAGCAAGACAGTATATGAACAAATATTCTTATGTTGTCATCAGGTCAGCCAAGGTGTAAAATTGTATTGGTTTTAAATACTCATCTAGCTATATTGAGCCTCCTATTCAGTTTCTGGGCACAGAAATTTGATTTAGTTCTACTCTTGTGCAATGTTTTTTTATTATAGATCCTGCCACAAGTGCTGATCTGGCTGTTGTTCTCATGCAAGAAGGCCTTGCGAATCTGCTACTCGTCGGAAGAAGGTACTTGTAAGATAGATTCTTTTTTTTGACTTTCTGTTGTCTTCTAATTACTGGCAGTAATACGGCTACAGTTCAATAACTTTGTCATAGAGATTCCTTCAATTGAACCTCTTTCCAAGTAATTCATAAGTTGTTTGCAAATTTGAACTCATGGAATGAGGAAACATATTAGGATGGAATCTGATCCTAAAATCATACAATGATTTTCATAAGCAAGTGTTCTCGTTCTTTTTGTTGCATCAGCCCATATTTTCCTCTATGTGTGTGTGTGTGTGCGTGTGCATGTGCATGTGCGCATGTGTGTGTGCGCGCGCGCGTGTGTGTGTTGGGATTACCAGTGAACTAATATTTCATATAAAAGTTAGCTACACTCTTGTATATATCTATGTTAGTACCTTTAAAGCTACAACATTAATAAAAACTTATCCAAACTGCCGATCTAATCTATAATTTCTTAATTAAGTATAAAGTATCATATTTTCACAGCTATGATCAATGAGCAATAGAAACCTCATTGTATATTTTAGAAGACAAGCAGAAATTACATTCTTTTCGATGGAAAAAGCATGATATTGGTCTAAAGAAGCTAGATGGCCAGTTCTTGCAAACAGTGACTGGTTTCTCGTCCAACCGGTTTGATCTGTCATTTCACGAGGTTCTGGCTGGTTTTCAGTGAAAAAGGGTTCTAAGGGGTGACTCGGACCAGTTACCTCGCCAGTTCTTGGTTCAATCAGTCCCATTGGACGTTCAACCCGATCTGATAACATTGCTAAGCAACACATTATAGGATTTTAACGTGGATGGAGATAATTGTTATTTTTGAATCCCCACTACATCGGCCTCTCCCAGTCTCTTTGTTGTGTGACCACGACTCTTCCGACTCTCTTTCTCCCGACTCCCTTCCCCCACTCTATTCCCTGCCTTCTCTCTAGAGTCTTGGGTTTAGCATCTAGCAGCAATCTCTCCATAGAGGTGACCATTGGAGGAGCTTCTTGTTGGGGCAGCGGAGCGGCGTCACCTTCTTTGTTGCTAGCTGGCGGGCGACAACTCTCTCCTGGACATGGGACAATGGCTGGACGCAAGACGATATGAGGGAGCAAGCGACATGTTAGTTCTTTTATTTTCCTTCTTCCACTTCTTTCTCTACTACTTCCTCCTTTTTAACGACTTTACATCTTCTTTTAGTTCTTCAACTGTAACGTCTCCGGATTCTGCCGTCTCGAGACTTAGAAGGCCCGAGAGGACAAATCCAAAAACGTTAGGCAATCGTTTCAGAGGACAATGCGGAAGCGACATACACATACATGAACATACAACTATAATGCATACACCAAAAATTCTCAACATTCAACATGTATATAATTACAAGATGAATCATTACAATTTTACAATACATATTGAAAGGATAATTTTTACAAGTCTATGAACATGTATGCTAACAAAATCTTATACAATAGGTACAACCTGAACATTGCTCACTTTTTGTCTTCTATCCGATGCTAGCTTTGAACCTAGAAAATACGTGAAACAGCGAATCAACATAAACTTTGTACGTGGTTGAAAGATATTGATACTATGTTGGCATATTTAAAATATTTGAAGAAAGAAGAAAAGAAAATGAAAACATTATTTAAGGTGGAGAATCATGTAAACCCAAGTTATTAACCATATTTCAATGAACATGCATTACTATGGTGGACTTAGCACAACATCACATATATTATTGGACCCATTCCCCGTGTACCTTGTACCATTAGGTTTCTCCCCGCATACCATGTACCATTTGGGAGGTGCTAGTTAACATTATCCCTCTCTAATAGGGAGATTAATGAACACTATCAGTAACTACATTTCATTTTTTTCCTTTAATGTTCTAATGTTTAAGGCGGAGGAGTACCATAATATATATACATCCAAGCAAGTTTATGAAAATAAATGCAAGCAAGTACCTTACTTATATCATCCAGCAAAACTAGTCATATAACTATATCCACATACATGAGTTCAGAGATTCATAGTTATCCTTGATCATCTACGTATCTAGTCATCTCCTGATTAATAACAAATATTCATCATTAATACAAGGATCATTATATTATCGATATTTTAGGTCCAAAATTAGGGTTTTGGCCAAATCTAGATTCAAACTGGCCTAAACTTGTTTCTGATATTTTTCTACTGATTCATGTGTCACACATTAGTTCTGGTTCGATTTTCACAATTTTCTGATGCTTTATCTATTTTCTAGAATTAATACGAGGCTATAAGAGTCTAATTATGTATTTGTGGGAAAAGACCTAGTATTGGATAATATTATTCCGATCAGAGTCCAAAAATGAATTTCAACATTAGGGTTCTGTGAGAATTTTTTGAGATTTAATATCGTACGGATACTATTTTTTTTCAATTAATAAACCCTAGAAAGGAGCATTGTACTCTAAATTAAATATCATCATTGAAAGTGGTTCAAGGGTCTGATCTAGGGGTCCAGTAATAAAAAGGACATTTTTCTGAGTCTGGGGGTATTTTTGGGACATTTATCAGACTAGGGAGCTAATTGTAATGTATTTTCTAAGAATACTAGTATTTTTGGGATTTAAAGTTGATTTACTTGGGATTTGTTTGGGCTGTTTATTGCACCTCTGGGATCTCTTAGATGCCGGCCATGTGTCCACAAGTGTGGGGCGCTGCTCAGTAACATGATCTACACTTGGACCGGCTAGTTCTGTCCCCTGATCGCACTGCTTGCCAGTTCGAAGTCTGACCCCACCCTTTAGCTCTCGCGTTCTTTTTCTGCTCCATGTGAGCCTCTGTTCTCTGAATCCCGTCAGCGCCGTCATGGGCAGGGACTCCGACAAGATTTCGGTGAGGCCAGTTGTCTCCTTGAATCTCGGATACGGGGAAATCTTCTTCGGTTCCTCCCTAAGCACGACTCTGACCACTCATCATTGGCAGGGAGGTGGAGATCACTGGAGCCGTGGGTTCGCCGGTTGGGTGCCGTCGCTGTGAGGGATATCGCCACACCCATGGAGAGGGGTCGGAGAGAATGGTGGAGCAGGGTGCGGTCGGTCAATCCACAAGTTCCCAGTGGGTGCAGTCCTTTACAGTAAATCTGCGGCAAGTTGCCAATGTCGAGGGAGCCACCCTCGTGGTGATTTGGAGAAGGTCATGAGCTTGCTCCGTCCCTTTTCAGTCCAGTGGGTTGAGGGAGCTTTGGTTCAGGGCCAACAAACTCATCCCTAGGATCATCATCCTCCTCTCTCGACGACTGGCTGGATAGACATAGGAACGGTCGTGCTTCCAGATGAACAGGTTGAGTGGGTTTGGGTAGCAAGGAGGATGGTTTCTCCCTTACGCCCATCCTTCTTCTAAACCCTACGTTCTACGGTGGAGGGGCGGTTAAAGGAAGGAGGTCGATCTCTTTGATCCTAGTCTATAGGACAAGTTTTACGGATCCATAAGACCCTTTCATCGGCCGAAGCTCAATGACGTGGAGAGAATCTGTGGTGAGTTGTGACCCAAGCTAGAAATAGCGAGGAAATCACAGCATGGTTTGTTATCTGCCCCGCTGGTTTCGGAGGTTGAAGGCATAAGTATAGGCGTTGAATCAGTTTTCAGGGCTAGGAATGCATATCAATTGAGTGGATCCGTGGCTGCTGACTGATTGCATGAGCTTCCATTCAGCAAGGTTGTGTGACACATAATTCAAAATCCAACTTAGGCCTAAAATTCAATGAATTGTTATTCACTTCATAAATCTTCAAACCCTAGTATAATTCAAATGGAAAGTCATAATTCAGTCAAATTTTAATGGGAGATATGTCATCACCTATATTAGATGGTAACCAATATTGTATTCAAAATATTATCATTTGACCCATTAAGATAAATAGCGAATATGGCTCATCTCAAGGGATATTGTTCTCACTATAACTCCCGAAGTCTCACCTAAGAAATCTCAATCAATCATATAGTCTCTATATAATCATATGTGACTCTCAAATTGGTTTATTATCATTTCAATGTTCTAATAAATCATTTCGTCATCAATTGATCACCCGTTCACATCTAAATCATAATGGGTATAAAAATCCTAAAAATGTAGGTCATCACATCAACCTTCCCTGTAAAAGCTACTATGGTTCATTGTGGAGTAGGCACAATATTGTTCAAGGTGAATCCAGTTGATCATTACTTTTTTATTTCATTTTTTGTCTTCATTTCTTCTCACTGAATCCCCCTCCTTTTACTTCAATTATCTGCGAATCACACACTGGAGTGGATACCCTAATTCTGTATTACCCCAATGCTGGAATCACTTATTTTGGTAACTTTTTTTTGAATTTGACCTTTTACTGATTTAGGTTTCTTAACTCGATTAATTACTACCTCTTAAGTTATTCTCCTACGTTTTCATCCTTCAAAACAACAACCATGTTTTGTTTAGGTGAGTCGATTTTAAAGATTCTTTTGCTTCTTTTCATTTATTCTGAATTCCTCTACATTTAACTTTCTCACATAGTTTACAATGTCTGATTTCAATTCCATTGTTCATCGTCCAAAAACATAAATTCACATATATTTCAAGGGAAAATTTGACAGATGCGTTTTTTGTCAACACATGATTTTGACAACTAAATTAAGGAATTAGTTAATTTTTTTTACCATGATATCTACATTCACTTATATACCTATTTATACAATAAGTGTATATATTGATATTGGATTCCTATATGTATTAATGAAAGAAACCAAACTGATTCGATCAGAATTTTGATGACATAATGAATGAATTAGCTCATAAAACTTTTCAAGCATGCTCTATTACAACATGTACAATTTAATGCCAATATGTTGTAATATAAGATAACAGATGGATTACCTGATTGAAACTCGAGTTGTGTGGTGGCTAATCCTCTCCCGTAGGATCCCCACATGGTGATTGTTGCCCAAACATAAGCTGATTTATATGGTAGATTTATCGAGTCCATCTCGTGTTATATTGTAACATGTATTATATGTCTACATGCTCTTTGTTTGCTTGATCTCCCACAAATTGCATCATCCCAAATTTCAACAAATACTCTTCTAATGCCTTGTCATCCTCATCATATCCTATTGGCACACCTGTAGTTGAAGGGGCATGTGCCATATCTGGTGCAATGCCATGATCTAACCCCATCAATAACCATACGATCTTCATATGCTGGACTAGGACTGGCAGTATTGATAAGAAGTAGGATATTCATAGGCATAGTTTCCATATCCATAATCATAACAAACACGAGGTTTTTGTGGGGGTGGTACAGGTCTGAGAGTAGTATGGCCAACAAAATGTTAAACCAAAATGAAGGAGCTAGAATGTGCAACGTCATACTTCCCATGGAATCAACTATATCAACATTAATCACTAGTCTGGTGCTTTGAAGCTGGGGGAGCTAAACTGTGTTGAGGTGGTGCACCACCAATTCTATACTCTTTTGTCCCTTGAATTTTTCTTATTTGGAAATATGATGCAATGTACATGTCCGCTTTTCCATATGTAAAGCCATGTGCCTATTATCCAGAATAGCTAGAACCATGGGATCTCCATAGTTAGTAGAGATGGGAGAAGGGTCGAGTTGAGCCACATCCTCTTGTACCTGAGCCAGAGTATCCATGATACTTAAAGGGTTAGTGTTTATAGGAGTAGGTCCAGAATCAGGAGAAACAAGGGATACACTTGGCATGAGATTGACAAGCATGTGAAAAAAGGAAGATAATCCTCAATTTTTTGAACATCTTGAGAAACATTGGTAGATTTTCCAAAGTATGGAGTATCTTCAAAAGGTAACATGAGAAGATATAAGTAATCGTGCTAAGATGGATTATCGCGCTGATAACCTTTTTGCGTTTTAGAATATTTGAGAAACACACACTTAGTTGCGTGAGTGCTATGCTTGTCGCAAAAACACGAAGCCCATGGACAAAACTGACACACCCGAAAATCATTAGTGGAGCAACATATAATGAACGGTCAAGATATACAATCTGACAAGGGATTTTGATTGTTTAAAATAGACGACAACATGAATGGAACACAATTTCGATCGAAATTTCTGATTTTTTTCCAACCATATATCAAAATGCACATATGCAAGGAATGGGATGTAATCTTACAATAAATTCACAAAACATGAGGAATTTCGCCACAAAAAGCTCAATTCGGGCCATAATTTTGCAAAATAGCAAAGAAAGGCGACTTGCATTTCGAGAAATGTTGTTCCTAGGGCTACTTCTGCTACACCTTAGGTATTTTGGCAATTTTCTACGAATCTCTTGCTTACAGAGGTTATTTTTTATTTTAAAGTATGTTTCTCCTGTCCCTAGGCCATTTACACCTCCTATTCCTACCCTCTTTTATATAGATCGAAATATTTGTATGTAGGCCCAATTCTATCTTGACCAATTAGGGTTTTACTTGAGTCTGTACGCTTCCCCCTTACTCTATTTATAGGAGAGGGAGGCTGCCCTTCTATTAACAACATACAAAGGGTGTTTTACCCGCCATATCATTTTCTACATGGTATCAAAGAGCCTCCCCTTGCATGTGGCCACTAGGCTTAGGCGTTGTGTGGCTGCCCACATGGATGCACATCCATGAATCTTCTTGGAACATCTCCATTGAGCCTATCTTGAACAAAAACAATCCATCTTGAAGTTGTTGCTACTAGATCTACATAGGCTGCCATACTACCGCCATTATTGTTAGCTTTTGGAGTGCTATCGCCATATAAGCTGCAGCTAGGGCCTTGCCATCTTTAACTGCCGCCCTTCCTACTTGCCCCTAGATATCTATTTATCGCCCCTAAATTATATTATAGGGGCTTTACTTATTTCTTTATTGACATGATTGGATTTCTCCAACATGTCTCTCTTTCTCTTGGTGATCCACAATGTTCCCCACCGATTCTAGGTTGTTTTTCAACCTTAATTTGCTGTTGTGCGACCTAATACAACGTATCATTGTCACCTGCTATGGCTAGTCCGCTGCTGTGACATCTAACATGGACTATCATAATTTGACAGGTGTTTCACTGTCTTGTTAAGTTTGCTACTGCACCGTCTAAAATGGCGTGTCAGAATTTGACACAACGTGTCGCTGTCTTGTTGAGTCTGTTGCTGTGCCATCCAACACGATGTGTCAGGATTTGACACGACGTGTCATTGTCTCGCTGAGTCTGCTGTTGTCATTCAACACGACACATTCATCCAAGACACGACGTGTCACCCCTTGTTGTTGTTGTGAAGAAAAGATGCACACGGTGTATAGATTCAGAATACCACATTTTGTTTACTATCTTCACTGACTATCACTTGACACGACATGTGGCTTCACTGACACGTCGTGTCACCTACTACTGCTGCTTGATCACACTGTGCATTTTCACCTACATGTTCTATCACATGGCGGAGGCTTTTATACATGGCTTGTCTCTATCTATATCCTTACCAGCAACACTTGTCTTCCTTTTCCAACAAATTTATATATTTTTTTGTTATCTAACCTCCTCCATCCCTACATGTCTATTTCCTACCTCCTCAATGCTTGTATTACCCCTATATATACACATTGAGCCTACTACTAGTCATCTCTTCAATTGGATTTGATTTTTGCTCTAATCCATATCACGAGGGCTTCTCCCCCACCCCCTACATTTGTTCTGCTAGGGGCCGTAAAAATGTGTTATTTCGTGTCGCACTAAGATACATTTATCTATCTACCCAAATATGTGTAATCGGGTCATGTTGCACATTGACTTGAGTTGTGGGTTACCTCCTCTACATATTTGCCTACATAGCTCTTGCTTCTACCATTGTTTTTGACTTCTACCCCAACCACTCTCTTTACTCTTTTAGATTGGCGTCAGGAGGAGAATAGAGGATGATAGTAGAGGGAAGAGATGAAATGGAGGAGAGAAGATGAAGAGAGGAAGATTTTAATATATAATGGTATCTTTATGGATCTTCTTGCCACTATATATTGCTATCTTTGTGGATCTGCCTGCCGATATATATTTTTGCTGATCATCCTCTTACTGCCATTATGTGTTCGTCATACAGAAAGTTTGTGGAGCCTGTTCATCTTTATCTACTGCTATGTGGTGTTGATTCTTCTCTTGGAGAGCCTATCATCTAGAGTTCCATGTCTGCTGCCAACTGTTTTTGCTAATGGTCTTCTATCTGGCTACATCATCTTTCTATCATGCTATTTATCCGTGCTTATTTGCACATTGACTTTGTCTGTGCCTTGCGCACATTGAATCTTTTCCTGTTCGTGCTTTGTATGCACATTGACTACTGTTATTGCTGTGGCTGAACACTCTCTGGGGACTATGACCATGACTCTCTAGACATTACACTAGCGACTGTGATGAAGATCATGATGCCTACCTATTGTTGTTTACTTGTACTCTAGATGTCACTTCATACTAATAAAGAAGCTCCTGCTTCCTATCTGCGTATCCACTTTTGGATCATCTACTTGAGTCTTGAGGGGGTGTTCGAGTGATGAGTGCTTAATTGGAATATTGAGGGGAGAATTTTTCTTGTATGGGCTCGATTTATCTTTTTATTTAGCTTCTTTGTTTTTAGTTAGTTTGTATGTTTGCAAACTGACTTGGGATTCTCCCAAGCTCCAGCTTGAGGGGGAGCGTTAGAGAGTCTAGTTATTTTAGTCAAATAAGTATTGAGTCTATTTGTATATGGGCTCAATTATGTCCTGCCCGATTGGAGTTTTACTCGAGTCTGTACGCTTACCCCTTATCCTATTTATAGGAGAGTGAGGCTTCCTTTCTATCAATAACATGCAAAGGGGTATTTTCCCCATCATATCGTTTTCAACATTGTAAAAAAAACTTGTGAATCTATGGAATAATTGCATGCACTATGTCGATATGCAATATGTAAAAGTGGATGCCACAAAGCAATGTACAATGCGGCTTGCGTGAGGGTTCATGGCCCCTCACACTTTTATTAATAGAAACTGGAGAAATTACATAAAGGTCCAACAACATATAGAAATTACAAATAATCGAATATAAAGAGATATATTAACACTCCCCCTCAAGTTGGGGCATACACATCGTGTATGCCCAACTTGTTGCAAAAGTTCTGGTATGTTGTTGGACTCAATGGCTTTGTGAGGACATCTGCAAGTTGATCTTCAAATTTGACGCGCGGAGTCACAACAATGCCATTCTTGATTTGATCTCTGATGAAGTGGCAGTCAAACTCTATATGCTTAGTGCGTTCATGGAAGACTGGATTCTTGGCAATGTAGATAGCAGCCTGATTGTCACTTCTGAGCTTTATGGGAGATGAAACAAGAACCTTTAACTCAGAAAGCACAGATTGAACCCACTACAACTCGCAATAGGCATGAGCCATTGCTCGATACTCAACCTCCGTGCTTGATCTAGCCACAACATTCTTCTTTTTGCTTTTCCAGGTGATAAGGTGATTTCCTAGAAACATGCAATACCCAGAAGTAGACCTCCGGTCATTCAGATTGCCAGCCCAGTCTGCATCTGCATAATCAGTAAGAACAAGAGTAGATATAGGAGTCTTGGGTCTATAGTAGGTGATCCCCTTACCGGGTGCACTCAGAATACGGCAGACAGCCGTTCAGTGTGACTGTTGTGGTGAGTTCATATGTTGACTCACCACTCCTACAACAAAAGAAATGTCAGGGTGAGTAACTGTCAGATTTATCAGTTTACCAACAATTTTCCTGTAGTATCCTGGATCTGGATAATCAATATCATCAGTCATCTCCTTCACATGATAGTCCATTAAAATAGACACTGGCTTGGATTGCTCATGCCAGCTTCCTGTAGTAAATCTAACACATATTTCCTCTGAGACAAATTAATACCTGCATGAGATCTAAGTACTTCAATGCCCAGAAAATATCTCAGTTTGCCCAGATCCTTTGTATGAAAGTGCCCCTACAATCCTTCCTTCACACGTAATCAAGGTTTTAAAGTGCGCGAGGCGCATCGAGGCATTTTGGTCTCGAAGAGGCGAGGCGTAAGCCTCGAGGCGTTTCATATATATATATATATATACACACACCATATATATTATGTAATTTATATAACTAGAAAATACATAGCACAATCACATAACATTACCTACTAGTAATATAAATTTGAAGCAAAGGGTAAAAGTTTTGCATCACATTATCACAAAGATACATCAACAATCAATTTCAGACTGACTAGTTCAAACGTCAAGAGTCAAGATAAGAACTACAGTCACAAGTTTAAATACTAGACAAAGAAAACAGGGATACATCAAAGCTCAAACAACTGAAATGATAGTTCATAAAACAAGTACACCACTAGAACTACGGAAACACAAAAAAGTCATGATTCATGAGCCATGAAACTGTTGGCTCATGAAGTGGCTCCATCCATAAAATCATCATCATCATCACTCGAGCTGCTAATGGGATCATCAAAAGAATCATCCATATAAGGAATCTCGGCATCATCGCCCGCAGCTCCATCTTCTTCTTCATCTTCAACAATTTCTCTCCTCTTCCTCTACGACTGGTTCTTTTCCTATTCAAAATAAATCCAAATAGGTAAAATTAGGTATGATTATGACTTATGAGATAGCGTTTAGAAACCGTCACTATCTAAAAGAATATTCTAGCCACCTGCACGTCTCCTCCTTTGAGGTCTTTCTTGTTGTCCTTCCTCTATGTCCACCACATCATCCTCAAGTGTGACATTTGCATCCAGATCTTGGAATCCTTCATTGTCTTGAAATTTAGCTATCCACTCATCATCAGAATCTGGAAACTCCAAGACTAGATGATCCTCCATTGTCTTCTTGCTCACATCTCTTTGTTTCAATTTCAAGTTGTACGTCACATACACCAACTTATTCAAACTATCTTGTACCAAACGATTTCTTCTCTTGGTGTGCACCTATAAGATTATGTTAACAAATAAATATGAATTAAGAATCATGCATCATTGTAGCATTTGTGAATTCATTCGTAAGCTTTTACCTGGTTGAATGAACTCCAATTACGTTCACATCCAGATGCACTACAAGTTAAGCTAAGAATTCGACGAGCAAACCTAGTCAACTCAGGGGTCTCGTCATTCCACCAATAAGCTATAAACCATTAATGCACAAAGATAGAGCTTATATAAGTTACTGTGAGAAGAAATGAAGAAGGGAAGAAGACAGGAACACCAATAACATGTCGGCTGCAAAACGCAGCAAACGTGATTAGGGCTTGAGCCTACTCACTTGTATTTATATATTAGGGTAAGTACATGAGGTACAAAGAGAGAAAAGAAATACAACATAGATATTATAAAGAAAATAAAACAGCCGCCGGATTGACAAGCCACCACTGCGCCGGTGTCGATACCATCGACACTCATGTCAATGGTATCGACAGAACCTCATCTCGAACCTGAACTGATCTCGATACCATCGACATGAATGTCGATAGTATCGACCAGGATGCCGATTGCTTCATCTCGAACCTGAACTGATCTCGATACCATCGACATGAATGTCGATAGTATCGACCAGGATGCCGATTGCTTCATCTCGAACCTGAACTGATCTCGATACTATCGACAGAGTGTCGATAGTATTGACCGGAATGCAGGTTGCTTCACACTCCCCCTCAAGCTGGAGAGTACACATCGTGTATGCCCAACTTGCCACAGAGTCTATGAAAGATTGCTGAACCCAAAGGCTTTGTCAGGATATCTGCTAGTTGGTCCCCAGATCTGACATATGGTGTCACAATAGTGCCATCTTTGATTTGATCACGAATGAAATGGCAATCAACCTCTATGTGTTTTGTACGCTCATGAAAGATAGGATTCCTGGCAATGTGCATAGCAGATTGATTGTCACACTTAAGCTCCATAGAAGGTAGAAGAGAAATTTTTATTTCAGATTGAACATATTTGACCCATTTTAGTTCACAACATGCATGGGCCATAGCACGATATTCAGCCTCAGTGCTAGATCTAGCAACCACATGTTGCTTCTTACTTTTCCATGTGATAACATGATCACCTAGAAAGGTACAATAGCCTGATGTAGATCTCCTATCAGTATGATCACCAGCCTAGTCAGCATCAGAATATCCTGTGAGAGGCAGAGTAGATGGAGGTGCCTTTGGTCTAGAATATGTAATACCCTTACCAGGAGCACTTTTTAGATATCTCAGAATTCTGCAGACTGCTGTCCAGTGTGACTGTCGCGGAGAGTGCATATGTTGGCTGACCACGCCCACAACAAAAGAAATATCAGGTCGAGTGACTGTTAGATATATTAACTTGCCCACTATTCTCCTGTAATATTCTGGATCTTGATACTCAACATCATCAACTACCTCTTTGATGTGATAATCCATCGGTGTAGATACCAGTTTGGATTCAACCATGCCTGTCTCCTGAAGTAAATCAAGCACATATTTCGTCTGAGATAAATTGACACCTGTATGAGATCTAAGCACTTCAATGCCTAGAAAGTATCTTAGTTTCCCTAGATCCTTTGTATGAAAGTGTTTTTGCAAACTTTCCTTGACACGAGATATTCCCATGGTGTCACTGCCAGTAATTAGTATGTCATCAACATATACAACAAGAATAATGGATCCACAAGAAGAGCTGGAGTAAAATAAGGAATGATCAGTCATGGAGCGAGAAAAACCCATCTGAAGAATAACTGCACTGAACTTGTCAAACCAAGCTCTAGGTGACTGTTTCAGCCCATATATAGCTTTCTTTAATTTGCACACTTTCTGACACTCCCCCTGAGCAACAAACCCAGGAGGTTGCTCCATATATACCTCTTCCTGTAGATCACCATGGAGAAAAGCATTTTTTACATCCAGCTGAAACAGAGGCCAATTAAAGGTAGTAGCAAGGGAAATAATGATCCATGTTACAGTATATGTTTTCTGTGGTTTACTTACTCTGTTATTTATTTTGTTATTTGTTTATTCTGTATGGACCTCTCTGTAATTGTTTCAGTATTATATATATGAGGGTGCACACTTTGTGCAACCCTATGCTCTCTGAAACCCTGACTGTCAACATGGTACCAGAGCAGGTCGAGACCTAGGTTCTCTCCCTCCCTCCCTCTCCACCGGCGCCGCCCCCCCCCGCCGCGCGGGCCAGCCGCCGGTCTAGCAGCCGCCCGCGGCCGCCGGACAGCAGCAGCCAGCTGGCCGCCGCCGCCGGGCAGCAGCAGCCCGCCGGCCGCCGCCGCTGGCCTAGCCAGCCGTCTCCCGCCGGTCTCCCGCCGGTCAAAGGTCCGCCTACTCTCCTGGCGCGGTGCACCGCTAGTGCTTGAGCAACCGTTGTTGTTGTTCGCACAGCAGGTGCGCTGCCGGGTTGGTAGATTTGGACTAGATCAGTCTTCCGAGGGAGATCTGTACGTTGCTCAGCTAGAGCCTACTTCGGTTCGTGTTTGTTTGTGCCTGCCTGCCCGTGTAGGCTTCGGCCTCCGGGTCTTCTACTACACTTTCGTGTAGTCCGTATGTGAGAGGTTCTCTGTGATCTTATACCTGCCTGCCTTGCCTGCCTGCCTGTCTTTCCTGCCTGCTGTGCCTGCCTAACTGATGGCGTCCTCGACTGATGATCTGCGTCGTCAGGTTACTACGGTAAAACTTGACGGGCGCAACTACCAGCTATGGGTTTGCTCTTTTGTGATATATGCCAAATCACAAGGGAAGTATTCCCATCTCACTCGTGCCGGTCCGCCACAGCCTGCTGACAATGCTGACTTGAAGGACGTCAAAGCTTACGATGATTGGGTCCGTGACGACTCAACAGTGATGACTTGGATTCTCAACAGCACGGTTGAGAAGATTAGTGTGACCATTCTCCGTCTGCCTACAACAAAGCAGATGTGGGATCAGCTTGCTCGCACCTTCTCCCACAGCCAGAATCCGAAGAAGGTGTTTGATATCAACAAACAGCTTAGTCGTCTCACTTTTACTGGCACTGACATCACAGATTACTTCTCTACGTTCACCGGTTTGTGGGGTGAACTGGAGACGTATCATCCTCTGTCCACAGATCTGGTGATTATGCAAAAGCAGCGCGATGAGCTACAGCTGATACAGTTCTTGAGTGGCTTGCCTGATTCCTATGCTGGCGTTGTGGATCAGATTCTGGCCAGTGATCCACTACCTACCCTTCAGAGTGCCTTCCAGCGACTTCAGCGCCTTTCATCACCGACATCACATACTGCTCCAGATGTTGGCGACTCTACTGCCTTAGCTGCCTGGGGTGGCCGCGGCCGTGGTCGCGGTCGTGGCCGTGGCCGCACTTCTGATGGACGTACTCCCCTTGGTGTAGGGAGAGGTCGTTCTCCTACTGCTGGGCGTGGAGCCCCTCCTACTGCTACTTCTACTGCTGCACATCCTCCGCCCGGATCGCGCTTGTGCTCTTACTGTGGTCGTACGAACCACATTGAAGAGAAGTGTTGGGAGAAATATGGCAAACCAGAATGGGCGAACACTGCTACTGATTCTCCCGCCACCGCATCCGAGAGTGCTGCACATCCTACTACACCAGACACTGCGGGCGCTACTGCTGACTACATCAGGGCTGAAGTCGAACGTCTCTTTCTGGAGCGTGCTGGATCATCTTCTGAAGCGTCCACGAGTGGAGCACATGCTGCCCATACTGGTTATGATACTGCCTTTCTGAGTTCACATTTGCCACCCCCATCTGGTAATAACAAATGGGTGATCGACTCTGGTGCATCATCCCATATTTCTGGCAATAGGGCTTTGTTTAAGTCCATTTCTAAACCTGCTAATAAATCTACGGTTATGGTTGCTGATGGATCTAGATCTCCAGTTTCTGGCATTGGGGACATTATTTCTCAGTTTCTTATCAAATCTGCCTTATATGTGCCTAACTTCCCTATGAATTTATTATCTGTTAGCAAACTTGTAAGGAATTTGAACTGTAGCCTGACATTCCTTCCTGGCTCCTGCGTTTTTCAGGACCTTCTCACGAGGATGAAGATTGGTGGGGGGTATGAAGGTGCTGATGGTCTCTACTACTTGGACGAGATGCCAAGGTCTGCCCAAGTTGCTGTGGTTTCGGCCTTATCTGCCTCCGTTTCTACTTTATAGTGGCATTACAGACAGGGACACCCTTCTTCTGACAAACTGCGCCATTTACTTCCAGACATGAGTAGTTGTAGTTTCCAGTGTGAGTCTTGTCAACTGGGTAAACAAACTAGATCAGTATATCCGAGGAGTAGTTCTGTGAGCAGCATGCATATTTTTGATGTAGTGCACTCTGATGTGTGGGGACCATGTAATGTACCAAGTGTGTCTGGCTATCGATACTTTATTTTGTTTATTGATGATTTTTCGCGGACTACTTGGCTATTTCTGTTGAAAAGTAGATCCGAGGTGATATCCACAATAAAGTTCTTTTTTGCTGAAATTAAAACCCAGTTTGGTGTGCCTATTAAAATTTTTAGAACTGATAATGCGTTGGAATTTGTTCAGAAAGATGTGGAATTTTTTTGTAAATCTGTTGGAACTTTACATCAAACCTCCTGTGCCTATACACTACAACAGAATGGTGTAGCCGAAAGAAAGAATCGTCATCTGTTGGAAGTGGCTCGAACTATCATGTTGCATTCGCATGTACCTCGTACTTATTGGCCAGAAGCGGTTCTGACTGCCTGTTTTCTCATTAATCATATGCCATCGTCGGTTATTGGTAACAAAATCCCTTTCCAAGTTTTACATCCGGAGGCTCCCTTGTTTTCTATTCCTCCACGGATTTTTGGTTGCACGTGCTTTGTCCGACTCCTTGGCCCTACATCTGATAAACTGTCGCCTAGAGCAGCTAAATGTATTTTCTTGGGATATTCAAGGACTCAGAAAGGCTATCGCTGCTATAATCCTACTACGCGAAAGTGGCTGACTAGTAGTGATGTGGTGTTCTTTGAAGACACTCCTTATTATTCATCTGCGGGAGAAAATTTGCAAACATATCTTATTGCACCACCCTTGCCTATTCTGTCTGACTGCATACCTGAGACGGATGATACTGTGATACCAGATCCTCCTCTGCTTCGTGTTTATCAGCGCAGGAACAGAGCACCTCCTTCACACGTACCCCCCCCCCCCCCAGTCGACCAATCTTCACCTCCAGAAGGTTCTGCTTCACCTGAGGTACAATCTGATTTACATATCCCTATTGCACTTCGCAAAGGGACTCGTTCCTGCACGTCTCACAGTATTGCTAATTTTGTATCTACTGATCATCTCACTGCTCAGGCGCGTGATTTTGTATATGCCTTATCTGCTGTTACTGTTCCTAAGACTATTCAGGATGCCCTGCGGAGTACAGCTTGGACTTCTGCTATGCAGGATGAGATGACCGCTCTGACTGATAGAGGCACTTGGGAGCTGGTGGATCCTCCTCCTAAGTGCAAGCCTGTAGGTTGCCGCTGGGTGTACACTGTCAAATATCAACCAGATGGTACAGTTGAACGGTTGAAAGCTCGGTTAGTTGCCAAAGGATATACTCAGACCTACGACATTGACTACTTTGAGACTTTTTCTCCTGTTGCTCGCTTAAATTCTGTCAGAATCTTATTATCTGTAGCTGTAAACTGTGACTGGCCTCTTCTACAACTTGATGTGAAGAATGCTTTCTTATATGGTGATCTACAGGAAGAGGTTTACATGGAGCAACCTCCTGGGTTTGTTGCTCAGGGGGAGTCTCACAAAGTATGTCGGCTTAAAAAATCTATTTATGGGCTCAAGCAGAGTCCACGTGCATGGTTCGATAAATTAAGCAGGATTCTTTCTGACTTTGGCTTTCTTCGGTCTCAAGTGGACCATTCTGTCTTCATAAAGAAAACTTCTGCAGGAATTATTATTCTGATTGTCTATGTAGATGATATCATTATTTCAGGCAGTGATTCTTCAGGTATTCAGGCCACAAAAAATCATTTGGGTAAGCATTTTGCTACCAAAGACTTGGGCAGATTGCGATACTTTCTGGGTATAGAGGTTTCCAGGAACTCTAGTGCTCTTGTGCTGTCCCAGAGAAAATATGTACTTGATATCCTGCAAGAAACTGGTATGATGGGAGCAAGACCTGCAGATACTCCTATGGATCCCAATGTTGATTGGGACGATGATACTTCATCTATGTTCTCTGAGCCGAAGAAGTACAGGAGACTTATTGGGAAATTGATCTATCTGACTGTTACTCGTCCTGACATTACTACTGCTGTGGGCCGTCTGAGCAGGTACCTGGACAAGCCTAGACAGTGTCACTGGGATGCTGTCTGTCACATTCTGAGATACTTAAAAAGAGCACCTGGCAAAGGTCTGTATTACAAGAAAAATGGACATTGTAAACTTGAAGGCTATTCTGATTCAGATTATGCAGGCAGCAGAATTGACAGGAAATCCACCTCTGGCTACTGCACCTATGTAGGAGGTAACTTGGTGACTTGGAGGAGCAAGAAACAGAATGTTGTTGCTCGCTCCAGTGCTGAAGCTGAATACAGGGCCATGGCCCATACTGCATGTGAACTTCTCTGGGTGCGTTCTCTTTTGCATGAACTCGGGATTGAATCTCCTTATGCGATTCCAATGCACTGCGACAACCGAGCTGCTATTTTCATTGCCAATAATCCTGTTTATCATGAGCGCACCAAGCATATCGAGGTGGATTGCCACTTCATTCGAGAATCTGTTCTGGCTGGTAAAATTTGCACTCCTTTTACAAGATCTGAAGATCAAGTTGCAGATGTCTTCACAAAACTTCTGGCTAAAAAGCACTTCTGCACGCTGGTGGACAAGTTGGGCATGATTGATATCTATGCTCCAACTTGAGGGGGAGTGTTACAGTATATGTTTTCTGTGGTTTACTTACTCTGTTATTTATTTTGTTATTTGTTTATTCTGTATGGACCTCTCTGTAATTGTTTCAGTATTATATATATGAGGGTGCACACTTTGTGCAACCCTATGCTCTCTGAAACCCTGACTGTCAACAATCCACATAGAATTCAGGCGAGCAACAGGAGAAAAAGTTTCAAAGAAGTCAACACCATAGGTTTGGGTGTAGCCCTTTGCGACCAATCGGGCTTTCAACCGTTCAACTGATCCATCCGGATTGTGTTTAATATTGAAAACCCATCTACAGCCCACTACTTTCTTTCCTGCAGGAAGATCAACAAGATCTCAAGTGCCATTATTTAAGAGAGCTGACATCTCAAGTTCCATAGCCTGTTTCCAGCCACTGTTCTTCATAGCATCAAAATGATTTCTTGGTATAGTCACAAAATCAATTCCAATAGCGAACGCACGGGCCTTCTTAGATAGATGAGACAGGCAACATACATTTGTAATAGGGTGTTTAATAGTACATGACCGAGTACCTTTCCGAACAGCAATAGGAAGATCAATATCTGATATCTATGTAGGAGTCTCTTGAGTAGAAGGCGATGATGAGGGCTCAGGGACTGGTGTCGCTACTTCTTCTGGATCTTTCCTGCCGCACCTATGGTAAACATGTGTGTAATGCTCAATAGTAGGTCTATCTCCTGCTTGTTCATCCGGAATAGAAGTAAAATCCGGAATGATAGGTGGCAATAGACAACACAGACTCTCTACTTTTAAGAAGGTAGATCCATGTCATGCGTGAGAAATCATCGACAAAGGAGATAAAATAACAAAAACCATTATAACTCTGGTCTTTTACAGGACCCCACACATCACTATGCACTAACTCAAAGGGAAAAGAAGTCCGCTTATTGACTCGACTAGGATAGGATAACCTATGGTGCTTTCCCAGTTGACATGACTGACACTCTAAAGACGATAATTGGGACAACTCTGGTTCCAACTTCCACAGGCTCTCCAAAGAAGGATGTCCATATCTACAATGCCAAAGTAAGGGGGAACCACTCAACAGGATGGATGGAGCAGGAGAAGGCATTTGGCGAGGCAGTCTGTCACCGTTGAAAAGGTAGAGATCACCTTTCCTAGGCCCCCCACCAATCGTATTCATACTCTTGAGATCCTGTAATATGAAACAAGAAGGTCCAAATATTACCCAACATTTTAGAGTGTCAATCAATTTGGAAACAGAAAGAAGATTAAAAGAAAATTCAGGCACAAAGTGAACGGATTTAAGATCAATCTTGGGTGTTAGGGAGACAGATCCACTAGCTAACACTCTTTTCACTGAACCATCTGCCAGTGTAACAGATTGGTGAGGAATAGATGAGTCAATAGTGTGGAGCAATCTCCTCATACCAGTCATATGCTGGGAGGCGCCAGAGTCAACCACCCAAGATGAGGATGAGCCAGATGATATGAGAGATGTAGCCTGATTACCACCTGTAGATGCCAGATTTGCCGATGAAGATGATGATGACCCACCCCATACTCATGTGCTGTGTCGCCTGAATGAACCGATCATATTCTTCTTGGGTAAGAGTGATGCCAGTGCCAGAGGTAGTACCCACAGTTGTAGAGGATGAGGATCCTGTGGTGGTGGCACAATGTGCTGCTCCTACAGGTGGTGCAACAGGTCTCCTATGTTTCTTCCAACACTTCTCCACTGTATGTCCCGGTCTGTCACAAAAGGTACACTTAGGACGTGTTCCACGCCCTCTGCCCATACCGGGTCGTCCTCCTCGTACCGCAACAGCAACAGACGCATGAGATTCTCCAAAAGGTATATCAGAAACAAAGGAAGCTGATTCAAATAGAGATTGCTGGATCCTTGAATAAGCCTCCACAAGACTAGGTAGTTTATCAGTAGCCAGAATAACCCTCCCGAGCGGAGCTACAAGCCGAGTTGAGCCCAAATAAGAATTTGGCTGTAACAAGATCATCTCTATCCTTTATCTGTTCAGCAACAACCACAAGATGATAATAACTTAGCTCTTGAGCAAGAGCCTGAACCGCCCCAAAATATTCCTCAAGAGATCGGTCACCCTGTTTCTCAGCAAACAAACGATCATAGATCATAAACTGATGGAGAGCATTCTTCTCTTGAGAATAATGTTGCTTCACTGCGTCCCATATTTCCTTGGCCGTAGAGTAGAACATGAACCTTGCGGCGATCGTAGGTTCCATACTATTCCACAGCCAAGTCTTCACAAGACTGTCATGACGCTTCCATTCACCATACCCTTCGTCAGTAGATGCCTTGGGACCCGAGTCAACATGCCTCGCTCTGTCACGAGCTTCCAAGACGGTGTGGATGGCATTCATCCATAGAAGATAATTTTTCCCGTTGAGCTTGATGGAGGCGATAGGTGACACTTCGTTGTAGATCGTAGGTGTCTTGATATCCTCCATTGTAGACCGGAATATGTGTGACGGATTGATACACATCAAATAGATTGTGGTGACGGAGAGATACACGTCACACACAGAAGAAAAACAAGGAGAAATGCGTTACTGACGCATTCACAACCTCCAAATGATCTTCCTAATCACACATGGAGGTGTGACTAGGATGATGGCTGAGACGAAACTAGTCCTCCGGTTGTGTTTTTTAGATGATCGTTGGATCACCCGGAGATCCCCAAACGCTTTGTGATGGAGGCTACAGTAGAGTTGGATATCTACCGCAGACCCAGAGTAGCCGACGGTGGTTCTACACAACCGGTGGATTACGCCAAGTCGACGGGTGGGAAGCCCTAGATCGATCCGGTCGCTGGAGAGGGAGATATCCGCCGAAGAGAGGAAAGAGAAGCCCTAGATCGATCTCCGCTCTGATACCATGTGAGAAGAAATGAAGAAGGGAAGAAGACAGGAACACTGATCACATGTCGGCTACAAAACGCATCAAACGTGATTAGGGCTTGAGCCTACTCACTTGTATTTATATATTAGGGTAAGTACATGAGGTACAAAGAGAGAAAAGAAATAAAACATAGATATTATAAAGAAAATAAAACAGCCGCCGGATTGACGAGCCGCCGCTGCGTCGGTGTCGATACCATCGACACTCATGTCGATGGTATCGACAGAATCTCATCTCGAACCTGAACTGATCTCGATACCATCGACATGAATTTCGATAGTATCGACCAGGATGCCGATTGCTTCATCTCGAACCTGAACTGATCTCGATACTATCGACAGAGTGTCGATAGTATCGACTGGAATGCAGGTTGCTTCACAATTACTTATCAATCATGCAACACAAACAAAATAATAGAATTATAGCTGAAAAGTTTACCAGGACTTCTCAACTTCCTTGTACTAATTGCATTGTGTCTACCAAATGGGCAACGAACATTGACAAATGCATCCAACATCAAATCAACCTTAGCATTCTCCGCAGGAGTGAGCAACTTATCCATGCAATTATACAACCCTTGCTTCATTTCTATGTATCTTGAGAAAGTAGGCTCATATTGGAATTGAGGGTTCAAAAAATATGCAGAGGCATGTAGATGGGTGTGCAACTGCTTGTCCCACCTTTTGTCCACTATATCCCCTATGACTTGATATTTGTTACTGTCATTGTTCAATCCTTTGGCAATCTCTTCTTTTGCCCTATCCATAGCTTCATAAATGAAGCCCATAGGAGGATATTTATCTGAATCAACCATCCTCAAAACCATCACCAAAGGTTGCAATGTCCTCACTGAGTATGCTATAGCAGGCCAAAAAGATTTGCTCTTTAATATAGTCTTCCTGCATAACTTCCTACCAGATGTAGATGCATATCGACTATGTGTCCAAGTGCGAGAGGTAAAGAAGGACTCCGGTGGTCCTTTCACAGATAATAGACTCTGAAAAGTGAGGAAAGCAGTAGCAAACCTTGTCACAGTTGGACGCATGATTTCTCCTTTTATGTGTTTCCGCACACCAACAAGCACCCATCCATGTGCATATGTGTGGTTAATGACAACCTTGGATTTCTTGAACACAGAAGCATATAATGGTAACTCGAGAATATCCTCTAGCATGAGATCTAAGCAGTGAGTCCAATATAACTTCTTTCACTTTTCCTCCAAAAGTTGGCCTGCAAGCTTATAGTTTGATGCATTGTCTGTAATCACTTGCATCACATTTTCCTCTCCAACTTCTTCAACAATCTCATCTAGAAGTTCAAAGAGTAATTGTGCATCTTTTACTTTATCAGAAACATCAACTGATATCAAGAACCAAGCACCTTGAGGATTGTTGACCAAGAAGTTGATCAAAGAACGACCTTTCACATCTTTCCATCCATCATACATGATGCTACATCCAGTAGCCCTCCAAGAGATAGCAGCTTCATCAACCATGCATTTCACAGTTTTAACCTCTTCATTTAAAATCCATGTCCTCTGCTCATGTATAGTGGGGGGCTTCAAGTTCCTCCCATAATTCCCAATAGACTGTATTATATTTAGAAATGATGGACTGTTAGCTGCATTAAAAAAATACTATTCTCATAGAAAAATCTACCAATGGACAATCAACATTGGTTTCTCTGCTCCTTTCTCCAAGCATCCTTCACACTAGGTTGCACATCAGCACCTGCATTAGCAACAAAAGAATCCATCGGCCCTCTCACTTGTTTCTCTACCATCAACACGCTCTACGCCACTTGTGCCAGAAGGTTGAGTATTGCTTTCATGCATTGAGGGGACATTCGGTGCTGTGTTGTATGCTGCGACACGACAAATCTCCTCCATTTCATCTATCTGCCTCTTCTTTTTCTCCATTTGTGCACCTAAATAAGCCTTCATCTCTTGCTCAACTTCAGGAGGAACTTTATCACAAGCACCTACATTCTTATGAGTCTTGGCTAAGTGATCTTTCAATCTTCTTATTCCACCAGTAATCTTCCCACAGAAATTGCATTTCACATATAAATACCCTTTGCCTTCAGCTCCTTCAATCTCCTCACAATATCTCCTACCCGGATCACTTCTACCTTTGGAGGCATGTGGTGCACTTCTTCTAGGCATCTTTGGTGTTTAGATTTCTACACAATAAAAAAGAAATGATATACACATACACAATCAGTAAAGATTAAATGCGGAATAAAAACAGTAAAACATTGAACCCATACAGGAGAATTTGTAGGGATTGAGAAGAGATCCAATTAACTCAACACTTTGATTAGTTGGGAACTCAAGAAGACACCCAATTAAGCTTCTCAAACGAAGGTTTACAACAATTAGAATGTAAGTGGGGACTTGTAGGGGTTGAGAATGTATCAATTAGGGGGCAAACAGCAACAAATTACCTCCCCTGCATACAAGCTGCCAAGACAACAACTCCACTCCAAGCAAGAGAAAATGGAGGCTTGCGGCGTGGGGAAATGGGTCTCCGGCCACCTAAGAGTCCTCCACTGGTCGCCCTTCCACTTCCGTTGCAGTAGTCGGCCGTCGGAAGAAGCTTCTTCTGAAGCTGGCTGGGCGCAGGGATGGAGGCTTCCAGCCGCTCCCTGCCCAAGCAAGGAGAAAGTAGGGTTCGGGTCTAGGTGGGGGTCCACCGCCGGCCACCAAGGAAACCTCCGGTAGCCGCCTCTCCTCTTGAGGTGCGCCGGTTGGCTGCTGCGAGGGTCTTCTTCCCCAGTCGGTGGTCACGCAGCGCAGCAGCAGTCGGGGCTGTTGCTATTCGTTTTTCTTCTTCTTTTCAATTGACTGTTCAAGTAGGGTAAAAGGTGCATTAGGCCCTTTTAGTGGGCTGAAATAAGAAATTGGGCTGATTTTTGAACGCTAACAGTGAGGCGGACGCCTCGGTTGCGCCTCGACGCCTCACGTTTTTTTACGCCTCTTGGAATCTGAGGCGCACGCCTCTTGGAATCTGAGGCACACGCCTCTCAAGTGTCGACTGAGGCACACCTGGGGACGCCTCAAACGCCCCGAGGCGCGTTCTTTAAAACCATGCATGTGATGTGCCTGTAGAATCATTGCCAGTGATAACTATATCATCAACATATACAACAATAATGATGGATCCTACAGAAGAGCTAGAGTAAAATAAGCAGTGATCAGTCACAGAATGAGAGAAGCCCATCTAAAGTACAACATCACTGAACTTATCAAACCAAGCTCTAGGCCTGCGTTTGGCACAGGACTGGGATTCTGGAATCTGGACTGGGTTAGTCGGGGTTAGTCTGGATTCCGGTGCTGGGGCAGTCAGGATGCAGTCTGATTTTGTTTGGCAACGTAGTCTGATTCTGGTCAGCTGGTCTGATTTGAGTCTGTGTGCAGTCTGAATCTGTTTGGCTGTAAGTCTGATTCTGTTTGGCAGCGTAGTCAGTATCTGCTTATTCTGTCATGTTCTTGTAGTACTGTTTGAACAAGTACGCAGAATATGTATTTGTGATGCCACTTCAACCTAAGTTTAGAATATATTAAAAAAATATTTTATTTGTGTTGTGTGGGTGTTATTTTGTATATTTCGAAAAGTGCAAATAAGATATGATAATGCTAATTTTTACGTGGTGATTAAAAATTAATGAAATGCTACTGTCGTCTGGAATGACATTTGCATGTGGTATATATGTAATGTTGAACATTCGACACAGTAATTGTCAAGCTACATGAAATATGAAATTAGCCTAATATATTTTGTTCATAACATAAACAAATAACATTATCGTCACTAATAGCAACTGATAATAATCATATTGTCGTCATTAGTTAAACATAAACGGTCACTGATAATAAAATAATTGTTTACAAGTGAACTTTGTTAGGGGAGACAGACAAAAAATGGGACGCATGCCATAGCACTAAACAACCAAACAAAAGCTAAGATTTTGACAAGCCACTTTGGGGGGACATGGTTGGATGCGGATCTTGATTTAAATTGGCCAACGTTATGGCCTCATCGTACTCGTCCCATAACACTGGGCATGGTTCCTGCACCGACTGCTTGTTTTGTTGTTTGATGTCGTCTTTTGGCCAATCAAATAACAACGACAAATGAGGAACATGCTGACTGACCCGACCCTTGACTTGTTCATCGGTCCCAATTTGCCCTCCTCGTTTGTGTGATTGCAACATGGTTTTTTGCATAAAAGGTTATCTTAAACATATTTTTGAATTTTTTCCGGAGACATCAACAGTTTTTCGAATTTTGCCCTTGTCCTTGCCTTTGCACGCCATGTCGACATCTAAAATTAATAAAAACAAAGGTATGAACAAATAACAGAAATCATAAAGTAACTGTGCCAATAAGTTTTACAAATAAATAATGCAACCTAACTTAGCTGATACTAAGTTTGAAGGTGATGTAATTTTTGTAAACATAATAATGAAGTAGGAAATTTGATCACATTATGGTAGCAACATATAATATAGTAACACATAAGTAGAGCATGTAAAATGTTGTGACGCAAACACACAACTACAACATTTAGCACATATGTTACAAGTTCATTTGTTTATTTCAATCGTCAGTGGTAAAGAATGCAGAAATCCCTGGTGGGTAAGTGCGACGCGTCGTCAAAAAATTGTGTTCAATGCCTTATTGCGCGGCCAATGTGGGGGGAGGCAATAAATCTCCCAATATGAAAAGATTATCTCTTACAAACTCTCTCTTGATGTATTGCCATCGCATTTGCAACTCAGCCAATGAAATGTAAGGGCCTCCTGTTATGTATAGGAACTGGTGCCATGCCTCCATCCAAGCTTGTGTAGAGTATACTCCATTGACACATCTACCCACGTGATATTGGGTTCTCATCAAACCCCTGAGAACCATATCAAGCTCGGTAGACCAGATAAAAGACGGTGGCGGCGGTTGGCCAGCCATATAACAGATTCTGTAAGTAATATATTTCAAAAGTAAGGGTGTATATCACAATTAATTGTATTATTTGGTTTTACATAACGTTAAGCAAAATTTTGATTAATAACATACATCATTAATAAAACGTTCACCAATATGAAGAAAAAATTCATAACACTTATAATGTAATACGACGTTTATAAAAGTGCCTAAATTAAACAAGTGTATGATGTTCATAACATCCATTGATAGTCATTCTAAATAGAGAAGACAATGTAAATGTATTTTCCATTCAACGTTATGGAGTCATTTGAGGTGAAGGGATGTCCACAAGTAGACGACAATCTTCCTCCAGACTGGCAACGTTGCGTTCTAAAACCTCATGCTCATACTTTTTGTTAGTGTATAATTCATCGTAGTTGTGATGAATTTCAACGAAGTCCTTCATGTTCATCGCCTGACCCCACACTGACTTGCACTCAACAGTTAGTAACATAATCTCCACTTTCAATGAATCAATTGTTGGGGGGAGATCGACTGCCCAATGGAAGTATCTGCATCGGTCTTTTCCCTAAAATGTAGTACCAAGTTCAAGTTAATGGCAAAGAATGCGGAGCCTCGACAAGGGCAGTCTATTATTTATTGATGTACAATCACACCTCACGAGTAGGGCATATGTAATACATTTCGCCCGACCTTTGACTCAGAATGGCAAAGTCATATAACCCTGCATCCTCTGTGTTAAGCCGTAAGGCTGCATTTAGCCCACAATCACACCTCAGAACCTCAGATGTAGTCATCGACATCTAATAAAACAAAATTGACGATTAATACAAAAAGGTCGGGTTCATGACATAGTTTTCAAAGATAATATGAAGAACATTTGTTTAGGAGTAGCTAATTGTTGCAACAGACAAGTGCAGTTCATTTGGACAGATCATAATATAGTATATCTATGACTTATTGTATCCATCTTCTTCTGTTGAAGAGTCATTATCGTTCGTTATTTGAAGTCGGTGGCGAAGATATCGACACCTCTCCCGCATACTTGAAATTTCTTCTTGTAGCCTATCAGTGTCTGCTCTTGTTGAACAGACAAAGTCACAGTGTTCTGACCAGAACTTGCGTTCGTTACGTGTATATGCGAGTTGTGATACCATTGCATCCCTAATTGCAGTCAGCGTGGTCACTGTAGGTTGTACTTGCTGCGCGGGCAACCTCATATGGCATCTGGTTCGTACAAGACCCCTACCACATGTAAAATATGGCCTGTGGGGATTGTTGTCTTCAAACTGTCCATTTGCCGCATCTGTGGCATCCATGTACACTCGTACGGTGCACTGCAGACCACATGGGCACGACGACATGTCATTGTCCATTTCTAGACAGAAAACCTAATGAGACATAATTTGACATTGTTTATAAGTAGGCAAAATTGTAGTCAACAATAGAGTTTGAGAACAAAAGTTGGCCGTTAAGTTACAAAATTAAATTGGAAAAGGGAGTAAGTGAAACATGTTGTAGAACATGTTTCAATGTCTGCAAGTTAGAAAACATATGTATAAATCACTGATTCGACCACATAGAATTGGCAACAGTTTCACGCAAAACATCTCCCTCTCTAGTATCGGCCTGGCTTGTTTGTTGGAGGGAACTCAATTCGTTCAAGATGTCAGTAGTAGTATGAGGCTCATCCAAGTTTTCGTCCATCATAGGATCACCATCATTTTGGCGCCGGATAAAATTGTGAACGATACAACAAGCCATTACAATATGAGACTGAGACTGCACGGGAAAAGTCGCTCCTTTACGAAAGTAGGAAAACCTCTTCTTCAACACACCAAAGGCTCGCTCAACAACATTACGTAGTTGAGCATGTCGGTGGTGAACATTTCCTTTTTGCTGGTGTATGAGCTTTTGTTACCCCGATACTTTGCTATATGGTAAGCAACGTTTCGATATGGTGCAAGAAATTGGCTGGTGTTGGCGTTCCCTGCATCAACAAGATAGTACTTCCCAGCGGGTACTTTGAACCCGCCTGTGGTTGTAGCTGCGTGAAGTACCCTTTGGTCAGCAGCAGATCCCTCACAACCAATCATGATATATGTAAACTCCATTGAGAAGTCTACTACAACATGACATTCATGGAAACATTCCCTTTTCTATTCCTATATCGGTTCTGCTTATCGCGCTTCACCAAAACGGGGATGTGTGTCCTGTCAATTGCCCCAATGGCATCCTAAGACAAGTATATAAGAAATACACAAGTAAATACCAAACTCAACGATGACGATAGTGGTTATATTAACAACAGAATGGACAATGGTCAACTAAGTGATGGTCATACCTTGAAGTAAGGGTAAAATCTTGAACTCTCGGCGATGCGGCGTTGTAGATGTAGTTGGCATGGCAATATATTCGTTGTTCAAAGCACACACTGCATCCAACACCTCGTTAAACTTTCTACTTATGGTCTCACCGCTGTGAATGTAGTCCTCAGCCAGAACACGGTTGGTATGGCCATGGCCAACCATTTGAAGGAAGTAGCAAACTGCCTCCTCTGATGACACACCTCTGGTACTTTTCAACAAACCTCGGTCCTCAAGTTTGTCAACAAAGGCTAAAACCGTGTTGGGTAGCATACGGTACAAATCGTACACCCTCCTTTCATGGTCGGTTATTATTTTTAAAACCTTTTGATGGCCACTCCTAATACTAACCGATCTCGGTATTGGTTGGTGTGTGGTTGCGGCGTCTGAATTTTGCATGATATTGTGAGATATTTGGTCAGCTATTTGGTAGGATATTGCGTTAGCAATGTCATTAGCCGGACCGGACATAAGATCCAGTAGTTGTAGAATGTCATCAGTTGTTTCATATGGATGAATACCGGCCATCACGTCTAGAATTAAAAGCGATTACCCGAATCAGAAAAATATCGAGATATTGCAGAAATGAAATTAGGGCTATAGCGACAAAAGAGCAAATACTGGCCAAATAGAAAATAACATGATAAACCATTACATAGTACCATAGTTAAGAGATTGTTCCCAACGGAATAAAATAGTACAACAACAACTTTTGAGAAAGTTCATAAAATAAAAGGCAGGGTACTGCTATAGTTCTTAAATTAGACAACCTCAAAAGTACGGCGGCGGGGAAGGACCACTACTATTGTAACCACTTGTGCTAGCAAACGGGGACGGTGGAGATTGTGGCGTGAAGGGTGATTGTGATGCAGAAGCTCCAGAAGCTGTGTTCTTCATTTCCTACAAGTCTTGCAACCAAATGGTAATTTTTTGTGGGGTGTCCATAAGGCTTAGGTAAATGTTATGGTTAGCTGGATCTTTTATGGCGTGCACAAGAGTGGTAAAAACTGGGACATGGGCGTCAGGGTAGCTTGCATGAAAGTGGTGCAAAATGATTTGGTATTCGTCTTTATCATTAGACCTAGCAGCAATTCCGCTGCCCATCTCATGTACCTTGGAAAACACCTTTGTGAATTCGGACACGACATCATTAGACAGGACACAACTGTCCTGTGAGCTTGACGCTCGCTTCCTGCATCTGATCGTGGTGGGAGTCCTTGCACCAACACCTTGGTTGTGTGATCCGCCGTTGGTGTCCTCACTTTGCGTCCCAGAATTACCCATGTCTTCAGTGAAACCGGTTGGACCGGTTGGACCGGTCGGTTCTGGGCTGACAAATGAATCAGATGCATCTAGGTCAACAGCAACATCATCTTCAGATGCAACATCAGAAGGAGGCTGTCTATCGGTTGAGGACATTGCATGATGACCCCTAGCTATGTTCCTCCCCCCATCAACTCGACGTCATGGTAGTGGTAGAATGGTCTGTTGATCAATCTCGCTAGTTCCCTGTTTGCCTAAAATAGGGGACAACTACTGATTATGTCAATATTAACAAGTTTAATTTAATATATAATACTAAGGGGATGTATATTATTAGACATACCGCAAGTGCCTCCCTCCACTCCGGGGTGTCAGGCAATATTGGCTTGTGCCTGCTGTCTTCCCATCCAATACCACTTTTGTTGGTCACCAGTTTTATCTTTGCATAGTCTCTCCTGAGGTTCTTCCACCGAGTTTTTAACTGATCCAATGTACCCTCGTTCCTCCCCATCCTGATATGCCAATCGCGTAGCGTCTCCCTCCACGCGTCCCTAGTAAATATTCCATCGACGCACCTACCCATGTCATATTGTCTCCTCAATGCCGCAACCAGAGCCTCATCCAACTCTTTCGACCATACAATACGGAACCTCGGGTCGGGTGCAACCATAGTAGCAATAACACTGCGATATATCACTTTAGTCTGGGTGTTTAAACGAAACCGTTATACGAACCTAGTATGAGACTACGCAGTTGAAAGCAATAACTTGTATTGAAGTAGGCTAAGACAAGATCCATTAGCCGGACCAGGCATAAGATCCAAAATTTGTACAACAAATTTGAAATTGTTGTTAAATTTGAAATGGTTGTAGCAAACGCATCATCCAATATATTCATTACAGGAAAACTACATAAATAGCAAGCATTCAACATGTCATTCACATTAAACGTGTTCGTATTGCTCATGAGATATACCTGGTAAGCCAAATTGAAGGTTGAAGAGAGTTGCACGGCCAGCGACAGGGTCAGGAACGGTACATACAAGAAATTCAGAGGGAATACATATTAGCCGAAATAGTTGGATTATTTGCAATATAATCAGCAGAATACTAATGAGTGTACATTTTGGTTGTACATGAAAATTAAAATCATTCATTTAAGCTAACATATATCACAAAGCATAATTGTTTCACAACAGAACTGGCATTTGAAGTATATATCCCTATACTAACATATATCACAAAATTCCTATACTAACTGGTAAAAAATTCCTAACCTCACAACACAACTGGCATTTGAAGTATATATCCCTATACTAACTATATATCCCTATACTAACATATATCCCTACACTAACATATATCACAAAATTACCCATACTAACTATAATTTTAGTTGTATATATATTTTTATTATAATGATGATCATGATTTTTTCTTGGAAATAGAGATGATACGATTCATGACATAACCTCATAAATTTGACCCAAACCTAGTTGACAGAGACTCGACTAAATTTTCACATGTCTTTCAGTATGTGGTAATGACCACATTTCAACAAGTTGTGTATGTGCTTATTGGTTCGAATTGTATGTTTGTTCCACCAGTCTGTCTATGTAGGTGGCGGGATGAATGAAGTCTGTGCAATTGACCACAAGTCCATCTTTCACAAATTAAAATATTTACAAGTACAATTACAGGTAAGAATTAGAAAATATTGATATATGTCTGCTATATCAATAGTGTGTACAATAGTAACATTGTAAAAATATTGATATATGTCTGCTATATCAATCACGTAAAAATATTTGAGCTTAAGAGGATGTGTGTACAATAGTAACATTGTTCCTAGTTAGAAAAGGGCTATAATATGTGGGTAAGCTGAACAGAAAGTAAAATAACAAAAACCATCACCTCATAAAGTCCATCTTTCACAAATTAAACATTTTTTCTTTTGTCTCTTTTTTGGATTGGATATGAACATTATCATCAGATATCTTCAGAAACATCACCTCATAAACAGGGAAAAAATCCTTGACACAAACATCATATTTGTATTACAAATATTGTTGCTGAAAACACAACGGTAGTTTGTCATTTGTTATGAAAAGCCCTTCTACATTCGCAATATTGCTCTTCCTCACAAGCCTTGTTGTACCAAGTAACCATAATTCATGTACGTATAATGCAGACAGCAGTGCAGTTTCTTTCTGTATTTGCTACTCATATTTAGAGAAATGAAAGGACATTGATGTCATTTGTTTCTCGTGATGAAAACTGACTTCACTGAACAATTTGTATAGGAGGGAGGGTAAGGATTTATGTGGAATGGCGTTTTAGAATAAATCAACCAAGTTTTCTTACCATCATTTCGTTATGCACAACTACATTGAATGTTGCAAAAAAATATTTGCTTAAATGTGAGCCACATGTATGAGTTGTGTATGAGTTGTGCCAGATGACGTTCACAAGAATTTTTACAATTCAGGAAGGATATGAATTAAATCTAGTGAATATGTGACATGGATAAGACATGGATTTTCTACTTAACTTAGTGAATGATTATTTTCCAAATACGGAGATTCTAGTGGATAATTGCAAATACAACACTGCAGACCTTGGCCAATCATGTAGACGGATTAATAGTGGCACACACATGGATCAGATTGGAACGCACACATCATTTTACAGACTCCAACCCCAGTTCTTATTCTTCTTTGATTGAAACTAAAAATATGTGTACTCCCTTAACTCCTCCCTAACTAATAAAACATGTGACAAGGCCACCTTTGAAATTATGTTCTGTAGGTTGTGAATACTTGAGCTTTGAGGAAGATATGCTGAAGTGCATATGGAATGAAGAAGATCATTATAAATATAGTATATGATAAAATTAACGAGACTATGCCATAGTCATTGGAATGGACTTTATGATTGAAATAAGTGAAAATAACGCATCCACCATTGTAGTGTTTGAGGTATCTTCAAACACAAATATAATGAGGTCATTATGTCTATCATTCTAGAGCCAAATTTAGTGTGACTCTTGGGGGGTTGATGGAAATGAAAGAAACCACATCAAGGATAGCCCAAGTAGATGACTAGAAGAACCATCTTTCCATCTCAGAAACAAAACATGCATCATTGAGAATACATGAAATAAATGTGTTATGAATCATCAACCTTGCAAGTGTGGTATATGTAGACTACATATTGATGAATTTGTTAAAAGTAACCATTCATCTCATGACATGCAGCGATATTGTGACAAGGTCAACAACAATAGGAGCAAGATGCTAGAATAAGCACAAAAAGATCTGGCCTAGTGTGTTACAATGTGGGAGAATAAGCACACAAAAAACTCCCTTACAAATTAGACCTAGACAATGCATACAAATTTGTGTTGAGAATATTATTGAAAACCCCCATTTATTGGATGCTTGCCTCTTGTAATGTTGTTTATTGGTGACACATAAAAAAGAATCAATAAATATATCAATGGTTGGAGTAAAGTGCCTTTGGCTAATGAACATGTATTGCAAAAAACAAGACTAGTGTTTTCCTTGTGGACAATGGTAAATTTTTTAATTACAGTTGTTCTTTAGTATGTTATCAATAATATTTAACATTAGGCCACCAGAAGAAAAGAGAACGATGGTCTCCTGTGCAGTACTTGGAGTGTCGACAATGTTACAAGAATAGAGAGTTCAAATACAAGGGGCATACAGACAATAATTCGTGTTTTCCTGGTAATTGACCAGCAAAACTGAGCCCTACTTGTTACTCGTGTACAATACAACAACAATATCATGGCGATAATACAATAGCCAACAACCATGTGATTATACAACATCCCAATGACTCCTGTTACTCGTGGACATAATACAACAATAATATTGTCCGAATCAAGTGAGCAGGCAACCAAAATAGGAGAAAATGTGTGTTTTTGTTTGATAAAAACAAATACCTGCTCAGCCGAGATGACGAAAACAGGAGCACGACCAGACATTGCCAGGGACGAAACATGTGACAGGAAATTGAGAGAGAAATACACATCAGTTTACTGATTAAATTATCTATCGTTACAAGAGTAAAGATAGGAGGCTAGCAAACAGAAAGAAAGAAAAGGGTCAGCGGAGACAAACCTTGCAAGCAGGTCGGCGACTTCCCAGTAAAGGTGCTCGACAGCGGCAGTGGAACAGAAGACTGTGTGGAGGGTTCGAAGGTGAAAAGCGAGGAGATCGCTGATGAAGTGCAGAACTATGTAGCAGCTGCGACAGTGCTTGCCCTTGCTAGGGTTTACTGCACGGCTTGTACATGGTGAAATGGGCCGCTTTGATGGGAGATGACCACTCGGGAGGGTTCCTTGTCGGCGTGTAGATTGCCGGTGTAGCTCGGCGCTTGCAGACGAGCCACCACACCCATACAACCGCTTGATTGACCTGGTATTCCGCCTACTCCACTGGGCAGGGTTTGCCGTACGCCAGTCGCCTGCCATGGCTTTGCCGCTGGAAACGATGAGTCAGCTTTAACTCACGGATAATAGTAATGGCGAGGTCGTCTCGAGGTCTCGGGAGAGGAGGTCTCGGGAGAGAAGAGAGCACAGACCACAGAGCAGAAGATAGAGCAGGTACAGGGGAAAGGCGAAGAATGTCGGGATGGGTGTCGGGGTAAGGAGAGGATCAGATCGCAAAAATCGGTTTGTGAACCGGAGTCCCGTCCCTCGTGGGACTGGGAGAACCCGGGTTAGGGGGTTCCGTTATGTTAGCGGAATACGTAAAACGGAACAGCCGCAATGTGTGTGTTGCGCAAGGCAACGTGAGAGTTCCCAATAGGGCTCTCCTCTTTATTTATATAAAGGAGTAAATTGCACATAGGTACATCAGTAATGAAAAATAGAAAATAAAGACATAAAGAAAAGATATATTAACACTCCCCCTCAAGCTGGAGTGTACACATTGTGGATGCCCAACTTGCCACATAAATTCTGGAACACTGCTGGACCTAATGGCTTTGTCAAGATGTCAGCTAATTGATCCTCAGACTTGACATATGGTGTCACAACATTGCCATTCTTTATCTGATCTCTGATGAAGTGACAGTCAACTTCTATATGCTTTGTACAATCATGGAAGACAGGATTCCTGGCAATATGTATAGCAGATTGATTGTCACACTTGAGTGTCATGGGAGATTGAATCGAAATCTTCAACTCAGATAAGACAGATTTGATCCATTGTAATTCACAGCATGCATGTGCCATAGCACGGTATTCAGCTTCAGTACTAGATCGCGCTACCACCTGTTGTTTCTTGTTTTTCCAAGTGATCAAATGGTCACCAAGGAAAGTACAGTAGCCAGAAGTAGATCTTCTATCAATCTGATTGCCAGCCCAATCTGCATCTGCATAACCTGTCAGAACCAAAGGTGATGAGGAGCTCTTTGGTTTGTAGTAAGTGATTCCCTTTCCAGGAGCACTTTTCAGATATCTCAGAATCCTGCATACAATTGTCCAGTGTGACTGTCGTGGTGTGCACATATGTTGACTCACCACTCCTACAACAAAAGAAATATCGGGTCTTGTTACAGTTAGATAGATTAACTTCCCAACTATTTTCCTGTAGTGTCCTGGATCTGAATACTCAGTGTCATCATCCATCTCCTTGGTGTGATAATCCATAGGAGTGGATACTGGCTTAGAATCAGTCATGCCTGTTTCCTGTAGCAAGTCCAGCACATACTTCCTCTGAGATAGGTTTATACCTGCATGGGATCTAAGAACCTCAATCCCTAGAAAATATCTCAGCTTCCCCAGGTCCTTTGTGTGAAAGCGTTTTTATAATCCTTCCTTCACACGTGATATACCTGTAGAATCCCTGCCAGTAATCACAATATCATCAACATAGACAACAATAATGATAGACCCACAAGAAGAGTTTGAATAAAATAGAGGGTGATCAGTCATGGAACGAGAGAAACCCATCTGTAAAACAACAGCACTGAACTTGTCAAACCAAGCTCTAGGAGATTGCTTTAGCCCATATATAGCTTTCTTCAGTTTGCACACTTTCTGACACTCCCCCTGAGCAACAAAACCAGGTGGTTGCTCCATATATACCTCTTCTTGGAGATCACCATGAAGAAAAACGTTCTTGACATCCAGCTGAAAAATAGGCCAGTCAAAGGTGGTAGCAAGTGATATAAGGATCCGTACAGAGTTCAAACGAGCAACTGGAGAAAAAGTCTCAAAGAAGTCAACTCCATATGTCTGTGTGTAGCCTTTTGCTACCAATCTAGCCTTCAGCCTTTCAACAGATCCATCAGGGTTGTGTTTGACTGTGAAAACCCATCTGCAGCCCACAATTTTCTTTCCTGCAGGTAAGTCGACAAGATCCCATGTGCCATTGTCTAATAGAGCAGATATTTCCACCTGCATTGCCTGTTTCCAACCACTGTCCTTCATAGCATCTAAATGATTTCTTGGTGTTGTAATTAAGTCCATCCCAACAGCAAATGCACGAGCCTGTGTAGATAAGTGGGACAAACAACACACATTGGATATGGGATGTCTAATAGTACATGAACGAATACCTTTCCCGACAGCAATAGGAACATCAAGATCAGAAGCTTCTGCAGGAATCTCGTGAGTAGAAGACGATGGAGGAAGCTCAGAGACTGGTGTCGCTGCCTCATCTGGATTCTGTCTACCTCGCCTGTGATACACCTGTGAATAGGGCTGAATGACAGGTGCATCATCATGCTGCATGTCCTGAATAATAATGGGTGGCACTCCCTCACTCGGCACATGTGGTGCCACTCGCTCACTTTGAATTGGGGGTGGCACTCTCTCACTCAATTGCTCCCCCTTGCTCATAGAATTTGCAAAATATGGAGTGGTTTCATGAAAAGTGACATCCTTAGAAACAAACATACGACGCAAACTAGGACAATAACACTTGTAACCTTTACTCGTACCAGAGTACCCAAGGAACAAGGTTTTAACAGACCTAGGTGAAAGTTTGTCTTGTTTAGGATCAAAATTATGAACGAAGGATGTACAACCAAACACCCGAAGAGGAACATGAAAAGGTTGATCCATAGGGCGTAAAACAGAGAAGGGAGTGCGTCCGTGCAAAACGGAGGAGGGCTGTCTATTAATAAAAAAACATGCGGTGAGAAGGGCTTCAGACCAGAACCGTTTAGGCACATTTGATTCAAACATGAGGGATCGAGTAACATCCAAAAGATGGCGATTCTTTCTCTCAGCAACTCCATTCTGCATAGGGGTGTGAGGACAGGATGTATGATGAATCATCCCAACCGAACTACAAAATTCATTCATCGCTTTCTGAACATATTCGAGAGCATTGTCAGATTGAAAAGTCTTGATGTTGCAATTAAATTGAACTTGAATTTCTTTATGAAAATATTTAATGATGGAAAGCACAGACTCACGACTTTTCAACAAATAAATCCATGTCATGCGAGAGTAATCATCCACAAAGGAAATAAAATAGCTAAAGCCATTATAACTTTGGTCTTTAACAGGACCCCACACATCACTATGGACTAACTCAAACGGACTAGTAGCCCGATTATTGACACGAACAGGATATGACAATCTATGATGTTTGCCCAACTGACACGATTGACACTCTAAAGAAGACAAATGAACCAGATCTGGTTCCAACTTCTTCAGGCTTTCTAAGGATGGATGTCCATATCTGCAATGCCACAGCAAGGGGGAACCACTCATCATGACGGCTGAAACTGGAGCAGGAGGTGGATGGCGAGGTAGACAATCACCAGGGAAGAGGTAGAGATCACCTTTCCTAGGCCCCCCACCAATCATCTTCATACTCTTGAGATCCTGTAAAACAAAACAAGAGGGCCCAAATGTTACTGTGCATTTTACAGTGTCAATCAGCTTGGCAACAGAAAGCAAATTAAATGGAAATTCAGGCACAAAATGAACAGATTTCAGATCAATATCTGGTGTAAGAGACACAGATCCACTAGCTACCACCTTCCTCACTGAATCATCTGCCAAGGTAACAGATGGATGATGAATATATGAGTCAAGTGAACGGAGCAATCTCCTCATACCAGTCATGTGCTGGGATGCGCCAGAGTCAACCACCCAAGGATTTGCGGATCCAGAAGCCATAAAGGATGTAGCCTGATTACCCGCAGTAGACGCAAGGTTGGCTGCCGAAGTAGATGACGCGCCCATGTTCCAGTGCTGAGTTGCCTGAATAAATCTGTCGTATTCCTCCTGAGTAAGAGTGATGCCAGGAGTACTAGAACCCACAGCTGAAGATTCCGAGGTGGCACAGTTTGCAGCTCCAACAGGCGGGGCAGCAGGTCTCCCATGTTTCTTCCAACATTTTTCTACAGTATGCCCAGGTTTGTCACAGAATGTGCATCTAGGACGAGTCCCACGTCCTCTGCCCAAGCCAGATTTGTCAGATGGTGCAGGTCGTCCTCCTCTTACTGCTGCTGCAATAGAAGCATGAGAATCTCCAGAAGGAACAAGAGAAATAGAATCAGCAGACTCAAAAGTGGATTGCTGAATCCTAGAGTAAGCTTCTGCAAGGCTTGGTAATTTGTCTGAAGCAAGGATCACACTTCTGGCCGAACCGAAGGAGGGGCTAAGTCCAGAGAGAAATTTAGCAGTGACCAGGTCGTCTCGATCTTTAATCTGCTCAGCAACTGTCACTGGATGATAGTAGCTCAGTTCTTGAGAAATAGCTTGAATCACACCAAAATACTCTTCAAGTGGCTTATCACCCTGTCTTTCCGCAAAAAGACGGTCATAAATCATAAACTGGCGAAGAACATTCTTTTCTTGAGCATAATGTTGCTTCACGGCATCCCAAATCTCCTTGGCTGTAGAGTAAAACATGAACCTAGATGCAATTGTAGGTTCCATGCTGCCCCATAGCCAAGTCTTCACTAGGCTGTCCAGACGTTTCCACTCGGCATAGTCTTTGTCAGTGCTAGCTAGGGGTGCAGAATCAACGAACTTTGCCCTATCTCGGGACTCTAAGACGGTATGAACAACATTCATCCATAGCAGAAAATTCTTCCCGTTGAGTTTGATGGGAATAGGCGACACCTCTCCATAATAGGTGGACATCTTATTCTCCATAATGCAACGAGGATAGGTGACGGAATGATACACGTCACAAGGAAGGCTGGATTGACGGGAAGATACACGTCACGTGACGGAGAGATACACGTCACAACTGAAACTGGATAGAGGATGCGTTACTGACGCATCAACAACCTTCAAGAGAGAGAGGTTGCTAATCACACATGAAGGAGATGTGATTAGGAAGGCACTTTGGAAGAGACGAGACCTCCGGTTAGGGCTTTAGATGGCCGTTTGATCAACCGGAAATCCCCAAACAGCAAATTCGGCTTCCGAAAATTAGCCGAAAAGTTGCTGAAAAATTGCCGAAAACGTAGACGGAGCTTCGGTTCTTAGCTGCCGGGCCTACGGTAGCATGGAGGAGACTACCGGAGGTCCAGAGATAGTAGACGGGCGACGGAAGCCCTTAGCCGACGGGCTGCAGCGCCGGCGGTGGCGTCTGCCCTGCCCCTGCCGCGCGGCGGCGACGAGAGGGGAAGGAGGCCGCTGCTGCGGCGGCTCCCTAGGTGGAGGACGGCGGCGGCCCTGCTGGGATGGAGGAGGAAGGGCGGCGGCGCTGGAGAAAGGAGAAGCGGAAGCGGCCGATCACACTGCTCTTGATACCATGTTAGCGGAATACGTAAAACGGAACAGCCGCAATGTGTGTGTTGCGCAAGGCAACGTGAGAGTTCCCAATAGGGCTCTCCTCTTTATTTATATAAAGGAGTAAATTGCACATAGGTACAGCAGTAATGAAAAATAGAAAATAAAGACAAAGAAAGATATATTAACACGTTATCCCATTACGGGGTTTTGTCAAGGTTGCGAACCAAACACAAACCAGCCTCAAACCGGCACTTGTTTGGCAGGGTTGGCACTAAAAGACAACACCAAACCGCGTTTCGGTCCTGTGCCAAACGCAAGCTAGGAGATTGTTTCAATCCATAGATGGCTTTCTTCAATCTACACACTTTTTGACACTCCCCCTGAGCAATAAAACCAGGAGGTTGCTCCATGTACACTTCTTCCCGTAGATCACCATGGAGAAAGGCATTCTTGACATCAAGCTGAAATAGAGGCCAGTCAAAGGTAGTAGCCAGAGAAATAAGAATCCACACAGAATTTAGACGAGCCACTGGTGAAAAGGTCTCAAAGAAATCAACTCCATATGTCTAAGTGTAACCCTTTTAACTGAACCATCTGGATTATGTTTTACTGTGAAAACCCATCTGCAGCCCACAACATTTTTACCTGGAGGTAAGTCAATAAGTTCCCATGTGTTGTTTTGTAGAAGAGCAGACATTTCCATATGCATTACAAGTTTCCAGCCAATATCTTTCATAGAATCAAGATGATTTCTTGGAATGACCACAAAATCCATCAAAAGAACAAATGACTGGGCCTGCTTAGATAATTTCGACAAACAACACACATTTGCAATAGGATGTTGAATAATACAGGAACGAGTACCTTTGCGAACAACAATGGGAACATCAAGGTCAGATGGTTCTTCAGAAATCTCATGAGTAGAGGAAGATGAGGAAGGCTCAGAGACTGGAGTCGCTACCTCCTCTGGATCCTGTCTGCCTCGTCTGTTGTAAACATGTGGATATTATTGAATTAATGTATCACCTGCTGGCTGCTCTTCTTGAATGATAGTATAGTCAGGAATGATAGGTGGCACTCTCTCACGGATGTCTGATGGTGGCACTCTCTCACTTTCACACAATTGCTCCCCGTTACTGGGAACACTAGAGAAGTATGGTGTGGATTCATAGAAAGTTACATCCCTCGACACAAACATACGACGAAGATTGGGACAATAGCACTTGTATCCTTTGCTAGTGTTGGAGTACCCAAGAAAAAGAGTCCTAATAGACCTAAGGGATAACTTATCAGCCTTAGGATCAAAATTGTGGACAAAAGATGTACAACCAAACACTCTGAGAGGAACAAGGAATGGCTTCTCCTTGGGACGTAAGACAGAGAACGGAGTGCGTCCTTGAAGCACAGAAGAGGGTTTCCCTGTTGATAAGGAAACAGACTGTAAATAAAGCATCAGACCAGAACCTCTTAGGAACATTGGATTGAAACATAATTGTTCTGGTAATATTTAGGTGACACTTTTTTCTCTCGGCTACCCCATTTTATTGAGGGGTGTGAGGACAAGACGTATGGTGAATCATCCCAATGGAGCTACAAAAATCAGCCATAACATTTTGAACATATTCCAAGGCATTATCAGATTGAAGAATTTTAATATTGCAATCAAATTGAACTTTTATTTCTTGATGAAAATGCTTGACAATGGATAAAACAGACTCTCGACTTTTCAACAAATAAATCTATGTCATGCGAGAAAAATCATCCACAAATGAAATAAAATAGTGAAAACCAATATACTATTGGTCTTTACAGGACCCCAAACATCACTATGGACTAACTCAAAGGGACAAGAAGCCCGTTTATTGACACGACTGGGATAAGACATTCTATGATGTTTTCCCAGTTGACAGGACTGATACTCTAATGAAGACACTTGAGATAACTCAGGTTCTAACTTTCTCAAGCTCTCCAACGAAGGATGTCCATATCTGTAGTGCCACAGTAAGGGAGAACCGCTCAAAAGGATAGCTGGAGCAGGAGCAGATACTTATCGAGGCAGACTGTCACCATGGAAGAGGTAGAGATTACCTTTCCTAGGCCCCCCCCACCAATCATCCTCATACTCTTGAGATCCTGTAATACAAAGCAAGAAGGTCCAAATGTCACTGTACAGTTCACAATATCAATTAATTTTGTAACAGAGAGAAGATTAAAAGGAAATGCAGGCACATAGTGAACAAATTTAAGATCAATTTTAGCAGTTAGAGAAACAGATCCACTTGCTAACACTCTCCTCACTGAACCATCTACTATGGTCATAAATTTGTGAGGAATATGTGAGTCAATGGAATGAAGTAATCTCCTCATACCAGTCATATGCTGTGACGCTCCAGAATCAACCACCCATGAAGAAGTTGAATCAGAAGCCAATAAAGAGGTAGCCTGATTACCAGTGGTAGATGCCAGATTTGCTGAGGAAGAAGATCCCACACTTAGATGATGTGTATAGAGATATGTTGTGTTCTGCTATGTTTTGTTGAGTGTCATGTGCCTCACTTATGCTTTTCACTTCTGTAGTTTAGTCCTATATTGCTCACCTCTGCTTTAGTCTCTATTCTCTTATGTTATATAAGAGACTGTATTGTACACTGTTTTATTCACTCAATAAGCAATTACTAGTTTCTCTATATGGTATCAAGAGCAGGTCCGGTTTTTCAGTTTTCTTTTTCCCACCCTGCCCCTATGCCCTGAGGCTTCAACCCGCCAGCCGCTGCACCCCAGCCCCTCTCCCACGTGCCGTCGCCCAACCCTCTCTACCCCTCCCTGCCGTAGCCCACCCCTACTGCCGCCGCCCACCCCCCGTCTCCACCAGCCGCCGCCCTTCCCTCTCCACCCTTCCCATCCACCGCCGCCGCCCGCCCCTCACCTCTCCTCCACCTTCTTCCACCACAACCACAGTCACCCCTCCTCCTTGCTGCCCTCCTCTTCTTAGTTCCCCCACCTTCTTTCTCGCACGTACAAACTTCCAGATAGTCATAGCCATCCCACGTTGAGAGTCTCCTAATTCTCTGGTTATTTTTCTACCTGCGCCTCATGTTGGGATATTGATTTCCTCATGACGACGTAGGTTTCTTTATCGATCTATCTGCCCGATACAGGTTCCTTCTGATATGATGCATCAGATCTCTGCTGCTGCTGCCACTGCCCCATAGTGGGTTCCATATCTGCTGCGTCGCCACCTCACTACTGCCTGCTTCTGCCCTGGCGTCCGTTGAGCCTCCTCGTTCTCTGTGTGTTACCACCATCAAGCTCGATGGTTCAAAGTACCATCTGTGGTCGGCGCCTTTTGTTCTCTATGTTAAGGCTCAAGGCCGATACTTACATCTAACCACTGATCCTCCCGCTGCCCCTGCTGCTACCGTTGATGAAAAGAGCAAACAGGCTTATGCTCAATGGTCCAAAGACAACTCTGGTGTTATGTCCTGACTTCTCAATAGCACCGAGCCGCACATTAGTCAGTCTCTATTATGCCTTCATGATGCCAAAGCAATGTGGGACCAGCTATCTCATGTTTACTCGCATCCGCAAAATCCTAAATGGGTTTTTGAAATCTTCAAAAACCTGGCCAAGGAGTTCTCTTCAGATGCTTCTATTGCGGATTTCTACAACTAATGTTCTGCTCTCTGGAATGAGTATGAAATCTACCATCCGCTGACTGCTGACATCAAAGAGGCTCAGAAGCAGCGCAATGAACTACAACTAGTTCAATTTCTGGCTGCCCTACCTGCTTCTTTTTCGGGCGTGGTTGATCAAATTCTGTCTAGTGACCCTCTGTCTACTCTTCGTGACGTCCTCAAGAGAGTTCAACGATTACCATCTGTATCCTCTACTCCTACTATTGAGCATCCTGCTTTAGTTGCTCGCGCTGTTGATTCTGGATGTGGCCGCGGTCGTGAGCGTGGTCATGGAGGACGTCCACCTCCTTCTGGCAGACGAGGCTCCTCTGCTGCTCCTGGACGACGTCAAGCCACTTGACCTCGCTATTGCAACTGGTGTGGACGTGATAATTACACTGAAGATAGGTGCTGGATCAAGCATGGCAAGCCAGCCTGGGCAAACCAGGCCTCTACAGAAACTACTACTGATGTTGCATCCGATCCACCAGCTGCTCCTCCGACCACTGAATGGCTTCGCTCTAAATTCGAGAAGTTCTTCCAGGAGTGCATGACTCAACTGCCTTCGACATCTGCTGTTGGTTCTTCTGCAATGCTTGCGTCTCCTTCTGCTGGTAACCATAAGTGATGCATTGATTCTGGTGTGCGTCTGTCCATATGGCAGGCGACATCCACTTATTTTCTGCTCTGTCTAAAACCTCTAACATTCCTGTTAATATATGTGTTGCTTTATTTATGTTATGTTATTTTCCATTATATCTGGACCTTTTTGTAATTGTTACTTTTCTATAAATAGAAGGGTGCACACATTGTGCAACCCTAAGCTCTCCAAGTCTCATTGTTTCTCACATGGTATCAGAGCGGGCCGATCTACCTTAAACCTAATCCCTCTCTCTCTCTCACAACAATTCAGCTGTCTGCGTTTCTTTGGTTCTGATCTGACGGATTATTTCTCTGCTTTCAAGGGATTGTGGGCGGAGTTGGAAGCCTACCATCCATTGTCTACTGATCTGGCTACTATGCAACGACAGCGACATGAGTTGCAAGTAATCCAATTCCTCTGTGGCTTACCTAATTCTTATGCCGGGGTGGTGGATCAGATTCTCGCCAGTAATCCGCTGTCTACTCTTCAGACAGCCTTTCAGAGACTACAACGCTTGCCTGCATCGTCATCTGAGACTCCCATTGATACTGGGGATTCGACTGCTTTTGCTGCGATGTCTGGTCGTGGTCGTGGTCGTGGCAGTAGACGCAGTCGTTCATACGATGCTCGTCCTCCTCTTGGTACTGGCAGGGGGAGGAATTCTGCGGGTCGTGGAGCATCCTCTGGATCTACTACTGCTGCTGCTCGTCCTCAGACTGGCCAACGCTTCTGCAACTTCTGTGGCCGGTCTAATCATGTTGAAGACAAGTGCTGGGAAAAGTATGGTAAACCTGCATGGGCCAATGCGGCCAGTGACACGACTGCTACTTCAAAGATACCTACCCAGCCTGTTCTGTTTGATGACTCGGGTACTGCCACTGCGGATTATATTCGTGCTGAGGTGGAGCGCCTACTACGTGAGCGTACTGGCTCCTCTTCTACTGCCACTACAAGTGGAGCCCATTCTGCGACCTACTCGGGTTGTGATACTGCATTCCTCAGTACTCCATCTTCTAGTGCTGGTAATACAAAATGGGTTATCGATTTGGGCACATCGTCTCACATTTCTGGAAATCGAGCTTTATTTAGAAATTTATCTAGACGAGCTACTGCTTCTTCTGTCATGCTTGCTGATGGTTCTAAGTCTGCATCTTCTGGGGTTGGAGACATTGTATCTAAGTTTCTTCTGAAGTCGGCTTTATATGCCTCGTTTTCCGCTGATTTTATTATCTGTTAGCAAATCTTACACAACCTGCAATGTAGCCTGACCTTTATACCTGGTTCGTGTGTTTTTCAGGACCTTCGCACGAGGACGAAGATTGATGGGGGGCATGAAAGATCTGATGGCCTCTTTTATCTGGATGATCTGCCAATACTGGACAAGGTTGCATTGGCTTCTACTTTATCAGCATTATCTGCATCAGTGTCTGCATTACAATGACACTACCATCTTGGACATCCTTTTTCTGAAAAACTAAGACATGTCATTTCTAGTGTTGGCGCTCATAAGTTTCAGTGTGAATCATGTCAGTTAGGGAAACAGACGGGCTGCTTACCCTAAACGTCCTCAGAGTAGTAGCAAAAACTTTTTCGATCTTGTTCATGCTGATGTATGGGGTCCTTGTAATGTGCCTAATTTGTCTGGCTACAAATACTTTTTACTATTTATTGATGATTTCTCTCGGACCACTTGGTTATTTCTGTTGAAAAGTAGGTCTGAAGTGCTGTCTACTATTAAATTCTTTTTTGCTGAGGTGAAAACACAATATGCTCTGCCTGTTAAAGATTTTCGTACTGATAATGCACTTGAGTTTGTCCAAAAAGATGTTGCAATGTTTTGTCATTCTGTTGGCACTTTACATCAAACTTCTTGTGCATATACACCACAGCAAAATGGAGTAGCTGAGAGGAAAAATAGACATTTGTTAGAAGTTGCTAGAACTATTATGATGCACTATCATGTACCCAGATTGTTCTGGCCTGAAACAATATTGACTGCCTGTTTCTTAATTAATCAGATGCCTTCCTCTGTGATTGGAAATAAAGTACCTGACCAAATTCTACAACCTGATGCACCCATATTTACTGTACCTCGGATTTTTGGCTGTACGTGTTTTGTGAGATTGCTTGGTCCTACTCATGATAAATTATCTCCCCGTGCTGAGAAATGTATTTTCTTAGGGTATTCTCATACACAAAAAGGATATAGATGCTATAGTCCTACTGCAAAAAATGGTTTATCAGTAGTGATGTTGTCTTTGAGAATACCCCATACTACTCATCTAGCGGAGATAGTCTGGAGTCTGATATTATTGCTTCCCCTCTGCCTATTACTACTGAATGTGTGTCTGAGAATTCTGATCAAATGCCACCTAAGAATACGACACCACCTCTTATTGTTTATCAGCGCAGGAACAGGCCTTCACCTGAACAAGTACCCCCCACTCAACACCAATCTCCTCCTCAAGAAGGTCCTGCCACACCTGAGGTAATTTCTGACCTGGATATACCTATTGCTCTTAGAAAGGGAACTCGTTCCTGCACTTTTCATAACATTGCTAACCATGTATCTACTGCACCTCTGAGTATTCATGCTAGCAATTTTGTCTCTACTTTATCTGCTGTCACTATTCCGAAAAATACTCATGATGCCTTGCAAAGTACAACCTGGACTTCTGCTATGCAAGAAGAGATGCGTGCTCTTACTGACAGACAAACTTGGGAGTTGGTGGATCCACCTCCTCAATGTAAGCCTGTAGGTTGCAGATGGGTATATGCTGTTAAATATCAACCTGATGGTACTATAGAACGGCTGAAGGCACGCTTGGTTGCAAAAGGGTATACACAAACTTATGATATTGATTACTTTGAAACTTTTTCTCCTGTTGCCCGCCTTAATTCAGTCAGAATTCTTCTTTCTGTTGCTATTAATCTGGACTGGCCTCTGCTGCAATTAGATGTTAAGCATGCTTTCCTGTATGGTGATCTGCAAGAGGAAGTGTATATGGAGCAACCCCCTGGATTTGTTGCTCAGGGGGAGTCACACAAAGTCTGCAGGTTGAAGAAGTCTATTTATGGGCTCAAACAGAGCCCTCGTGCCTGGTTCGATAAATTAAGCAAAATTCTGATTGCTTTTGGTTTTCTGAGGTCTCAAGTGAATCATTCTATTTTTACTAAGAAGACCTCTACTGGCATTGTAATTCTTATTGTCTATGTAGATGATATTGTTCTTTCTGGCAGTGACTCTATTGCAATTCAGGATACTAAAGCCCATCTCTGCAAGCACTTTGCTACTAAGGGCTTGGGTAAACTGCGGTATTTTCTGGGCATAGAGGTATCCAGAACCTCTAATGCACTAGTGTTGTCTAAGAGGAAATATGTTCTAGATCTTTTACAGGAAACTGGTATGCTTGGAGCTAGACCTGCTGACACTCCTCTAGATCCCAATGTCAATTGGGATGATGATTCGTCTCCATCTTTTGCTGATAATAAAAAATACAGTAGATTGATTGGTAAAATGATATACTTAACTGTGACTAGAGCTGACATATCTATTTCTGTGGGACTTCTTAGCAGGTACCTAGATAAACCCAGACAGTGCCACTGGGATGCACTATGTCATATTCTGCGATATCTAAAAAAGTCTCCTGGCAAGGGACTTCATTACATGAAAAATGGGCACTGCTCTCTAGAAGAGTATTCTGATTCTGATTATGCAGGGAGTCGGATTGACAGGAAATCCACTTCTGGCTATTGTACCTATGTTGGAGGCAATCTAGTCACATGGAGATCCAAGAAAAAAAAATGTGGTTGCCAGATGTAGTGCTGAAGCCGAATATAGGGCTATGACCCATATTGTTTGTGAGCTGCTTTGGGTACACTCTCTTCTTAAAGACTTCGGTGTTGAGTCTTCTTCTGCTATACCCATGCACTTTGATAATAAAGCTGCTATCTTTATTGCCAACAATCCTGTCTATCATGAGCGCACCAAGCATATCGAGGTCGACTGTCATTTTATTAGGGAATCTATTCTTACTGGCAAGATCTGCACACCTTTTACTCGATCTGAAGACCAGGTTGCTGATATCTTCACCAAACTGCTGCCTAAGAAGCATTTCAGTGCTTTGATGGACTAGTTGGGCATGATTAACATCTATGCTCCAACTTGAGGGGGAGTGTTAATATATGTGTTGCTTTATTTATGTTATGTTATTTTCCATTATATCTGGACCTTTCTGTAATTGTTACTTTTCTATAAATAGAAGGGTGCACACATTGTGCAACCCTAAGCTCTCTAAGTCTCATTGTTTCTCATAATTCCACCGGTCACGGTTGCAAAAGGCTCGAAGACGCCTGTTCGTGGCGTTGGCACAGTTCCTCTATCTCGCAAGATGAATCTTCACTCTGTTTTATATATACCACAATTTCCTGTTACTTTATTATCTGTCAGTAAAACTGTTAAACAACTTCAGTGCTCTATTAAGTTTGATCCCTCTAGTTGTGTTTTGAAGGATCTCCGCACGAAGACGAGGATTGGTTCGGGCCATCAAGGACCAGATGGACTATACTACTTGGATGGACCGCCTGCAGCTTCAGCTCTCTTGTTTACATCAGTCACAAGACCTCAGTGGCGCTTCCGGCTGGGCCATCCGTCTGCTGCTAAATTGAAACTTTTATTTCCAGCATTATCTGAAAACAATTTCTCTTGTGCATCTTGTGTTTTGGGAAAACAAATGAGGTCTGTCTTTCCTGCTAAGAAAGAACTTGGTTCTAAAGAAATTTTTGATATTGTTCATGCGGACATCTGGGGTCCATGCTCTGTCCCGAGTGAAACCGGTGTTAAATATTTTTTGACATTTATTGGTGATTATTCCCGTGCTACCTGGCTATTTTTTCTCAAAGATCGGAGTATTGTTTTGGACAATATCCGCATTTTTTTTATGAAATACAAACCCAATTAAATAAAACCATTTAAATTTTCCGTACCGATAATGCCCTGGAATTTATGCAGAAATCTGTCACTTCTTTTTGTTCTGATCATGGCACCATCCACCAAACTACTTGTCCTTATACCCCACATCAAAACGATGTTGTTGAATGAAAAAATTGCCACTTATTAGAGGTTGCTCGCACCCTTCTTATCCATTATAAAGTTCCTCACCGTTTTTGGCCTGAGGCAGTCACTACGACATGTTTTCTTATAAATCGCATGCCCTCTTCTAGTTTAAAAAATCGGATACCTTACTCCATTTTGTTTCCTGATGCACCTCTTTTCTCTGTTGCTCCTCGCATTTTTGGGTGTACTTGCTTTGTTAAAAATTTACGCCCAGGAATGACGAAACTTGACCCTCGATCCACTAAATGCATTTTCTTGGGTTATTCGAGAACTCAAAAAGGTTATCGCTGCTTTGATCCGATACTCAGACTGTGGTTTGTCAGTGCGGATGTGATCTTTTTTGCGCATATGCTCTACTTTTCAGATGATGGAGCAAGCCTATCTCATGATATGTTGGCACCGACGCCTCTACCAGATATTGTTGAAGACTTGTCTTCTTCTAACAAGCCTGAAGAGCGTCCGCTGCAAGTGTACAAACGTCGGCCGAAGACAAGCACTCCTTCCATGGCCCCTCCCCAACCAATTCCTCTGTCTGTGGCTGATCAAACAAACACTGAGGTAACTTTTGACTTGCACCTTCCTATTAGTTTGCGAAAAGGTGTTCGCTCTTGTACTAAACATCCTTTCAGTCAAAACTGCAATTCCGCCAATCTGCATAACAACTTTGCCTGCTTTACTTCTGCAATTTCTGCTGTCACCATTCCCAAAAATGCTACAAAGGCTCTTATTATCCCTGTATGGAAAAAGGCAATTGACCAGGAAATGCAGGCACTATGCGATCACAAGACATGGGAACTTGTGGATCGCCCTTCTTCTTGCCCTACTGTGGGCTGTCGCTGGGTCTTTACCATTAAATATCAACCTGATGGGACTATTGAACGCCTGAAAGCCCGTCTTGTTGCAAAGGGCTACACATAGACATACAATGTCGATTGTTTTGAGACCTTCTCTCCTATTGCACGATTAAACTCTGTTAGAATTCTGATTTCTGTTGCTGTTAATTAAGACTGGTCTCTCTTTCAGCTAGATGTTAAAAATGCATTCCTTTATGGAGATCTACCGAAAGAAGTATGCATGGAGCAACCGAGCAACCACCTGGGTTTGTTGCTCAGGGGGAGTCTGCCTTCAAAGTATGTAAGTTGAAAAAGGCTATCTATGGTCTCAAACAAAGCCCGCGAGCTTGGTTTGACAAGCTCAGTCAAATATTAGTCACCTTTGGCTTTCTTCGCTCTCATTCTGATCATTCACTCTTTATCCGCAAAACAACAGCTGGACTTGTCACTCTTATTGTTTATGTGGATGATATTATCTTATCTAGCAATGATACTGTGGGTATACAAGAAATTAAAACCTACTTAGATAAACACTTTGTCACTAAAGATCTCGGAAAGCTGATGTATTTCTTAGGCATTGAGGTCTCCAGATCATCTGCAGGACTGTCTCTCTTAGAGAAAATATGTACTTGATCTCTTATAGGAAATTGGCATGCTGGGCAGCAAACCAGCCAACACTCCTCCACTTGACCCAAACATGGACTGGGATGATGCAAACTCTCCTCCCTATGCTGATCATCACCAGTTCAGAAGGCTGGTAGGCAAGCTTATCTATCTGACTGTCACACGAGATGACCTTACTGCTGCTGTCGGATTCATCAGCTGGTATCTTGATAAACCCCGACAATGTCATTGGGATGCTATATGTCATATTCTGTGATATCTAAAAAGTTTTCTAGGGAAAGGCTTGATGTATAGGAAGCATGGCCACTGCAACCTATCTGGCTTCTCGGACTCTGACTATGGATGAAGTCGTTCTGATCGTAAGTCAATATCAGGATACTGTACATTTGTGGGCGAAAACCTTGTCACTTGGCAAAGCAAAAAGCAGATTGTTGTCGCCAGATCAAGTGCAGAGGCGGAATACCGAGCGATGGCTCATACTGCATGCGAACTTCTGTGGGTTCAGAGTCTCCTACAAGAGTTTTATATATCCTATTCCAAACCTATACCGATGTTTTGTGACAATAAGGCCTCTATTTTTATTGCGAGCAACCCCACTTTTCATGAGAGGGCGAAACATATTGAGGTCGATTGTCACTTTGTTCGAGAACCAGTCCTTTCTGGCCGGATTTGCACTCCATATCTCAGCACTGACAAGCAAGTTGCGGACATCTTCACGAATATACTTCCCAAAGCTCGTTTTCAGACTCTAGTTGACAAACTGGGCATGTTCGACATCTACACTCTAGCTTGAGGGGGTGTATAGAGATATGTTGTGTTCTGTTATGTTTTGTTGAGTGTCATGTGCATAGCATGTGCCTCACTTATGCTTTTCACTTCTGTAGTTTAGTCCCATATTGCTCACCTCTGCTTTAGTCTCTATTCTCTTTTATTATATAAGAGACTGTATTGTACACTATTTTATTCACTCAATAGCCAGAATAAATCTATCATATTCTTCCTTTGTGAGTGTGATGCTAGAAGAACTAGAACTTGATGCAGACGGGTTAGAAGACTTAGCAGTACTAACATAGTTTGCTGCCCCCACAGGTGGTGCAACAGGTCTACCATGCTTCTTCCAACATTTCTCAACAGTGTGTCCAGGTTTGTCACAGAAGGTGCACTTAGGACGTGCTCCACGTCCTCAACATCCTGTAACTGCAGCGTCTACTGATGTATGATAATCTCCAGAAGGTGAGATTGTGGTAGGATCAATTGGTTCAAATTTTGATTGTAAAATCCTTGAGTAGGCTTCTTCTAGGCTGGGAAGTTTGTCAGAGGCGAGGATGACACTACGGGCTGAACTGCATGAAGAACTCCGTCCAGATAGGTACTTTGCAGTAATCAAGTCATCTCTGTCTTTGACTTGTTCTGGGACATTCACTGGATGATAGAAGCTCAATTCTTGAGAAATTCTTGGATCACTCCAAAATATTCTTCTAAAGACTTGTCTCCTTGTCGTTCTGCAAAGAGGCGATCATATATCATAAACTGACAAACAACATTCTTTTCCTGTAATGCTTCTTTACTGCATCCCATATGTCTTTGGCAGTAGTATAGAACATGAACCTAGCAGCAATACCAGGTTCCATGCTCCCCCATAGCCATGTCTTCACAAGACTATTATGACGTTTCTATTCAGCATAGCCTTTGTCAGTAGAAGCAGGAGGATCAGAATCAACATGCTTTACCTTATCTCGGGATTCCAACATTGTATGGACAACATTCATCCACAAGAGATAATTCTTCCCGTTCAGCTTGATGGAGGGGATAGGTGACATCTCGTTGTTGATGGTAGATGCCTTGGTGTCCTCCATGATTCAACGGAACGATAGGGTGACGAAGAGATACACGTCACAGAAAGAGTCGAGGGTGACAGAGAGATACATGTCACCGGAAGGATTGAGTGACGTGGAGATACACGTCACATCAAAAAATTAGATGCGTGTCTGACGCATCCACAACCTCCAAAAGAAAATTCCCTAATCACACATGGAGGAGATGTGATTTGGAATTTTCTACATATGAGCGGAGGGTCCGGTATGAATTTTAATACTCCACGACCCTCGAAATCGACCAGAGGAAGCGAGTTGTTGGCGGCGGCACGCCTACCCTGGACCGGCGGCGGCTGCTGCTGCCACTCCTAACCGGCGGCGGCGCCGGCCTGCTGGCCTGTGTGGCCGACGACGACGTGGAGAAGGAGAAGAGGAAGGGGGGGGGGCTTGGAGGAACCCTGGGAGTGGCCTTGCTCTAGTACCATGTAAAAGTGGATGCCACAAAGCAACGTGCACTGCAGCTTGTGTGAGGGTTCATGACCCCTCACAATTTTATTAATAGAAACTGGTGAAATTACATAGAGGTCCAACAATATATATAATTTACAAATAATAGAATATAAAGAGATATATTAACACAACAATTTTAATTCTTTTACACATTGTATATATGCATAAAATAGCTCGAAAAGCTATTTTGGGAATGCATTTTCTTAGATTTATGTATAAATGACCTATGTAGCCTGATTAAATACTAACAATAGACTAAAACAATCGATTTGGACTAATTTTGTCAAAAAATACCATTATAAATATGATTTTATTTTATACATAATTAAAAAATATGTTTTGACCCAAAATATTTAAAATGGGAAAAATGTCAAAAGGGGAATGTAATATAATTAATACGTGATGATTATAACATGCAATATTGCTAGTTTTTTAGTTGCTACTTTACTCTTATGAGTTTATCTTTCGTATTTGAAACTCAATTTCTCGATATTATTAGTTCTTAGTAATTTTTTATTTCTTTTTAGTTATTACTTAGTAGTTACTAGTTAATACTATCTTGTTTTTACTAATGACCACTTAATACTAAATCAATATTCACTAGTTAGTAATAGAAGTAATATAAGTTGTAATTTGGAAGTTTGTATCTTGTAACTGTATGTTTTAACTTCTAAGCTATATCTTGTAGGTTTGTAAGTTTGTGATAGTCTAAAGACTCAGCAGTTTTGCTCATTTGTACACTCACTTATCAAGACACATAGATCTACCCGAATTCTCCACATATAAATTTATTATATAATCTAGTGTGTTTTTGTCTAAACATTGTGTTTACAAAATTTCATAACTTAATTCTTTCATTTTACCTTCAAAAATTTCATAGAGATGATTGTCAAAATTGTTTGGCTTCCTTCACTTACAGATGTGGGAGATCCCCCACATATGTAATATGATATATTATTGCATAATTGAGTGTATCTTGGCATGTAGATTGTCCTAGTAGAGTTTCATGATTTAATCTGCTCATTTTGGCGTCTAAATCGTTAGGTGCGTAAATATCAAAATTTCTATCGACCAATGTGAATTTCTGTTTATGAGCCATATTAATATATGTGCTTCATTGCGTTATGTTGTGTTATTTCTTTTGTTATGGGCTTTAGACTTATCTTGTCTTTGGCCTTTTTCTTTCATCCCATATTGCCTATCTCTGTTTTTTGCCTTGCTCATTTGCCCTATAAAAGAGAGTCCATTCTATTTTGTTTTACACATCCCTATGCACTGAGGCAACAAAGCTGCTATATGCATTGCCAGCAATCCCACTTTTCGTGAGCGGACTAAACATATTGAAGTAGATTGCCATTTCGTCAGAGAGACTATCTTGTCTGGCAATATCTCTACTCCATATACTCACACTTCTGATCAAGTTGCCGACATCTTCACCAAACTTCTTCCCAAGGCCAGATTCACTACTTTGGTTGACAAGTTGGGCATGATTGACGTCTATGCTCCAGCTTGAGGGGGAGTATTAGTATATGTGTTTTATTTTGTTATCTTGTGTTATTTCTTTTGTTATGGGCTTTAGACTTGTCTTGTCTTCAGTCTTTTTTTTTTATCCCATATTGCCTAACTCTATTTTTTGGCTTGCTCTCTTGTCCTATAAAAGAGAGTCCATTGTATTTTGTTTTACACGTCAAAAAAACATTTCCTATTCTACAAGCCATACGTCGAAGTCGAGCATTTAATTTGACACCACGTAACATGTAGAAGATACACTTGGTGGAATCTCAGGATATGAGCTGGCTGATCTATACACTTGGTGGCATCTCAGGATATGAGCTGGCTGATCTGTTGCTGGAGTTGATGAAGAACTCTGTTCGAGGAAGGCTCATGAGGCACACTAATATGTTTCCCTAATGTGGGAACCACTATTCCTAAACAATACTTGACATCTGACTCTTTCATATTCTTTGTAAGGACAGAAAAGAAATTGATGACAACCATCTGATCTCACTGCATTTGAAGCTTGACTGGATTAGTGAAGATGGGAAATAAACTGTTTAGATCTCCTGTGATGCAAGTGACCTCCCCAAAATACTTTTGTAGGCTTTCCTCCTCTTGATGCATATTATACATCTCAATGTCATGCCGTACATTCTTGAGATGTTGTTGGAGCACATGAGTTGGAGATGATCCCAGACACAACCCTACAGTTGATAGATGGTTAGTGACGTCGGTTATCTAGGGGCTCCATGGAGTTCCATATAGTAGAGGGGCATCATGTTGTTTGTTTCCATAGGGAAAGAGAATCATCAGAGGAGGTCCCTTGGCCAAAGGCTTGCCTTTGCCTTGACCTTTGAACCATAACGTCACTTTGCCCATTGCCTGAAGTTGCGCCCGTTCAACTTGCTGGAGGTGATGACGAAGTTCTGAACTAGAAGCTGGGAAGGTTGGGATTTCTTTTCTCCCTCCATTGAAGATTGTGATGAAAACTATGATTTATTGAGATGATTATAACAATTATGACCCTCTTTTTTGTAGGAATGAGAGGAAGACTAAGTACAGAGACAAGTAATATGGGGTAAAACTAAAAAGGAGAAATACAAATAGCACAAAACATAACAAGACATTGCATTTAGCACTAAATATGTTAACATTCTGATATTGTACACACGTAATCGACACTCTTTTATTAATAATGTCCCACTGTATATGGCAGCTGGGATGTTAATTGTAGCAACATATCCACATGTATTTTAGACACACACTCTACTTGGATCTCAAGACCATATGTGTTGCATACCTAGTTATCAGGGCACCCACCTAGGCGCCTAGGCTTAAGGCATGCCGCCTCAAACTTGGAGCTTAACCCCTAAGGTGACCTATGTGGCCACTTAAAGCCTTATATGCTCAAATTAAGCCACTTAAAAGGATAATTCAACATAAGGTACGTCTAGATTTGGTCATATTAGATCAAGTTGAATTATTTATTGGCTCAAATATGTCTAGTTTAGCCCAAATCAAGTCAAATTTGGGTAAATTAGGTCTCATTTGGCGAAAACAGATTTGATTTGGGTAAAATAGGTCTGATTTGAGAAATTAGGTATGATTTGGCCACGTTAGGTCTCATTTCGATCAATATAGGATAAAATGGGGTTGGTTAGGTTTGATTAGCTCATGTTACACAAAGTTAGGATTGATTTATGAGAGATTATATCAAATTTGGGCAAATTAGGTCTAATTTGGGTGAAAACAAGCCTGATTTGGGGAAATAGGTATCATTTAGTGAGGTTGGATCTAATTTAGCCAAATTAGGTCTCATTTAGGTCAATATAAGGAAAATTTAGGGAAGTTAGATTTGATGAGGTCGTGTTATGCAATTTTGGGTTTAGTTTGGGCCAAATCATGTCAAATTTGGATAGATTAGGTCTGATTTGGGGAAAGCAAGTCTCATTTGGGGAGTCAAGGTCTGATTTGGCCATATTAGTTCTCATTTGAGTCGATATAGGTAAATTTGGGTAAGTTAGGTCTGCATAGGCCACTTTATACATAATTAGGTCTAGTTTATGCCAAGTTAGGGCATAATAGTCAAATTAGATCAAATTTCAATCAAGTTAGTTAAACTAGAGCCAATCAGGTCTAGTTTAGGGAATTTTAGGTGTGATTTAGCGTAAATACTATGTTATAAAGCCATAATACATCTACAAATATGAAATTATGAATGCAATCTGTATAGCGACAAAATTATATAAAAAAGATAAACGCCTAGAAGCGCATGGGAAGGCGTCCCCTTAGGAACGCCTATAGCCTGGCTGCCTCAACAACTATGGCTGCATAGAAAACCGAAACAAATAAAATAGCTTATGACTAGTGTAAGTGGATCCCTGAGGTAGCGACTTCCGCTTTTCCATTGACACTATTATAGTAAATAAATCATGAAGCTCGCAATTTTCAATGAGTTTGTGAGCCTAAAGTTTCTAGCTATCGCAGAAACCGAAGTCCGAAGTTGCTTATGTTGTTACGCTGAGAAGATTTAAGAAAATCAAATTTATCCTTGTAATGCGCAAAGCATTCATTAGAGATGATGGTGTGCAAAAAGCCCATCGTGTTAAGGAAAATAATTTAGACGATTCATGGTGGGATAAAGTGTTCTACATAGTTGCATTAACATAATCCATATATGAGATGCTGAGGCTTGCTAATACCGACAAGTGTGGAAGAAACAAGGATCATGACCTTTCATGCATTTATTTAGGTGTCCCACTCTCTTACCACACCTGAAGTAGGTTATTGGCTAATATTGATTTTACACAAAAGTTTAGTGGGATGGAAACAAAGAGTATCCTAGTGGGAGGCCAGTAGTTTATCAAGCTGTCCTTGAAACCTTGTCTGATTTTCATTTCTCAAATTGCCTGTAGAGACAGAAAAATTCAAGATTAAAATAATCTTTTGGAAAACTGTATTAAGATTAACTAATGGTGTCTGACCTGCTGCGAGAAAGTTATTTGAAACACCCTCTCTTCAGTAAAGCACACTAATGTCATCTTTTTATTTAAATGTCTCTAAAGATTGAAGCAAAATAACATTATCTTCAGAACTATAATATACAGGGAATGAAAGATTTGCTCCAACTTAAGAATAGTGTAGTTTTTCTCATGTATGCCTTTCTCTTGTTAATACATGCAGGATAAAGTCACTTTTTTTCAGAACTTCAGTTTCCTTTGGCTTGCCATAAGAAAACATTATCTAATTTGTCCCTTAAATGTACCTATGTAGATTAATATTTGTTTTGCGGATGGATAGAATTTTCAAATTGTTTCTCTCTTTTCTTTTTACATTGACATGTTGTACTTATGATGTATCAATATTCTGGAAACAGCATAACAACCACTCGTTCAAGAATTGAAGCTTCAATTCCTCGGAAACGTGGTCCTGCTATCGCTGGTTATGAATCAGTATGTATGATTCAATGTTTAAATTTCTCTGTAGATGCTTTAGTTCATGTTAGGAAAAGAGTGTTTCTGATTTTTGAAGTAATTAGTGTTTCTGATGGTTGCAGGCTCTTAAAAAGTTCTTTGAGAATGTTCTGCAGGTATCACATATTCACAACATATATCAATGCTAACTTAGCTGTCGGGGAATGACATTGATCGTTGTGGCTGACCCTGCATTTTGGGGATCAAGCTTTATAATTATCTTTGCAATAGCTTGCTATAGGTTTTTGCATTTATTGAATGTTAGCTTGGGCTTGCAGGCATTCCTGAAGCATATTGACTTCAATGTTGTCCGCTGTGTAGTAATCGCGAGCCCTGGTTTCACAAAGGTATATTCTTTTTTGCACTATGTATATTCTCTAGCCTTATTAGTAAAGTATTTTCATATTTTGACTCAAATGAGCATGCCCATGCATTTCATTGTCTCCTTATCAAGTGTCCAGGATGTCACACCAATGCAGGGACAAATTACATATACATCACTCACAATAGTTCACAACTGTCACAGTGTACCCAAGCACTACCTGTAAGGCAACCCTTATTCAGAGTCACGTTGGTTCAGTGTTGAAGACTTGAAGTACATTGAACAACATGTGGTTGGGGATGGAAACGGTGTTGAGAAAAAAACCATATCCGCGGATAGCCACACCACATTTTACATCGCATAATTGCACCGAGTGGTTGGTGCGGATATGGTTCTAAATTTTAAAACCGATGTGTGGTGTGGTTGTGGTTCTAGCAAAAATCCTTGGATAAAAACCACACCATAGACAATTTATTTTAAATATATATAAATATATGTTGAATATTATCCTAATCACAACGTTTGTTGTTGTTCTCACATAGATAACTGGATATATATATTTAAATTAAATCTATTATATGTGTATTTGCTAGTTAGAATGTTCATTCACATAAACCAAACATTGATTTTTTTGTTATTTAACATGACCGGACATTGTTGTTTCAGATTGTCTGTGTTGTTATCTCCATTTCTTGTGTGCAACTGCATAAATTTTATCTATAATGCTACTATGATTAATCAAATTTTGTTCATGATGTAGTGTGGTATGGTCCACTTAACTGCAGTTTTTTAGCAGTGTAGATATGGTTTCTCATATTAAAAGCCACAATGGATATGGTGCGGAATTTTTGAATGGACCTAGGTCAACTCCGTCGACATATGGGGAAATGTCAACAACTTTGACGAAATGTCGAGGATATTATGGAATGAGGATGTTTAGGTGGATTCGACGTCGCCAGCTATCGACTCGGCAAAATTTCGTCGCATGTCGACGACATGTAGTATTATGACGCGGATATTGTGTTTGATTTTTCATCGTGGCATGGTTATGATTTTGATATAACCTGCACCAAATTCACACCACTGCCATCCCTACATGTGGTGTCGTAGTGACTTCATGTCTAAGGATCACAATTACCAATGTCACATTGTGATATGAATCTAACTTGCCATGATAGGGCTTCCATGTGCCATTCTTAAAGTGGGTCTATGCAGTATAACTGCTCTTTAACAAGTATCCATGTGTCTGAGTTAATATCTAATATCATGACTAAAGAGACAGTCATCACTCAACATACACACTCTTCTTAGGTATTGATGTTGTCCTATAATATCCAAAATAATAACCGACTAGGGACATAACAAGAATGAATACTCTTAAGTATACATATGATATCATGTTCAAGTCCTCAACTCTGTTAGAAAATAGTTTATTTATATACCTCTTTCCTATTTCCTCGTTTGTTGGGTCTATTATGTAAATGTTCTCACCTTATATAATAAAGGAGAACCAGCTCTAGCCGGATATTGCTTTGACCCAAATACTTTCACATGGTATCAGAGAAAGTCGTGCTGCTATAACCCTAGCCGTCGGCCTCATCCTCCTCTCTCTCTCCCCGTCACCACCACCCGTCACTGTCGCCGGGCACCGCATCCAATATCGATTCTCATCAGGCTGGTCTTCTTTTGTCTCCACTAGAGCACGTTGGCTGCTTGATGGAGTGGAGGAGATAATCCTCGTTCTATTCCGTAGAGAGGAGGAGCAACTCCTTTCTTGTCTTCTTTCCTCTCCACATAGTTCCCGTATGTGGATGAGTACCTAATTCATATAGGGGTTGTTAATGTGTCCGTTTCACATTATCAATTGACACAAATGACGATGCTAGTTCTCATCACCTACAATGTGTCTTCCCGGGGTTATTTTCCTCCCCGACGCGTCTTTCGGAGGTCCTTTACCTCTTTGACATAGCCGATTTTCGTCAAGAACTGCATCATCCGCCGCCGACACGATGTGTTTTCGAAGAGATACGGTGTGTTGCAGTCTAGAGTTCTATCTGACGGCGTAGATCTTCACTTAGATTACACGTTACACGGCGTGTTCCTGAGTGACACAAGTGTTGATGACTACTGGAGTTTACGCCTCTGACGGGTACACGGTGTGTTGGCAGCTACTGGAGTTTATGCCTCCGATGGGTACACGGTGTGTCTCCTGCTTACACGACGTGTTAAAGAGATTAAAAAAATTTGTCTTCTGTCTTCACCAACTGACATGGCATGTCAAGACTCAAGAGTTCAACACGGCGTCGAAGATATTTAGAAAGTTTGTCTTCCGTCTTCGCCAATTGACATGGCGTGTCCAGTGTTCAACACGACGTGTTGTTGCCATACACGTCGTGTCAAGTTTTCTACACAACGTGTTGCTTTCCTTTTCCGCTACTGTATCTTGATCCAATCTCAATATGGGAGACAAAAAGCCAACAAGGATCAGTCTCAGATAACTTATGTGAAGCTTAACTCACATAATTATCTCCTCTGGATGAATGCTATTTACACTGTTCTTGAATCTCAAGAGAAGGTATATATTATTGAGTCAAAACCTCCTGATGAAAGTAGTAAAACCTACCCTACCTGGCGGAACAACAATGGGCTGGTGCACTCCTAGTTTTGGAATAGCATGGAGCCTAAGATTGCTTCCATACTCTACAACCAAATAAATTTGGGCACTTGGAAAGAAACACTTCTCATGAGAAGAATGCTTTGTCTTTATACTGTTTACGACTGTCTCTTTGTAGAAAGACAAAATAGTCACTCTCTAGAAGATATTTTGGTGCTATACCATCCATTTATCAGGAACTTAGCTTCTACAACCACTGAGATTGATGATCAGATGAAAGATAGAGATCATAGTTTTAAAAAGCGGTATGCGTTATGCGTGCCGAGAGGTCACCTTATAGAGTATATGTGGTATGCGGGAGTATATGCGGAAGTATATGCCGTTTTGAATTTTTTTAATAATTAATTAGTATACATAAAGTAATCACACAATTGCATATTTAATTTGTACATTACATATTTAGACCCTAAAATTTGAGATAGATTTATATATAAAGTTTCAATGAAAATAAAGCACCATTTAGAATGCATTCTAGAATCATTGGAACATAAACTCCAATGAAGCATGCACAAAATGGTTTACACAAGCACATAACACTCAATAGTCAATACTAACCAAATCATACCAAAAAATGTGAGCATGTCCTAAGGGCCCAAAATAACAAACATTAAATAACCATGTGTCTCATGTACAAAACATACAACAAAATAGTACATCAACATAATGTTATCAATAAATATATAATCTAGTTTGGACCAAGATAACACACGTCTATCCAAAAATCGCCGACTAATCGACCTTATAAGCGGGTAAGTATATGCGGGCCGCTTATGAGGTCAGTGCGGCCTTTTTTTGAAACACTGATAGAGATGATCTAGTAACATTGAGGTTTTTATTCCGCTTAAATCATGTCTATGCTTCAGCCAGGAGTGTTATTCTTGCCACGGACAAACTACCAAGCCTTGAAGAAGCCTTTGTGAGGATTCCCCGATCTTCATTTGAATCCGTTTCTGCTACTCTTAGAGAAAAACACTTTGAGAATCATGCCTCTGTTGCTGCCGTCGCCAAAGGAACTAGACGAGGTATTGGTCGGGGACGAGGCAATCATCCTAGAGACAAAGGTACATTTTGTGGGAAGCTTGGACATATGGAAGAAAAATGCTATTATAATCATGGTCGACCCTTATTGGTGTTGCATATTATACGACTACTTCGTCGTAAGCATCTGCATCTGGAGCCTCTAAACAAATGTAATCAAATGTTACAATCTCCAAGGAGTATGACTGTCTTCTTCAGGCTACCGAACAAACTTCCTTGGCTCCTCCGTCAATCTAGTTTCAAATATAGATAACCAGGGAACTTCACTTGCTGTCTCTCATCCATCTGTTTCATGGGTGGTGGATTCCAGGGGCTCTCAGCATATGACGAACATACGATCTGTACTTCTCTCTTCTCACTTGTATATCCCACAAATCTTTTGTGACAGTTGCTAATGATTCTATCAGGCGAGTCTAGACGTGTTGCACTGTATAAGCATCATCTGATTTGACTTTACAGTTTGTACATTATGTACTAGACTTTTCGTTTAACTTCATATATGTTGCTAAGCTGTTTGATTCTTTGAAATGTTTGATAATATTTGGAGACTCTTTCTTTGTGTTATAGGATCCCAGGAGTTGGAACAATTGGTGGGGGATCTAGGAAAGGTGATCTCTACTTTTGAAGGTGGTCGCCCAACTCGCCAAATTCCATCTACTGCATCTACCATTTTCAGCTGCTCTCCCTTATAATGGCATTGTCGCTATGGGCATCTGTCTTTGCAGAGTCTTCAAGAGCTTGTTCTGACTTAACATCAATAAAGTTGTTAGAGTGACAGTCATGTCAACTAGGCAAGCATCATCACATTTCTTTTCATAGTCACACTCTAAAACGCTCTAAGCGCCCTTTTGCTCTTTATTTGTAGTGATGTTTGGGGTCCTGTTAAAGAGCCGAGTTATAATGGCTTTTGATATTTTTTTTCTTTCATTGACGATTTCTCCCGCATGACTTGGGTATACTTGAGTCTTGAGATGAAGTTTTGTCTGTCATTCAAACTTTTCATCAACTAATAAAAATTCCGTTTGATGCTCATATAAAGATTCTTTGTTAGTAATGCCAGAGAATACGTTGTAAAGGTTGTTTCCGTTTTTTGTAATTCTGTTGGCATAATTTTGTTGGCATGATTTACTCAAGGACTTGTCCTCATACACCTCAACAAAATGGGGTTGTCCTCATACACCTCAACGAAATGGGGTTGTTGAATGCAAAAACCGCCATTTACTTGATTTAACACGTTGCTACTTTTTCAGATGTTTGTGCCAAAGAACTATTGGTCTAATGCTCTTCTCACTACATTTTTTTATTAACCATCAACCGTCTTCCGTCCTACATGGGGCTACCCCTTTATCTGTTTTACGACCTGACGAGCAGCCTTTTCCTATTCCTCTTCGTGTGTTTGGTTGCACTGCGTTTGTTCATGTGTCTGATCCACATGCTTAAGCTGTCTCCTTGTGCCGTTCTCACCGCCTTTTTGGGATACTCTCCACACTGAAGGAATACAAATGTTATTTCCCTCGTCTTCATCATCTTTTTGTGTCGGTTGATGCTACTTTTCATGAGTCTACTTTGTTCAGTGAGGGGGAGCACAATCCTGAGAGTGACTATATTTAAGTGTGAGAGAGAGCCGCCATTTCCTGTGTCGTGTGATAAGAGTGTTCTAGATACGACCCACACTTTACCACCACCATCACCCACACCTCCATCGATTCAATCTTTTCCACTGGTTTACGTCAGGCGAGTAGGACATCATCAAGAGGATGTAGCGTCACCAGTTCAGTAGATTGACTCCTCATCGTTAGACACTCCTAAGGTAATTGTTTTTACGGAGAGTTCCCTTGACGCTTTTGTTTCAGACTTACACCTTTCAGATGTAGCTCGTAAAGGTGTTTGCTCTTGCACTATACACCATCCATTGTCGAGTGTTTGTTGCTTGTCTCATGTGCCACCAACAACCCACACATTTGCTCTCCAGTTGGAATCTAGTGTTATTCCTCGCTCGCCTATATAGAAGCAGCCAGACATGATGGATGGATCCAAGCTATGGACAGTGAGATGACAACTCTTCATGAGAACTTCACCTGGGACTTGGTGGATCTTCCTCTTGGCAAGTTTTTTGTAGGTTGCTGCTGAGTTTATACTGTGAAACAGAAACCAAATGATTCTATTGATCGCTTGAAGGCTCGTTTAGTGGCAAAGGGGTACACTCAGACACATGGCATAGACTTCTTTGAGACTTTCTCCCCAGTTGCTCGACTCAATTTTTTGCGGATCCTTATCTTTGTTGCTACTCACTCTGACTGGCCTCTTCTTTAGATGAACGTCAAAAATGCTTTTCTTCATGGTGATCTTCTTGAGGAGGTATACATGAAGCAACCTCCTGGGTATGTTGCTCGAGGGTAGTGTCAGAAGGTATGCAGGTTGAAGAAATCCTTGTATGGTCTGAAGCAGTCACTACATGCATGATTTGATAAATTTAGTGTTGCACTTATACAGTTTGGGTTCACTCGGTCCTCTACTGATCATTCTTTATTCGTGTATAAGTCTTCAAGTGGCACTATTATTCTGGCTATCTATGTAGATGATATTGTCATCACATGTGATGATTCTACTGGCATTTTACGGCTCAAGAAGTGGCTGCAAACACAATTTCAGACAAAAGATTTGGGTAATCTCCACTATTTTCTTTGAATAAAAGTTCTACGTTCCAAGAAGGGCACACACCTCTCTCAGCAGAAATATGTTCTAGACCTTATAGAGACAGGCATGGGATAGTGCAAACTAGTCTCCACGCCTATGGATTATCATACCAAGGTATCTATTTCTAATGACAATGACTTTTCTGATCCAACAAAAGATAGGATTGTAGGAAAATTGATTTACTTGATAGTTACTCGTCCTGATATTCATATGATATGGGAGTTGTTATCTAGTTCTTGAGTCCACCCAAGTTGTCACACTGGATGGCAATCACCCATTTTCTACCTAACGTTAAAGGATAGCCAAGGAAGGGCCTTACTTTACAAGGAAAGATCTCGCAGATACGCCCTTGAAGCTCATTGGATTTACTGATGCTGATAGGTAGGTGATGTTGGAGATAGACAATCTACTTCTGGCTATTGTGTGTATCCAACACATAGGCTGAATATCGAGCAATGGCACATGCGTGTGTGAGCTACAATGAGTTGTCTATATTGTCTGAAATGAGTGTGTCTGTTGAGACACCAATCTCTCTCATGTGTGATAACCAGGCAACCATTCATATTGCCAGCAATATGGTGTTCTATGAGCGGACCAAGCATATTGAAGTGGACTGCCACTTAGTTCATAATTTAGTGCTCTCCAAGATTCAAACTCATGTTCAGACTGGACAACAAGTAGTAGATATCTTCACCAAGCCACTTCCATCTTTAGCTTTCAAATATATGAATTCCAAGTTGGGCATGCATGATGTGTATGCTCCAGCTTGAGGGGGAGTGTTAGAAAATAATTTCTTTATTTATGTACCTCTTTCTTATTTCCTTTTTCTGTTGGGTCTATTATGTTTATGTTCTCACCTTATATAATAAAGGAGAACCCGCTCCAGTCAGGTATTGCTTTGACCCAAATACTTTCACACAAACCATATGTCATTGAGTTAAAGCATTCTTAGGACATTATTACATTTTATTATTATCTCATTACTGAAACAAACATAATAAGTGGAATTTCCTTTACTAATAATCAAATCATATACAATATATCCCTATTAAATCATCACATGATGGCTCTCTGGGTATACAACCAACATTTATCGCATGGTATCAAAACATCTCTTTTAAAATCTATTGAGATATATTGTTGTCTTTTGTTTCCTGTTTTATGTCTTTCTTACTTAAGTATCATGTGACATGGGCCTTTATATAAGACGCCCATTAAGGTTTTCTGTTTGCTGACCTGTACTGCCTCCTATTTATAAATATAAAAAGACGACACACCTCCACATGGTATCAGAGTAGGATACCTAGTTTGGTTCCTTCTATAGCAAGCCGCCGCCACTCTCTACCCCCTTTCCGCCTCCTCTGTATAGTTTCTCCCTTCTCCATCACCGTTGTTGATCACCTCCTAAGGGGATCTACTCCCTTCTCTAACCCTATTCTCTTCTCCAACAAGAGGATCTAGGGACATAGTCGACGGTCTTTCCAACGGTCTTATGCCTTGAAAACTACTATTTTGGAAAACAATTCGACAAATCTTTGTGGTCATCTATGGCCACCTAATACCTATTATAGGGCGTTATCCATCTTGCTATTGATATAATTGGGTCTATCCAACATATCACCCTTCTTAGTAAACCAGAGTGTAAATATTTTACCTACATATTATACCTGTCAGTAGTTATGAAATCTATCATAGCTCATAATCCACAAATACCTACTCTATTACCTATATGCCAAAATTCATACGCGGAATATTGTTAATATGAAAAAGACCTTTTCTTTCTTTTATATTTACTTCTTCGTCCAGCCTCACCACCCTGCTGTGATAATCATTTACCGCGGTACGCCTCTCCGCTTCACTCATGCTTTAGCCAACTATATCACCAACACTTTCCAACATGCGCTGCTGCAGTCACTATGCAGCCTCATCATCAAGGAATGAGGTTTTTGCGAAATTGGTGAAATTTTGCCAAATAATTTCGATTTTGATGGGATCTGATACCGAAATGTGCGACTGTATCGATTTCGATGAATTTCGCCAAATTTCGATGAAAATTTCGATAATTGCAATCCTTGTTGTTATCGTTATTTTTTGAAGAGGAGCAAAGGGGGATTGGGGCTATTTCACCATTTAGTACTCATACGTAGTATATACTTATAGTATATCATAATTGCATTGCATTTCCCTAATATTTGCCATTCAAATTATTAAATACTTATGAAATGCATGCTTTTGTGGTTTCTGGAATGTGGACGCCATGTATCCTAGTGGTGGTTTATTAGACAATGAGGGTGCTAGGTAGCCAAGCACACCAACATAAATTAGAAACATTACACTAGTGTTCTTGGGACCAATGAAATGATTGACTATTGAGTCAATATAACAACAAACTATCAACCCAAGTAAAATGTGTGGGGATGCCCTACATATCCAATATTTGATATTATAACACAAATAAGTACATGCATGCATATAGCTCATACTTGCAAAATTGCATAACTTAATTCCTAAATTTTTTGATCGAGATCCTCAAGAAACAGGACAATTACCTTACCTCCCACATGAAGGACCACCCCCCAACCTACCCCCACATAAAATGTTATTGCATAAATCGATGCATTTAAGTGTACAGATCGCGCCTGTAAAATTTCATAAATTAATTTGTTCGTTTTGGCGTCGAAACAAGCACGGTTGCATCTATCGAAATTTTTGTCGAGATTTCAAAAAATTTCAGTTTCCATGCTGTCGAAACAACATCGAAATCGGATACCTCATTCCTTGCTCATCATGCCATCACACCAGCTGTATTGTAGCGGTGCAATTAGCAATGTGGGTTGGCAGTTGTACCTGGCGAGTAGCAGTGATACAATGGGTCCTATGGGCTCAACAATAGGCTTCTGGGTCGATGCGGTGGGTGGCAGTGTGGCAAAAATGTGGTGATGCAGCTGGAGGAAGAAATGGAAGTCAACAAACAAGGGGTATCTTTGGGATTCCAAATGGTTTATGTCCCTATTTGATATAAAGATAGCTATAGAGAATCGAGTCTTTTCTATTAAGTGAGTAAAAAGGAGTACAATGTCTTTTCTTTAATAGGACAAGAGAATAAAACAATAACACAACTAGGCAATATGGGATAAATAACACAAGTAAAAAGTAATACAAAGAGCACAGGTAATAAGTAAATATAACATATCTTTTTACTCCCCCTCAAGCTGGAGCATAGATGTCAAACATGCCCAACTTGTCCACTAGAGCTTGAATGTTGAATCTAGCTTTAGGTAGAATCTTGCTGAAGATGTCTGCCACTTGCAGTTCAGTACTGAGATGTGGAGTACAAATGCGGGCAGAAAGAACATATTCCCGAATGAAGTGACAGTCTACCTCGATATGCTTTGTGCGCTCATGAAAGGTAGGGTTTCTCGCAATAAAAATAGAGGCTTTGTTCTCACAGAACATCGGAATAGAACTAGTATCAGATATAGCAATTTCTTTGAGAAGGCTTTGAACCCACAAAAGTTCACATGCAATATGAACCATAGCTTGATATTCTACCTCCGCACTTGATCTGGAAACCACTGCCTACTTTTGCAACGCCATGTGACTAGGTTGTTGCCTCCTACAAAGGTGTAGTATTCGGATGTAGATTTTCGATCACAAATACTCTCTAAATAATCAGAGTCTGAGAAACTAGAAAGATTGTAGTGGCCATGTTTTTTGTGCAATAGACCTTTCCCTATAGAGTTTTTGAGATATCTCATAATGTGACAGACAACATCCCAGTGACACTGTTGGGGTTTATCAATATACCTGCTTACAAACTCGACAACAATAATAAGATCAACTCTCGTGATAGTAGGTAGATGAGCTTACCAACCAATCGTGTGAATTGGTGGTTGTCAACATAAGGTGGACAAGATTCATCAGCCCAATCAGTGTTGGGGTCCAGAGGGGTGTTGGCTAGCTTGCATCCTAGTATACCCATTTCTTGCAAGTGGTCTAGAACATAATTGCGTTGGGAGAGACATATACATGCAGATGATCTAGATACTTCAATGCCTGAGAAATATCTCAGTTTACCAAGATCCTTGGTGACAAAGTGTTGTTCTAGATATGTTTTTGTAGCCTGAATGCCAGAGGTGTCACTGCCAAATAATATTATGTCATCTACATAGACAATAAGAATGACCAGTCCAACCGTAATTTTCCTGATAAACACTAAGTGATTTGAATAAGAACAACAGAAGCCAAATTTTATGAAAATCTGACTGAGCCTGTGAAACCAGGTGCGAGGACTTTGTTAGGCCATAAATTGCTTTTTGCAATTGGCAAACTTGCGAAGAATACTCTCCTTGAGCAACAAAGCCAGGCGGTTGCTCCATGTAAACTTCTTCCTGCAAGTCTCCATAAAGAAAGACGTTCTTGACATCCGGCTGAAATAAAGGCCAATCTTTGTTGACAACAACATAGATGAGGAAATGAACATAATTGAGTCTAGCGATTGGAGAAAAGGTCTCAAAATAGTCCACACCATGAGTTTAGTATATCCTTTCGCCACCATGTGTGCTTTCAAGCTCTCAATCATGCCATCAAGTTGATATTTGATAATGAAGATCTATCGGTATCCAACTGTAGGACATGCAGAAGAGAGATCCACATGATCCCATGTCTTGTGATCAGTGAGTGCCTACATTCAGCTTCCATCGCTTGTCGCCATGCAGGGATTTGTAGTGCCTCTGTAGAATTTCCGGAATAGACACAGCAGAGAAAGCAACAGTAAAGCAAGCAAAGCTAGCTCCCAGATTAGTAGAGAAATGACTAATCGGATGTTGAGTACATGAGCGAACACCTTTCCGAAGGCTAATAGGAAGGTGTAAGTCAGAGTGTACTTGGGTTGTTCTGTGATCTCCCGCCGAAGGAGGAGTTGATTGTAGAGGGGCCATGGAGGGGATAGTCTGCTTGGATCTTCTCTTGTAGACTTGTAACAGGCGTTCTTCAGGTGCCAACACAAAAGGTGGATCAACATCCACATTTCTAGTAACAGAGTAGGTGCCACAATATCACAGGATAAGGAAGCCCCTTTATTAGAATAGTATGACAAATGTTCAAAGAATACGATATCCGCACTGACATACCATTCTCGCAGTATAGGATCATAACAATGATATCCTTTTTGTGTTCATGAATATCTCAAAAAATGCATTTTGTGAAACGAGGGTCAAGTTTTGTCATCCCTGGATGAAGGTTTTTAACAAAACAAGTGCATCTAAAGATGTGCGGCAAAACAGAAAAAAGTTGCGCATCAGGAAACCGAATGTTATACGGAATCTGATTTTGCAAAACAGAGGATGACATATGATTGATAAGATAGCAAACTGTAGAAACAACCTTAGGTCAAAAACGTTGAGGAACATGATAATGAAGAAGAATGGTGTGAGCAACCTCTAGAAGATGTCAATTTTTTCGTTCAACAACACCATTTTGTTGTGGGGTATAGGGACATGAAGTTTGATTGGATCATCCCACGGGATGAACAAAAAAAAGGTTTCAGATTTTTGCATAAATTCAAGGGCATTGTCAGTGCGAAAGATTTTAATGGGTTTATTGAATTGAGTTTGAACCTCAGAATAAAAAATGTGGTGATGGTGTCCATAACAGTGCTGCGATCTTTAAGTAAAAATAGTTGTAGCTCGGGAAAAGTCGTCAATAAATGTCATAAAATATTTAACACCAGAATGACTTGCGATAGAACAGGGACCCCATATGTCCACATGAACAATATAAAAAATGCATTTAGAACCAATTTCTTTCTTTGCAGGAAACACAGATCGAGTTTGTTTGCCAAATTGACAAAATTCACAGGAAAAACTCTTATCAGCTAAAGCAGGAAATAAATGTTTCAATTTAGAAGCAGGCGGGTGGCCAAGACGGTAGTGCCAATGAATCCTAGCTTTAGGGTGGAGGGTTTAATGGGGAATCGTAGTGCTCTGATACCATATAGAGAATATAGTCTTTTATATTAAGTAAAAAGGAGTACAATGCCTTCTCTTTTATAGGACCAGAGAATAAAACAATAACACAGTTAGTCAGTATGGGATAAATAACACAAGTAACAAGTAACGCAAAGAACAAACAAAGAGCACACGTAATATGTAAATATAACATATCTCTTTAATAACAACACAATTATTTGTGGGTAATTCATGAAAGACCTTGATATATATCAGTACGTGTATATTCCTTTATGGTAATTTATTGCTAGTTTCCATCAAGATCTCTCTGTTTGTAGCTGCTGCTGATTTAAGGCATTTCTATGAAATCCTTGTTACCTTATGCTTGTTGATGCAGGATCAGTTCCGTGACTATCTGTTACTAGAAGCTGAAAGAAGGCAAATAAGACCCGTTATTGAGAACAAGTCACGTTTAATTCTTGTTCATACAACATCTGGATATAAGTATGTATTTGGTTATCTTTCTTGTATTTGTTGTTGGGAGTGAGGCAATGGTCTATCACATTCTCTTTCTTTTTTCCTCTTGAAGGGATGGGCAATATGGTAGTTCCAGGAGTGAATGATATAATCTATTACGTAATAAAAGTTATACTCTTTGCACCTGGGGTTTCTTTGATATTAAGTTTTAATCAGGGTTTTGTTATATTTATCCTAGGGAGTAATTTCCCTAAAATATTTATGGAGGCTTTGTTTAACTTAGAGTGATGATTTAATAATATATCATGTAGTGTTTTGGTGTAAATACTACTCCCCTCTCCTATCTTTCTTGTTATCAAGTCTAATAATAGAACACCATCTACGATCCAATCCCAAATCCCATGATTTTCTTCTTCCTCCATGTGATTCTCATCCTCTTTACTAACATTTGTAATCTTACATAGTTGTCCTTCCTCTTCACCATCTTTTATGAGACATTGACCGACACTCCACCAGCAATTGCTGTACACCAACAACCTAGTTACCCACTCAGTCAAGTTTAGGCCTGACATGGAACTCGTGTTGTTTCCAGTTCTTGGATATAGTCAAAATGATGTCTGCTCCTCCCCTCATGAGAAACAATAGCCACATTAATGGGAGTCTTGTCAGATCCCAATCCTATAGCCCTAGACTATGGCTCAGGTCTAGAGTATGACTGTATGAGAGAGGATCATAACTAAATTAATGTTTCCCACTGTCTAATTGTGCAAAAACAATAATTTTGTAAAATTTCTTACTTCATATTGATTTCTATTGAAGAAAACATTTACATTTACAAACCGGTATATTATTCCATTTTACTATAGATTGTTCTTTACAAATGACAAGAAACATAATAAATTACAGGGGCCAGTTTTATCGAATAAAATAATAATTAAATATCGTCACAGCTGACTAAAAGTTTAGGATCTAGACTAGACATGTGCCTACTGACTATCACCATCTGCATGACCATCTTTGTAGCTAAAATTTTCTAGTTGAGCCTTTTAACTCCGGGCTAACCTAAAAATTAACTCAAAGGAGGGGTGAGTTGCTGGCTCATTAAGAGAGGGGGGGGGTCTATAGGTAATAAATGTTACAATCCAGTTTGCATGGCAAATCACATTGAAGGAAGTGTAACAATCAGCAATTAAGAAACTAAACACAATATAAACAAGATTCACTGATTGATTATTCTTTCTCCTCTTGTTTATTAGCTATTCATTTATGATATTGTTATATTATATGCTTATCTTGTTTTGGTTTCTGTATGATACTTATTTCTCACACTCATCTATTACTTAACTGTTTTACGTATTATGCTTGAACTCACTAGGATTGCACTGTCCAAATGAAAGCCATAAAACTGACCTGGTGACTCAACATACAATGCTATGGTAAACCCATGGCCTTAAGACCAAGTAATTGAGACCTTGGTCTGCAATGAGGCTTCCACGTCTAGCTACAACAACTAACCAACTAACAAGTAAACTAGGCCCCGGTAATCCTGGATATTCTGTAGAGGTGCCAAGGCTCTGTGGCAGTTGGTATGCCCATTTCCCTCTCCCAATATACACCTCTAGGAATGGTTCCTTGGTGTTCAAGACTTTGTCTTTTATTCATATGACTAACTAAAACTTGGACTATTCTTGAATTTATTTATCAAAGAGTATTGGTTTCTAACTCAATACTAAAGAACTAAATTATTAAGTTTAAATTGATATCATTCTATCGTTATATCTATACGTTAAATGATATGAATTATTCTATTACATCATGACCCACTTGCTATTTGATTTAACTTATAAAATCCTTGCATCTTGTTATCTATTTTGACTTGCTATTTTTTACTCATTTGTTTGGGAGTAGACCTTAATGGGGTTATCATCCAATGTTCAAAATTTCGACAAAATGGTCAAAATTTTGACCGAAATTTCTATTTCCATGGCAATCGGACATCGAAATTGACTGACGAAACTCTCGAAATAGGCAGATCATCATATTTTTTTCTTCTACTTTTTCATATACTATGTACTACCTAGAGCATATTTTTTTGCACAGCTTTGTGTCTTTAAGTCTATATACTGTTCTTGCAAACTATAATGACTTAATTCATTGATTTCACCATTGAAGATTGACATAAAAAATCCCCATCGAGCTCATTTTCATACAGCTATTAAGGACATGGGTTTCTCGAGCTCCCATAGGGTGGAAGCCAATGGCTTCTCGGGAGGGATTTGGATCCTCTGGAATGAAGAAGATTGCGATATTCAGATCCTTGAAAGCCATAAATACTACATACATTGCTGCATTGATGGTGCGACCCTGTGCACCTTCGTCTACGCCTCACCCAACCCTAGGGAACGGCCTATTCTTTGGGAACACCTGATCCGTATGAGTCAAAACATCTCCATGCCTTGGATTACGTTGGGGGACTTCAACTGCTTGCTTAATCCGGATGAGAAGATGGGAAGCAACAGATTTAATATTGCAGAAGCTTCACGTTTTAACAAAGCTATCATTCAGGCTGGTCTCACGGACATCGGAAGCTCTGGCTATGCGTTCACCTACAAGAGAGGGCTACTCCATGAAAGGCTCGATAGAGCCTTAGCTAACAGAGAGTGGATACAGAAGCATTATACCTACATTTGTGAGAATTTAACCCGGTTCGGATCGGACCATAATCCAATTGCCATTCTTAACTCTCATGTCCCCAAGAATCCTGCAAGGTTTAGAATGCGTGCATCTTGGAATACCCAACAGGAGTTCAGAAATATTCTTGACCTTCACTGGAATCCAGCGGCTCATTTTCATACAGCGCTCCAACAAGCACAACCTTATATTACCAAGTGGGATACTAACGTCAGGAGGAACCTTGGTAAGGAGAAGCAACAGCTAATTTCCAAGATCGCGCAAAGACAACGGAATATGGAAAGACAGTACACTGAAGAGGACGACTGTGAGTGTATCAAGCTTGAGAGCAATTTGGAAGAGCTGCTTATGAGGGAAGAGGAAGACTGGAAGCAGAAAAGCCATATCACCTGGCTTGTTGAGGGGGACAATAACACAAGGTTTTATCACACGTATGTGAATAATAGAAGAAGAGCCAATACAATCAGAAGTTTGCAAAATGACCAAGGAGAATGGCAAACAAACACTAACCTCAAAGCACTTGTGTTAAATTATTTCGAAGGTATGTTTACAGAGAATCAACCTCCTACTACTGTTGACTTGGAGCTTATTCCGGCAAAGTTTAAGCATCTACAACAGAGACAGATTAGAAACCTTGGTGCTGCACCCACGGAATATGAAGCATGGCAAATCGTGAAGGACGCTGATCCGTTCAAAGCTGCAGGTCCGGACGGGACCGATATCCATTTCATCAAATCGAACTGGAAAAAGCTCAGAAGCTCGATCCTACTTACTATCAGAAGTATGCTAAATGGTGATGATATCCCGGATAAAATTGCAAATGCTAGCATTGTTCTGATTCCGAAAGTGAAACATCCTATCAATTGCAGTCAACTTAGACCCATTACCCTGAAGAATGTTTGTCTTAAATTAGCATCTAAAATCGTTGTCGGAAGAGTAAGGAAATATATAGCTCAGTGGGTGTCGCATGAGCAGTCCAGTTTTATCCCTGGTAGAAGTATATCTGACAATATCATCGTCGTTCAAGAGATCATTCATAACCTAAGGCGCAAGTCCAGTGCAAAGTATATGGCCATAAAGGTCGATCTCTCGAAGGCCTATGATAGGATGTCCTGGAAGTTTATAGAGCATACTCTTGACCAGATGACTTGGCCGCCTAACATCAAAACGTATATTCTGAAGTCTCTTTCTGCTGGTAGCACGAATATTATTCTCAATGGGGACCAACTTCCCGCCTTCAAGAGGTCTAGGGGCCTCCAGCAGGGAGACCCTCTAGCTCCTTATCTCTTCGTTCTTTGCATGGAACGTCTGACTCAACTGATAAACCAGTATGTTGAATCCAAGAAGTGGACTCCGATTAAGCTGTCTCAACAAGGACCCAGTATTTCCCATGTCAGTTTTGCAGATGATATTGTTATTTTTGCTAAGGCATCTATCGAACAAATGGCTACTATTAACCAATGCTTCAAGATGTTTGAAACTGCATCAGGGCAAAAAATTTCTATAGAGAAATCTAAAATCTTCTTTGCAGCTTCAGTGCCCAAAGCAACCAGGTCGGCTATTTGCAGAGCAAGCGGTATTATGGAAACGGATGATCTAGGTAAATACTTGGGTGTCCCTCTCCTTCATAAGAGAGTCAATAAGCAAACCTATTCTTTCCTATCCAATAACATGGAAACAAGGATTAATGGCTGGACAGCCCGAACCCTATCCTTGGCAGGACGAATTTGTTTGGCGAAATCCGTTCTACAGTCACTGCCCACGTATGTCATGCAAACAGCTAGCATCCCAAAATCTATCTGCACCAAACTGGATAGTATTACTCGCAAGTTCATTTGGGGTGGAGGTCATAAGACCAACCTAGTGTCTTTGGTTGCTTGGAAGAAAGTGAGTATGAGCAATAAAAATGGCGGGCTGGGTGTTAAATCTATGGCAGATTGGAACAAGGCTCTTCTCTGGAAGAATTCGTGGAAGCTTCTTAATAACAAGAACTCTCTCTGGGCCAAGGGACTGCTTTTCAAATACAAGAAGTTTAAAGATAATTCGAGCAACCGTGCGACTCCTATCTGGAGAAGTATTTATGCAGGTCTGAACTTCATCAAAGACAATTGTTTCAAGATGGTGAGAAATGGGGAAACTACGGCTGTTTGGACAGACCACTGGGTTCGTGGTTATAAACAGCTGAGTGATCACTGCACCACACCCATTGACAGCAATATTATTGACCTTACTGTTGGATGCTTGCGGAACCTTGAAGGTAATTGGGACAACGATTTCATCCGTAGTTATCTTCCTGATTATTGTGTGAAAGCCATTAACAACCTTCAGGTCCCTAATGGTAGCAAGGGCGATGATAAGTGGTGTTGGCTGCATGACGAGAGTGGTTGTTATACCACGTCTTCTGCATATGATATCATTCATGCGGATATCCAGTTACCAAGTAATGAAATTTGGCTTACGATTTGGAAACTGCAGATTCCGAGCAAAATAAAAATTTTTCTTTGGTTAGTAGCCCACGAAGCCATTATGACTAACGGGAGACGCAAGCAAAGATGCTTCACGGATAATGCCATATGCCCTAGATGTGAGGCACAAGAAGAAGACGTCCTTCATGCCCTTATGTGTTGCCCTTATGCGAGAGAAGTCTGGATTAAGCTGAACCGGGATATGTCTTTTCAACCCTCTATTCAACAATGGCTGACAAAGCATTTGCATGGTAAAGCGACAGACATTGTACAATTTGCTGTTACTTGCTGGGTCATTTGGAAGACGAGGAACACCATGGTTTTTGATAATGTCCATGTAAGTACTACTAAACAGCTCATTCAAATAGACAACCTATGTACTAATATCGCTAAAGGGAACAGTAAGAAGGCTCAAGTCAAGAATAAGGTTCAGGAAGCAAATAATGGAGATATTGAAGTGCCTTTGGATCACAAGATGGTGTTTGTCGACGCGGCGGTCAAGGCCAAGGAGGCAGCTATAGCGATGACGGTGCTGAATGAGAATAGATCATGGCAAGGAGGATCAACTACATATATCCATGCGGAATCTGTGACAGAAGCTGAAATACGAGCAATTGAACGTGCTCTTAGAATCTACACAACTAATTTAGTGGGTCCTGCTTCCATTGTCACTGATAGCTCTAAAGCATTCAAGGCTATTAACGGAGCTCCTGAGAACTTCCCTGCTTTCATGAATTGGATCCAGTCCATCCACAAGTTGCTCAATGAGAACCCAGAGATACACATTGTTAATCACCCGAGAGAATACAACATGTTGGCAGATGCTCTATCCAAATACCACCTTAAAAACCACAAGGAGGGTCGCACCTACACGAACCCTCCGATCGACCCTGTGGGTCAACCTAATTCCTTTCCTCTATGTAATGGTAGGAGTCCTACCAAATTTCATTTTGTTGCTGATAATGTACTTAATTCGAGTTTTATGCCTGCAAGAGAAGGGCGGGATGAATAAAAGAACCTTCTGACTTCCCTAAAAAAAAAAAAATCCCCATCGAAATGCCCATCGAAACAGTCTAGGGTCATTCACTCAAAAATGACGATACCCCATCCCCACGTATCCAATATGAAATATTATTACATATTTGAGTAGATCTTCACTTGTAGATCATTCTGGTAAAATTTCATAAATTGATTTGTTTATTTTGCCGTCGAAACGCCAGGAACACATTTATCGAAATTTCTGTTTCTATGGCCACCGAAACAACATCAAAACCGGACATTTTCTTCCTTGTTATCATCATTCTCTTACTAGACCGGATTTTTCATATACTGTACATAAATTCAGGTAATGTTGCCAATCGAGAAGCACAAGCAATTGATCCAAATAATGGCAATACATTCCACTCTTGAAACAGTATAAAATCATAAATATCATTATCTCTTACTCTCAACATATAATCAATGAATTAAATCATTTGAGAATAACCGATTTCACTAAAAGTAAACTTTATAGGGTTTCTTCTAAATTTATGTATCAGAAATACATATTATGTCTTTGATCAAAGGAGTCGAACATCACGTAGAACATGATTTACATGGAAAACTCTTCAAGAGGAAGGGAAAAACAAAAGGAGGAGATAACCCTAAGCCTTTGACGACTAGGCTTTTTTCTTCTTCTTTGTCTCACTGAAAACAGGGGAAGATGTTACAATCTAGGTAAAAAGGTATTAAATGGATCCACCTCTAAGATCCGTTTACTACGAACAAGAAATATAACACAATAAGTAAATGGGACATCTCCCTAGCCAAGTTGTGGGCATACAAGTCAAACATGCCTAACTTGCAAATAGAATGCACAAAGGTGGAGATAGGCACACCTTTTGTGAAAAAATTGCAACTTGCTCACTTGTCTTCACATAAGGCAGACAGAGAATCCCAACATCAATCTTTCTACGGATGAAATGCCGATCTAACTCCACATGCTTGGGTTGATTATGCAATAAGAGATTGCTAGCAAGATTAATGGCAGTCTTATTGTCACAATATAGCATCATGGGAGTCTTTGAAGTGATGCCCATATTTGATAAATGTATTTGGACCCAAAGCGACAACTTTGTAATTAGCTTCTGCACTAGTTCAAGCACTATCTGATTGTTTCTCACTTCTCCAAATGACAAAATTTCCTCCTAAGAAAACACAATATTTAGAGGTAGAATGCCGGTCATCTTGAGAGCCAGCTCAGTCAGAAATTGTGAAGCATTCAATCTTTAGCTCATCACTTTTAGCGTAAAGGAGGCCCTTGCTAGGATACTTTTTCAAATAAGCAAGAATATGATAAACAAAACAAAGATGAGAGTCAAAGGAGCATGCATAAATTGACTTACACTACTAATAAGAGTAGGATAGATAAACTTTCCAACTAGCTTTTGATAACTCTTTTGTTCATCATTAAGTGCCTGCTTGCTACGGTGTTGTAGGATGCAGTTTGATGAATACAAAAGCAGATCAGAACTAATCACGTCTTTTGCGCAGCATCGAGTTCGTTTGGTATAACGTGGCACGGTTCAGCGATTTCTCCTGTAACTGTTTTGTACACAACAGCTTTTCCGGTATTTTTTCCCCTGAAACGGCAGGTTACACAGCTATTAAAGTGAATTGCACCGGACCGCGCCCCAGATGAGCGCGGTACCAACTTCGAGAATTCAAGCCAAAATCAGACCATATTGTGAGTTGATAACTAACATTTTCGTTTTCCTGTCTGCTAACCAAACAAAAACCGGGTCTTAATTCCTGGAGTTCAAAAGTAATGATCTCATCCTACTTCCAACCAAACAAGGCCTTAAGGGATTTCAATCTTTGAGACTCATCTTATGATTTTTCTATCAATTGGATTACACCCCAATTTAATTGTTTCTTTGAGGTTTGCATTGGCACAAGCTAAGACCATCTTTAGCCCTTGCTATCTCATTTCCAAAAAGTACTTTTCCCAGATCTTTCATTTCAAATTCATCTGCAAGTTTATTTTTGAGTAATCATCCTCAGTAAAAATCATGTCATCCGCATAAACAAGCATTAAGATAACATTTGTTGCAGTCCTTCGGACAAACAGAGTGTGGTCACCATTTCCTGGTAGAAAATCTAACTTTTTCAAGAACATTTTCAATCGTTCAAATCAAGCATGTGGCGATTGTTTAAGACCATATAACACCTTTCTTAATTTGCCGCATTTTCCTTCCTACTCATATCCAACTGCATCTGCATAAAACTTCTCGAACAAGATCCCCATTTCAAAAGACATTCTTCATGTCAATTGGTGAAATTTCCATGAGAAGTGAACGGAAATGGCCAACCCAATCCTAACCATGGAACACCAACTTCATCGAAGTTGGGCGAAGTTTCACCGAAGTTTCAGAATTCGATCGTAGACGAAGTTGAATACCAAATACTTCAGCCTCGTCCAAACTTCAGGGTGAAGTTCCAGTAATGTCAGTGAAGTTGACTTTTGGTGTGTATTTTCATCTCAACTTCTCTGAAGTTGTCAAAGCTGGTGAAGTTAGGGCGAAGTTGAGACGGCCTAGAACATTAATCCTAACTACTGTCCTAATGGCCATATAAGGCATAAGTGTCGCCTCTAACCCTCTTCCCAACTTTTAATAACAACTCCTATGTTTGTCGTTGCGACTCTTTCCTAGAGAGGGTGTTGTAACTACTATTTGACTGCTGTATTGTATACAATACACATGGTGAACTGTATTTGTATATGTGTCTTGCACATATGACCCTTGCAAGCAACAAATTGTATTATCAACCTACCTAGGGCTAGAGAGTCGCTAAGTCATGTTTTTGAGTTAAATTAACATATATAAGATAGAGGTATAACATAATTAGAAGTTTTCAATAAAATTTTCCTTCAAATTCACATCATTTTCTTCAAAAAAATGGCATCAAAATTTATTAAAGTTTGCGTCTAAACTTCCTCAAAACGTCTTCGAAGTTTCCACAAACTTTCACTTCCACACCTGGCGAAGTCGACACAAAGTCAAAGTCCCGCACCATGATACTAACAATGTTCATTTTTGCAACATGAGCAAAAGTCTTTTTGATTTTTGATTCCATATTTTTGAGTAAAGCCTCTAGCAACTAGTCTAGATTTATATTTGATGGTGTGTACCCACTTGGATCCCGCAATATGAGCATCCTTGGTATAACAACAACATGCCAAATTTGATTTTTTTAAAAGCATTCATCTCCTTTGTAGCCTGGACCCATATTGGATCAAGATAATCTTCTGTAACAAACTTGGGAAGTGGGAACATAAGAAGTCGCAAGTGAAGGCAAAAAACATTGATATTGTCTACTAAGATAGAAGAAAGTAACATATCTTTGACTAAGATGCCTAGTGCATTCCTAAATTGCCTTTCTAAGAGCATTATGCCGGTCATCGGAAATATTCTCTGTATCTCGTCAGCGTCGGAGGATTACCTCTTCCTTATTGGTCTTATTCCCCCTGAATGTAGCTTCAATTTAGGGATATAGAAGAAGATTCACAATTTATCAAAATACTACGTCACTGTTCATCAGAATAGTCTCACCCTGAAGAGTAAGTGATATTCTCATGGAAAATTACATCCTTGGTGACATAGTGTTTCCTGTAGTAGGATCAAAACACTTATATTCCTTTTGAGTAGAAGAATATCCTAAGAAATTAGCATGGATAACACAAGGGTTAGATTTTGATCTGCCAGGTTGCAAGTCATGAACACAACACAAGCATCCAAACACTTATAGTGGGAAAAAAATGAGGTTTATCTTTGGATACCAAGGAGATGGGTGTAGATCCATTAAAAACATGACTAGGCATGTGTTTTATAAGATAGGAGCCTCTCCCCAAAAGTGTTGTGGAACATCCCTTTGTAAAAGTAATAATCTGGTAACTTCAAACAAATGCTTATTCTGTTGTGGGGTATATCTGCATGATGTTTCATGAACAATGATTTTTGAATTAAAAAAGGATATAATAGTCTTGTGAAATACTCATGCATTATCAAAGTGATATCTCCTAACGTGTAGTATTGCATTGATTCTTCACCATAGCAATAAAGGTTTCAACAATTCTAGGAATTTCATATATGTTCTTTATCAGATATAAAAATAGGTACTTTGGAATAATCCTCAATGAAACTCACAAAATAAGGATATCCCCCACAGATACAATAGGAGCAGGGCCCCAAACATCACCAAGGCAAAAACATTGCTGCTTTTATTGCTAAATTTATCAAAAGAAGCTCAATGGTGCTTAAATCGTTCACAAATATGAACAACTTTCTGTTTCATTTGGGAAAACGAACCAAGGAAAAGCTTTTGTAAGGAAGAGAAACTCAAATGGTCCAAACGAGCATGCCACAACCGAACTTTATTAGATCTGTCATGTAGAGCAGCTTGAAGTGCATTAGAAACCTTTCCATGTATCTTGTAGAGACCATCAGTTTCCCACATATCATGGGCTGTCCTCAATGTAAGAAACACGCTCCTCAATGTATTTTTTAAGGATATAATAGTTGGTCTTTTTCAGCTCAAACACGCTCCTCAATGTTTACCACATCATGGGTTGTCCTCTTGTGAAGAATTAATGGATGGAGATATATAAAAACAGACTTAACAATGTGTGACTTTACTTGACTATCTTCAAGATATGAAGTATCCCAAAAATTTTCAATTTGTGCCGGTGGCTTTTTGGTTCCATTTATATAACCAATTCGTCCACGTCCAGTTATGGCCATCTCTGCAATAACAATCCAAAGAAGGTAGTTGTGCATGTATTATATGCATGATGATGATGGTCTTGAGATTTCAGAAGATCTGAAGATTTATTTTCCTCAACCATGTTAAATTAGATAAGAAGCCTAGAGAATGAGGATCGGCCCTAACAAATGGGGTAAGAAACCAAAATAAAATTAGAACAAAAAAAACTGCTAATGTGCAAAAAAAAAAAAACTGCTACAGTAAAACGGCTTTGCAGCCTTCTCAAAAAAGTTAATTCTGCTCCCACTTGACACCTCCCCCTGCAGAACGCCTTTGAGGGAAGGGAGTAGGGTTAGGGGCGACCCCAGGGACAAGTTTACTAGAAGTGAAAGGCCCCCACCTCCATTTGGGGTCGTTTGGAGAAGGGGGTAAGCTATTGTTGGATCCCAAAAAAAGGCACGAAGCCCCTTTCGTGGCAAAGGAGAGCCTCTGTTGCATAGCTGTTGGCCGCGAGGACCTAGAGAAAGGGAAGAGTCAGGATGGAGCAGATCCATGTAGAGGAAGTGGTAGTTGCCTCCACAAAATTGACGTTGCTACAATACGATACTGTAGCAACTTGATTGAAATAAGAAAAAGTAGGACCTTCCGCTCTGATATTTTGATAAAAGGAGCTAAATATCACACAAAACAAGATTTACATGGAAAACCCTTCAAGAGGAAGGGAAAAACCATGGGAGGAAATATCCCTATGCCTTTGATGGCTAGGGTTTGTTCTTCTTTTGTCTCACTGGAAACACGTGGGAGATGCTACAATATATTGATAAAAGGTGCTAAAGGGATCCACCTCCAAGATCCATCTATTGTCACAATTAGGAAGCATAGAATAATAAGTAAATGGGCCATCTCCCTATCCCATAAACACAGAGATAACTTAAGAATCTTAATTCACCCTTCTCATACACAACATCCAATCAAATTAACACAAAGGAGTTTCACACATTATTTCTCACTCCTCTCTAATATATAATATTTCAATTAAATTTGAAATTTAACCGTGCAAATAGGCTAGAATTAGTAGATCGCTAAATGAAATATAACACCCAATGTTTTAGTAAGAAGGATGCAAGAGGCGAGCGAACATGACCGTGTGACCACTTAACGGGTGCTTAAGCAAGTGCTCTTTTGAAAAGCAGACGCTCTAGTTTCTATATACGTTTATACATAGTTTCTCAAATAGATAAATTATTTAATCATATATTTTAAACATTTATACACAGTGAAACTTTTGTAATACCAAGGTTTAAAAAGCGCGAAGTTGGAGGCATGCGGACGAGACCTTGTAGCTGATTAATCGCCAGGCTGGCAATTAAGCGGGCGCTTTTCAGAAAAGCAGATTTCCAATTCCTATAAACTTTTATGCAAAATTACATACATATGTATATAAATACTATATTTTTGAAGTTTTTATACATATCTAAACATTCTACAAGACAATATAAAACGCCCAAATAATTTATAACACAACTATACAACAATGATTGTATCTATATAATATAGTAAACAATATACTTGTCATAGATAAAACACCCTACACATAAAATAATAAGTGTATATACAAGATGTACAACAATTTTGTATCACATGTTTACATAGCTGAACAGTAAACAATAGACCTATCGTAGCTAGCTTACAAACATATTGTTACATTTGCACATCATCAAATAGTCATACATTACAACAGTACTTTTAATCAAAGCATGCATTCTAAATTAGATAATAGTTACCTATAATTTACTTGGATACATCACAAAATACCATATCATTACAGCTTACATGAAAAGTATGCATTCTAAATTAGGACTAGGTATATCATAGAACATTTAATGTAAGCTAGTTTAATATATTATAGTCAATGGTCAATACTAATCGAGGCATATAATGTACTTAACATTATATGCTTACCGTAGTTTAAAAAAAAGGCAAAAAGCGGGCAAAAAGCAGGAAAAAGCGGCTTAAGCGGGCAAAAAGCGACCACTTTTCTCAAATCTGATTAAGCGACGTTTAAGGGAGATTTTAGGCGGACATGACTTGTTGGCGATTAAGTGGCCGCTCAGTGCGATTTTTAAAAACTGTGTAATAGTGTAAAACCAACTTCTGTACAGTATGATAATACTACTATGTTGCATACTTAGCAATACAAGGTTACATTTATAACAATGATAACAATTACAAGTGTAATAATAAAAAATGTGCAACAATACTAATGCAAATAATGCATCAATACTTATCAATTTATTGTTAAAGACATACGATTGGGAGAAAACCTCGACAATTTGTCTTGGGTTGTTTGCGTATATATATGCTAAAAATTTGTACATACTTTACACAGGTCCCTAGACTATGTTTAATTAAAAATAGGTCCCTATATACCAATACACCCCCTAAATTTGGGGCACATATATCATACGTGCCCAACTTGTTACATAAGTATTGAATCGGACAACCATTTAGAGACTTTGTAAACAAATCATGTAACTGGTCTTCAAATCTTACACGTAACATTTGGACCAACTTTCCTAAATATTTTCTCTTAGAAAAAAAGTATTTGACTTCAATATGTTTTGTTCTTTCATGAAAATTAGGGTTCTGGGCTAGATGGGCAGCAACCTAATTGTCACACTTAAGATCCATAGGATCTTTCTGCACAAAGCCAAGCTACTCTAAAAAACGATCGTAGTAATGCACATGTATCTAGAGCCATAGCTCGATACTCTGACTCTGCACTAGATCTCAGAGCTTCAATTTGTTTCTTGCTTTTCAGGACACCAAGTTTCCGCCAAAAATACACAGCAGCCAGAAATGGACTTCATCAACATTGGATCCTACCCAATCAACATTTGAAAACCCCTGCAATTGTAGGTGTCCATGGTCTTGATATAAGAGACCCTTGCCAGAGGACCTTTTCGGATATCTCAGAATGTGTCACAACCTCCATGTGACGGATACATGGTTTAGCCATGAACTAACTAACAATACTAGTAGCAAAGGCAATGTCAGGCTGTGTGACAGTCTGATAGATCAATTTTCCAACAAGTCATATCTTCATGGATTATCAAGAAATTCTCCCTACTTCATGGATAATTTGACTGTAGGACCCATTTGAGTATCAACAACCTTGGCTCCAAGCAATCCCGCTCAGTAAGATCTAGGACATATTTCCTTTGAGAAATCACTAGTAGAAAGATTTCAACTCTGCAATGTTATGCCTGTCACCCCCACTAATCACAATACCATCAACACATACTAGTAGAAAGATGCTCCCAAAACTTTGTCTATAGAAGAATGAATGATCCATAGTGCACCTTTGAAGACTAAACTTAGAATGATCGCCGTTGGATCTGCCAAACCAAGCACGAGGTGATTGTTTGAGCCCATAAAGAGACTTGTGAAGACGACCTACTCAATCAGACTCCCCCTGAGCAACAAACCCAAGAGGTTGCTCCATATAAACCTCATGTAAAGCACCATGCATGAATGCATTCTTAATATTAAGTTGGGGAAGAAGCCAAGAATGAGTAGCATCTAGAGATAATGTGTGTTGATGCCATCTTTGCCATAGGAGAGAAGGTCTTTGAGTAATCCTCACCATCGACCTAAATGTAGCCCTTGGCTACTAGGCATGCCTTGACCCTGTGAAGGCATCCATCTGCAGTCACTTTGACAGTGTAGACCCAACAATATCGAACTACAGATTTGCCTGGTGGACATGAAAAAATGGACTATGTCTTTATCTGGTCAAGTGCTGACATCTCCTCCATAGCGTGCTGCCAACTCGGACAACTGAAACAAATGGGGTTATAGAGAAAGATGATAGAGAAGAAAGAAAAGCAAAATATAAAGGTGAGAGATGGTCATATGAAACACAGTTAGATATTGCATGTGCAACATTCTTGAGTGACAAGACCTCACACCTTTATTCAAAGCAATAGGAAGATTCTGTTGGGGAAGTGGAGATGGGAGTTAGCTCGACCTGACGTTGTGACTAGGAAGCATCCGGGGAGGAGTTGAACTAGCAGGATTTGCTGTAACACTTGCATTGATGTCCGAACTAGAACGTCCACCTATACTTGTGTGAGGACTATAGATCTATGTGATCAGTGGCCTAGAGGAGTCTGGTAGAATTCTACATGTAGAAGCATCGCCGCCAGAGAACTTGACAATGACAAGAATAGGTAAAAGTTCTTCCATAACTACAGGCGTCACTGAAGAATTGCCCTCAAATAAGGGCACGTCTTCAAAAAAGGTGATATTGGCAGATACAAAGAAACGATGTAAGGTAGGTCTATATCGCCGTACCCTTCTGAACCTGAGAGTATCCCAAGAAGATGCAATTTAGTGACTTTGGACTCAATTTATCAGTACCTGGGCCAAGACTGTGGACAAACATGCACACCCAAACACCTGTGGTGGGACACTATACAATGGCTTTATAGGTGAATTATTTGGAAGGGTATATTATTCTGCAGAATAAATGATGCCATACAGTTGATGATATAGGTAGCGTTGAGGACTACATCTCCCCAGAACTCCTTAGGAACATGCATATGAAAGAGAAGAGTGAAGGCAATCTCCATTATATGTTAATTTTTTCTCTCAGTCACACCGTTCTGTTGAGGAGTGTGTGGGCATGATGATTGGTGAATGGTACCTTAGGTGGAAGTAAAATGAGTGAACTTATGGCTGAAATAATCTCCAACATATTCAGAATGAATAGTACAATTTTTTTAAATTTGATTTTCCACCTCAATACAAAAGATTTAAATATTGACAAAACTTCAGATCTTTCCTTCATCAAATAAAGCATAATGATCAACAAATATAACAAAATATCTAAAACCAAATTTCGGATGTAACACGAGTCAAACCTCGTATATTTGAATGAATTAACTTAAACACAAACTTTGTTCTTTGACTTTCTTTTGACTTGAACACAGACATGGTATGTTTACCAAACTTACATGACTCACATTGTAACTGTTAATATAGTTGTTTTATATTCTATTTATTTTGTTATGTAAATTATTCTATCTTGCCAGATCCCTATCAACGTTTTAAAAAGTGTGGCAGGCTACCGCTTGGGCACTCGCCTATGCGGTTGACAGTCCCATCCGCTCGGTTAGGACTTTGAGCGACCCTACAGGCGTCGCCCAAAAAGTGCCCGCCTAAGGTCCACCTATGCGCCCGGCTAATAGCCCCCTCTGAGCGGCCGCTTTTGGGGCGCCTTTTGTTTGGCCGCATGTTATAACTGTAGAGTACGTTAGTAATACACTAATATGAAACAGTACCTTAGTACCTCATTACAGTAATAGTAATACATTCTATAATTCAAATCGTTCATGATTGATTACATTTATACTACATATGCATTATGTATACTACTGTTTACTGGATAGTGGATGGATATTAATACATCATATAATATAATGCATACATTCTATAAACCATATTATTATATACTACATAGTCTAATACTATATAAACTTAAAATTATGTGTGTTTATACGGAAAATGCTTCATCTAAAGGTACAACACTAATTTAGATTTATTTCTTAATTATCTTCATGATCTCAAATTTATTTACTTGAGTTATATTTATTCATTGTCATGATGTCATCCATTATTTTATAGTTGTGTTAATTCATAGACTATTTGAGTGTTTTATTATGTTGTATAGTGTATTCAAATAAGTAAAATGTCTGCCTACAATATGTAATTTATATAGACATATGTGTAATTTTCTATAAAATTGTATAAGGATTTAAGTACCCGTTGCCAGCTGGAGTGGTCGCCTGCCGCTCAAGCGGTCACAAGGTGCCATTCGCACGCCTCCCGCTTCGTGCTTTCTAAAACATTGATCCCTATGTAATTTTCCAATTCTATTCTTAATAAAAGGAGAGGAAGCCTATTGCTCCTCTCACGGTGCATTGCATGCGACATTGCGGCACATACAACCTTCGTAACATGGTACCAGAGCCGAGACACTCCTAGGGATCCGTTCCCTCTATTTTCTCTTCCTTCCTCTACTTCTCTGCCGTTCGCCGCCGGCCAGGGAAGGCCAGCAGCCGCTGGCTCCAGCCATCAACCAACGCTGCCAACCCCAAAGTAGGCTTGTCGCCGCTGCCAGCCCAGGCTAGGGAAGCAACAGCCGCCGCTGACTAGCAGGGAAACAACCATCGCCGGGGCTGAGGGTTTTTTCGAATACTCATTACGAAGACCTAAAATCTCACGCCAAAGGGTTCGAGCTTACGTAGACAATTTCCTAATCACATCTCCTCCATGTGTGATTAGGAAATTCTCAGTTGGGGGTTGTGGATGCGCCAGAAACGCATCTCGATTGTTTTGAAGTGACATGTATCCCTCTGTCACTCATGCCTTCCTCGTGACGTGTATCTCTCTGTCACCTCCATATCGTCAATCGCCTAGATCATCTCTATATCACAACTTGAATCATGAAGGACACTAAGGCATCAGTTGTCTACAATGAGATGTCACCTATCCCCTCCATCAAGTTGAATGGGAAGAATTATCTTCTGTGGATGAATGTTGTTCATACAATGTTGGAATCCAGAGACAAGGCAAAACATGTTGATTCTGATCCTCCTATAGTTATTGACAAAGGCTATGTGGAATGGAAGTGTCATAATAGTTTGGCGAAGACATGGCTGTGGGGGAGCATGGAACCTGGAATTGCTGCTAGGTTCATGTTCTACACCACTGCTAAAGAGATATGGGATGCAGTTAAGAAGCATTATTCTTAAGAGAAGAATGCTCTTCAGAAGTTCATGATATATGATCGCTTGGTTGTAGAACGACGGGAAGACAAGCATTTGGAAGAGTATTTTGGGGTGATCCAAGCTATTGCTCAAGAACTGAGTTTTTATCATCCAGTGACTGTCCAAGAACAGGTCAAGGATAGAGATGATTTAGTCACAACAAAGTTCTTATCCGACCTGAGTTCTTCATTCAGTTCAGCCTATAGTGTTATCTTGGCTTCTGACAAACTTCCCAGCTTGGAGGAAGTTTATTCACGAATTATGCATTCCAACTTTGAGCCAGATGATTCTACAGTTGTTCCTTCTCTTGGAGAATCTCATACATCTATAGCTGCTAAAGTTAGAGGAGGTCGTACATGTATAGGCCAAGGAGGTGGTACACGATCTAAGTGCACTTTCTGTGGCCGTATGGGGCACACTATGCAGAAATGTTGGAAGAGGTATTATAGACCTTCTGCACCACCAGTGGGGACAACCAAATTTACTGGCAGTATTGAGTCTTCTAAGCCTCCTGCTTCGAGTTATGGCATCATTCTTACCAAAGAGGAATATGATAGATTTATTCTGGCCACTCAACTCCTGAGTACGAGATCTTCTTCTTTAGCCAACTTTGCGTCTACTATTGGTAATCAGGCTACTTCCTTACTAGCTTCCAGTTCATCTCCTTCATGGGTGGTTGACTCTGGAGCTTCACAACATACGACTGGTATGAGGGCATTGCTTCATTCCATTGACTCATATTCCACACCAGTCTGTGACATTAGCAGATAGATCAGTGCGGAGAGTGTTAGCCGGTGGATCTGTTTCTCTGACTCCTAATATTGGCCTTAGATTTGTACATTATGTGCCTGCATTTCCATGTAATCTTCTTTCTGTTGCAAAATTGATTGATATTGTGAAATGTACGGTGACATTCAGTCCTCCTTATTTTGTATTACATGATCTTAAGAGTATGAGGATGATTGGTGGGGGGCCTAGTGATTTCTACCTCTTTCATGGTGCAAGTCTGCCTTGTCAAGTATCTGTTGCTCCAACTCCTCTATTCTTTTGAGCGGTTCTCCCTTGTTGTGACACTATAGATATGGACATCCTTCTCTGGAGAGTTTGCGGAAGTTAGAGCCTATGCTATCACATGTGTCTTCATTAGAGTGTCAGTCTTGTTAGTTGGGGAAACGTCATAGGATGCCTTACCCCAATCGTGTCAATAAAAACGGCCCTTCACCCCTTTGAGTTAGGCCATAGTGATGTCTAGGGTCTTGTAAAAGAAAGCAATTATAATGGTTTTCGCTATTTTATTACATTTGTGGATGATTTTCCTCATGTCATGGATATATCTGTTGAAGAGTAGAGAGTCTATGTTGTCCATTGTTAAGCATTTTCATCAAGAAATAAAGGTCTAATTTGATCGCAATACTAAAATACTTCAGTCTGATAATGCCTTGGAATATATTCAACATGTTGTGGCTGATTTTTGTAGTTCCGTTGGAATGGTACGTTGTACGTCTTGTCCTCACTCCATAACAAAATAGGGTGGCAGAGAGAAAAAAGTCGTCATCTTCTTGATATTTCCAGGACAATTATGTTGCAATCCAATGTTCTTGAGAGATTTCGATCTGATGCTTTACTCACTGTTTGTTTTCTTATTAATAGGTAGCCCTCTTCTATTCTTCAACGACGTACTCCCTTCTCTGTTTTGTGCCCTAATGATCAACTTTTCCTTGTTCCCCTTAGGGTGTTTGGTTGTACCTCCTTTGTTCACAATTTTTATCCTAGAGCCGACAAATTATCTCCCAGGTTTATTAAAACTCTCTTTCTTGGATACTCTAGCACTGTAAGGGTCAGTGAGGGAGTATCACTGCCACAAAACAGTGAGAGTGCCACCTGCTATTCTTGAGGATACTATAATTCAGGAAGAACCATCTGGAGTTGTTTCTTCTATTCAGCAATACTCACAGGTCCATGAGCCTTCCTCATGAGTTAGCGACTCCAGTCCATGAGCCTTCCCCATCCTCCTCTGCTCAAGAGAATCCTGAAGATTCATCTTATCTCAATGTTTCCATTGATATTGGTAAAGATATTCGTTCTTGTTTTATTCGTCATCTTATTGTAGGTGTTTGTTGTCTATCCAATTTATCTAAGCAGGCTCACTCTTTTGCTCTTGGGATTGATGATGTGATAATTCCAAAGAACCATATGGATGCCATGAAGGACATTGGGTGGTTACATGCTATGAATTCTGAAATGTCTGCGCTTATACAGAATGATACATGGGAGCTTACTGATTTGCCCTCAGATAAGAATGTTGTGGGCTGCAGGTGGGTCTTTACTTCAGATGGATCAGTAGAGAGATTGAAAGCTAGATTGGTGGCAAAAGGATACACTCAGACATATGGGGTTGATTTCTTTGAAACCATCTCACCTGTAGCTCGTCTTAATTTTGTGAGGATTATTATTTCCCTAGAAATCACCTTTGATTGGCCATTATTTTAGCTTGATGTAAAAAATGCCTTCCTACATAGTGATCTACAGGAAGAAGTGTATATGGAGCAACCTTATGGGGCTTAGGGGGAGTTTTAGAAGGTGTGCGGACTGAAGAAAGCTATTTATGGGTTGAAACAATCTCCTCGACCCTGGTTTGATAAATTCAGTGCTATTGTATTACAGATGGGTTTCTCACGTTTTGTGATTGATCACTCCTTGTTTTACTCTAGTTCATCCACTGGATCCATTATTATTGTAGTGTTTGTTGATGATATTATTATCACTGGAAGTGATTATGTAGGCATATCCGATGTGAAGGATGGATTGCAAAAGCACTTTTATACAAAGGATTTGGGCAAATTGAGATTTTTTTGAGAATTGAAGTACTCTCACATACATGTACTAAATTGTCTAAAAAAAAAGTGTTGGATCTACTTCATGAGACAAGAATGAGTGAGTCCAAACTTGTGTCTACTCCTATGGATGATCACGTGAAGGGAAATGTTGATGATACTGACTATTTTGGTCCAGGGTATTATAGGAAGATTGTTAAAAAATTGATATATTTGATAGTTACTCACCTTGATATTTATTCTGTTGTAGTAGTGAGTTAGCATATGAGTTCACCTAAACAATCACATTGGACAACTATTTGTCACATTCCGAGGCATCTTGAGGGAGCTCCTGGAAAAGGAATTACATACTTTAGACCAGAGAATCCTAAATCTACCCTTGTTCTTACCGGCTATGCATATGCTGACTGGGTTGGTAGTCAGAGTGATAGACGGTCCACATCTGGATATTGCACCTTTCTGGGAAAACATCTCATCACCTGGAAAAGCAAGAAGCAGAATGGTGTAGCTCGCTCTAGTACAGAAGCTGAATATAGAGCAATGGCTCATGCTTGTTGTGAATTGCAATGGGCTCAATCTGTTCTTTCTGAATTAAAAATTCCTGTGATGTCGCCTGTAGAGCTCAAATGTGATAATCAAGCTCAGATGTAATGTCCCTGTAGAGCTCAGATGTAATGTTGATGGACCAGATCTCTGTTCTAGAGAAACAATTGAAGATGTAACTTGCTGAGATGCTCGGAGACACAACAACCGGTTAGTACTCCTCAGACAATGACGCATGATGAGTGTCCCCCTAGTGAACTCTATGTGACGACCATGACATCTGGGTGCAATATCTCTGCCAGATTAAATGACCAAAACTGACTTGTCACCCGGTGACCGAGTGATCATCATGCTCTAGAAAAGCACGGGATAGTCTGAAATAAGTCTGCTAAGGGTGGGAGTTCCACTCCAGACAGTAACTGCAGCAAACCAGTTGCACGAGAAGAGGCTTCCAGTTCATTTTCCCTGTTGTGGATGAGGAGGATGGTCTCTCATGCTGACAATAGAGGGTGGGGCGCCCTCCTGGAGCAAGGATTGGAGGGAGGAAAGTTCCTTTATGCCCTCATATATTGGCTGCAAAAACACGCAGCAGCAGCTGCCGTTAAGGCAAAAAGATGGCGATGGAGAGAGTGCCACGGCGGGCACAACGGCTTAAGATGGTATTTCGAGGTTGCTGGGGTAGTGGCCGATCCACACCACTCCTTGGAGAAGGATCAACAACTCCTTTCGTGGCCGTCACACTACAGCAGCATTCTGGCGGCTGAAGGAAAAAGGGACTGATTGGGGTTTAATACCCTAATCTCTAATACCATGTTCTAGACCAAGGTTTTAAAAAGCGCAAAGCGGGAAGCGTGCGGACGGGACCTTGTAGCCGATTAATCGCCAGGCGGGCGATTAAGCGGGAGCTTTTTAGAAAAGCGGATTTCCAATTCCTATAAACTTTTATGCAAAATTACATACATATGTATATAAATACTATATTTTTGAAATTTGTATACATATCTAAACATTGTGCAAGACAATACAAAACACCCAAATAGTTTAGAATACAACTATACAACAACGATTGTATCTAGATAATATAGTAAACAATATACTTGTCATAGATAAAGCAGCCTACACATAAAATAATAAGTGTATATACAAGATGAAACAACAATTTTGTATCATGTTTACAAAGCTAAACAGTAAATAATAGACCTATCATAGCTAGCTAACAAACATATTATTACATTTGCACATCATCAAATAGTCATACATTACAGCAGTACATTTAATCAAAGTATGCATTCTAAATTAGATAATAGTTACCTACAATTCATTTGGATACATCACAAAAGTACCATATCATTACAACTTACAAAAGTATGCATTCTAAATTAGAACTAAGTATATCATAGAACATTTAATGCATGCTAATTTAATATATTATAGTCAATACTAAACATGGCATATAATGTACTTAATGTTATATGCTTACAGCAGTTTTTCTGAAAAAAGCGGGCAAAAAGCGGAAAAAAAGCGGGAAATAAGCGGGAAAAAGCGGGTTAAGCGGGCAAAAAGCGGCCGCTTTTCTCAAATTTATTTAAGCGCCGCTTATAGCACAATTTAATCGTCAGCTACCTTGTGACGCTTAAGCGGCCGCCTAGGGCGCTTTTTAAAACACTGTTCTAGACATTGGATTGGGAGAAACCCTCGACAATTTGTCTTGTGTTGTGCGCATATATATACTAAAAAAATTTACACATGGGTCCCTGAGAATATATAAATACAAGTCCCTGTATATTAACAGTTATAATAGTCACATAGATATAAATTAATACAGTTGTGATACAAGAATATGTAATTGATTACATAATGCAATAATGTAAAATATTTTGAAGTTGTATTGTTGATATGCAACATTGGTAGATGATACAGCTATATACAATAGTATACTAGTAATTAAGGTTATATAGGGTAGAAGTAGGTCCAGTTTAGGCCAGACAACGGTAAATTCGGAAAATTATGTATGATTAGACCAAATAAGCTGTGGATTAGGACAAATTAAGGGATCTTAGGTTTAGGTCATGTAATGCTAAATGTGATCCAAGACAAATTTAGGCCAACTCAGGTCTCATTTAGGTCAGATTAGCTTTAATCTATGATACATCTAATTAGAGTTACATAGGTCTAATTTAGTCAATTTAGCAACTCGGGTGGACTAATTTTGGATAAAACCAATGATATGGCTTTGTTGTACATATATTTAAACATTACAAAATATATGTATCAGCAAAACTAACTACTTCTTTGTAACAAAATGCCTTGGAAAGCTTATGCCCACTCAACGCCCCTTGGGTGAGGGCCTCCTGTCCCCCTTGACGACTATGCTATGGATCACTCTATATCAGAATTGCTCAACAAATTTACACATTCGACCGGCTTGGATTCAGAATAAATATGATATGAATGTGTCCACTGAAAACATCAATGTGTAGGAAAGAATCCCTTCAATATCCCACCTACTTCTATTGGTGGTAAAAAACTCAATGATGTATTTATAGCGTGCTTGAAATTTTAAACATCACTTTTTCTAGCTGTGGGTATTTAATGTCATTTATTCTAGTTTTGTGGCAGTGCTAATTGCATGATAATCAAAGGGTGTCATCCTCTCTCCACAAAGTCTAAACTTTTAACTGGGAAACAATATGGTCATTGTCTAAGGTGACAGGGTTTAAGTATATAAGGGTATTCTTGGAATTGTCACATAAACAATGATTAGGATTTCCATAACTGTAATGTCAGCTGCATCTTTAAAGTTGCAAGAGTGCTTCCTGGTACCAAATGTGACGGAAACCAATTGATGGGTGTACAACTTGATAGTGTTTGGGTCAAAGTAATAAAGATGTTACGATATACACAACTTGATAAACTTATGTCTACTAGATCTTTGCTTAAAAGGGGAAATATGTTTGAGATTTTATTTTACTATTTCCACTATTAGAAAACGCTAAAAAAACCACAAACATGGGTTAATCTTCTTTACTTATTTGGTTACAGGCATAGTTTAAAAGAGGTTCTAGATGCACCAAACGTCGTAACCTTAATCAAGGACACAAAAGCTGCGCAAGAGGTATAATACGCTACTTTATTATTTGTTGTTGAATGGTCTTCCAAATTGTCTTATGTTCTGTATTAATAAATGTCAAGATGCACCTTCTTATTTCAGGTTCGGGCTCTCAAGGAGTTTTTTGATATGCTTAGCAATGTATGGCTCTAATCTTAATTGTCTTTTTCAGATTTCATGTTTTTTCGTGAAAAGAGCACATAATGTTGCTATTTTTTCCATAACCGTGTGGCTGTTTGTGGATTTAATGGCAACTGTATTGACCCATAACTGTTGCCTCTTGGATTTAATATTATGTGTCAAGTAAATTTTATGTTGCTGTGAAGGTAGACTATGCAATGGCTGATTTTTCATTTTTATTATTTGGGCTGGAAGGATGCTGATCGTGCTTGTTATGGCCCAAAGCATGTTGAGTTTGCCCATGAGCGGCTGGCAATCCAAACACTTCTTGTTACTGATAGCCTATTTAGGTAAATATCTTTTTACTAATTCTTGTTTTATTGTCCTTTCTCATTGTTTCTTTTTGCAATTAAATACATTTGACCAATAAATTGTAAACAGGAAACATGAATGCCACATTTTATAAGGTCGTTTTGTGTACAAAATTATTGAAAGAACATTAACATGTCAGATTTGATGTAATTTTAAAAATTACCAAGCACAGATGCTACCTAGGAAGCATTGACGCTGATATGGACATGGACACCTGACGACAATTTGGAAATATGGGACACGAACACGGCGTCAGACACGACAAAACAATAATATATATATATATATATATATATATAGAGAGAGAGAGAGAGAGAGAGAGAGAGAGAGAGACAGAGAGAGAGAGAGAGTCAGGCTAGAATACACTCAAGTGTACAGGTCGCACGCTACACTCAAGTGGTGTTTGAATATCAAGACTATGTTTTTGCAAAATGTAAACCAATGATCTTCATTGTCATACTATAATTAGGCTACATACAAATTTTGATCCCATTTGGATGAGTGTAAGTCACTCATCCGAGGGCAACCAAATCGACGCACAAAACTAGTTTAAATGCATAATTTTTGTGGTCTTCATAACGTGAGCTATAAATGTCCAAATGGGCTCAAATTTTATATATGAGCTATTCACAAGATGTTTAAGGAGATCAACATAATAGATTTTTGAAAAAAATATTGCATCATGAAAAACTACTTGAGTGTATTCTGTTCCGAATACACTCGAGTGTATTCTAGCCTGTCTCTCTCTCTCTCTCTCTTTCTCTCTCTCTCTCTCTCTCTATATATATATATATATATATATATAGAGAGAGAGAGAGAGAGAGAGACCATGTTTTCCTATGTAGACCATGTTTGTGCAAAGTCTAATCCATTGATCATCATGGTTACAATAACAATAGGTCACATACAAAATTTGAGCCCATTTGAATGAGTGTAATCAGTCATCCAAGGACAAAAAAATCGACGCACAAAACTAATTTGAAATGTATGATTTTTGCTTCCTGTAGATGTTTGGCCTATAAGTGTCCAAATGAGTTGAAATTTAGTATATAGTATGTTGTTAAGATATTTAAGAAGATCAATGGTTTATATTTTCAAAATAATTACTTCATGATGGAAAGTGACTGAGGTGTATAACTTCTCCAGTAGACTCAAGTGTATTCCAGCTTTACCGTATATTAGTCAGGCTAGAATACACTCGAGTGTACATATCACACCATACACTCCAATAGTGTTTGCCTATCTAGACCATGTTTATGCAAAATCTAATCCATTGATCATCATGGTTACAATAATAATAGGGCACAGACAATGTTTGAGCCCATTTGGTATATATATATATATATATATATATATATATATATATATATATATATATATATATATATATATATAGGCTATTCATTCACAACCCGTGCGGGTAACTAAGGTTAGTTACCCGTGCATCAGTTTTGTAATAAAAAGGCACATATTTGTAATCAGACAACCAACATTGTAATAAGATGACTAAAAATGTATTAGACAGATTCGTTTTGTAATATTGTGTAAACTACTATCATAAAATATAATTTTTACTGTATTCACAGGGGCATTAAAATTTTCACGTTGTATTTACAAAACGAGTCTTTGTATTACAATTTTGGTTGTCTCATTACAATTAGGTGTCTTTCTATTACAAAAAAGATCCTCAGGTAACAAAAGTTTGTTACCCGAGCGGGCATATATATATATATATATATATATATATATATATATGAGTGTTTATGTATATTAGTATATATATTTTCCTAGTTTATTATGTTATGTTATTTGTGTTATGGGCTTTAGACTTGTCGTGTCTATTAGCCTTTCTTTTATCCCATATCTTTAATCCCTGTTTTATATTTTACTCTCTTGTCCTATAAAAGAGAGAGCATTGTACTTGTTTTTGACACATCAAATAAACACCTTTCTATTTTATATGGTATCAAAGCATTTTGATCCCCTTTAGGCCTCCTTCCCTCAACCCTAATCCTGATGTTGCCTCTAACCTAGCCTGTCGTCGCTGATTCCGTCATCGCCTAGCCCGTCGTTGCCTCATTCCTCCCTTTCTCCCATTACCGCCGCTACCACTGCCCCTTCCCCACCTTGCTGCCGCCATCCCTGCCTACCACCGACAACCCATCCACCGCCTCTTCCATCATCATAGCCCCTCCCGCTACTACCCGCTTTATCCACTAGCCATCCATCAACCCCTCTCTACCCTCTAGCCTCGCCCACTCACTCTCCCTTTCCTCTTTCATCTCTACCACGGTCTCTGGTAACTTTCTAACAATTGCACGTTGAAGTCGTTATCAGCCTTCGCTCCCTACCTGTCTACGCCTCATGGTGGAGTAACTCTCTCCCCATGTTGGCGTAGTTTTTTTTATCTTTGTTGCTACCCCTTGTCCGGGTTTCTGCGACCTGATGCGTCAGATTTACTTCCTCTGCATTATGCCCTGTGGCGACTATTGTCAGATCTACTGATCAAGGCTTTCTACTACCCATGTATTGGATTTCTCCTTCTTCTATTATCTACGAACTGTTGTGTTTACTTGTTGCCTGCTGTTAGCCTGTTACTACCTCTGCATCGTGCTCCTTTGCCCTGCTTCTGCTTCCTGCTCTCTTCTACATATTTCTCTGATGGCGTCCACTAATTCACTGACGACACTTTGTGTTACTACAGTTAAGTTGGATGCCTCCAATTACCATATCTAGTCTGCCTCCTTCGAGCTCTATGTTAAGGCTCAAGGACGTTACTCACATCTTACGACTGTTGCTCCAGTTGTTCCTGATGCGAATGTTGATGATAAAACAAAACATGCTTATGACATGTGGACGAAGGAGGACTCTGGTGTTATGACCTAGATGGTCAACAGTGTTGAACCTAAGATCAACCAATCTCTTCTGCGACTTCGAACTACTAAAGCATGTGGGATCAACTTTTTCATATTTACTCTCACCAACAAAATCCAAAGTGTTTGAAGTTCAAACACTTGGCCAAGAAGGAGTACTCTAACACTGAGTCTGTGGAAGACTACTACAACCAATGTTGTGTGCTTTGGGATGAGTTCAAAATCTATCACCCACTCACTACTGTAGTCTGGTGAACATACTTGGGTGATTAATTCTGGAGCCACTTCACATATTTCTGGCAATCATACATTATTTTCTGAACTGCATAAGACTTACACTGTTCCACTTGTTACCCTTGTCGATGGTTCTCAAATGCCCGTTTCTGGAATTGGGAATATATGCACTCCTAGTCGACTTTTATTGCATTTTGCTCCATATGTTCTAAAATTCCCAATTAATCTATTATCGGTTAGTAGAACTGTTAAGAGCCTTCGGTGCTCTATTACCTTTGATCTCGATGGTATTGTCTTTCAGGATCTACACACGAGGATGAAGATTGGTGTTAATATATCTTTACTTTGTGTTTATTTCATATTTCATATTACTGCTGTACCTACATGTAAATTTCCCTTTACTATAAATAGAGAGGAGAACCCTATTGGGTTTCTCACGTTGCCAACGTGCAACAACGCTCCATCCGTCTCTTCCGTTCACATGGTATCGAGAGCAGGTTAGAACTCCAGCCGCCGCCGGCCCTCCCTCCCGCCCGGCGTCGCCCCTCCCTTCCGCCGCCCTCCCCTCTCCCCTCCCTCCTCTCCCCTTCCAGCCGCCGGCCGCCGCCGGCCCTTCTCCCGCCGGCCGCCGCCGCCAGCAGCAGCGGCTGCTGCTCCTTGCCGCCGGCGCGCGGCAGGAGCGCGGGGCCTCCCTGCGGCGCTGCTGATCTTCGGTAGTCCCTCTCATGCTGCCGTAGATCCCGCCGCACCGATCTAGAGGCTCCGTCTACGTCTCCGGGCTCTTTTTCAGCCTTTTTCGGTTCCTTTTTCGGGCGCCGACCTTGCTGCTCGGGGATCTCCGGTTGATCCAACGGCCTTCTAAAGCCCTACCCGGAGGTCTCGTCTCTTCCACCGTGGCTTCCTAATCACATCTCCTTCATGTGTGATTAGGAACTTCTCGTTTGAAGGCTGTCGATGCGTCAGTAACGCATCCTCTTTTCAGTTTCTGTTGTGACGTGTATCTCTCCGTCACGGGACGTGTATCTATCCGTCCACTCAGCTTTCTGTGTGACGTGTATCACTCCGTCACCCGTATCTCAGTTGCATCATGGAGAACAAGACCTATTATGAGGTCTCGCCTATTCCTATCAAGCTCAATGGGAAGAATTTTCTGCTATGGATGAATGCGGTTCATACTGTCTTGGAATCGCGCGATCGGGCAAAGTTTGTTGATTCTGCACCTCTCACTAGCACTGACAAAGACTATGCCGAGTGGAAACATCTTGACAGCCTAGTGAAGACTTGGCTATGGGGTAGCATGGAACCTTCTATTGCTTCGAGGTTCATGTTCTACTCCACTGCTAAGGAGATTTGGGATGCCGTTAAGCAGCACTATGCTCAGGAGAAGAATGCTCTTCGCCAGTTTATGATCTATGATCGTCTGTTTGCAGAGAAACAGGGTGATAGATCCCTTGAAGAGTATTTTGGTGTGATTCAAGCTATTTCCCAGGAATTGAGCTACTATCATCCAGTGAAGGTTGCTGAGCAGATTAAAGATAGAGATGATCTTGTCACTGCTAAATTTCTATCTGGCCTTAGCTCCTCACTTGGTTCCGCACGCAGTGTGATACTTGCATCTGACAAATTACCGAGCCTTGCGGAAGCCTTCTCTAGGATTCAACAGTCCACCTTTGAGTCTGTTGATCCTACTCCTGTTGTTCCTTCTGGAGATTCTCATGCCTCCATTGCTGCAGCAGTTCGCGGAGGACGACCTGCACCTACTCCAGCTGACAGACCTGGCTTGGGAAGAGGACGTGGGACTCGTCCTCGATGCACTTTCTGTGACAGACCGGGACACACTGTTGAGAAATGCTGGAAGAAACATGGGCGACCTGCCGCCCCACCTGTTGGAGCTGCCAACTGTGCTACTTCTGACTCTACTACTGCGAGCCCGAGTTCCTCTGGCATCACACTTACTCAGGAGGAGTATGACAGGTTTATTCAGGCAACTCAACATTGGAGTATGGGCGCCTCTTCTGCTTCTACAGCGAATCTTGCCTCTACCGCGGGTAATCAGGCTACATCTTTTATGGCTTCTGGATCTGCTACTCCCTGGGTGGTTGACTCTGGTGCCTCCCAGCACATGACTGGTATGAGGCGATTGCTCCGCACATTTGACTCATATATTCCTCACCCATCTGTTACCTTGGCAGATGGTTCTGTGAGGAAGGTGGTAGCTAGTGGTTCTGTGTCCCTTACCCCAGATATTGATTTGAAATCTGTTCATTTTGTACCTGAATTTCCTTTCAATTTGCTTTCTGTTGCCAAGTTGATTGACACTGTAAACTGCACAGTAACATTCGGGCCTTCTTGCTTTGTTTTACAGGATCTCAAGAGTTTGAAGATGATTGGTGGGGGGCCTAGGAAAGGTGATCTCTACCTCTTTCCTGGTGATTATCTACCTCGCCATCCACCTCCTGCTCCAGTTTCCTCCGCCATGCTGAGTGGTTCCCCCTTGTTGTGGCATTGCAGATATGGCCATCCCTCCTTAGACAGCTTGAAGAAATTGGAACCCGATCTAGCTCATGTGTCCTCATTAGAGTGTCAGTCCTGTCAGTTGGGCAAACATCATCGGTTGTCCTATCCTGTTCGTGTCAATAATCGGGCTTCTAGTCCGTTTGAGTTAGTCCACAGTGATGTATGGGGTCCTGTTAAAAACCAGAGTTATAATGGTTTTAGCTATTTCATTTCTTTTGTGGATGATTACTCTCGTATGACATGGATTTATCTTTTAAAAAGTCGTGAATCTGTGCTTTCCATTATCAAACATTTTCATAAACAAATTCAAGTTCAATTTAACTGCAATATCAAAATTTTTCAATCTGATAATGCCCTTGAGTATGTTCAGAAAGCGATGAATGAGTTTTGCAGTTCGGTTGGTATGATTCATCACACCTCTTGTCCTCACACTCCTATGCAGAATGGTGTTGCTGAGCGAAAGAATCGCCATCTATTGGATATCACTCGGTCTATCATGTTTGAATCCAATGTGCCTAAACGTTTCTGGTCTGAGGCTCTTCTCACTGCCTGTTTTTTGATTAATCGGCAGCCCTCTTCTGTTTTGAATGGGCGCACTCCCTTTTCTGTCTTACGCCCTATGGATAAACCGTTTCATGTTCCGCTTCGGGTTTTTGGTTGTACATCCTTCGTTCATAACTTTGATCCCAAACAAGACAAACTCTCTCCTAGGTCCTTGAAAACCTTGTTTCTTGGTTATTCTGGTACGAGTAAAGGTTACAAGTGTTATTGCCCGAGTTTGCGTCGTATGTTTGTTTCTAAGGATGTCACCTTTCATGAAACCAGTCCATATTTTGCACATGCTATGAGCAAGGGGGAGCAATTGAGTGAGGGAGTGCCACCCGCAATTCAAAGTGAGGGAGTGCCACCTATCATTGTTGAGGACATACCGCATGATTCACCTACCATTCAACCCTATACCCAAGTTTATCATAGGCGAGGTAGACAGGATCCAGATGAGGTAGCGGCACAAGTCCATGAGCCTCCTTCGCCATCTTCTACTCAAGAGATTCCTGCAGAGGCCTCTGACCTTGATCTTCCTATTGCTGTCCGGAAAGGTATACGTTCATGTACTATTCGACATCCCATATCGAATGTATGTTGTTTGTCGCACTTATCTACACAGGCTCGTGCATTTGCTGTTGGGATGGACTCCATTCAGATACCAAGAAACCACTTAGAGGCTCTGAAGGACAGTGGCTGGCAGCAGGCAATGCAGGTGGAAATCTCTGCTCTGATTGACAATGGCACATGGGATCTTGTTACTTTACCTGCGGGCAAGAAAGTTGTGGGCTGTAGATGGGTCTTTACAGTCAAACACAACCCTGATGGATCGATTGAGCGGTTGAAGGCCAGATTGGTAGCAAAAGGCTACACACAGACATATGGAGTGGACTTCTTTGAGACTTTTTCTCCAGTTGCTCGTCTCAATTCTGTGCGGATCCTTATATCTCTAGCTACTACTTTTGATTGGCCTCTTTTCCAGCTGGATGTCAAGAACGCCTTTCTTCACGGGGATCTTCAAGAAGAGGTGTATATGGAGCAACCACCAGGTTTTGTTGCTCAGGGGGAGTGTCAGCAAGTCTGCAAATTGAAGAAGGCTATCTATGGGTTAAAGCAATCTCCTCGAGCTTGGTTTGACAAGTTCAGTGCTGTTGTTTTACAGATGGGCTTCTCTCGTTCCATGACTGATCACTCTATTTTATACAAATTCTTCTGGTGGGTCCATAATTATTGCTGTCTATGTTGATGATATTGTGATTACTGGCAGCGATTCTACAGGCATATCACGTGTGAAGGAAGGACTACAACAACACTTTCACACAAAGGACCTGGGGAAGCTGAGATATTTTCTAGGGATTGAGGTTCTTAGATCCCATGCAGGTATAAATCTCTCCCAGAGAAAGTATGTGCTTGACTTACTACAGGAAACGGGTATGACTGATTCTAAGCCCGTATCCACTCCTATGGATTATCACATCAAGGAGGTGGAAGATGATACTGCATATTCAGATCCAGGTCATTACAGGAGAATAGTTGGGAAGTTGATTTACCTAACTGTCACAAGACCTGATATTTCTTTTGCTGTTGGAGTAGTAAGTCAACACATGTGCACACCACGACAGTCACATTGGACAGCTGTATGCAGAATTCTGAGATATCTGAAAAGTGCTCCTGGAAAGGGGATCACTTATTATAAACCCAAGAGTCCTCTATCTTCTTTGACTCTCACAGGTTATGCAGATGCAGATTGGGCTGGTAATCAAGTTGATAGAAGATCCACATCTGGCTACTGCACCTTTCTTGGTGATCATCTGATTACTTGGAAGAGCAAGAAACAACAAGTGGTAGCACGATCTAGTACTGAGGCTGAGTACCGTGCTATGGCACATGCATGTTGTGAACTACAATGGGTCAAATCTGTCTTATCTGAGTTGAAGATTTTGATTCAAACTCCCATGATTCTCAAGTGTGACAATCAATCTGCTATACATATTGCCAGGAATCCTGTCTTTCATGAGCGCACAAAGCATATAGAGGTTGACTGTCATTTCATCAGAGATCAGATAAAGAATGGCAATGTGGTGACGCCATATGTCAAGTCTGAAGATCAACTAGCTGATATCTTGACAAAGCCATTAGGTCCAGCAGTGTTCCAGAATTTATGCGGCAAGCTGGGCATCCACAATGTGTACACTCCAGCTTGAGGGGGAGTGTTAATATATCTTTACTTTGTGTTTATTTCATATTTCATATTACTGCTGTACCTACATGTAAATTTCCCTTTACTATAAATAGAGAGGAGAACCCTATTGGGTTTCTCACGTTGCCAACGTGCAACAACGCTCCATCCGTCTCTTCCGTTCACAATTGGTTTGGGCCATGAGGGACCAGACGAATTATATTACTTGGATACACTGACAAATGTTGCTCTGCTGACTACGTTTGTGACCAGCCTCCAGTGGCACTATAGATTGGGCCATCCCTCTCCTGCTAAGTTGAAGCATTTACTGCCTGATATTTCAGAGTCTGTTTTTCATTGTGAAACATGCCAGTTTGGCAAACAAACTCGTTCTACTTTTCCCGAAAAAATTGTATTGACTCAAAACACCCTTTTGATATTGTGCATGCTGACATTTAGGGGCCCTGTTCTATTCTCAGTCTTTCTGGATTTCGGTACTTTATGAGCTTCATTGATGATTTGTCTAGAACCACATGGTTATTTTTGTTAAAGGACAAATCTCATAGTAGATACTATCACATCTTTTTTTGCTGAGACTCGTACCTATTTTGATAAACCAATAAAAATCTTCCGCACTGATGCTTTTGAGTTTGTACAATCTTCTGCCACTCTATTTTGTCAAAAAAATAGGTACTTGTGCATACCCCCCCCCCCCAACAAAACAGGGTTGCGGAGCGTAAAAATCGCCATCTCCTTGAAGTCGCCCGCACTCTGCTTTTTCATTAATACATGCCAATTTTTTTTGGCCAAAAGCAATATCCATGCATGTTACCTAATTAATCGCATGCCTTCTTCTGTTCCTGGCGATCAAGTGCTATATCAAATTTTATATCTTGATGCCCCTCTGTTGTGCCTCCTCGAATTTTTGGGAGCACATGTTTTGTTAAAAACCCTCGTCCTGGATTGATTTAACTTGATCCTCGTGCAACCAAATGTGTTTTCTTGGGGTACTCTAGAACCCAGAATGGGTATCGTTGTTATGATCCTTCTACGAAGAAGTGGATGGTTAGTGTCGATGTCGTCTTCTTTGAGCATATGTCGTTCTACTCTGCAGCCGGTTCTACTTTGACATCGGATTTACTTGTTGGTACCCCTTTACCGGTCACTACTGATCCAGACTTATCAGATGTTTCCTCAGCTGAAAGTATATCAAAGAAGACCGAAAGCTACAACTCCCTCCATGGCCCCTCCAATTCCTCAATCCTCGTCGGCAGATCCACCTCGGATAATTTCTGACTTGGATATTCCTAATAGCTTACATAAAGGAATTCGGTCTTGTACTCAACATCCCATTGGAAACTTCTGTTCTAATGCTAATCTGGGGCAAAATTTTGTCAATTTGACTTTTGCACTATTTGTTGTCTATTCCTAAAACTACTGCTCAAACTCTTCAACATCCTGCATGGCGTCAAGCTATGGAAATTGAAATGAAGGCTCTTTACAATCGTCGTACATGGAACTTGGTTGATGCACCTACTGATTGCTCACATGTCGGTTGCCGCTGGATTTTCACAGTTAAGTATCAACCAGATGGCACCATCGAGTGGTTCAAAGCTCGCCTTGTAGCCAAAGGCTATACTCAGACATGGCATTAATTTTTTTGAGACTTTTTCGCTTGTTGCTCGCCTAAACTCTGTTCGTGTGTGTTAGAGAGTCTGTTTATTAGTTATTTATAATGTCCTTGTAATATGGGCCTCACTGTGTCTTGGCCCATTAGGGTTTAGTTAAGTCTGTATGCTTCTCTGTTCTCCTATTTATAGGAGCAGGGTTTCTCCTATCTAATACAACGATTTGCTTTCTTTTATTATTTGACATGGTATCAGAGCAGCCGTCCTAGGGACCAAAACCCTACGTGATAGAGAGAAACAAGAGGAAGATGTAGCCGGTGGGCGGCCACCCTTCTTCCTTGTGGGTCGGCTGCCCGCAGGCTGTTCCATGGTCTCCGAGGCTATTTCTTTCATTTTCTGCTGCTCAAGACGTCTTTTCCTTCAGCGCTATAGTACTGCTACAGTACTGCCGCGCCGCTACAGTACATCTTCTACAGTACTGCCGCGTCGCTACAGTACATCTGCTACAGTACGCCACTACAGTACATCTGGTCCGTGCAATGCCATTACCTGCCCATGTGACCGCCCTTGCCGTCACCATCCCGAGCCGCCGCCGCCGCCGCCACTTGCATATGCTGTTCTTGCCTATTCTAGATGAGGCGCCATCGGCTCTTTGCTGCTGCGCTGCGACTCTACTACTGCGCTGCCTCTACTACTATGCCCCCCGCCGCTCCTGCTCTACGACCTATATTTCTTTCTGGGGTGTTCCTTTATCATTATCCACCCCAACCACTCTTGATTCTTTCCGTGGTTGGTGTGAGGGGGAGAAATAGAGAAGAGATGAGATGAAGAAGAAGAATTTCATTCTGTTGTTCTATGGATCTTCGTGCTATATTTACTACTGATATATGGAGTCTTCTGCTGCTATTTGGTATGTTTTGCTGCTAGATTGTTTATTCATCATCTACCTCGACTGCTGCTGTGAAGTTGCATACTTGGACGTCATCTTTGCTTCTGCTGTCCATGCTTTATTTGCACGTTGACTTTCTACTCTGTGGACCAGCACTCTCTGGATTTATGACGTCTACTACTGTGATGGATGCTTTATAAAGAGGGAAGATGATGAAGACTTTTGTTGTGACTTTACATGGAGCTTTTTCTACATTGCATACTGGAGTTATTTATTTGCTTGCTACTTTGTACACTGGTCTTCTATCTGCCTACGTCATCGACTTTTGCTGCTGTGCGCCAGCACTCTCTCGCATGTCTATGCCTTGTTTGCATGTCGACTCTCTACTACTGTGTACCCGCACTATCTGGCTCGTTCGTGCTTTATTTCGCACGTTGACTCGTCCGTACTTTATTTGTACGTTGACCTCTACTGTCTGTGTTCCAACACTCTCTGGACTTTGCTGCCTGTGAGCCAACACTCTCTGGGTACTACGACGACGACGTTGATGAAGACCTTGGTACCTATCAACTATTATATCTTTTGCTCCAGATGATTGTGTTGCTGCTTATATCTGCTCCAGATGATCGAGAAGATTCTGTGACCTGCTTGTCTGCTTGCTTAGAGTATCTACTTGAGGGGGAGTGTATGAGTATTTGTGTGCTTTATTGTAATATTAAGGGGGAGCAATTTCTTGTATGGGCTTGGTTTATCCTTTTATTTCTGTCTATTTGTTTTCTAGTTTGACTCTCATTCTGTAAGATGATTTGGGATTCTCCCAACTTCAGCTTGAGGGGGAGTGTTAGAGAGTCTGTTTATTAGTTATTTATATTGTCCTTGTAATATGGGCCTCACTGTGTCTTGGCCCATTAGGGTTTAGTTAAGTCTGTATGCTTCCCTGTTCTCCTATTTATAGGAGTAGGGTTTCTCCTATCTAATACAACGATTTGCTTTCTTTTATTATTTGACAGTGTGCTTGTTTCTGTAGCCGTAAATCCTGACTGACCTTTACTCCATTTAGATGCTAAAAATGTCTTTTTATATAGAGATTTGCATGAAGAAGTTTACATGGAACAACCTCCTGGATTTGTTATTCTGGGGGAGTCTTCCAAAGTATGTCGTTTACAAAAAGCAATTAATGGCCTGAAACAAAGCCCTCGTGCCTGGTTTGACAAACTGAGTACTATCCTTTAAAAGTTCAACTTCCGCAAATCTCAGTCTGACCATTCTGTCTTTATCAAGTAAACTCCATGTGGACTTGTTATCTTGATTGTCTATGTGGATGATATCATATTATCTGGCAGTGGCAAGCAAGTATCCACACCATGGAAGAATACTTAGAAAAACACTTTGTCACCAAAGATCTGGGCAAATTAAGATATTTTCTGGGCATTGAAGTTTCTCAATCATCCTCAGGTGTCTGCTTATCACAATGAAAATATGTCCGAATCTCTTGTCTGAAACAAGAATGCTTGAGGCAAAACCTGTTGCTACTCCCTTAGACCCCAATACTAACTGGGATGATGATAACTCTCCTCCATACCCTGACCTTCAACAATATCGAAGTATGGCAGGGAAACTTATATAACTTACTGTTACCAAGGCAGATATCAATTATGTAGTAGGCCTAGTCAACATATACCTAGATAAACCTAGACAGTGTCACTAGGACATTGTATGTCACATTATGAAGTATCTGAAGAGTTCTCTAGGGAAATGCTTGTTTTATAGAAGACATGGGCATTGTAAACTCATAGGCTACTCTGACTCTGATTATGCTGGAAGCAAGATAGATCGCAAATCTACATCTGGCTAGGGCTGTACATTTCTCGGTCCAGACCGGTGGACTGGACTGGACCGGACCGACTATTCAGTCCGGTCCGGTCTTGGACCGACTTGACTTTCGGTCCGGTCCTCGGTCTGCTATTTATCCTAAATTCGGTCCTCGGTCCGGTCTGGTCTAAAAGCGGTAAAAATTGGTCTGGATCGGTTGGACCGAATAATATAAAAATGTCATATATTTTAATAAAATCCAATTTTTATGAAGGATTGTGGGGATGTATTGTATATTATTAATGACTCTAAAATTTACCAAAAGGTATATTAATATTTTGGTTTGCATTGATGTCTCTATATCAATAAGTTTTAATAAATTAGCCATTGCACTTATGCAAGTACCTAGTGACTGCTAAATAAGTTTGAATATTGCATTACATTGTAGCTACAAAAAGCATAAAGGACGTTGCACATTGAATTAAATTGTTAATAAATAAGTGTATTACGTATTGACTACACACAAAATTATAATTATAGCAAGTGTTAGTTTTTTATGTTCTACAAATTTCTGCCAGTCAGTCTCGAACGTCTTGTTGTGTATAAATATTGTATTAGTATTGTTCTGTTAACTAGTGTTTAATTAAGCTCTTTATTTTCTATTTGTTATTTTCCTATTCTCCAAGGACCTCTCTGTAATTGTTCTCTTTATAATATATGGGGTGCACGCTTTGTGTACCCTAAACATGGAACACAACTTCGCCGAATTTTGGCGAAACTTCGAGCTTCGGTAGTAGGCGAAGTCGAAGCTGAAATACTTCGTGGTCGTCTCAACTTCGACCCGATTTTTGGCTGACTTCGCCGAAGTTGGATTTTTATGTACAAAATGGTCTCAGTTTCGCCGAAGTCAGTGAAGCTTCGACGAAGTGGCCGAAGTTGGGTCGACTTTTGGACGGTCCGGCCCACTTAACAGAAAAGCCTCAAATTGGTTATTATAAGTGGATGACTTGAACGAGGGAGCCTCACTCTTGCTCTATTCAACTCTTGAACGAGCTGCTGCTGCTGGAGAGAGCTGCTTTGCTCCTGTTTGAGAAGGTATGTCCCAAATCTCCTCATTTTTCTTTGTTTTTTCATTTCTAAATAAAAACTACTACTAACTCTTAAATACTCCATTTTCTCTACTACTTTTTTTTTGTTGGTCAAAAAAGCGTGATACTATAATACCAAAAACTTTGGGCACTAAGTACCCCATTACAGTAGAAGAGTTAAAAAACATAATTCAACCTAGGAACAGATACCTCCCGTAGGAGGTACTCAATAGAACACTAGAAACAAGCAAAGCAAAGAAGGCCAAACAAGCTATAAAAACTGAAAACTAGACATTCGATCAGGGGAATGGATATTTCAGCCTGCAATTACACACATTCAGCCCACCCACAAATAGTAACACAGAACAAAAATAGAGCATACGCCCGGACCTCCTGTCTTGTGCTAGCTTTAAGAACTATTGACCTTATCTGATTTTCTGGAACATAGGTATCTGTATGGATTGCACATCCACATAGAAACCTCAGGAGACTAACCACAAAACTGGAAACTGTGTGACAAGCCTGGACCGATGTAGAAACCTAACAGGGAGAAGCAAGAGCACAAGTTCGAAGTCAGACCCTCTAACTTAGCACTACACTAGTGACAGTAACCACACCCACAAAGTGTGGCGTAGCACCAAGAGTCGGGAATTCCTTTTCACTTCTAGCTCACCGATTAGCCCTGTAGGCCTGCAGCGGTTCTTGCTTGAACAACCCCATTCTAGATTCAGATGTTCAAACAGAGGCTTGGAACAACTGACAGCAAATCTACAAACACCTTGAAGATGTTCAATAGGAGGGACCAAAGAAGAGAAAAGGATGCAATCCACCCCCCCAGGCCCAACTCCACACAAGGCAGACAACAACCTGCTCATAGACTCCTCATCGAACACTTTGAGGTCATTGGGAACCCATGAAACAGGGACCCCCCCGTGAATTGACCTAACGCCACTGATCAGCAGGGGAGCGTCACTGGCAGGGCAGGAAGGGTGCAGACCCAGGCCACCCTACGAAGGTCTTGATCACCACGGTCACCAAGTAGGCCGCCCAAAGCAGGAGCAGATGAAGGCGAATGGGATGGAACGGACGAAGAGGACGCAACCCGCGCCGCCCATTTGAGATCCACCCATCGCCCAGATCGTCGGGCAGATCCAACCGCTTTGGGGGCCGCCGACTCCCTAGGTAAACCCAGATGCATCTCGGAGCAGAGAGGAGCGGATGCGGAGGAAGACATGCAAGGAGCCCGAACTCCATCAGCATCGATGGAGCGGCACCGTGCGAGGACCGGGAATGTGGAAGCGGCTCTACTCCATCCATCTCGCTTGAACGAAAAGGAGTCGACCTGCGTTGATTTGCCACCTCTCAAACCATCCTTGACTCGCGCGTAGCATCTCCTCCTCTTCATTCCTCGATGTCGAGCGGGGGAGCCTTGGCAGAGACGACAAATCTCGCTCGCTTTGGTTCCTTTCTCCGGGAATCACTACAGCCTACAATAAGATCACGAGAGGCCGTTGAGGGCCAGGGGGAGGAAGGCACCGAGGGGGTGCTCCCTCCCCCCAGCGGAAGCTGCCGGAAATCTAGAGAGAGGCGAGAGCTAAACCCTAGAGAGAGCATTTTTTATACATAATATGTAGATCTAATGATCCGAAATTACTATTTTTACATGCAAAAATTGTTAATTAGTAATATTTAGGTAAATATAGCCTAGATCTTACCTTAATATACTAAGATCTAGCCTAAATCTTACTACATCTAGCTTAGATCTACTTAGATCTAGCTAAGATTTACTTAGATATTGTATTATTACAACATAATATCATAAAACAAACATAAAAAATAATGTTTTTATAAATTTCATTTTACATAAATATTATATACTTTTATTTTGCATTAATTAGATTTAGAGTTAGAAAATTCGTAATATTGTATTTTAGTTACTTAATGAGTAATTTATTAAGTTATACTACAATATTTGCAACATATTTAATAATTTCAGTAAATATTAAAATTATTTATTAATTTTCAGTTATAAAAGAATTATGATTTTCAAAATTTAACCTAGATTATTCACTAGTTCATTAGTTAACTTAGTTTGTTAGCTACTTAGCTAATTAATCCCACTTGATAACTCACTCTAATACCAATTTCCAATCTATTTAATAATTTCATAAATTATTAATACTTATTTATTACTTAATTATTAATTTTCAGTTCTAAAAATGTATGATTTATTACCTAGTTAGCTAACTTAGTGCCACTTATTTGCCTAATATCTAATTATGGGTTAGTCCCACACTCCCACTATTTGTCTAATATTTGTTTCTTTTAATTTATTGTGTGCAGGTTTTTCGTGACTGAGGATATGGGTATTTTGTGGGTGCTACTTGTTTTAATGGTTGGTTCAGGTCGTGATGGTGGAGGAGGTGAAGGTGAAGCTGGTGAGTCAGGGGGGAAAGTTGACCCTGCATGGATGTCTTGTGAAATGGTTGATGGAACTAGGCAAAAAACCAATTGCAATTTCTGCAAGAAAACTATAATGAGTGGTGGGATTTCTAGGTTCAAAAAACACTTGGTGGGAGGGGATAAAAATGTTGCAAAGTGTAGAGATTGCCCATATCAAATAAGAAAAATTATTTCCAAGCAACTCAATCAAAAAGATCTAAAACGCAAGGAAGACAAGATTAGAGATGCAAGGTTCAAAGAGCTGATATTTGGTGCATCGATACCACGAAATGTAGTTGAATTAGAAGATGATGATGATGATGATGCAATGAGACATGCACTGAAAAGATCGAGAATGGAGGAGGCAATTAGACAAGAAGAAGAAAGGCAATTTTATGAAACCCGACGTGGTTTTGGCTCATCTGATTTAAATGTTGGTGGTGGCAGTGGAAGCCGTCCAACAAATGTTGTCAATTTAGAAAGCATAGAAATGCAGGGTTTGAGGACCAAAACATGAGGTATACTTCTTCTGACCCAGGGTTTTCGTAAACAAAGTCATAAGCAGAAAAGTTTGACAGGTATGTGGAAGAATGCAAAAGATGTTGTGGGACAGGCGATAGGAAAATTTATATTTGCTAGTGGTATTGCTCCCAATGTGGCACAAGGCCCTTACATGCAACACATGATAGATGTTGTCATTGAACATGGACGAGGAGTCAAATCACCAACTGCACATGTCTTAATGAACAAATATCTTCCGCAGGAGAAACTTTAGCTAGAGCAGTGGATTGAGGAGATGAAACAAAAAAAGTGGTCAATTTTTGGGTTGACACTCATGTGTGATGGCTGGACAAGTGGTACAAAGACAGATTATCAACTTCATGGCATATTGTGACGATGATACATTTTTCATAAAATCAGTTGATGCATCTCGACACATCAAAGACCACAGGTACCTTGCAAAATTGATTAAAGGTGCGATAAAATATGTTGGAAAAGAGAATGTGTTACAAATTTGCACTGACAATGGGCCAAATTTCAAAAAAGCTGGAAAAACAATTGAAGAGTCTTCAAAATACAACTTTATTTAGACGCCATGTGCTGCACACTGCATTGATCTAATTTTGAAAGATTTTTGAAAATTAGATATTTTTACATATGTAATGCCTAGGGCAACAAGAATTACAAAATTTATATATAATCGCTCTTACCTACTTGCAATGATGCGGAGCTAAGAGTATTGTGGAGGGGACATAGTAAGACCGGGCATTACAAGATTTGCAAGCAACTATATCACTTTGCAAAGCTTAAAGCAAAGACGACAAGGTTTAAAAAGGATTTTTGTTTCTGAAGAGTGGGCCAAACACCCTGATAGTAAATCTGACAGAGCCAAAGAAGTGGTGAAAATTTTGAATGATGACTACTTCTGGACTAGAGTGACCAAGGTTGTAAAGATAATGGATCCTATAGTACATGTCTTGCGCATGGTGGATGGTGATAAGAATGCCACCATGCCCTACATCTATGAGGCAATGCGCCTTATGAGAGATAAAGTTGAAGAAGCTGCAACTGATGCTAAGGCACAATTCCTAAAAGTTGTGGATGAACGATGGGATGGTATGTGCTTCTACACCCATTGCATAAAGCAGGTAAGGATGTGTCATTGCGTTTAGGTCTTAGTGTTTGTTAGTCATCTAATATTTTCTAACTTTTGTGTCCTTATATGTGCAGCTTATTTTTTAAACCCAAGGTTTCAATACAAAAATGACATTGGGAGAAGAGGAAACTTGGTAATGGGTCTCCAAGAAGTGATAGATAAGCTCTTTGATAACAAAGATGACGCTATTCGAGCTGTTGCACAAGTATGGATAGTCATAGTACATAATTCTTTATTACAAATTATTATAAAATGTTAGTCTAATTCTCTCACTGTCCAACTACAACCAATCACTAGATAAAACCATTCTGAGAAGCATCTGGTCTGTTTGGGCTACCAGCGGGTATCTATTCAAGGGAAAAACTTTCTCCTGGTAAATAATTACATGATTGGTTAATTTTGATATCATAATAATGAATGGTTGACTTGTCCACTGATTGATCACTGAACATTCTTTATTTTTTACAACTGATTGGTGGATAAATTATGGCTGTGAATGTGAGGAATTGAGATCTGTAGCAATAAAAGTTTTGTCCCAAACAGCAGCAGCAGGTGGATGTGAGAGAAATTGGTCAACCTTCAACTTGATTCACACAAAAAGAAGGAATAGGTTGTCTGCATCACACCTTCATGACTTGGTGTTTGTACACTATAATATGAAGTTGAAGCAGAGACACACACAAGAATCATTGAGGAACCCAACAAGCAATGTCGAGATTGATCCTCTTGATTGGGCGTATGTCAACACTGACAGGGGTGACGATGAAGACCCATTACAAGCATGGTTGAACAACAGTAATGAACCTCTACTTGATGAAGGGCGTCCAGGTGGGGGGCCTAATGCCACAATTGCAGGGGCAATGGGGGTTGATGTAGATGAATATCAACAAAGTGAGGGAGCTCAAGCAGATCAGACCACTCTTGGAGTGGAAGAAGACACCACATGTATTGATAAAAATGATTCTTAGCAGGGTCTACCAGAGGATGAACCAGATGCCTCATCATGTTCCACCACTCCAGAGCCCTCAGGTGGTGATGATGGGGGCAACACTCCTGATAGCTATATAAGAGGAGATGCACCGCCACATAGAACACCATCTCCTCGCCCTCAACCTCAACATCAACAACAATATGAGAGTGGTAGTGGTACTCAAAGACCAACAGATCGAACCTACCAAAGAAAGGGAAAGGGTAAAGCTCCAACACACCAACTAAATCCATTGCCAACATGCTATGAGAATTGGTATCCACAATGCCAAGGACATGTTCCTCAACCTGTTTATCAGGCACCTCACTACAACATTGACAATATTATAGAATCAATTGGAAGTTTGTCATTGGGAGGTCAATCGGGAACAACAAGAAGCACCTTTGTGGATGATTTATTGGGGTTTACTGGGCCTACTTCTGGAGGATTTTATCAACAAGAACCTGTTCCTGGATATTATGGTGGTGATTCAGAAGGAACTTATGGAAGTCGGGTTTCCCATAGAAGTGATAATGAATCATATAGTTACTTAGGCCCTGGATATGCCCCTGATCCTTATGCAGCTACAACTGATACTACATCAGGCGTTCAAAGTCAATACTATCCACAAATGGCACAACCCGAGCCCCCACCACAACCTAACATATATGTACTCCCTTCTGATTCTGATGTAGAAAGGCCGCCTTGTATACCAGAATTTCACAACTTCACAGCAGGATTGTATACAAGATTTGGATATTTGTCAGAAATATCCCATGAAGATTTTGCTGCATATGTGCATGATTATGAGCTCAACCACTCTCAACACACACCTTGGATGCAATATGCTATGAGAATTGATAACCAAATGTCACTACTTAGGCAGACTCAAGCTGCTCAACATTCAGGCTACGATTTTGGAAGGCATTCAACTTTTTACTGAAGAGTGAAGTGAAGACATTTATCGGGTATGCACTTCATTTTAGTGAATTGTTACAATTGTAATTTATATTTCGTATGTAATATATGGAAGTATGAAGGATATTGCGTGGAAAATGTATGCTTAATTAGAAAACTGTATAAGAATTTGTATATTTTTATTTGCAAGTTTAACACATGACTATTGAGATTTGAGAACATTAGCAAGTATGCATCATTTACTACTTTGTATTATCAACCTACCTAGTGCTAGAGAGCCATGAATTGTGTTTTGTGTTGAATTAATACATGGGAATTAGAGTTACAACATAATTTTAAAGTTTCCAATCGAAGTTATGAATCATTTTGCTAAAAAAAACACCATCGAAGTTTGCGTTTAAACTTCCTCGAAGTTTCCACAAACTTCCACTTCCACACCTGGCGAAGTCGAAACGAAGTCGAAGTCCTGCACCATGACCCTAACCCTTACTGTCCAGTCAAGATGGTATCAGGGCATATTTGCTGAGCCGCCCTCCTCTCCCCAGTCGCCGCCCCTCTCCTCTCCCTCCCTCTTTCTCCATCCTCCGGCGGCGGAGCCCTCCCCCCCCCCCCCCCGCCCCCCTGCGCCGCCTCCCACCTACCGCCGCCGCATCCACCTACCGGCCGCCGCAGGAAGCCCCGTGCTGTCGCTGAGCAGTTGAGCTCCCTGTCGGTGGTCGTGCATCTCTCTGCCTGGTGATCTTTTTCGTGTACGACGCTGGCCTGCTAGTGCATCCTGACTGCTTGTCGTTCGTCTCCGGCTGATCGGTTGACGGTCTTCGTCGCTCCCCCGTTTCTATCTGCCCGTGTCGGCCCTTGAGCCGCCGGGTTTTCCGCTGCGCCTCGACGTAGTCTATATGTAGGCTAGTCTTTCCGGATCTTCTCTTTGTCTGCTGCCGCCTAGCCGACAGATCTAGGCGGTTCTAAAATCTGCTGCTGTTTTCTGCTACTTGTGGACCCGACTCCCTCATGGCTGTTGGATCAAGGGCTCTAGAGGGGGGGTGAATAGAGCTTCACAATTCTCACAAAAAGGATTAGACCACCAAATTATATTAAGTACAGAAACTTAAACAAACAACAATTTTGATGTCTTAGCTACCAAGCACAGCAAGGATGAGATACAAGGAAGAGCAAGCACTTGGACAGGTGGTTTAGAGTGGTTCCACATCCTAACTAGGAGCAATGTCGGTCCACTACCTAGAGGTGGTTAATCTCTAGGATTTGCAATCTTGGTACTCTTATATTCCATCATAAGATTACAAGATACAACAACCACACATCCAAGGGCTTAGTACCTCAAGCAAAGATCTTCAACCTGTACAAGGAGCTTACCCACTAGAACCATGGAGTCTTCAGCCATCAACATGGACTTACCCACTCCTTCAAGTCTTCAGCCTTCAAGGGATTACCTATCTTTCTTGAGCGCTTGCCTTGACTATCTCCTTTACTTGGAGATCTGGAACACCTTGCCTTCTTCAACCTTGAAGAACAACAACCTCTTCTCCTTCACTCAGAGAAGATCTTCAACCTTTTCTTTGATAGGAAAGAGGGTAGGAAGATGGTGGAGGAGAGCTTTACATCAATACATGGAGCAACTCTCTTACAAAGGAACCTATCTCACTCATACTCACGAATTTGACTTGGAAGGTAGAGAGAGAAAGGGGCTCAAAGGGTTAGAACACTCTCAACTAGACTAGGACCAAGCTTGTAATGAATGAGCAACCTTGGAATGAACTCTAAGAGGTCATATTTATAGTTTAGGGTGCCCCTTTAAGTTGTGGGACACTTAGGTACGAAATATAGCCGTTTTTTCTCAAAGCAACGACTCTATTTTCACTCAAAACACACACTAACGGTCACAATCACTTTTTCTGCAAATTTCGTACAGTGGAATCGGTCAAGTTTCAATAAAGGTAACTCGACCGACAGAGTAAAAGACAAAGCCGCTATTCAAATCATCGGTCGAGTTTATCCTGGGGAAACTCAACCGACCAATGAAGATCGAATTGGTCAGGTACTCGATCGGTCGAGTTCTGTGAAACCACAACTCGACCGATGCTATCTTCAGAAACTTGATCCAGGAGGATCGGTCGAGTTTTCAACTCGACCGATTGACTGCCTGTGGTCAATTTTCTAAAGTGCATCTAAAGTGATTAAAACTTGGTGTTTAGTGTCCCAATCAATTTTCTCAACTAAGTTACAAGTCAATTCATCATTACAAGTGATTACAAAAATGTTCTAAGGTCGTTTACATAGATTTCCAAAATTGCACACTTGTAGCTCTTTTAACTTGAACTTGAGCCAATCTAGGGCTTTTGATTTTTGATCCTTTTCTTGTACCTAACATCTGAAATCAATCTTTAATATACATATTAGATACATATGAATGGAATGATTAAGTCATTATCAAAATATGGACAATGTATAACCTCTAGGTCAACATTCTCCCCCTTTTTGACAATGACAAACCATTCCTCAAACATATTGAAAAGGATATAGAAGTTATACCTTTGCCTTGTGAATTAAGGGGATTCATGATGTGAACGATGTGAATTGCTCCCCCTCAATCTATGCTTCTTCTAACTTGCATGGTTAGTTTATCTACACATAGCAGTCATAGGATATATGCATTATGTGGTCCTTTTTTAAGTCACATGATAAAACAGTAAATGGACAAGAAAAGGATCTCATAAGCAATAAGCAATAGTATAACAACGAATAACAATATGATTGAGTTTCAAACCAGTGAAATATCTCTCCCTCTTTTGACATTATCAAAAAGTAGGGGGGGGGGTAGAAGAGCATAAATCCAGGTCTTCTCCAAAACACAATCAACCAGATATGCATACAAGCAATCTCATATCATATGGCTAACAGAGACGGAAGCAACATACAATCTCAGTCATAATCAAAATATGGTCAAAGATGGCACTAAAGCATAAGATATATCAGAGTAAATAGCAAGAGTGCACATCACATATATTATAACTCAGATGCATGTTCTCATAAAAAACAACTACAAGCAAGAAGCGATGAAAACAGAAGATAAAATAGTACAACTCAGATAAATGTGCCCAGATGTTTCTTATACAAAATAGCCTAGAAAGATGTATATGATCAGCATGCTAGACTAAAAACTAAGAAACAAGCTAGACATCTAAACTATCTATATGAACGGCGTCATCATCATCGACTCTTGACTCGTAGTCCTCGTCTCCATCAAAAAGTGCAGCAGTAGTGCCTTCATCACCAGATCCAACACCATCACCATCACCATCATTTGAAGCGTCCTCGCCATCACCGTCGTCATCATCATCAGTCTCGGCATCGTCACCCTGGTCAGGCATCTCCTCATCAGCAGGAGGACCGAACACGCGACCGAGCCAACGGACATTCTGCTCAGCCCACGACATACCAAGAGTGTGGAGCTCATTGACCTGCGGATAGGACGAAGCAGAGTCACCAAGGCTGGCAAGCAAGGTGGCCAGGGGGCCAGCAGGCAATGGGAGGTAGGCAGGGGTGGAGCTACCAGCAGCAAAGGGTGGAGGTGGAGGAACAACAACGGAAGGCTCGGGAGCAGGGTAGTAATGATTGTATGCATATAAAGCATAATCACTACCTGGGTATGGCTGGTAGGTGGGGTAGGGGTGAGCACAGGATAGTTTCATGGTAGACATGATAGAACACAAATCCTGATGTAGGTGGTCCTGAACCTGTTGGTTGTATGCTTGTTGGTGCATCATGTAGCCCATAAGGGTTTCATTTGATACACGGAACGAAGCACGACTAGGTTTAGGAGGAGGCTGAGGAGGTGGAGCTCGGGCTGAGGCAGGGGCTGAGGCAGAGGGAGAAGCACCATGGGTAGAGGAGGCAAACACATGCACAAACTTTTGAATTGTGGTCTCACCGATACAAACACCCTTTCTGACTACTTTGTAATGGAAGTCAGAAAAGAGGGATTTCTCAGTGGCGAACTGGAATAAACCACAAATCAGGGCCGGATAGGGAGGGTGGGTGCCTTTGGTGTTCTTGCCAGTGTCAAAGCAGGTTGTGGTGTAGAATGTATCTGGCTCACTTGACACCGATGTTCTCTATAAGATGCAATACATAATGACAACAGTGTTCTCTGCAATATCCGTTTGATTTTTCTTCGGATGAATATTGCAGTTGATCACTAATGCCAGAATGCGCTTCCTAAGGTCAAGGGAGGATGAAGGTAGGGTTGACTTCTTCTTATATGGAACGTCAGGTTTCTTCAAGTAACGATGAATATCAGGTAAAGTCAATTCATTTTGTTTGTAGAAATCTTCCGGGTCCAGAAGATCGAAATACTCTCTAAAATCCTTGCGCCAAGTATCGTTTTCCTCATCTTCGGAAAATAAGACATTTAATATATCCTCGGAGATTTGGAATCGCTTACCGGCGATCATCGATGTGAGGATTACTTGAGTATTCGACGGGGGAACGAGAGAGTCGTAGTTCCAATGCAAATTAGCGTAGAACTCGTGAACTACTTTAGTGCTTGAAATGGAATTATTAAAGAAATCACGTTCGACGGCCAGGGCGGAAAGATGGTGGACGGCTAGCAACCTAGCAACCTGGTCTATGACCGCTTGACGCCTAGGACTAGGCTCAAATAAGGCGCGAAAAGGAAAATGACTCCTAGGAAGAAGATCTTTATACCTATTAATAGTCTCAATCGAGATAAACGAGGTATCGTCGAAGGGAATCAAGCGATTAGACGAGGAAGACGAAGGTGCATTGCTTGGAGCAGGTTGTTTTCTCCTTTGAGAGGCCATGGAGGCGAAAAAAGAGAAAGAAAACGAACAAACACACAAAGCAAACCTCAAAAACCGGCGAAAAACCACCAAGGAGCGCCCGGGAAGGTCTAGGTCGAGCTATCTAGGTCGAGATAGGGCTAGGATAGGGAGGTTTAAGGCTGGGGGTGAGAGCTTAGGGTTAGAAGAAGAGGATTCGGTCGTCTATTCTCTAGTTGAGAGGGAGAATAGTCGGCCGAACCTAATTTAAATTTGCTTCAGCCCGCAGATCGGTCGAGTTTTGAGAGTCGGAAACTTGACTGATTGGTCCTCTGAAGAACAACTCTCGACCACGGATCGGTCGAGTTTGTCCTGGGGGAAACTCGACCAATGGTCAACCTGACCTAAAACCATCAAACTTAATTTCTAGCCATATACATGCTAATTAAATTCATTTTTCGAGTCTATTATGTACATTGAACATAGTTAGGCACATATCACTCATCATTGGGTACTATTTTGCCATAAAACTAAGAAAGTAGAGAAAACCCAAAAACAAGTGAAACGAAGCATGTCAACAAGCAAATTAAGCACATTTTAAGCATATATAGGCAAGCAAGGTGAGGAAAGCATGAGCACAACATATAGGATAGAAACAACTAGCTAGATCACATATCAATATCATCCAAAGCAACAATGAGCAGTTTAGATCTAATGAAGTTAAATTGCTCTCTAGCTAGAGGTTTAGTGAAAATGTCCGCCAACTGATTTTCTAGTGTCCACATGCGTGATATAGATATCCTTCTTGGCAATGTGATCACGAAGAAAATGATGGCGAACCTCTATATGTTTAGCTCTACTATGCAATATATGATTATAAGAGATTGATTGCACTAGTATTATCACAATAGATAGGAGAAGCATCAAAATGTATGTTAAAGTCTTGGAGCATTTGCTTCATCCATAGGACTTGGGCACAACAACTCCCGGCTGCAACGTATTCAGCCTCGGTAGTTGATAATGCCACGGTGCTCTATTTTTTGGAAAACCAAGACACCAAGCATGGTCCTAGAAGGAAGCAAGTGTCACTTGTGCACTTTCTATCAACCAAACAACTTGCATAACCCGCATCACTATATGCCACAAGAGTAAAGTCCCTTGACTTAGGATACCATAGTCCAAAATTTTGAGTTTTGACTATGTACCTCAAAATCCTCTTAACGACAATAAGATGTGATTTCCTAGGGCTAGATTGAAAGCGATCACGCATGCCAACACTAAACATAATATCAGGTCTAGAGGCAGTTAAATAAAGTAAACTTCCAATCATACCTCTATAGAGCTTCTCATCTACCTTCTCACCTTCTTCATTTCTATCAAGTTTGGCGGTATTGAACATTGGTGTATCCATCAACTTCATGTTCTCCATCCCAAAGCGTTTGAGTAGTTCATTGGTGTACTTGCCTTGGTTGATGAAGTTTTCTTTTTTTGTTTGCTTGATTTGAAAGCCGAGAAAGAAAGTCAACTCACCCATCATGCTCATCTCGAACTCACTCTGCATAAGAGAACTAAACTCCTTACAAAGATCAAGATCAGTCCCACCAAAAATGATATCATCAACATAAATTTTAATTATAAGAAAATTGCTAGAAGTGTGTTTTAGAAATACCCATTATTTAACAAAAAGTTCTTTAATCGGGGTGCTTGTTTGAGTCCATAGAGAGATTTTTGCTACAAATAAACATGATTGGGTAACTTGTCATTTTCAAAGCCCGGAGGTTGAGCAACAAATACTTCCTCCTCGATTGTACCATTCAAAAACGCACTTTTAACATTCATTTGATATAACAAGAAATTTTTGTAACTAGCAAAAGCAAGTAGCATTCTAATAGATTCAAGTCTAGCAACATGAGCATAAGTTTCATCAAAGTTAATACCTTCCTGTTGATTGTAACCTTGTGCCACTAACCTTGCTTTGTTCCTTACCACTTTGCCTTGTTCATCAAGCTTGTTGCGGTAGGCCCACTTGGTGCAATGATTTTTCTATCACTTAGTCTTGGCACTAGAGTCCGCACACGATTCTTCTCGAATTGCTCTAATTCCTCTTGCATGGCTAGGATCCACTCGTCATCACCAAGAGCTTCTTTGATGTTCTTTGGCTCCAGCTGTGAGATGAAGGCGTTGTCTGCTTGTTCTTTGTTGTAGGCCGCTCGTGTCTTCACTCTCTCAAATGGGTTGCCAATGATCATCTCTTTAGGATGATTCTTTGCAAAGCGAGGAGTGGGATCCTTCTTTTCTTCATCTTCTGCTTCTATCACCTGCTTACCTTTGTTGTCGATGTTGAGGTCTTTCAAGATAGGAATCAAGTCATCTGCAACATCATTATCAACAACATGCTTGCCAACAACAGGGTTAGTTTCAATAAACTTAATATTAATAGATTCTTCAATTTTAGACAATTCAATATTAAAAACTCTATAAGCCCTGCTTGTAGTGCTATAACCTAGGAAGAAAGCCTTGCAAGATTTCAGATCAAACTTGTAGAGAGAATCTTTTGTGTTTAAAACAAACCAAGGACATCCGAAAACATGAAAGAAATCAATGGATGGCTTTCTACCACGCCATAGCTCATAGGGGGTTTTCTTCAAAGAAGGATGTGTAAAAACTCGGTTCTGCACAAAACAGGCGGTACTAACGGCTTCGGCCCAAAACTTCTTAGGAATGTCATATTCAAGAAGCATTGTCCTCGCCATCTATTGAAGCGACATGTTCTTCCTCTCTACTATCCCATTTTGTTGAGGCGTACGAGGAAAAGAGAAATTGTGCGAGTAACCAGATTTTTCACAAAAAGTTCAAAAAACATTTTCAAATTCTCCCCATGGTCACTGCAGATAGAAACAATCCGGCAAAAAGCTTTGTTTTCAATCTGTTTGCAAAAGCTCGTGAAAACATCAAGAGTATCACTTTTCGAAACGAGAAAGAAGGTCCAAGTATATCGAGAGAAATCATCAACAATAACAAGACAATACTTGGAACCACGAAGCATTTGCGTTCTCATTGGTCCGAATAGATCAATATGAAGAAGCTCAAGAGCTCTTTTGATACTCATGACTCCTTTGGATTTGGTTTGTTTGTCTTGTGTACAAGGTTGACATTCCTTGTCCTTTTCAAAATCCAATTTGGGAAGTCCTCGAACCAAATTCTTTTTGCCCAACTTCTTCATTTGATGATATTCATATGACCCAAATGACGATGCCAAAGAGAAATATCATTTTATCTACTACCAAGCATCTATCAAGTACGGGCTTAAGAGCATCAAGAACAATAACATAAATATTACCATTTCTAGTTCCCTTATATATGACATTGTAAGTGAGGGAATCTAGAAGCAAACATTCTAAAGATGTAAACAACACAAGATATCCATTATCACACAGTTGGCTTACACTAATCAAATTGTGATGTAGGCCATCAACAAGCAAAACATTCTTGATATATAGTTCATTGCCTACATCACCCTCACCTATGACCTTTCCCTTCATGTTGTTCCCGAAGGTCACCGATCCTCCTTTCTTTTTCATGAATTTGTTGAAATGGTTGAATTCACCTGTCATATGTTTTGAGCAGCCACTATCAACAATCCATCTCTTTTTAACCTGCAAGAAAGAAGGATGTCGGTACCCAACTCAAACTTTGGGATCCGGGGTTAGCTTAGGGACCCATTTCATCTTTGGGTTGGTCCCCTTGGGTTTGTAAGGACAATAAGTAGAGTAATGATCATCACATTTACAATGAATACATACCATAGGGTTCTTAGAGCCGGAAGTCTCTCCATGGAAGATGGGAGGTTCCACACTGTTCTTCTTACCCTTGTTCTTGCTCTTGTTCTTACCTTTGGGAGCAGTCCCATCATATCCTAAACCACTAGTACCAATTTGTTTGGTAGAGTGTTCTAGGACATCATTGAGGGATTTTTTTCCCGTAAGAAACTTTTGCAAAGAAGATCTTAACTTGGCATTATCATCACTAAGGTTAATAACAATAGTAGATAGACTAGCAAGATCATCTCTAGCATGCAATAGATCGTCCTCTAAACAGAGGGCTTTAGTATGAAAGGAATCACGTTCTAAAGCTATGCTAGCAACTTCATTACTTTGCAAAATATGTCTAGAAGATAGATCATTAACTTGAGTAAGTAACTTGACATTTTCAGATTTAAGCAACAAAATTTCCTTTTGATAAATATGAATCTCTTGCTTCCTAGCATCATCAATGAGAGTTAGTTCTACATTTTCAATTTTAAGAATATCTAACTCATCTTGGCATCTTTGGTTGTCTTCCTGAAGATTTGCAATAGTCTTAAGATAGACCCCATTCTCAACCTCTACTCCATTATGTTGAAGCTCAAGGTCAAGAAATTGCCCTTGCAAAGAATCTATGCTATAAAGGAGCAGTTTTTCATTTTTATCAAGAATCTCAATTTTAGCATAAAGATCATCTACTATCTTGCCTAATCTTTTCCTTTTAGATTTGCATTTAGTAAAGGATGACCGACAATCATTTAGCATATCAATAAGAGTTTCCTTAGATAGCTCATGCAAATTGACATTACTTACCTCACTTACCTCACTTACCTCACCTACATCTTCACTAGTAGAGGCCATGAGGGCAAGGTGGCATTCTCCAATTTCGGAGCTTGAGGAGCTTGAGGAAGACTCCTCCCAAGCTGCATGAGTTGTATGTTTGGATATTTTTTTTTTCCTCTTGTACTTGCCTTCTCTCTTGTACTCCTTGTCTTTCTTGTGGCTGCTCTTGTGATGGCTCTTCTTGGCCTTTGGGCAGTCACTCTTGTAATGGCCTTTTTGGCCACACTCAGCATCTTGGAGTTGATGAAGAAGGCTTCCCCTTGAAGTGCTTGCCCTTGGAGTAGTTTGCTCCATGCTCATTTGGGCTTTCATCTTCACTTGAGGAAGGAGCAGGGGACTTTAGAGCTAGTTGTTGTTGCCGCATCATTTCTTCAATTTGGGCTTTGAAGGTTGTGTCCTTTATCTTCTTGGACTCCTCTTCTCTTTTCTCTTCCTCTTCTTGCTTATCAAGCCTAGGTTCATGGGCTTGAAGGTTACCAACCAACTCTTCGGTTGACAACTCACTTAGCTTGTACACCTCTTCAATGGATATAACCTTGGGCTCTCATCTCTTAAGAAGAGATCTCAAGATCTTGGAGTTGATAGTGCCTTTGTCCATCACACTCCCAAGGGATGTCAATCCATTGATGATCACATTGAGCCTAGTGTGCATATCAGCCACTCTCTCATTCTTACCCATCTTGAAGTTCTCAAGTAGCCCACCAAGTATGTAGATCTTGGCTTCCTTACTTGCTCCGTACCTTCATAGGTGACACATAGCTTGTTTCAAATTTCATGTGCGGTGTCCCAAGAAGATATCCGGTTGAACTCGGATGGAGTGAGGGTTGCGTAGATGATGCTCACTGCCTTTGCATTGAGTTGAGCTTGCTTCATTTGTGCTTCAGTCCATGTGTAGATTTTCCCCTTTGGGTCTTCATACTTGAGGTGCACCACCTTCCACATCTCATAGCTCACACCTTGAAGGTAGAACTACATTCTTCTCTTCCAATATAGGAAGTTAGTGTCGTCGAAGACCGGAGGTCTCATGGAGAAGCTCCCTTCTAGGTTGAGGGATCCAAGAGACAAATCGCCCATTTTTTCCTACTTGTTGAAGTAGCTTGGAGAAGACCTGCTCTGATACCACTTGTTGGATCAAGGGCTCTAGAGGGGGGTGAATAGAGCTTCATAATTCTCACAAAAAGGATTAGACCACCAAATTATATTCAGTACAAAAACTTAAACAAACAACAAATTTGATGTCTTAGCTAGCAAGCACATCAAGGATGAAATACAAGAAAGAGCAAGCACTTGGACAGGTGGTTTAGAGTGGTTCCACGTCCTAACTAGGAGCAATGTCAGGGTACTACCTAGATGTGGTTAATCTCTAAGATTTGCAATCTTGGTACTCTTATATTCCACCATAAGATTACAAGACACAACAACCACACATCCAAGGGCTTAATACCTCTAGCAAAGATCTTCAACCTATACAAGGAGCTTACCCACTTGAACCATGGAGTCTTCAGCCATCAACATGGACTTACCCACTCCTTCAAGTTTTCAGCCTTCAAGGGATTACCTATCTTTCTTGAGCGCTTGCCTTGACTATCTCCTTCACTTGGAGATTTGGAACACCTTGCCTTCTTCAACCTTGAAGAACAACAACCTCTTCTCCTTCACTCAGAGAAGATCTTCAACCTTTTCTTTGATAGGAAAGAGGGTAGGAAGATGGTGGAGGAGAGCTTTACATCAATACATGAAGCAACTCTCTTACAAAGGAACCTATCTCACGCATACTCATGAATTTGACTTGAAGGTAGAGAGAGAAAGGGGCTCAAAGGGTTAGAACACTCTCAACTAGGCTAGGACCAAGCTTGTAATGAATGAGCAACCTTGGAATGAACTCCAAGAGGTCATATTTATAGTTGAGGGTGCCCCTTTAAGTTGTGGGACACTTAGATACGAAATATAGCCGTTTTTGCTCAAAGCAATGACTCTATTTTCGCTCAAAACACACACCAACGGTCACAATCACTTTTTCTGCAAATTTCGTACAGTGCAATCGGTCGAGTTTCAATAAAGGTAACTCGACTGATAGAGTAAAAGACAAAGCCGATATTCAAATCATCGATCGAGTTTATCCTGGGAAAACTCGACTGACCAATGAAGATCGAATTGGTCAGGTACTCGATCGGTCGAGTTCTGTGAAACCACAACTCGACTGATGCTATCTTCAGAAACTTGATCCAGGAGGATCGGTCGAGTTTGCAACTCGACCGATTGACTGCCTGTGGTCAATTTTCTAAAGTGCATCTAAAGTGATTAAAACTTGGTGTTTAGTGTCCCAATCAATTTTCTCAACTAAGTTACAAGTCAATTCATCATTACAAGTGATTACAAAAATGTTCTAAGGTCGTTTACATAGATTTCCAAAATTACACACTTGTAGCTCTTTTGACTTGAACTTGAGCCAATCTAAGGCTTTTGATTTTTGATCCTTTTCTTGTACCTAACATCTGAAATCAATCTTTAATACACATATTAGATACATATGAATGGAATGGTTAAGTCATTATCAAAATATGGACAATGTATAACCTCTAGGTCAACAATGACTTCCTCCCATGAAGACTTCCGTCGTCAGGTGACCACTGTGAAGCTTGACGGACACAACTACCAACATTGGGTTTGCTCCATGGAGATTTTTGCCAAGTCATAGGGCAAGCATTCTCATCTGACTGATGATCTGCCACCTGCTCCGCCTACTACAGCCGAGTCCAAGGACAAAAAGCACTATGAAGGCTGGGTCAAGGATGACTCCACTGTAATGACGTGAATTCTGAATAGTAGCGAAACTCACATCAACGTCACTCTACTTCGTCTCCCGACAACAAAGGAGATGTGGGACCAAGTGGCAAGCACCTATTCTCACAGCAAAAGTCCCAAAAAAGTGTTTGATCTGAACAAACAGCTGTCCCGTCTGTACTTTACTAGACCTGATATTGCTGACTACATCTCCACCTTTAAGGGTGTATGGCTGAGCTCGAGAATCTGCATCCCTTATCCACTGACTTGGCCACGATGCAACGCCAAAGACAAGAACTCCAGGTGGTCCAATTCCTCTGTGGTCTTCCAGACTCATATGCTGGGGTGGTTGACCAAATCCTAGCCAACAATCCATTGCCTACTTTGGAGAGGGCCTTTCAACGTCTCCAACGCCTGTCGGCCTCCGCAGATGTGTCTTCTGACACAACTGATCCTACTGCTCTTGCTGCTATGTCTGGCGGTGGTCGTGATCGTCCGCCAGACAATTTTTCTGCTGCTCCTGGACGAGGACGTGGCTCATCTGGTCGCGGTTCCCTTGGTCGTGGCTCGTCTGCTGATACTTCTGGAGGTGTCGCTGCTCAGTGACACTGTGACTTCTGTGGTCGCACGAACCACACTGAAGACAAGTGTTGGAAGAAGCATGGTACACCTGCGTGAGCCAATGTTGCGACTGATGGTACTCCTCAGATGGTCACTGCTGCTCCCTCGACTGAGTCCACTATTGAGTTCATCCGCTCAGAAATGGAACGTCTTCTACTTGAGAGGACTGGTGCTTCCTCTTCTTCGGCTGCTAAATCTGGACCTCACGCGACCACCTACTCTGGTTGTGATTTTGCATTCTTGAGTGCTCCTTCCTCTTGTGCTGGTAATACCAAATGGGTGATCCGACTTTGGAGCCTCCTCATATTTTTGGCAACCGTTCTCTGTTTTATAAACTAACTAAACCGTGTGCCAAATCTATTGTTATGCTTGCTGATGGTTCTAAATCTGCTTTGTCTGGAATTGGCGATATCTTTGCATAAATTCTTCTACGCTCTGCTTTATATGTGCCGAACTTTCCACTGAATCTATTATCTGTCAGTAAAATTGTCCGCAATCTTAACTGCAATCTAATTTTTACACTGGGTACTTGTGTTTTTCAGGACCTTCGCACGAGGATGAAGATTGGTGAGGGGCATGAAGGACCTGATGGACTCTACTACTTAGATGAGTTGAAACAAATTGGCACTTTTTCTCTAGCTTTAGTATTTTCAGCTTCTGTTTCTGCGTTACAGTGGCATTTCCGACTTGGACATCCGTCAGCTGAGAAGTTAAAACATATTATTTCTGGTGCTAGCCCACATAGTTTTCAATGCGAGGCTTGTCAATTAGGCAAACAATCTTGATCTGTATTTCCCAAAAAAACTCAGATTGGTAGCAAAGCTATTTTTGATTTAGTGCATGCTGATGTATGGGGTCCTTGTCATATTTCAAGCTTGTCTGGCAATAAATATTTTATTTTGTTCATTGATGATTACTCTCGTGCTACCTGGTTATTTCTGTTAAAAGATCGATCCCAAGTTCTGCCAACTATTAAATTCTTTTTTGTTGAAATTAAAACTCAGTATTCTGTGCCTATCAATTCTGCGTATTGATAATGCATTGGAATTTGTTTTAAAAATGTGGAGTTATTCTGCCGTTCTGTGGGGACAATTCATCAGATGTCTTGTGCTTATACACCCCAACAGAATGGAGTGGCTGAGCAGAAGAATACACATTTACTTGAAGTTGCTCGTACTATAATGTTACACTCTAATGTTCCCAAACATTTTTTTCCAGAAGTTGTTCTTACTCCATGTTATCTGATAAATCAAATGCCTTCCTCTGTTCTTGGAAATCAAATTCTTGTACAAGTTCTGCAACCAAATCGGCCACTGTTTTCTGTTCCTCCGAGGATTTTTGGGTCAACTTGTTTTGTTCGTTTGCTTGGTCCTACTCAAGACAGGTTGTGCCCTAGAGCTGAAAAATGCATTTTTCTGGGATATTCACGAACTCAAAAAGGGTATCGTTGTTATAGTCTGGTTACTAAAAAGTGGTTCATGAGTAGTGATGTTGTCTTTTTTGAAGATACTCCGTACTGCTCTACTATAGGAACTACGTTGAGCTCTGATTTGATTACAACACCTCTCTGCCTATTACTTGTGATTCTACCACTACTGTGCAACCGGATACGGCTACTACTACTGCTCTTATTGTTTATCAACGCAGAAATCGGCCGCCACAGCCTACTCCTGCTCAAGACCCCCCCACTGAAAACCAATCTTCTCCTTCAGAAGGTCATGCCCCTACTGAGGTAATTTTTGATCTAGATTTACCGATTGCACTCAGGAAAGGTACTAGATCTTGTACATCTCATAATATTGCTAATCATGTCTCCACTGCTCATCTGAGTGTTCATGTTAGTAGTTTTGTTGCTGCTCTATCTGCTATTTCTGTACCCAAGAATGTGCATGACGGATTACAGAGTCAGGCCTGGACTCAAGCCATGACAGTGGAGATGGCTGCTCTCACTGAATGGGGTACCTGGGATCTTGTTGATCCTCCTTCTGATTGCAAACCTATTGGATGTCGTTGGGTCTACACTGTTAAGTATCATCCTGATGGAACAGTTGAACGCCTGAAAGCTCGCCTCGTGGCGAAAGGGTACACTCTGCCTATGTTTTTGATTATTTTGAAACATTTTCTCCTGTTGCTAGGTTGAATTCTGTGCGAGTTCTTCTATCTGTGGCAATTAATCTGGATTGGCCCCTCATCCAATTGAACGTCAAAAATGCTTTTTCTTTATGGTGATCTTCAGGAGGAGGTATATATGGAGCAACCACCTGGGTTTGTTGCTCAGGGGAGTCACACATTGCCGCCTTAAGAAATCTATTTATGGACTCAAATGGAGTCCGCGTGCCTGGTTTGACAAACGGAGCACCACCTTGTCTACTTATGGGTTCGTCAGATCTCATGTTGATCATTCTATTTTTATCAAAAAGACGTCCACTGGTATTGTAGTTCTTATTGTGTATGTTGACGACATTATTTTTTCCGGCACTGATCTCTCTGAAATTAATGCTACTAAAGCCTATCTATGCAAACATTTTTTCACTAAAGATTTGGGAAAATTGAGGTATTTTTTTGGGAATTGAGGTTTCGAGGACTGCTAATGCTCTTGTTCTATCACAACGCAAGTATGTTCTTGATCTTCTACAGGAGACTGGCATGCTTGGAGCTCGGCCTACTGACACACGTCTTGATCCCAATGTGAATTGGGATGATGATGAATCTCCTCTGTATCCTGACAGCAAAAGATATAGAAGATTGGTGGGAAAACTGATTTATTTGACTGTTACTAGAGCTGATATTTCTACTGTTGTTGGTCTTGTTAGTCGGTATCTTGATAAGCCTAAACAGTGTCATTGGGAAGCACTGTGTCATATTCCGAGATATTTGAAGAATGCTCCTGGTAAAGGCCTGTTCTATAGAAAACATGGTCATTGCTCTCTTGAAGGCTATTCTGATTCCGACTATGCTTGTAGCAAGATAGACAGAAAATCTACTTATGGTTATTGCACATTTGTTGGGGGTAATCTGGTTACTTGGAGGAGCAAAAAGCAAATTGTGGTTGCCAGATCCAGTGCTGAGGCTGAATATCGTGCTATGGCTCATACTGCTTGTGAGCTTCTGTGGGTGCAATCTCTTCTAAAAGAACTTGATGTGGTATCCTCTGCTCCTATTCCTATGCACTGTGATAATAAAGAAGCTATCTTTATTGCAAATAATCCTGTTTTTCATGAGCGGACTAAGCACATTGAAGTTGATTGTCACTTCATCCGAGAATCTATTCTGACTGGACGCATTTGCACTCCTTTCACTCACTCAGAAGATCAGGTTGCTGATATCTTCACAAAGCTACTGGCCAAGAAACATTTCTGCGCTCTTGTGGACAAGTTGGGCATGATTGATATCTATGCTCCAACTTGAGGGGGAGTGTTAACTAGTGTTTAAGTAAGCTCTTTATTTTCTGTATGTTATTTTCCTATTCTACAAGGACCTCTCTGTAATTGTTCTCATTATAAATATACGGGGTGCACACTTTGTGTACCCTAACCCTTACTGTCCAGTCAAGATGTTCCTAATATTCTTATGATGGTTTACTCTCTCAAGTTGTAAGAATTGAATTTTATAACTTTATTTGTGTTAACAAACTCAAATAAATTATTAGTTATTTAATAATTATTACATTATTCATTATATTTTATAATCAAGAGTATATGAATATTGGTTAAGCGATCCGGTCCTTCATTTTTCCGGTCCAGTCTCTTAGACCAGACCGGTTCTTACTTGGTCCGGTCCTCGGTCCATGAATTTTTTGTTAACTGGGTCTCGGTCCGGTTCAAGTCGGTGCGGTCCGGGTTTAGACCGATGTACAACCCTACATCTGGCTATTGCACTTTTGTAGGCGGTAACCTGGTTACATGGAGCAGCAAGAAACAAACTGTTGTTGCTCGATCTAGTGTTGAAGTTGAATATAAAGCAATGGCTCATACTACCTGTGAACTCTTATGGGTCCATGGTCTTCTGAAAGAATTTGGGTTTTTGATTCTACACCTATTCCCATGTATTGTGATAACAAAGCAACTACATTCATTGCTAGCTGTGAAGCAATCTGCATCCTGGTCGATACTATCGACACCCTGTCGATAGTATCAAGATCAGTTCAGGGATAAGTTGAAGCAATCTGCATCCCGGTCGATACTATCGACACTCATGTCGATGGTATTGAGACCGGTTCAGGGTTGAGATGATGTTCTGTCGATACCATCGACATGAGTGTCGATGGTATCGAGACCGGCGCAACGGCGGCTCATCAATCTGTCGGCGGTTCTGTTTTCTTCATAATATTTATTTTTTTATTTCTTTTCTCTCTTTGTACCTCATGTACTTTACCCTAATATATAAATACATGTGAGTAGGCTCAATCCCCTCTCACGTTTTTGATGCGTCTTGCAGCCGACATTTGATCGGTGTTCTTGTCTTCTTCCCTTCTTCATTTCTTCTCAAATGGTATCAGAGCGGAGATCGATCTAGGGCTTCTCCTTCCTCTCACCGGCAGATCTCCCTCACCGGCGGCCGTCTGCTTCCCATCCGTCGACTTGGCGTAATCCACCGGCTGTGTAGAACCACCGTCAGCTACTCTAGGTCTGCGGTAGATATCCAACTCTACCGTAGCCTCCATCACAAAGCGTTTGGGGATCTCCGGGTGATCCAACGATCATCTAAAAACACAACCGGAGGACTAGTTTAGTCTCAGCCATCATCGTAGTCACACCTCCTCCATGTGTGATTAGGAAGATCATTTGGAGGCTGTGAATGCGTCAGTAACACATTTCTCCTTGTTTGTCTTTTGTGTGTGACGTGCATCTTTCCGTCACCACAATCTGCTTGACGTGTATCAATCCGTCACATATTCCGTTCTACAATGGAGGATATTAAGACACCTACGATCTACAACGAAGTGTCACCTATCGCCTCCATCAAGCTCAACGGGAAAAACTATCTTCTATGGATGAATGTCGTCCACACCGTCTTGGAGGCTCGTGACAGAGCAGGGCATGTTGACTCGGGTCCCAAGGCATCTACTGACGAAGGGTATGCTGAATGGAAGCATCATGACAGTCTTGTGAAGACTTAGCTGTGGAATAGTATGGAACCTGCAATCGCCGCAAGGTTCATGTTCTACTCTACGACCAAGGAAATATGAGACGTACTAGTGAAGCAACATTATTCTCAAGAGAAGAATGCTCTCCGTCAGTTTATGATCTATGATCGTCTGTTTGCTGTGAAACAGGGTGACCGATCTCTTGAGGAGTATTTTGGGGCGGTTCAGGCTCTTGCTCAAGAGCTAAGTTATTATCATCCTGTGGTTGTTGCTGAACAGATAAAGGATAGAGATGATCTTGTTACAGTCAAATTCTTATCTGGGCTCAACTCGGCTTGTAGCTCCGCTCGGAGCGTTATTCTGGCTACTGATAAACTACCTAGTCTTGTGGAGGCTTATTCAAGGATCCAACAATCTCTATTTGAGTCTTCTTCCTTTGTTTCTGATATATCTTCTGGAGAATCTCATGCTTCTGTTGCTGTTGTGGTACGAGGAGGACGACCCGGTATGGGTAGAGGGCGTGGGACACGTCCTAAGTGTACCTTTTATGACAAACTGGGACATACAGTGGAGAAGTGTTGGAAGAAATATGGGAGACCTGCTGCACCACCTGTGGGAGCAGCACATTGTGCCACTACCACATGATCCTCATCCTCTACAACTATGGGTACTACCTCTGGCACCGACATCATTCTTACCCAAGAGGAATATGATCGGTTCATTCAGGCGACACAACACATGAGTATGGGGTCATCATCATCTTCATCAGCAAATATGGCATCTACTGCTGGTAATCAGGCTACATCTCTCATAGCATCTGGCTCATCCTCATCTTGGGTGGTTGACTCTGGCGCCTCACAACATATGACTGGTATGAGGAGATTGCTCCACACTATTGACTCATCTATTCCTCACCAATCTGTTACATTGGCAGATGGTTCAGTGAAGAGAGTGTTAGCTAGTGGATCTGTCTCCCTAACACCCAAGATTGATCTTAAATCCGCTCACTTTGTGCCTGAATTTCCTTTTAATCTTCTTTCTGTTGCCAAATTGATTGACAGTGTAAAATGTTGGGTAATATTTGGACCTTCTTGTTTCATATTACAGGATCTCAAGAGTATGAAGACGATTGGTGGGGGGCCTAGGAAAGGTGATCTCTACCTTTTTAACGGTGACAGTCTGCCTCACCAATTGCCTTCTCCTGCTTCATCCATCCTGTTGAGTGGTTCCCCCTTACTATGGCATTGCAGATATGGACATCCTTCTTTAGAGAACCTGCGGAAGTTGGAACCAGAGTTGTCCCAATTATCTTCTTTAGAGTGTCAGTCATGTCAACTGGGAAAGCACCATAGGTTATCCTATCCCAGTCGAGTCAATAAGCGGGCTTCGTGTCCCTTTGAGTTAGTGCATAGTGATGTGTGGGGTCCTGTAAAAGACCAGAGTTATAATGGTTTTCGTTATTTTATCTCCTTTGTCGATGATTTCTCACGCATGACATGGATCTACCTTCTTAAAAGAAGAGAGTCCGTGTTATCTATTGTGAAACATTTTCATACTGAAATTAAAGTCCAGTTTGATTGCAATACAAAAATTCTCCAGTCTGATAATGCTTTAGAGTATGTTCAAAAGGCTATGTCTGATTTTTGCAGCTCGATTGGTATGATTCATCGCACATCTTGTCCTCACACCCCTCAGCAAAATGGGGTGGCAGAGAGGAAGAATCGCCATCTTCTTGATATTGCTCGATCCATTATGTTTCAATCCAATGTGCCCAAGAAGTTTTGGTCTGAAGCTCTTTTAACCGCTTGTTTCTTGATTAATAGACAACCTTCTTCTGTTCTTCAAGGACAGACTTCGTTTTCTGTGTTGCGTCCCATGGACTCCCCCTTTCCGGTTCCTCTTAGAGTGTTTGGTTGCACTTTCTTTGTCCATAACTTTGACCCTAAGACTGACAAGCTGTCTCCTAGGTCCATTAAAGCACTGTTCCTGGGTTACTCTAATACTAGCAAAGGATACAAGTGTTACTGTCCTAGTCTTCGCCGCATGTTTGTGTCTAGGGACATCACCTTCCATGAGACCACTCCATATTTCTCCAATGCTATGAGCAAGGGGGAGCAGTTGAGAGAGGAAGAGACACCAAAAATACAGAATGAGAGAATGGCACCATCGGTGCAGAGTGAGGGAGTGCCACCTATCATTCCGGATTTTACTTCTATTCCGGATGAACAAGCAGGAGATAGACCTACCATTGAGCATTACACACATGTTTACCATAGGCGAGGCAGGCAAGATCCAGAAGAAGTAGCGACACCAGTCTCTGAGCCCTCATCATCGCCTTCTACTCAAGAGATTCCTACAGAGACATCAGACCTCAATCTTTCTATTGCTGTTCGGAAAGGTACTCGGTACTGTACTATTAAACATCCTATTACAAATGTATGTTGTCTGTCTCATCTATCTATGCAGGCCTGTGCATTCGCTGTTGGGATTGATTCTGTGACTATACCAAGAAATCATTATGATGCTATGAAGAACAGTGACTGGAAACAGGCTATGCAACTTGAGATGTCAACTCTCTCAAATAATGGCACTTGGGATCTTGTTGATCTTCCTGCAGGAAAGAAAGTAGTAGGCTGTAGATGGGTTTTCACTATCAAACACAATCCGGATGGATCAGTTGAACGTTTGAAAGCCCGATTGGTCGCAAAGGGCTACACCCAAACCTATGGTGTTGACTTCTTTGAAACCTTTTCTCCCGTCGCTCGCCTGAATTCTGTGCGAATCATTATTTCTCTTGCTACTACCTTTGATTGGCCCCTGTTTCAGCTGGATGTAAAAATGCTTTTCTCCATGGTGATCTACAGGAAGAGGTATATATGGAGCAACCTCCTGGGTTTGTTGCTCAGGGGGAGTGTCAGAAAGTGTGCAAATTAAAGAAAGCTATATATGGGCTGAAACAGTCACCTAGAGCTTGGTTTGACAAGTTCAGTGAAGTTATTCTTCAGATGGGTTTTTCTCGCTCCATGACTGATCATTCCTTATTTTACTCCAGCTCTTCTTGTGGATCCATTATTCTTGTTGTATATGTTGATGACATAGTAATTACCGATAGTGACACCATGGGAATATCTCGTGTAAAAGAAAGTTTGCAAAAACACTTCCATACAAAGGATCTGGGCAAACTAAGATACTTTCTAGGCATTGAAGTGCTTAGATCTCATACAGGTGTCAATTTATCTCAGAGGAAATATGTGCTTGATTTACTACAGGAGACAAGCATGGCTGAATCCAAACCGGTATCTACACCGATGGATTATCACATCAAAACGGTGGTTGATGATGTTGAGTATCAAGATCCAGGATATTACAGGAGAATAGTGGGCAAGTTAATATATCTAACAGTCACTCGACCTGATATTTCTTTTGCTGTGGGCGTGGTCAGCCAACATATGCACTCTCCGCGACAGTCACACTGGACAGCAGTCTGCAGAATTCTGAGATATCTGAAAAGTGCTCCTGGTAAAGGTATCACATATTCTAGACCAAAGGCACCTCCATCTACTCTGCCTCTCACAGGATATTCAGATGCTGACTGGGCTGGTGATCATACTGATAGGAGATCTACATCAGGCTATTGTACCTTTCTAGGTGATCATCTTATCACATGGAAAAGTAAGAAGCAACATGTGGTTGCTAGATCCAGCACTGAGGCTGAATACCGTGCTATGGCCCATGCATGTTGTGAACTAAAATGGGTCAAATCTGTTCTATCTGAATTAAAAATTTCTCTTCTACCTTCTATGGAGCTCAAGTGTGACAATCAATCTGCTATGCACATTGCCAGGAATCCTATCTTTCATGAGCGTACAAAACACATAGAGGTTGATTGCCATTTTATTCGTGATCAAATCAAAGATGGTACTATTGTGACACCATATGTTAGATCTGAGGACCAACTAGCAGATATCCTGATAAAGCCTTTGGGTTCAGCAATCTTTCAGAGACTCTGTGGCAAGCTGGGCATACACGATGTGTACTCTCCAGCTTGAGGGGGAGTGTGAAGCAATCTGCATCCCGGTCAATACTATCGACACCCTGTCGATAGTATCGAGATCAGTTTAAGGATAAGTTGAAGCAATCTGCATCCCGGTCGATACTATCGACACTCATGTTGATGGTATCGAGATCGGTTCAGGGTCGAGATGATGTTCTGTCGATACCATCGACATGAGTGTCGATGATATTGAGACCGGCGCAGCGGCGGCTCGTCAATCTGTCGGCGGTTCTGTTTTCTTCATAATATTTATTTTTTTATTTCTTTTCTCTCTTTGTACCTCATGTACTTTACCCTAATATATAAATACATGTGAGTAGGCTCAAGCCCCTCTCATGTTTTTGCTGCGTCTTGCAGCCGACATTTGATCGGTGTTCTTGTCTTCTTCCCTTCTTCATTTCTTCTCACACTAGGAATCATACTTTTCTTGAGCACACCAAACATATTGAAGTAGATTGGCACTTTTTGAGGGAAGTTGTCTTATCTGGCAAGATCTCCACTCCATATACACATACTTTTGACCAAGTAGCAAATGTCTTCACCAAAATTCTTCCGAAGGCCAAATTCGCTACCATGATGGACAAGCTAGGCATAATTGATAGCTATGCTCCAGTTTGAGAGGGAGTATTAGTATATATATTTTCTTGGTTTATTATGTTATATTATTTGTGTTATGGGCTTTAAACTTGTCTTGTCTATTAGCCTTTCTTTTGTCCTATATCTCTTATCCTTGTTTTATGTTTCTCTCGTATCCTATAAAAGAGAGCATTGTACTTATTTTTGACACATCAAATAAACACCTTTCTATTTTATAATGTATATATAAATAATGATAATGATAAAACACAAAAAGATCTACTAGATTTCAATGAAAGTCAATCACATTTTCAAATAAAAAAATTATATACATGTGTTTGGAGTCATATTTCACTTCAAACTCCAATCTAATTTCCAATTAAGCAAAAAACCCAAATAACGAAATACAATCAATATCACAATATATTCACATATAGATCAATTAAGCATGTAGGGCAAATCACTATAACACCAAACCAAAAATATATTCATAAAAATATATGAACAAAGCTCACAATTTATCACCGAGTAAAAGTTGCAGTAACAATTTAAAGAACTCTAAAATCGAAGAAATCTGTAAATTTGGGAACAGTGAAAGTGTATTGTACTATTAGGGGGAGAAAAGAGGAAGAGGATAAAATACTAATATGAAGAGGATGGAGAGGAGAAATGGATGTCTCCAGGATTGTAATTTCATTGTGTTCGTGGTAGTAGAGGATGATGATGTGGGTTGTAGTTAATGTAAGAGGAGTGGATGGTAATTGTAGACATAGTAGAGGGTGAGTGCTACTATTGGATATATTTTTGTTGAGATGAGGCAAAGGAGACTATTAGTGGAACATGAGGAAGTGGAGGGAAGACAGAGAAGAAGAGAATGGGCCTATGGGAGGAGGAAAAGGTGGTATAGGAAGGACACGTCTGGGAGGCCCAGGCCGTTGTCGTCTTAGACATGTCTCCGAAACACACCATGGACACATCTTCCGCTTGTCTGTCGGGTGTCCAAGCGTGTCCATGGAGTGTCCAAGATGGATACGTGTCTAGGACGGCGGCGACCATGGAACCAAGGTTTTAAAGTGCGTGAGGCGCATCGAGGCATTTTCGTCTCAGCGAGGCAAGGCGTAAGCTTCAGATTATACCGAGGCGTACATATAAATATATATAAATATATACATATATACAATATATATGTATATACATATGTATATTTATATTCATATACAATCTCATATATATATATTTATATACATATATATATATATATGAATGCATATATATATATTCATATATATATATATATATATATATATATATATATATATATATATACACACACACACACATATTGTCATATATACATATATAAAAATAGAAACCCATCTACTATCATTTTTATGTATATAGTATATACACACTATTACAAACACACACATATATAGATACAGATCTGTACATACATAATTTTAAGCATACACACATGTATATACACACACACAAGTATGTGTACATACATGCAACATACAATGATGTAAGTATATAACATATCTATAGTTGTAAATAGACATAAACACACACATATATAGGTATGCACATACATATATATACAGATCTGGGTTAGTTTGGTCCCTATCAAGCCCAAAATAGTTTTAAAAAATCTTTTTTAGAGGTACAGTCTGAGGCTTACGCCTTGGAAACGCTTCAACGCCTCGAGCGCCTCGATACGCCTCTCACTTACTGAGGCGCACACCTCTCACTGGCATACTGAGGCTTAAGCCTCGAGGCGTACCGGAGGCCGCCTCGCCTCAAGGCGTACGCCTCTAAAGCCTCGAGGCGGGTTCTTAAAAACCATGCATGGAACAGGACTTCGACTTCGACTTCGACTTCGAGTTGACTTCGAAAGGTGTGGAAGTGGAAGTTTGTGGAAACATTGAGGAAACTTTGAGGATTTTTACAACCAAACTTCAAAGCATCTTTGACAAAAAAATAAGCTCAAAATAGTGATTTCATGATGAAAATTTATAGATTTCATCAAATCTATCTTAAAAACCAAATATATTTATTTACATATAAAGAAAAACACAGTCACGTGCAAATGTAAAAGACATCATCTTAGTGTCAACTTCGACAGGCAAGTGGAAGTTTGTGGAACATGTAAGGAAACTTTGAGGAAGTTTTGGACACACTTTAACGCAAAATAAGCTAAAAGATAGTGAGATTGAGGGAATTTGGCATAAAACATCAAATTTTTAGTAAACACATACTCCGTCTATAATCTTCTATATGAAATGTTTAGAACTTAGATTTGTTCTATAAATGTGTTTTGTATCTACAGAATTCCCAATTGGATCACATTCTAGAATTAAAGAACATGAGCTTATTTTCAAATACATCAATTTGTTAAGAGGGTAAAAAGTAACAGAGGTGAAATTATGCACCAAATTTTGCAAAACTTGTGGAAATCTAGTAGAGGGATAAACTTATCATTGCTCTTTAGTTAGAAACCAAGGAAATAGTCATCTCAATGTGAAGAATGGTTTCCTACAAGTTATTTATGCCTTCACTGTGTACAATAATAATAACTACAAAGATCATCGAGAAGATGGAAGCTTTGAGCTAGCTAAGTCAATTTCATCACCAAGTAGGCTGAATTCATTGACACATGTCAACAAGTAGGCAACATCGATGTCGAGGAAGTTTACTAGGTTTCGACATCGACAAGCGTAGACATATGTAACATCGAGGATATATCGCCAGATGTCGATGATGTTTAGTACCATGGCGGTGACAACCTCCAGGAAGTGTTTGTGCTCCTTTGATGCTACAATATGACATAAAATCATAAATTTCTTCTTATATCTGATTTTTCAGTAAACTTCCTCAACAGCAGCAGAATGGCACCTGGCTCACTTAAACCACCTCTAAAGTGAGCATCAGAAGCTTTAAACTTAGTTCAGTATTGAATAATTTACTTCCATCTGCTCCTTGTAGCATTCCTCAATATCTGTGTATAACACAGCATATTTCATTGGTAATGCCAATGGTCGATTTTCTTTTGTGATTCAATCAATGTGTTTTGCTAAGAGTACAATAAAAGTGGATTGGTATATGATGAATCATAACTAGATAGCTGCCTATATACTATTATTTGAGTCTAGAGTAGTAACCTATGAAGCACATATACTCCAAAATAGGTTCCGTACCCATATCGGATACGTGTTGGATACCAATAATCCATAGATACTGCCGGATACGTATCGGATACTCTTAAGCCCTACCATGCCCAATCCGGGCCATATCCAGCTGGCAAAAACTGAAAAACAAAATCTAGGTATTGCCTGGCTCAATTAGCATGTGACACCAGCTCCTGTCTCAACCATCTCTGCTAAGTAGCAGCTAGCAATAAAGCTGTCACAATTGCTCCCTTGAATCCAGTTCGAGGTTGGTCACCATTCCCCTTTCGAAATGTGATCTTCCTCCTCTTTATTGTTTCTACCACCTCCGATTTTGGGGGTTTCTCTTTTTAAATGAATTTCCATGTCTAATCATGGATTTTTGCTTGTTCTTTATTGCAAACCAATTCATTTACCTTTACATGGTACTTGTTGATGCTTTCCTTTGCTGAGGTGCAAGTTTTATGCTCCTTGATGTCCTTTTTTCTGAAAGGCTTTAGTTTAGTATTGTTGGTTAACGTGCCTCTTGTTTTGGTGATTAAATCCAATGTAGTTTATTCTAGATTTCTATCTAGACAACATATATTTCATCTCCTTTAAAGGTAAACATCGCATCCCCAACCTTCTCTCCCCCTATGAAGCATTAATACTCCAAAATAGGTATCGCGCCAGTACCGAATACATATCTGATACCGGTACTTTGTAGATACTCTCTAATACATACCAGATACTTCTTAAGCCATATCCCAAATTACAATATATGATGTGTACCAGATACAACCTCAATACATCCCGGATACGACTAGCCCATTTAGCAGCCAAGGGAGCACCCCACTCGCGTGATCCGTCAAAATCCCTAAACCATGTGACTCTCTAACTCAAGACTCCCCCTGATATACTGTGATTGAGAATGAAGTTGGATTGTCATGATCTATTTTTTAAGATAATCTGGTATTTTTGTTAAAAAATTAAACAAATATTAAGAAAACCCCATATCCACGCCGTACATGTATCCTATATTTTAAAAAATTGTCATATCCCTGTACTGTACCCGTATCTGTGTCCATACCTATATTCGTATCCGTATCCGTGCTTCATAGGTAGTACCAGTATCACTTTTTCTATATATTGGTTTTACTCTCACCATCTTCACAATCATGGAAGCCTCAATGCCAAGCATGTTGGAATCAGCTACATGAATCTCTCTTTTCCATTCAGCTCTGTATTTGGCCACTGTATTATTAAAATATAATTAACTTGGATCTCTTCTTATAAGCTCCCCCAATGTAAATAAATTAGTTGGATCTCACATTCATCGTTCTTAACATGTGCTTATGTTTTATTGTTATCATGTAATGAATTCAGACCTCTTCTTATAAGCTCTCCCTATGTAAATAAACTATTTGATCTCACATCTAACGTTCTTACTCATGGTCACTTTGTTATTATCATCGTGCAGGATTTTATTTTTCTGAATGCCTGCAAACTGTACTTTGACTCTTCTATATTTGTGTTCTGTAAAAGGTATTGACCCTTTGTTCTTTGGGATCCAGGGATGCTGATATAGCTACAAGACAAAAGTATGTAAATTTAGTTGATTCAGTCAAACGTTCTGGAGGCAATGCTCACATTTTTTCCTCTATGCATGTGTCAGGAGAGCGTAAGTGGAGTATTATATTTAATTTTGCTCACATTGTCAAATCTCGATTCTTGGTTATACTGACCTTTCTTCTTTGTTAACGCGGAGCAGTAATGATCGTGATTTGTTTTTGGCAACCTCGTTCATAGTCTACTAATAGGGTCTGAAAGTGGATAGTCTTAAACTATGAAGGTTAAATTAACCTGATGTGCTTCAGTTTCGTTATACCGACCTTTCTTCTTTGTTAATGTGGAGCAGTAGTGATCGTCATTTGTTATTAGCAACCTCATTCATAGTCTTCTTATAGGGTCTGAAAATGGATAGTCTTAAACTATGGAGGTTAAATTAACCTGATGTGCTTTGATAACTCATTCATCCGTCATATCCATCTACTGGGCAAGGATAAAACTGTAAACTTCCTCGTTAGAAATCACACTTTTAACCAATCAGGATGCCACTTCTCGGCTTTACTTAAATCGAGACTTTGGTTTTCTAGTGTGCTTATACTAATACTTATACTAGGATTTTTTTTTGCTGCTTATGGCTAATTCAAACTTTTGCATCAGTTCTCATATGTTTATTTTTTTGTGATGTTAATTCATGAATCAGAGCTTGCACAGATCACAGGGGTTGCTGCCATTCTTCGCTTCCCTCTTCCTGATTTGGAGGACATCGAAATGTGATTGAAAATCGTTCATTTATAATGTCAAATAGTCTAGTATTGTTGTAAATGATCAACATGCACGTGTCGTTCTGCTGGGAACGACTAAAGCTAATGGATGAGATTCGCATGTTGATTTGGAACCAAAGCCTAAGCAAGAAGAGAGCCGTCACGAGAAGAAAGAGCCCATGTAAGGGTGATTCTTGAGCCATGATCGCTTCCCTGATCAATGTAAACTGGCGACAAATAGTTAGCATACTCAACACTTTATGTAATTCATATTCATATTTAAATTCCATGTAACAGATGATGAATGTTCCCATATGTGCTCTATTCTGTATCTATGCTGAATTAACAAGAATGATTGATGTTGCTATGAGTAAAATGGCCTGCGTGCACTGACTATCTGAACAAGTAAAATCAGCCAAGGTGAGCAAAACCTTGTTGAACTTCAGGGCTTTTGATAAAGTAACCACATGCTAAGTTTTAGCTTATAAAAAGATCCAACAAGCTGGGTATGATTTTCTTTTTCATCCTCCTTGCTTCTGTAGGCACAATCATCTTCGCTTCTGATCTTTTGGGACCATGTCCCAGCCCATCATTTCATTTTAAAATTGATGTACTGTGATAGTCTTCTGACCAAGAAATTTTGATGTCACTCTGATTTTCTCGTGCTTAAGATTGCTAGGGATAGCAAAAGTGCCGGCGTGGGTATCGACCATCCACCATCACCCGCTGTCATCCATTGTTTTCTGGACAGAATGAACAACCACACCATTCGTGATGGATGGAACGGATGATCTATCTGGTAATCTACTGCATTTTGGTTAACAACCATTCCCATTAAATCAGGCAAGCAAATTTTACATGCTGAATACAGGTGTTAGAAGTGGCAAATTTTGCTCTTCATTTATTTTTTCCCTAGTAAACTTGTCTTTCTCCGTCCTTCCCAATCATGCTCCCAACCGCTCTCTGACTCTACATTCCCTGGTCTTTCTTCCCATTTCTTTCCTGCTGCTTGCATCATCTCTCTCTCCTGCTATACCAGCAGCACTTCGACCAATGACTTGGCTCCCATCTTTGGCCTTCTGCCTCTTTACCTCCTACCGCTTCTCTGCCATAGTGCCATCAGCTACGCAAATGGGTCTATTGCCTTCCTCCTTGACCCCGAAGGAACTATCTGCACATCTGCCTACATAAACCATTAATCCACGGCGGCCTTGTACTGGTGGCCCTCATTAAGAGCGGCAAGCGGTGTAACCTTAATGGTGACCTGGTCCCATTCGTAGTCGGAAACAGGTCCTGCCAGTGCCCAATTATCTCAGCTGTTCTAGCCACCACCACAAACCTCTTTGACACTCGGGGCATGTTTGCTTTACCGAGTGTAACCGTATTGGATCGCATCAGATGATCCAGTAAGAGAAATATTATGTTTGGTTTAAGGGACTGGAAAAATGAGAACAATCCTGCATTTTGAGGACAAGCAGTAATCGCTGGACGGATATATCCATTTCAAAATTGTTGGGCGCTGAACTCCAGCACGCCGTCCACGCTCTCGTTCTGCTTGCGCAATGCAAAAAAGCCGCTAACTGCTCAGTCCCTCACGGAAATACATTTTAACCAAACCTAAAGTGTAGTGTTGCCGGAACCTTCTAAAACCGGAAAGTCATTGTACATGGATTAATTAGAAGCCGCATTCCTGCAAATCCAATAAGATACAGCTAATCAAACATGCCCTCAGAGGATGTGCATGCGGTCGTGGGCGGGTTGGACTTGTCATTATCATGGAACAAGACTTCGACTTCGACAAGTGTGGAAGTGGAAGTTTGTAGAAACATAGAGGAAACTTTGAGGATTTTTACAACCAAACTTCAACACATTTGACAAAAAAAATTAAGCCACAAATAGTGATTTCATGATGAAAATTGATAGATTTCATCAAATCTAGCTTAAAAACAAAATATATGTTTATACACAGTCATCTATACAGGTTTACATATGTAGAAAAATACAGTTACATGCAAATATACAAGATATCATCTTAGTGTCAACTTCGGCAAGCATGGAAGTGGAAGTTTCTGGAAAATATAAGGAAACTTTGAGGAAGTTGTGGACTAACACTTTGACACAAAATAAGCTAATAGATAGTGAGATTGCGAGGGAATTTGGCCTAAAACATCAAATTTTGGTAAAAACATACTTCATCTATAATCTTTATATGAAATATTTAGAACTTAAATTTGTTATATACAGAAATCCCAATTGGATCACATTCTAGAATTAAAAAAATCTGAGTTTATTTTTAAATACTTCAATTTGTAAAGAGGGGAAAAGTAAGAGAGGTGAAATGGTATAAGGTCTACACCAAAATTTGCTAAACTTGTGGAAATCTAGTAGAGGGATAAATTTATCATTCCTCTCTAATTAGAAACCAAGAAAATGGTCATCTCAATGTCAAAAATGGTTTTCTAGAAGTTTCTTTATGCCTTCACTATGTGTGCAACAATAATAACTACAAAGATCATCGAGAAGATGGGAGGTTTTAAGCTAGTTGGATTGATTTGATCACCAACTAGGTTGAATTCATTGATACGTGTCAACAAGTAGACAACCAATGGGGCATGGAAGTTTATCATGTTTCGACATCGACAGACGTAGACATATGTAACATCAAAGATATATCGCCGCCGTCGAGGATATCTAATACCATGGTCATTATACAAAGATCAGGCGTGTGTGCGGTGTGCCAAGGGGCGTTGATCAAATCTCTCCTCAGACTGCTGAACACCATGACAAGTAAGGCTTTGTTCCATGCGGCATGGCGGCCATGATAGGGAGCCGGTTGGCTCGTTTCCTTGATCTCGCTGGATTCTGCTCTTGCACGCTTGGTATGTTCGAGAATGTCTGACAATCTTGGGACGACGGATATAATCCCCACTCGACGACGGATATAATCCCCACTCCTCCGCTTACCCTTGTTTGTCAATAGTTCTTCATCCCCACTCAGTCAAGAATATTGCCAGATCATTACTGCTATCTTTGCGTCCATCGACGGCGTTCTACTCACTGCAGTTGCTGTTATCACTGCGACCAAAATGGAGTAGCAGCGCCGCTAGAGGAACGGAGAAAAACACTAGATAGGAAAGAAGCACGGTGACAAAAGAGTAGTAGGGAAAGCGTTCGGGTTTTTACAGTCACCAGAACCATGCGTTGGTATTTTTGTTATCACTTGAAATGCAATCTACCATAGCAACTGGACGATCACCCGTATCATCATCACCTGAATAACAATCTACCATAGCAACTGGATGTCCAAAAAATCAGAGTGGTTTGGTTTCGATGGTGGGTGGTTTGGTTTGCCATCCCTAAAGATTTCGTTGTGGCAATGATGCCAAGTGGAAGATCGACAATTGTGTAAAACGTAGAAAATATGACAGAACCGCTGCATGGCTCAAGAAGAAAAAGAACGCATGGCTGGTGCGGTACAGTCAGCTGGCGCAAGGAGGTACCAGGCAATAGAACATGATCGAAAACAAAGGTAAAAGTAGGATATGCACGGCTGGTTTTGCAATTTTGTACAATAATAATAGAAGGGCTGATACAGTCAAATTGGAGAATCTTCTATGACTGTCTACCCATTTCTATGCTTCATCCTGCTATGCCAATGCAGGATCCAATTGCACGGGATTAGTCACATATGCAAAATAGAACAATTGTAGAACCAAGGCTGCATAAATAGTTTGAAACATTCAAAAAAGAAAGTTGGCTACTTGTCTTTATCGTTACAAGGCAATGTGGCGGTTAAGCTTCCCAATATGGTCCTCGAGACAATTTTTAGCACACTAGCAAACGCACACGTGCAAATGCACGTGTCAAATAATACTAAGGATAAAAATTGAGATGGCAATAAAGAAATTTGTTTAATGTTAAGATTTTTGGTATATGTTAAAACGTGATTTTTATTAGAAAGACATAATTTTTGTTGTAAAATTTAAAATGGACAATGATAGAAGATGCTTTTACATAAACTTCTATTTTTTTTAATATGTGGATAAATGTGATGAAATATGTCTTGTTTAATGGAATAAAATTGAGGATGAATATTCCCATTACGTGTCAAAAGAACGTTATGGAAGAGAAGAGAAAAGGATGGGAAAGAATGTTTCAAGGAGGGAGGGAGACGGGAGAAGGAGGGAATTAGTTTGGGAGAAGGAATGAAAGAGAGTACGTGGGTTTGTGGGGGTGTGTGGGGTAAGGTGGTGGCTGGTGGAAAAAGAAATAAGAAGAAAAATAGGAAAAAGGTGGAGAAAAATTGTGAGAAGAGAGAGAGTCAAGGAGATTGCATAAATTTGGATTCCTGCATTCCAGTTGGTCAGGTTTTTTTCTAAAAAATAAAAATGGTATCGATGTAAATAGTAAACAAACTCGTTCTTTTTATAATAGTATAGATGTGAATTCAACATTTGTTAGGAAAACTTAATATTCATAATCATTTCTTATTGTGATGTATTTTTTCTAAGTTAGTTATGACAGATATCAAATAAATTTGCTTAGAGGTACTTATTTTAGAAATGAAGGGGATTTTATTCATCTTGTTTCCTAGTAGGAAAATTCAAAAAGTTTTACAAGAAGTACAACATGTTATCCACAAAATCGACTCCATGCTCAACCCTTGGATATCAGCCTCACTAGGACTGAGACCCAAACTCCCTTGGGGGCAGTAGTGGGGAATCTTGGACAATAGGCGCAAGCCCGATACAACAATCTTGTGTGAGTTTGTATATGATAGTTCAGTTATTCTCATTTGTCTCGATATATTGATTGAGAGGTATATAAAAGAAGGAATAAATGGATTGAGATTTTATGATATTCAAGATCCCAGTAAGTTGGTTCAAAAAAGAGCTACTCCCTTGGCACACTCCGCTCTAACGCTACAAAATTACTTGATCACGAGGCTGCAGACTCAGTCTGGTGGCCTCAAAAACCTTCGGATATAGGAGTAGCCCAAACTTTCTATCCTATTAGTTCCTCGTATCGCAGGAGGCATCTCCACGAGACATGAGAATATAGAGCTAGAAACGAGACAATATACGTATTTCTCTAGGAGATGCATCAATATGTTAGCTTCTCTAAATACAACATGACATGAATAACATGAATAGTTGTGACGGTTCAGAAAGGAGTTAATACGAGCAAAACACGTTTCAATCATTCCAAAAAAAGCGCTCTGAACCCTCTAAAATTCTACTTATACAAGTATTGTCAATTTCTATAATAAGCTTTCTCATTGGTATCTCTGTACAAATATTTGAGCTTATATCTAAATCTTAATACTCGCATCCATATAGTTTGCTCCTTGGATTCGTCCAACAAGCCCCCCCCCAAACACCTAAGCCCCCCCCTCTCTCTCTCTCTCTCTCTCTCTCTCTCTCTCTATATATATATATATATATATATATATATATATATATATATATATATATATGCCAAGCAATAACTTCTTATGTTTAGTTTATAATATGGGGTTTAGGCTTAATCCAACCAGCCACGCTGCAACTTAGTTGTCTCACCTTGATTTAAATAATAAATTGTTTAGAGGTAGTAATAATGAGAAGTTTGATTTCAACAATAAAGCTTACTTAGAGTGATTTTGTGCTTTAAATTAAAATTCTCAAATTATTGCAACATATACCTCCATTTATTTATTAAATTTACAAGAATGCAAACTTTAAAATTTCTTATAATTTCACTAGTCTATAAATGAAGATAATATTTCTATTTGCTAATGCAACATTTTCTAAAACTAGGTAAAATTGACCTAGAATTTTGATAAGTACCTCTTTATGATCTTGTCAGTCCATGCTTCATACGTAATTTTACCGACGTCCATCAAATCTATTATATTGAGTCCATTTTTTTATTTCTCATCCATAGTTAACATTGATATATTGATGTTTCTTGCACTTCTTATCTTGCTAGTTAGCATATTTCACCTTTTATCATTTGACTTTACGGTTAAGTTTGTAAAAAGGAGCTTAAGTGACAACTGATGGATTGATGTTGATTTTGGGTTCAAAATACAACACTTGTTCTGGTCCTAGGAGAGTGGTGGTCTTAGATTGTTCCTTAAAGGAGAGTGGTGGTCTTAGATTGTCCCTTAAAGGAGAGGCAGCATGCAATCTTACTACATCTTCTAAAATCTCAAATTTGTACCCCTAGATAATGAATTGTAGATGACTTTTCCAATATCAATGGTCTACTAAACTTCATCGCCATAAGGTTTGAACTAGAAAAGTACATTATTTCCTCACCTTCCATCTTGTTGGGCTGCTGAGTGGCTGTGAAATAAAAATTGCTATCCCTGTTTTTTTTCACTTATACAAAATTGGATTCTAAAATGAAAGTAAGAAACCAACTATAGGGACACAAATATATATAGTAGTTTTGAAGTGAACTATATATAATGGTATTCTCCAACAACAAAATTTGAGCAAGACTTCAGCCATTAATTCCTGTAGATCTATTCGATGTAAATAAGACTCTTTAATGATTTATAGGATAATTATAATTTTGACCAAAACGTTACCTCCCCTTTTTGGTTGAACCTCAACTAAAAACGACCACCATGATAGAACCAAACACACATTCCATGAGAATTTGGTATCCTCCTCAACTAAGGAGCATCATAGCAAGTCCACTTAGGGAAGAAAGTCAGAGAACAAAGCATCCTTCGTCAAGGAGTAGATCCACACATCTACTCAGAGAAGGAAATCGATGAGGAGAACCTCTTTCAAAAAGGAACAATCCCCACATCCCAAACGGGATCAGGGAAGTACATTAGAGAGGAAGACCATGAAGAAGGTTTGAAGATTAAGAAAGAATAAAAAATTGATTATAGAAAATCACACATCAAAAGAAATTTGTTAGCAACCTTTGTGCACCAATCAGGACAAATTGACAACTCTTGTTGATATCGGTCACAAGAATAAATATAAGGTAGTCTTGTGATAGAAGGGATAAAAGATTTATGGTAGTGTATGGGGAGTTTGGAGCTTTTCTAATGGAAGGGATAAGAGATTGGAGATTCTTAGATGAGGCCAAGGGATGAAATAGTTTCTCAAGTAAACTCTCAAATGTAAGATCTAGATATAAGGGAATGGTACAAAGAACTATTTTTTTATGGTCAATGAGTATTTCCTATGGCTATATATAGATGTTCATGGGAGTCGATTATAGGGACATAACTACCAAGTGTAGGATATTTTGGGAAAATTTCACGAGAATAAGCATTGGAATTTATTGTGATCTATTAGATTTTTTAGAGGAACTTATGTAGTTGTCATTAGATTTGAATTGTATTGTGTATGGTATTTTTCTTTCTATATTGGAAGCATGATGTTGGTTGGCATTGACCACCTTGTAGAGGGTATTGATTTTATGTGCACAACTAGTGGAAATTCTCTACTTCATGAGAGTGTTCATGTATGATGAAATTGTGTGGTTTCTCATACTAGCAAAGGAGTGAAGACTATTGTCAATGAACCTGTTACAACCTGTTCCTAGCTTTACTGGTAATCATAGAGATTTAAGATAATCTAAATGCTTATCATACTTTTGTTAGTAATATTCTATGTTGTGCTTTGTCTTAACTTTGTTAGCCTTAAATACTTATTTGGGAAACTCATAATCATGACTTAAATATACTATAAAGATCTGAGTTGGAGTTAATATAGCATTAACCCATACATGTGTGCAAGAAGAGAGTTAATGATATTGGAAGAAATAATTAATAAATGGTTTTTATTTGAGAATATTATCAAAATAATATTTTAGAATTGTAGAGAATTCAATTATGAATCCAACAAAAAACGAATGAACCAAATCGGAGTTAAATGAGAGAGTTATGCCTTTTTTAGTAAACATATACAGAGCACCACGATCGCGGCCGACATTGTGTCGACACCGCGGCCGCGACTGACACTGCATCGACACCGCAACCACGGCTGAGACTGTGACCCGCGACGCTACGTCGACACCGCGACTGACGCTGCCCAGAATAGCCAATCGTAAAACGATCATATCCCGGGCAATACTTATCTATTTTTAACAAAACAAAGTGTGTTGGAACCACAATTCGATCCTCTATCATCCCAGACAACTTGCTCTATGAGAGGGAGACATAGAGGGTGATTTCTAGGGGGATTTTTGGAAAAGAACATGAAGAATGGAGGAAATCCAAAAGGGTTGTTATAGATTCAATTTTGTAAGTAGTTTTAACCATTGATTCTTCCTCCTCCTCATTTCCCCTTGCTAGGAATCCCTAATCCAATGAATTTGAGGTTCGGTTTAACCTCTGATCTTCATCTTCTACCTACAGCAGACTTCGTTTAGGTTTGAAAGGAAGAAGAAACCATGGATTTTGCTAGAGTTTTGATATGGATTCAAGATCTTCAGAGATGGGATACGCTTTTAAGGTGTTTACACACCTTAGGGTGAGTGGGTACTTCCTTTAAATAGTAGAATGCATAAAAATGAGTTAAATCATTAATAATTTTTAATTGCTTAGTATCTGTGTACAAACCATAAATGGTCTTTTTGATCTGGCTTGTGCAAGTTGATATTAAATGGATGATTTATCTGTTGTGATGAATTTCAAATGATGAAATCCTATTAGAAATGGGTACAATCCATCTAAATGATAATTCTTAAAGTTTTTGCAGAGATTATAAGAGTAAACTGAAATCTAAGATTTTTGGCTATGATTGAAATTGTTGTATAATTGAATTAAAAAGTTTGCCTAGTTGAATCTCCTTGGTTACAAATGATTTTTTTATTTATATGTGTATTATATATATGTCAGATAAGATCTTGGATTTCATTTGATGATATTAATGTTTGCTTGATATATCAGTAAGGAGGGTGAAACCCTAAATGAATGGAAAGTTGGAGGTTTGCAATTAGACATCTTGATTCAATGTTATTCTTGATGTATGATGTTATGATGTATTCAATCCTTATGTGAGTTATGCGATAAGTGAATGAGGTAAATGAAACCCTAATGATAGGGTGTTCAGTGAAACAAGTATTGTGATATCAATGTTTCTCAATTTGAGATGTGGTGATGCTTAACAGATGAGTTGTGGTAAATGTTATCAGATGGTTTATGAAATGAACGGTTTACAAAGCTGAACAGAGATATGTTGATGTAATGATTGAATTTTGAATTTAAAGAGTGAATTAGACATGTAGATGTTTTGAACATTGTAGAATCCTCACAGGATGAGGCATGTGATGTGAGGAGGAAACACTTTCCTGATTGGAGGTAGTCCAGATCAAGGTAAGTCAGAGTGCACTAGTAGGGTGTGGGGGTCTTGACCAGTAGTGTAGACTCCTTACAATTGTGTGGTACCCAACACCAACTGGGGATGTCGGTGGTACCTATGTTACATGTTGAGTGATCAGTGGTTAGTAGGTCCACTGATGCACAATAAGCCTAAGGGCTTTGACTCACTACCTGGGTACCTAGGTTGAGAGGTGGAGTCTGGGATATCTGGCCGCTCCAATTAGCTGCCCACTGCAGACAGAGTCTTACTTAAGATATAGGCTTAGGAACTCGAGCATGCTTCTAAGCCTTGTATAGTGAGATCATAGCTTGCTATGATTCTTTCACATGTTGTGGTACACCTCATGTGGGTTCAGGGCATAATAAGATGAATGAGAGGTTAAATAAGTGTACCAGTTATTCAATTATTCTTTGTATGTTTTTGAGTTATTAGTTCTCTTTATAATCAGTCAATCATGTTCATATATTGATTCACTCTTGTAGATGTCTAGAGTATTGTGCCATATTTATGTTTGTGAAAAATTAGTCTCTTTAAAGATTACTACTGTTATAATTGATATCATTTGCTCAAAAGTATATTTGTAATTATATCAATGCTTTAGACTATTTCTTTGAAGTACTCATTCACTGAGCGAGTAGGCTCACCCCTCTACTCACAATTTTTAGGGAAACCACGTGGACTTGAAGAAGGTCAAAGCATCAGAGTAAATCTACCACATGAGTTCAGTATGAGATTAGTTAAGTTCAGTTGGTCCCTGTCACTCTAGGTCCTTGTATAGATGTGGGAGAGTTGTAAATGATGTTTTATATCTTTGTTTTCTTAATAAGAGAGAATGTATCTGATTATCATGGCGTAGGTACAATGAAGTGTGAGAAACAGAATGAATGTATGGATGTGTATCATTAATGTTGAGATCATATTAGAGTAATCAAAGTTTAATTATCTTGTAAAGTTTGTTTATGTGATTGGATGCGAGAAAACAAAGAGTTTGAAATAAAAAGAAAAAGAAGAAAAAGTCAGGTGTGAACTTTGTATTAAGTTTAATCCTCAAACTTATGCCCTAATCTCATGATTAGTAGTAATCGTGGGATGCGGGTGTAATAGAACCACTATATTATCACAAAAAGTTATTGTTATATGAATTGTGATCATGTAGGGGTTTACTTACATTTTGTTATAGGTCGATCCAAGTACAAAAACTAACAACATTTGGTTTCTCTTACGATAAAATCAAAAGAAAGGGGTGATGTCCTAGATCTAGGATAAAAGAATTAAGGGTAGAAAATAATTAGGGATTTTCAATTACTAGTTATCTAGTTGCCTTTTATCTCTGATGAGTTTACAAGCTAAAATCCTAGCCTTCCACAAGAAAATTCCTTCAAATCCTAGTTTTGGGTGGATTTTTTGGTAGAATAGTAGAAGATGATTGGCATTCAGAGTTTAGTATCAGATGGAGAGGGTCAATACAACTTCCACATACTATCTCTAAATGAACTTTCTTTCACAAAAGATATCACCAACTTCGATGGACAAGATAGTCATCTGACTTCTGATTGGTCAGCATGACAATCAATCAAATATTATGTAATGTTGCTATTGAAAAGGGTCAAAATCTGAAATGTCTAGCCTGAATTCATTGATTGGCTGACTATTAGGAAGTCAATATAACTAAAGAGCACCTACTCCCTTATCCAACTAAAGGCAATAGAGACTAGCCCATCACTACCTTAGGATGTTGCTCTAGCCTCAAGAAATAGTCTACCTTGTCAATGAGTGGACTACTAATTGGCCCAAACTTTGACAAGTTGACTTCATATGTATAGTTTTTTTTAAATGTTAAATGATGATAATCAGGCATGTGGATCCCCCATCTTGAACCAAAATGAGTGGGACATGAACTATAGTAAAAAAATTGGGCCACCTCTTGGAGTTTGAACAAGGTGCAAAATCTAGGTATGTTACATGTTCAGACTCTTTCTCGATCCAACCAGATCCTTTAACGCAATTTTTCGTTGATCCAAAGATAAAATATCCTTCATGATGTATTGTGAGAAATTGGATTTTCTCTCATGTAACCCATACTATTGCACAAAAGAACTAGATTAGAGGAATACATATGTGGTGGATCAGAGTGGAGAGACTACATCTAGTCATCTACAACAAAATCCACGACATACATAATATTTCAATTTTAAACTTTAAAATCATATTTTCTTTTTGTATATACATGATCTAGGAGTGAATCCATGGGATATGAAGAACATAATATTTTTGGACACCTGACATGTAGTCAACTTCCTGGATGGAGTTGAGTCCCAAATGAAAGCAACTAATGTTTTATAGTTTTCACGTAAAAAGAAGGGTATAAATTCTTATAACTCATCAAGTGACAAACCCATTGTGGCTATCCAATTTACTAAGATGTTGAGGTTATCCAAGTATCATGGGATGCTATTGTTGTCTTTACATTTTAGGTTTATGAACTTCTTAATGAGATTGTTTTCTCTCAATGTTTTCCTATCATAATTCAAGATAATGTTAAATAAATCAGACACATATAATTGGTGATGATGTGGAAGATAAGTCTAAATATTTTTTGTTCTTATCTAATATTTCTATTACATGTCATCAAGTTTGACCCTTCTCTCATAATTAATTCAAGACCAGTTCAATCAATGAGATATTCCTCTAGTCCAAATAGAATAATCAACTGCAAGATCTAGTATCATTTGGAGGAAAATGGGATGTGCCTAATGTGCATGATGGCACAAACAATAAAATTGGAGCATCTAAAACGTTTAACTAAGAGAATACAGTAGATATGAAGTTGCCATATAGAACTCTTTACAAGTGATATTTCATTACAACAAGAAATATCAAAAATGTATAAGAACAAGCAATCACAAGAATAATGAACAATAGATTGACACGAAAAAAATATCATAGAGTAAAAGATAACAACATGGGAGCAATAGACATAGAATCTACAAAATTTGTTGCCTCAAGATCACCATTTCAAGAAGAGGTAGAAAAAACCCAGACATAGAGTATATCCGCTTGTTAGTTGCAGAAAAAAGACAATAATGGCCAATGTGGGAAAGTAAACAAGTTCTTCTTCTTTTCCTTCCCTTGAGAAAGGGATCTTTATACTATGGATGATGTTGAAAGAGTAAAAAGCGTGACATACAGGATGAAGTGTAGACCCTTATGTTCACTTACCCTTTTTAAAAGTTCATTCGTATATGTTGGCCTATTAAGATGATAACATTTCATTAGATATTACCTTTTTCAAAGACATTCATGATATTATCCGTGATGATTCCTTAGTAATTTACAAAAATTATAAATATTAATCATTTGAAATGCATGTTTAACATCATATACATGACTAGCATACTTGATATTTTATCACATGTCATCTTCAAATAAGCAATTGCTTGTTGTGACACCAAACATTGTTGACTAGTGTTACAAATAAGGAAGAGCTGTCTTAAGAAAATAAATACAAAGAGATATCCTTTAAAGTAGTACTTCATTGTTTTTTCTAAACCCCTCACCATTCCCTAAGTTTCATAATAGCATCTCATTTTTACTAAGTTACAATCTCTATCGTTACACTTCTATTATGCGTGGTTGTTTACTTTTGTTTTTCTTTTCAATACATTCACATGCCACATTCATAATTTATCTATAACTTATATTAAGTTATTGACATATGCCATTCACATATTCAAATATTAGGAAATAATAAGTACATTATTCTCTTTTTTAAACTCGTATGTTATTTGGGTGATCCTTGATTGGAGTTTTTGAGAGATTTGGGTGTAAGTACTTTATGCTTACTAGTTTCACTACAAAGACATTGGTCAACTCCATACTATATGAAAATAAATACTTTAAAAAATGTGCAAAAAATATTTTGTTTACTAAATATAGAAAATAAAATCACTTCAATTGTATATAGTACTTAAAATGGTTACTAGTAGTTCTTAAACTTATGATGAGTAATGCAACTACAAGACTAATACCCATTAAACCGTTTCAGTAATAATTATAGATACAGTATTACCATAAATATTATTACTTAAAGGTTACATGAATATTTTTCTCTTACAAGTATTGGCTCACATTTACATAGAGTTGAGTGTTGGTTTTGTAGTAAAGATGATCGGCATAAGATTCTGTTGAACTGTGACTCAGAAACATATTTTTGAACGTATACCACAAATACACACTAACTACTATCACGAATCTGAATGAGTAGTCATTGGATCCAGCTATCAAACATTTTTTTAGTTACTCCAAGCTCATTTTCTTTCATTTTTATATTGTATAAAATGTTTACAAAAGTCTAGTTTCTATGAATGTTATTTGACAGCAAAAGAGAAACACATGAACTAGATAGGGGACAAGCAATAAAAGCAAAACCCTTAACACAACAGTGAGCAACAAGCTCAACTTGGTTGAACAAGGACAATGTCAGTCTTGATGAGACTCAGGCTGTGTTTGGTATACAACCATGATAAGTTTATTTGCCACGAGTAAATTAACTAGTGATAATTTAACTTTGTATAAGATGATTATTGTTTGCAGTAACGATAAATAAACTTGTAAGAAAGATGTCTGCCATTTGGTACATGTGTATGTATCCTGCATTTATTTGGCCAAAGTCTATTGTGCCCTACAAATAAATAACGTTATATGTATTGACAGTCGGTTAGAGGAGTATTGTAGCATCCACGATAAATAAACATGTTTCTTACCCTGCAAGGATTTGGTGTGGCAGGTTATCAAGAGATTTCTCGATCAACTTACATGTGTGGTAACTTATTTATCTTTTAGTCTACATAACAAACACCGGTTATAATATTTGCTCATTCATTGAGTAGGGTAAGGTCAGTTGTTAAGACATCTTCTTTTGTTTTAGAATCAAAGAAGTCTGCAGCAAGCTTCACGAAGAAGATCATTACCTTCACAAGCAAGATCGCCTCCTTCATTATGAGTTTGTACACTCTAAAGGCACTCGCTTAGCTAGAGCACCAGGTGCATTTCGTCCACCAAATAGTATTACAAAATCATCTCTTAATATTGAAATCACAGCTGGCATATGCCAAACATTTGTACCCCTGAAGTCCCTGGTATAAAACATGGCTCAATTCTGAGTGAGAAAGATAGTGTGATTGCGTTTCAATAGTTGTGCCGCCACTAGGACGACACAACAGACACGACCTCAGTGGCATACTCAGGCCTAGGCCACTTGAGGCCTTGGCCTCACCCTAGACCTATGCATGTGGGTTGTGTTTGAGTCAGATCATCGTGGGTTTACGTCTCGTGAGTGCAAGTCAAAAAGATCCAACTCTATACAAGTAGATCAAAGATAAACCCAAATCTGACACAGTGAGTTGCAAGTTGACTTTTATGTACCCATATAATTTGTGCTTCAATCAAAATACTATAAGATGCCATTCTAAAGTAAAAGAAGCACGGCTATCTAGTGTTGATATGAAATAGAGCCAAAAAAGCCCAACCACAACACATTGTCGCTATTAAAAAAACAATTCATTTGTTATAAGCATTTCATCACAAACCATATTTTGGGGTAAAATTTTCTAATTTATGATTAAAATTCTCAAATGTACGATTGTGCTCGATGAATTACAATTAGTAAATAACTTATAGTATAATTTTATATTAATTTTGATAGATCAATTAGAAAATATTATAGTAGCGAACTCATTTTCTACCATTTCACTCGTTGCTGGGTAAGTTCAAGTTTTCACTAGAACTCTATAATAATTGATAGGTATCAGTAGACCATTATATTTGTATTTAATTTATTATAATAAATTTAGTTAAGTGAGTCACTCGAGATTAAATGGGTCGACTCATGGATATCTATGAACTTTGACCTAATTTGACAAATCTACCTTAACCAGGATAAGCCAAATAACATCAATGGAAAGCTAAATTTTTCATTGCCCCCACTTGCCATTTATGGTCTATTGTGTTAATTATTTAAGAGTCTCGACATGTACGTTACGCATCCGGGGATTATATGGGGAATTATGTGGGATAGATGGAGTCTCGCATAGTCAAAGGCATTATTAGTTATGGAAGGGAGAGAGAGGACAGAATAGAAGCCCGAGAAATTAAGAGAAGGTACCTGAGAATATAGTGATAGAGAGAGCGGCAGAGATAGACCACAAACGGGATCAATTAATATGACGAGAAATAATATTAGTTGTCTCTTTCCTAGTATATCCTAATAACATATTGTTGAAAATTTTGGCAACCATTAGTTTTCTCTTTCGTAGTAAAATTTGGCTATAATTATGCCAGTCAAATAAGGATAGTGACATTTTTTTCGCTTTCAGAAAAAATAAAGATAGTGACACATACAACTTGAAACAAACCTAAAAACAAACCTAATTAAGGACTATACAATAGATCGTTGGGCTTTGTCATTTTAAAAAAAATGGCAACTGTTTGGGCCTTCTCGAAGACGTTTCTTTAAATATTTCATGTATATTAGTAAGTATTTTTATCTAAGGGTTTTTTATGAAATTTTTTATCACTATTTAGAATAATGGATTTTTGAAAATATACAATAGTCGTTGAGGGTTCAACTTGTTCTCCCTTTTGTGTATAATTTTTGCACACATTTTTTCTAATGCTCCTCATGAAAATGTATTGTAAAAAAAATGTATCTAATATATACCAAACAACCTCATATTGTCACTAATATATTGTAAAAAAAAATCTAATATAGGCCAAACAATTACTTTAATGGACGTGTCTACTTTTTGTGTCGGTGCATACATATTTTTGTACTACTCGCTGTATAAATATGTATTATACTTTTTGTGTCAGGTGCATACATTTTTTGTACTACGAGCAAATAACACGCTGCACAATTGAATAATATAAGATGATGATTAAGATATACTAGTAACTATCAGTTGGACGAAATAATTATCAGTTGATTAATATGACCTCTAACATGTGCTTAGTAAAATTTTATATATTTTCTTTATTGGGTGTGCGCATGTTGGCCTTAATAGATACATTATTGCTCATAATAATTTATATATAACCTAAGGAATAATTCAATTAACAGACAGCTAACTCCTCCCAAATCATAACGTGTTCCAGACAATATGTATGTATGGATGTCTACTCGTGCTGACGACTGATACATAATTTATATTCACAACAATTTTGATAAACTCTCCCTGAAAGATAGCAATTCGAGTAATTATCTATTGACTTCCTATGACCTGTAACATGTGTTTAGTAAAATTGAAGTATTTTCCTTCTTGAATGTGTGGCTATTGATTCTAATACATAATAAGCAAGTAAGCGTACAACATCTCGAGCATTGAGCTCCCATTCATACTGCATAAACATATAGACGTGTTGTTGAATGATGCAAACAAAGCTCACAACCTTTTTAAACTTAACCTTATTAAACTTTTCCAAAGATTCACTACTCTAAACATCTCCGTTGACGTTGACGATTAATTATAATTAACGCTCATAAATTTACATATTACCCGTTGAAATAGAAAAAAATGATTAACTTTCAGGTGGCTTTCTCTAATTAATAGTGTATGATTGTCAAAATTAGATGTGCTCCTTTTTATATGTTTTCATTAACAATCAACACATAATTCTAACTCCAAGTAATCCCTTTTTGGACACTTGAATATTTCTTGGACACATTCCAGTTTCACTCATTATAATTTATATATAGGAGCCCCTAAAAAGAACATGCCGATTAACTGCTAGTTAACTCATCTCACTTGCACCAACCAACTCAATAGCTAATGCACCGACTCACGAAAGCTAAATGAGTGAACTTTTGTCAAATTTATTGAAGAAATTCAAGTAGTTGCGTAAGTCCAAGATGAATAACATATTTGCAAATTTATCCAACCAATCGACCAAGCACGAGCACGAAACATATATCCTGCGGAAAGCATATTGCGTTAACAATGGCACTCAAACACAGCAGAGACGCTCATTTTTATTGGGTAGAAAGACTTGTATAAATATGTATTAGTAAAAGATATTCTGTATATGTCAATAGCTCAATAATAACTAAAAATAGCCCCAATCGTCACTTTATCCTATACTTTTAGGTGTAATTTTTGTACTTTGTGTGTAAAATATGAAATATTATATATAAAAGCAGATCACACAATTATGTTGTGTTAATTGACTACAAAAATGGATGTATAATAAATGGTGTGTATCTTTCTCCGTCAAAAGAATAGGTTTAGACATAGTTCATTTTTTGGAAGAATACATTTTTAAGTTACTTATTTGAAATAAAGTTGTGTATCTTGCATCAAAACCTCATAAAATACATAAAAGATTAAGTAAACTATAAAGGATATAATTTAAAAATAATAACAAAACTTTTCCATGAATAACGATTTCTAATATTTTGTATCCTACCGGTCACTAAATAAAATACATGTATTACATTTTGATATCGCCCAAATTTGAATTTCTGGGTCCACGAGGTCCACCACTGATGAGACTCCATAGGAGTTCCGTCACTGAGACTCCATAAAAGTTTACCATAGCCCATAGGTCTCTTTTCCTCCTTTTTGAGGCAGGAAAACTGAACATAACATGTTAAGTGCATCACTAACTTAATTTTGCAAAGAAGCAAATACGATGGGTCTGGATACCCCTTCTTTTGATGAAGGCTTGTGGTCAGAAGTATGTTGTGACCAGCTTTCGTATATATCTAATGGGGGTTTTACATTTCCACAGTCACTTGGAAAATAATGATGAATTAATAGATTTGGCCCTAAACTTAAGCCAAACGTCTTTTAGCTTAATATGGTTTATCCCAAAAAGAAGTGATTTCATCTTTGCCTAAAGTGATTTCATCTCTGTCTCCCTGGAGGAGCAGGGGATGCTAGCAAGGAGTTGGATCACGTGTTCACGTAATCCGGATTCCAAGAACCTCCATATAGAACAAGCATGCACAAGAAATTCTGAATTTGGGAGCCAAGGATCAGCCCAAAATGAGATGTTAGATCCATCTCCAAAAATAATGTCATATACATTAAAAATAGTTATGACCATAAAGTTTAATTAATAAAATATATAAATTAAAACTTTTAACACATTTTCATTTAAAAGAAAGAAAAAAAATACCATTAAACCAGCTTATTTGGGACGGAAGGGGCAGGGGCTGGCCGGAATTCAGTACAAGGAGCCGAATTTATGGAATTCAGGAAAAGGTGAGAGGAATTTTGGGCAAAAACATTATTATAGCCTCGTACTAGATACAAACACTCTTTAACATGATACATAGGAGAGCTTTATTATTATTACAAGGATAAGGAAACAGATAACAGGCTCTCTATTTCAAGTCCATACATTCATGAACGTCGTCATGCGTGATCTCTTACTGCGATGCCCGGCCACTAAACTGCTGCGACTGGAGGGGAGTCAGGATCAAAGATTCCTGAATCCTGTTCTGTTTAAGCTCCTTGGCCTCCTCCCTAGAGAGCTGATAGGTGTTTACGAGCACATCCTCAGGAAGGCCGTTGAGGACAGAGTTCTTACCGACGATCTGATTCATCATGGCGTTCTCATTAGTCTTGAGAGCGATCCACTCGAACTCACTCTCAGCCTGCTTCAGAACTGCAAAGTTCTGTGGCACAACCACAACCTGCCCTTGGTTGACCCTCTCGTCAAACACGGGTCTCCCGCTGTTATCCACAATCTGGACGCGAGCACTACCTCTGATGACGTACATAATTCCGTGGGCGTTGGAATTCCAGTGAGGCGCGACCAAGGCGTTCTGGTGGAGCTGGCCCTTCTCGACTGTGAGCTGAAGGTAGGAGAGGATGGGCAGCTTGAAGCTGTTAAGGATGGTCAGGTGGCCAGCCTCTCTGTTGTAGACGTCGGCCTTGATGGGATCGCCGATGTTGGTCTTAAACTTCATGCTGCAAATGGACTCTTCGATGCCATTTGAGGCTAGAATTTGACCGCCCTGCTGGTATGGTGATGATGATCCTCCCCTTCCTTGCTGGTAAGGAGATGATGATCTCCCTCCCTGCTGGTAAGGAGATGATGATCCTCCACCCTGCTGGTATGGCTGAAATCCAGATCCTCCGCGTCGGCTCATTCCACCTCCTTGCTGAGAGTGGGACTGGAACCATTCCTGAGTCTCCCTCTGCGTTGGTCGTGCCATTTGAAGATCCCTCTCCACTCGAATGATGAAACCTTGGTGTTGTTGGCTGCTGGACTTGAGCTTCTGGGCGGTTTCCTGGTTGACACCAAACGACTGGGCCAAGATGTCGACGTCAAAGCCGTCAAAGATGTTGCCTTCTCCGTACTGCTCAGACACGCCAGAACCACGGGAACCAAACTGCTGCTGCTGCCGCCCTTGGCCACGAATTTGGGTCTGACTCTGGCCCTGTTGCTGCTGGCCACCGCCAAGGAAGAACCTCTGTTTGCAAACATATGGAATTGGTTCGTATAAACAATCCGGACTAGTTGTTAAAAAATAGCGGTTAGTAGATGGTTAATCGTTGAATTGAACATACTCGGGGCGTGCTGTCGAGCTGATTGGCGGAGTCGCCAAAGTCGAGGAAAACGATGACCACGAGGGGGCTGTCACCATTATTGTAAAGCCACGTCGCAACACCTGCAGGAATGGTACTAACGTCGCCCTTCCGCAATTGTTCGACCTTCTGGTGCTGTTCACCCTGGCCGAAGAATCCTTGCTGCTGTCCCTGGCCCTGGAATTGCCCCTGAGAACCGCGTTGAGACGAGTATGGTCCCTGCTCTTGCTCGTAAGAAGTGAACGTCTCAGAGCAGCCAGGGATCACCAGCCCACCGATGCCTTGTCCTTCGAGGACGTAACCAACCCTCTGCGCGTTCGAATAGGATGGCAGTAGCAGGCCCTGCGGTTGGATGGTGTGTCGGGTCACTGAGACACCGGAGCACTGCAGCTCGTTCTCATTGTGGTCCCAGAACTCGGAGAAGCCAGCCTCCGACTGCAATTGCCACGACGGCTCCAGCAAGTTCAGCCGGTTGAGCTGAGAGCACTCGTCCCTCTGCTGCCGGCCCTGCATGCCGTGCTTCCTTCCATACTGGGAAGAAGAACCGGTGATGGCATTGGTGGACGGGAACAGCACGAGTGCTAGGCAGCAGAGGAAACCGGCGATCCTGCCGGCATTTCTACCCGTCATCTTGATGTACTTTGTGTGTGGCTACTCGAAGGCTGTAGTAGCAGATCAAGCTTCACGATGAGATGATCGGACTCGGATGGCGCCGTTTTTTATAGTAACATGCAGGGTGTTGCTGCTGGCACTGGCTCTGCTGATCAGGCGCCAAGTGTTGTAGGCGACACCTACTTAGCTCCCATGCGCAGCATGCATGCATGCTCCCTATGCTCTGTCGCCGATCAACAATTGCTCTACACTCCTCGACGCGTTGCGGGAAATGCAGGCTGAAGTGGCGCCTCGACCGCGCCAGCTAGAGCGCTGAGAAGATGAGAACCGCAACAGTGCAACCACCATGGGGTTGCAAGTGGGAGTTCTTGCAACGTGACGCTCGCTCCGTGTGTATGCCACGTGATCTGCTTTGTCGTCTCCATTGGATTTTCCATGGAGAGCGGATGAACTGATGTAACGATACTGATAAGGAGAGCATGTCAAATATGTTGCGATCGATATCTGGAGATTCAGCTGATTTTTAACTTCGGTGCTTCTTGACTTGTATGAACAAGCAATAAAACATAGATTCGCTTTCGTTGAATGATTTCTATCAGCGACGTATTTGTATAAATGTTGCTCGTTATCACCATTGTGTAGAGGGGGAAAAACCAAATATCTTATTTTCAAAAATAATATCCAGACTAGTATGTGTTTGAAATTATCATATAAATAACATCTTTTCTGAATGAAAGCGTCAACCATTCCGACGCGTTCACTTCTTCAAGTGAATGGGCAACAAGATATGCGCATTCAACTAGCAACGGCTTATACGTCGATGTGGAATATGGATTTATTGTTTCTTGTTTTAGTAGAAATAGGCTATTCTTTTTCTAATCAAGTTACACGTGTCCTTGTCCATCGATCGGTGGGATTAGGATTCTATTCCCATATCAGATGGCATAATAATCTAACATAACGTACAGACTGCTCCTTCTTTAATTAGGAGCCGCAAATCCTATGGGTTTGATGCGTGTGGGTATTAGACTTACGAGGTGATGAATACGTCAAATATCTTGACACATTCAGATCCGCAATGACTAGTGCACTCATCTAGAGTGTGTTCGTTGATGTGCTATAAAATTTGTCAAATCAGTTGGTGTATGCAGGCAGTATTTCTAAAATGGGTTACTTTACATGAAGTGGCATTTTCTTTATTGTTATTGTCGACTAAATGTGCCAATAGTTCACAACATTTTGAGGAATTTTATCCTCACTTCACCCTCACTCAATTCGATTGAGTTCTCACCTTTTTCTCTCTCTAAACTCTAATTTTCTGAGCTCTATACTTCTAACCCGATTATGGAGTAATTTTGATCATTTTTGATGTTGGGAAAAAAGAATAGGATTCCGGCCCATGCGTAGATGAATTTCGACTTGAATAGGAGTTGGTTTGTGCTACCAATCCCAATAGGAGTCAAATCTAAAAGGGAAGGAAGATGACTCCCTATGTGCAACATGGAGTTGGAGTAGGACTTGGACAAAGATTCCTACTTGCAACCACATGCGTGGAGACCTATAAATAGAGGCCATGGTGGAGGCCATTGATAGCATCCCACCGGTTGAGGTGTGATCCCTCCAGTTGCTTGTTGGTGCCTTCTATGGTAGAGGGTGCCAGAGAACAAGAACAACTGGAGGAGCTCTCTTGATAAATAAGAGAGGGTCAACAACTTTGCCTTGAAGCAAAGTAGCGGCTGACAGTTGGTGACACATTGGGTGTACTGACAGATCAACTCTCTTGGTTGATAAGAGAGGGCCAGTGACTTTGCCTTGAAGCAAAGTAGTGGTTGGTGGTTACAGACGCAGTGTTGTCATAGTGGCAACGGTCCGACCCAGTCAGCGGTCACAGTGGCATCAAGCAGTCCTCAACAACGATGACGGCCTCGTGAGGAGATCAAGTAAAGAGGGAGGTTTTGTACACACTGGGTTTGATTCTCTTCTTCCTCATCTTTGTTCTTGTGTGGGGAGGGCCACTTGAATTTAGGGGGTAATTAAATCTAGGCAGTGTGAGTTGTAATCTTAATTACATAGTGTTTGTTGGCTGGTATTGCTCCGTGATTTTTCTCTCTTTGTCTTGGGGGGAGTTTTCCACGTTAAATCTGGTATTTCTTCTTTGAGTTTATAAGATTGTCGGTAACACTTCCGTAATAAGTTTTTGTCACATCCGACATCGTATCGGTACAACATCCCCAACAAGTGGTATCAGAGTGCAGGCTGCAGATACAGGTCCAGATGGGGAAGGATGAAGATGCGACAATAATAAAGTTGACAAGCTCAAATTGGCAGATTTGGAAACCCAAGATGGAGGACATTCTCTATTGTAAAGATCTGTATGATCTGATAGAGGGACAAAAGCCAGAGAGTATGTCTGATGCAGATTGGAAGAAACTAAACATGATGACCGTCGAAACAGTGCAAAAGTGGATCGACATTTCCATGTTCCAACACGTCTCAGAAGAGACCAATGACAAAGAACTATGGGAGAAGCTCAAGAAATTATATGGGCAGAAAACTACAACAAATAAATCCTTCTTGATTAGAAAGTTGGTGAACCTCAAGTACCAGGACGGTACAAGGATTGTCAAGCACATGAATGAATTCCAAAGCCTTGTAAATCAATTGGTGTCTATGAAGATGGTTCTTGATGATGAACTTCAGGCTCTACTTCTTCTGGGATCATAACCTGACAGTTGGGAGACGCTCATAGTGACAGTCAACAATTCTGCACAGGAAGGCAAGTTGACACTTACCAGGTGAGGAGCAGTCTACTGAATGAAGAGACTCGATGACGAGCCTCGGGAAACAGCGGATCAGAGGTGCACTTCACAGAGAGCAGGGGTGTTGATAGAATGAGAGATCATGGAAGATCTAAGAGTCACGTTGAGTCCCAGGACCACGAGAAGTCTCGTGGTAGATCCAAGTCGAAGAGTAGTAGAGGGTGCTTCCATTGTGGCAAGCCAAGTCATTTCAAAAGGGATCGTAAGGTTTGGAAAAAGAAACATGGGTCTGAAGCCAAAGACAAGCAAGATGATGACAAGAATACTACAACGACAATCTCATATGACATGGGCGATGATGATGATGTGGTCTTGACAGTCTAGGAGCAGTGTTTGCATGTTGATCAGGATGATTCTGAGTGGGTGGTAGATATTGTAGCTTCTTATCATGCTTCACCCAGTAAGAAGTTCTTCACTTCATTCAGGAGGGGAGACTTCGAGAGGCTGAATATGAAAAATTCCAGCTTCTCTAGAATTATTGAGATTGGAGACATTTGTGTTCATACAAGTGTTAGTTGCACGCTCACGCTGAAAGATGTTCTCACATTCTAGATTTGTGACTGAGTTTGATATCTGGTTCATTCTTTGATAGAGAAGGTTGTCATCTTGATTTTGGTGGTGGCAAATGAAAGATCACCAAGGGGGATTCAATCATTATATGGGGAAAATTGTATCACACATTGTATAAGACCCAGCTTAAGGTGATCAAAGGCGGTAGTATACATGCAGTTGAGGATAACCAGACAGATCTATGGTACATACGGCTAGGACACATGTGTGAGAAGGGATTGAAGCTTCTATCTGTTGGCTAAATGGATATCATCAAAATCCCTTTGTTTTGAAAATAACAAACATTTCATTCTTGTGGATCAAACGTGCTACTTGAGTATTGTAGGAATTAAGTGGATGATACAACTTTGGAAGATCTAAATGCTCACAATGTTTTAATTTCATGATTGTAATCAAATGTAAAAACTTGTACAAGTTTATAATGTACAAGTACTTAGATATCATGTAAATCAAGCATTTAGATCTTCCCTAGCTACTCACGACACTTAGATAGGTCATCCTCCATAATAGTGTCACAACTGCACACTCATACACACACTTAGTATTCATCTAGAACCACCAAAATAGAGACATTCTCGGTCAAACTATTTGTCGATCGAGACACACTCGGTCGAACATCTTCTCGATCGAGAGTCTCCCGGGTTATTTCTTCTAATAGGTTCTATAGCTGTTAGACACGGAAGACAAGGTAGTTGGTAGTTGGAATCGAACATTATATACACTTGCTCCAGACCGTCCCTCGGTCGAAAAAAACTTCGACCGACGGACTCTCAGTCGACAAACTTTTCGATCGAGATTGTCTCAGTCTATACTTTTCAGAATTAATAAACTAGTCGTTGCTAAAGCAATTAGTGGACACCTAACGGCTAGTTGAGCACTTAGAACCCCCTAGAAAGTTTCTAGAATGTCCTTAAGCATTCGTAGGACATTCCTATAAATAGGACATGCCTCAGGACACCCAAAATACACTTTTGCAATACTTGAGCATACATACTTGTAATTGGCAATCCTTTCTTGTGAGCAATTGAGCAACTTCTACACTTGCTAATCTTTCCCATTGCTACAAGCTCGTTTCCTATAGGCTAGAATCTCCTTTCCACCATACTTACACTTTCACACACATTGGTTAGAAGATCAAAACACTTTATATAGGAAATCAAGCCTTGTGCTACAACGGTCATTGTAATTTCCATTTTCCCTTCTTGTTACTTTGTATTACTTGTACTCTCCTTGCTACTCCTAGGGTTGGAGGTTGCGGATTAGAGAGGGTACTATCTTCTCAGGTAAAGAAGGGTCTTCTCAGAGGATAAGGTGGACTTTGGACTACTTCTAGAAGGTCGCAACGAGAAGTTACTTCAAGGAGGAAGGATACTTCAAGGGGGAGCTTGAAGTTACTTCGAGTGAAGGCTGCTTCAAAGTTGGTGAGACGACTTTGGGGTAAAGGTTGTCCAAAGGGTTTGGGAAGGTAGTTGTATTTTATGTAACATCCTTATGAGGTAATAAAATACATGTGCTTTCAAATCCCAATTAAAAACAATTGGGTAGTGAACTGACTCCCTTAGTATTTGCTAAGGGTAGAACCACTCTAAACCTTGTGTCTCCTTCTTCAACATCTTTGTGGTTGATTGTTTGAATTATTATTTTTAAAATCTTCATAAAAACCCTATTCACCCCCTCTAGTGGTTTTTCATTTGGTATCAGAGCAAGACTTCAAGGAACTCTAACAAAATCTTGAAGAATGGGTGACGGGGTACTCAACAACCTCAACTTGGAAGGGACACTCGTGGCTAGACCTCCACCTTTTGATGGTACTAACTACACCTACTGGAAGAGGAGGATGCATTTCTACTTCCAGAGAATTAGCTGGGATCTTTGGAGGATGGTGCCAAATCCATATGACTTTCCTCAAATAGAGTATGCAACTTGGGATGCTAATATGGTAAGATCAGCCCAAATGAATGCAAAAGTTGTAAGTATACTCTATTGTTCAATTTCCGTTGGTGAATTCGATAGAATATCAAATTGTGAAAAAGCATATGAGATATGGCATAGACTCTGTATAACCTATGAAGGAACTGTTCAAGTTAAGAATTCTAAAATCGGAATGCTTAAACAAAAGTTTGAACAATTTCGTATGGATCAAAATGAGTCTATTAGTGAAATGTATGCAAAATTTTCTTCTATTGTAAATGGTTTAAATGCTTTAGGTAAAGTAATCAGCGAAGAAGATCAAGTATCAAAAATTCTTAGGTCTCTTCCTCCCAAGTACAAGGCCAAGGTAATTGCTATTGAAGAAGCAAATGATCTCACCCGACTAAGGATGGAGCAACTCATTGGCAACTTAGAAGCACATGAGGCAACTTTGGAGGAGGAAGAAAGACGAGAGTGTGAACTTCAACAAGGGAGAAAGAAGGACATTGCATTCAAAGCATCAACCAAGATTAGTCATGAAACAAGTGAAGATGATAGTGAAGAAGAAACTCTCATTGTAAACGGTAAGCAGTATAAAAGTTTTAAAACTAATAAAACTTCTAGTGTTTCTTCTTTCAGGTGCTTTGAATGTGGCAAAAAGGGACATTTAAAAGGTGATTGTCTAAAACTTAAGAAGGGGAAGAAATCATCTCACAAGAAGAAAGAAAGAGCATATAAAGCTGCATGGGATGATTTAAGTGATGATAGTGAAGATGGAGAAAAAGAAGTAGAGTGCCTTATTGCTACAACAAATGAAGAAGAAGAGGTAAGCCTTTTGATTTGCCAAAAGAAGATCTAATTGCTAGTCTTCAAGATACACATGAGAAATATGTTGATTGCAAAAAGAAACTAAAGAAAGCTACTAAAACTAATGAGGATTTGTATGCTAAATTAAATAATCTTTCTTTTGAAAAGGACAATATTGTTTCTGAAAATCTTACCTTGAAATCATCTTTAAATGATTGCAATATGAAGTTGCTTACTTTAGAAATAAATCATGATCTTCTTTCTCAAGAAAAGGTTGATTTTCTTGCAAAACTACATAATTTTCAGACTCAACCTATCCTATGTAATCGTCTAGATTATGATGCTATTGTTAAGAAAAAGATACTTTATCATCTAATATAGATCAAGCAAAGTTAGATATAAAAAAGAAAATGGATGAGATTACCAAGTTACAAAGAGAGATTAATAACTTGAGAAACAATGATGTTCTTGATAAAATTCTAAATAATTCTTCTAGTTATAATGGAAGGAGAGGTTTAGGATATGTTTCAAAAGGGAAATCCTATCAACCTAAACCTAGAAGAACACGGGCACTCAAGGCCAAGATTATGTATGCATCGTCGGAGAGAGTTGGTGTACTGGTTGAGGATCAGGGGCCCCTAACAAAGGGTCACGAGTTCGAAACCTAGCTGCAACACTCTCGAAAATGAATTGAGCGTGTCAGGTCAGCCGACCTCTGATCTGGTTTAACCGGGTTCCCGGGTTTGCATGCTATTCGGGAGCCCCCAGGTAGGCGTCGGGCGCTGCCCAACGGTGCTCCTGGGTCATAAAAAAAAGATTATGTATGTACCCAAAAACAACTCAACTCCTAGAAAGAAAAATGAGATTGACTTTATTAGTTGTCACTATTACTTGCATCTTGGACACTACCCTTTTTCATGCCCATATAAGAAAAGGAATGATGATCTAATTTGGGTTCCTAAAACTTAGATATTTGAATTTTATTAGTTCAGATTTGACCTAAAACGTTTCTTTGAAATTCAAATGTCTTATCTCAACAAAACTGAGCTTCACTGTTTATATTCTTGCAAAATTGTATTACCTTGTGAAGTTAATAACATCCTTGTGGGTGAGGATGTCCAAAGGGTTTGGGAAGGTAGTTGTATTTTATGTAACATCTTTGCGAGGTAATAAAATATAGGTGCTTTCAAATCCCAATTGGAAACAATTGGGTAGTGGACTGACTCCCTTAGTATTTGCTAAGGGTGGAACCACTCTTAACCCTGTGTCTCCTTCTTCAACATCTTTGTGGTTGATTGTTTGAATTATTATTTTTAAAATCTTCATAAAAACTCTATTCACCCCCCTCTAGTGGTTTTTCACTATCCAGGCAGAGACTAATTCCTTATGACAAGGATGTTGGTCTCGGTTCATGTGATGCATGTCAGATAAGAAAGCATCGACGTGTTTCTTTCAAGACAAGATCAAAGGTGAAGTCACAACTTATATGGTTGGTTCATTCGGATGTTTGTGGTCTGTTTGAGGTAGCTTCACTGGGTGGCAATAAGTATTTTGTCACGTTCATTGATGATGCATCTAGGAAGGTGTGGGCTTACTTGTTGAAGACTAAGGATCGTGTCTTTTAGTGTTTTCAGAAATTTTATGCCATGCTGGAACAGGAGATAGAGAAAAAGCTAAAGTGTCTCCACAGAGATAATGGAGGAGAATACACCTCTAGGATGTTCCACGATTACTGCACCCAGCATGGGATACGACATGAAAGGACAGAGCCTGATACACCACAACACAATGGTACAACTGAAAGGATGAATCATACCATAGTGGAGAAAGTTAGATGCATGTTGAAGACTGTAAAGTTTCCAAAGACATTCTGGGGTGAGGCAGTGTGTACTACCTACTATCTTATTAATCGATCTCCAATAGTTCCTTTGGGGTTTGATATACCTGTTAAGGTATGGACATGCAAGGATGCCTCTTATGCTCATCTGTGAGTATTTGGGTGCAAGGCTTATGCATATATTCCAAAGGAAAAGAGACAAAAGTTGGATGTTAAAGCAGAGCCATCTATCTTTCTTGGCTATGAAGATCAGCAGTTTGGCTACAGGTTATGGGATCCTGTGAAAAAGACCATGAGTAGACACAGAGATGTGACTTTCTATGAGAGTCAGATAATTACAGAGCCTGAGAGTGATGATGCAGAGGTTGCAGGATCAGGTGATAGTTCTTTTGATGATGAGTATGAAGATGCTTTTGCTTCTTCACAGATGCAGTCTTCAGATGACGAAGAATAGTAGCAAGATCACCTTGAGAAGCCGAGTGATAGCACATCAACTGCTACTATTCCAAATGCAGAGATGAGTGATTTAGACTCACAGTTAGAGACTTCTAGGCAGGGGGAGAAAGATCATCACCAAACAGAGTCCTCAAAGTAGCAGTTGAGGAGGTCTGACATAGTTCTTCATCCTTCATCTAGATACCAGACATCTCAGTATATTCTCCTTACTGGTCAGGGGGAGCCATAGACTTATCATGAGGCACAAACTCATAGAGATAAAGTATAGTGGCATCAGGCAATGCAAGAGGAGATGTCTTCTTTGCAGAAGAATGATACCTATGAGCTTGTGGCACTTCCCAAAGGCCGGAAAACACTTAAGTACAAGTGGGTTTATAGGATGAAGAGAGATGACAGTAGCAAGGATCAATATTTTAATGAGAAGATACATGGACATGGAGAGCATCATCAGAGGATTTTTGAACCTTGGTACAGAAGGTCAGAAATAAGGTTTTCATCCAGAATGGCTCGACATACCATTTAGGGGGAGCCAATAAAGTTTCAAGTGTGGGCATGGAGAGAGAAATGGCACTGCCAAGATACTTCTTATTAGTTTCTTAGGAATAGAGTGAAGTCAGGATTGGACTTCAAGAAGATGGATGAAAATGACAAGATGTTGACATGTTCAAGGAGAGTGGATCCATCACAGGTGGTGATGAGGTCCACAAGCTAATCCAGATGATTGTTGAAGACAATGTATCCCTCATGGGCCGGAGGGGGAGATTGTTGGGAAAAGGAATAGGATTTCGGCCCATGCCTAGTTGGATTTAGACTTGAGTAGGAGTTGGTTTATGCTACCAATCCCAATAGGAGTCAAATCTAAAAGGGAAGGAAGATGGCTTCCTATGTACAACATGGAGTTGGAGCAGGACTTGGACTAGGACTTAGATAAGGATTCCTACTTGCAACCACATGCATGGAGGCCTATAAATAGAGTCCATGGGGGCGTCCATTGATAGCATCCCTCTAGTTGAGGTGTGATCAGTTGCTTGTTGGTGCCTTCTGTGGTAGAGGGTGCCAAAGAACAAGAACAACTGGATGAGCACTCTTGGTAAATAAGAGAGGGTCAGTGACTTTGCCTTGAAGCAAAGTAGCGGCTGACAGTGGGTGACACATTGGGTGCACTGACAGAACAACTCTCTTGGTTGATACGAGAGGGCCAGTGACTTTGCCTTGAAGCAAAGTAGCGGTTGGCAGTTATAGACACAATGTTGTCATAGTGGCAACGGTCTGACCCAGTCAGCGGTCACAATGGCATTAAGCAGTCCCCAACAATGACAACAGTCTCATGAGGAGATCAAGTAAAGAGGGAGGTTTTGTACACACTGGGTGTGATTCTCTTCTTACTCATCTTTGTTCTTGTGTGGGGAGGGCTACCTGGATTTAGGGGGTAATCAAATCCATACAGTGTGAGTTGTAGTCTTAATTACATAGTGCTTGTTGGCTGGTATTGCCCCGTAGTTTTTCTCTCCTTGTCTTGGGGAGAGTTTTTCATGTTAAATCTGGTGTTTCTTCTTTGGGTTTATATGCTTGTCGGTAACACTTCCACAATAAAATTGTCTAATCCAGGACCGTATCGGTACAACATTCCCAACATTTAGATTCCTAGAGCAATTCTAAGCAGCTTGTTCTCGAACATCCTTTGGATTTCTTACATTATTATTCGAGGATCGAACCATTTCATGTTATGGTAATAATAAATCTTATGTGTTATTTTTTTCTTATTCTAATTATTTTATCAATGTATTGTGATAACATAAATTCAAATATTGGTAATTTGACAAAAAATTGAAATTTACAAAATTGAAAATTGATTAGTGTTTTTTGCATGCTAGTGAATTATTTGTTTTATTTTCAATTTTACATTTTTGCAATCATGCTCGTAGAGGCACTACGCTTGGACTCTCTCGACACAATAACATATACCACGTAGTAAGTTACTGGACTAGTGTTTTAGAGATGGTTGCATGAATATATTTTGACCTTGTTAACATACAAATCATATTAAATTAGATTGTGAGTGTATCACTGCAATAGTAGCACATTCGATAATATAACAAATGCCTTATATTAACTTGGATTTCAGATCATTATCACCTTAATGATGTGGCTATTCTACTTAAGTTGAAGATAGATGGGGATGTTTCTATTGGTGAGAACCCCATCCCATAAGGCATGAAGAAGGCCAGTCATGGGTTGTTTTGTTTTTTCATTTCTTGGGTGCTCATCCCATGACATGAATACGGTGCACAACGTTAGGTTGAAATAATTGAGGAAGACTTTTGTTGATGTTGTTTAAGTGAAAGGTGATCGTAACAACATATATTACTTGTACATTTGTGGCCTATAGTGGCACAAGTCATAGAATAAAAAATGAGGTTGTAATTTATAGTGTCGATTTTACAAATAGAAATGTCGATGTATTATCGACATCCGACAAGAAAAATCTAGGTGTTGCTTTAGCTGAAGTGTCAGCTCCCTAAATAGAAACACATGATTAAATTTTGCACCAAATTTTTTGTGCCACGTAATATAGTGTTAGTTTATTAAGGAACCAACATTACAGACTTCTTATGAAGCAAACCCGCAAAACAAACAATCCCTTCAATATTAAACTATAAACTTTTTGCGTTAGTTTCTAAAGATAAAATGGCACTAGAATTTTTTCTAAAAAATAGGCCACCATCAATTTCTTTACCTAAACGGATGCCAAGTTTTCATCTGTAGTGCTAGTTCCTTTATTTATAACTGACATGATGTTAAAAAGAAACAAGTGATAAAAATAATAATTGGTGACCTAACAGTTATATATTGTCCTGTAACAATGATTTAACCATTCTATTCATATGTATCTAATATGTCTATTTGAGATTGATTTCAAGCATTAGGTACATGAAAAGGATCAATTCTATCAAGCCCTAGATTGACTTTATATAAGCCAAAGCTAATGCAAATGCAATTTTGTGAAAATAGCCCTAAACGACTTAAGTTAAATTTTGTAATAATCTATATTGATGTTATGATTTGCAATTAACATGAGAAAAATTTCAAAGTACTTATTTCGAACATTTAAGCACTTTAGTGACATTTTTCAAAATGCATCATAGGATGTTTGATCGGTCGAGTTTCCTCCCAAAAACTTGACTAACATCTAGGATGGGTCTTGAAAATGTCCAGGTTCAATTGAGTTTATATCAAGATAAAATCGACCGACATCTTGCAAAAGCATATTGATTTTAAGCCATCGATCGAGTTTCATCTAGGATAAACTCAACTGACAACTCAAAATTAGCTTGTCGCATAGTATTGTTGGACGAGTTGCCTTTATGGAAACTCGACCGACTACACTGTACATGATGGCTAAGGAGATGTTTTTAGCCATTGGAGTATTGCAAATATCAAAAATTGATATGTTGCAACACCCCAAATGACTAGAAATCATTCTTAAGTACTTCTAGTGGCTAGTGGACATCCCCAACTATAAATAGGCACCCTTGGACTTCATTTTAAATTTGCTCCTTAATGTTATTCATGCTCCTAGCTATAGTTGAGTGATTTTGTCCACGTAGAGCCCCTTTCAATCTCTTGATTACAAAACCAAACATCCTTATGAGTGAGATAGGCTTTTGTGAGAGATATACTTCATTGTAATATTGTGAAGCTCCCAATCTTCTCTTTCCCCAACCCCTTTTGTAAGGCCCCTAAACTTGCTTAATGAGTTGAATAAGCTTAATTATCATAATTAAATTCTTATAACCATAATATAATATTGTGATATTCTTTGAAATCATAAGACAAGCTTAAGTTTCAAATTTGGTCCAATTTGGACACTGTTTGAACAAGTTATGCAATTTTATGCACATTTTGGACTTTTCTACAATTTACCCAATTGAGATGTTTTCTATGAAATTTATCACTTGCATTATGTTCCCTGGATATTCTAACATCATTATTGAGCTTTTTGAGCCATGGGGCATGTTACGACCCCACCTCCCGATAACCCCCAATTAAGGGAGACCGAGAGGTCGAAGCCGCACCCATAACTTCTGGATCAAAGGTTTGACAATTAACCAAGAGTAATTATCAAATTTTAACATACTATACTGAAAGATGTAAGAAAATAAATTTTTGCATACCTTTTTGAAAACTTGGATCTCTAAACTTCTATCCACTTAAGGATTCTACTCTAACTTTTTTTTTTGACGGTAATTCTACTCTAACTAATCCTCCTTGTATTTTACTTCATGTATTTCACAATATGACGATTTATTGTTTGTCCTTTTGGCTTGTACCTAAAACTCCAACAAACAAAACGTCGGTCAGCCGAAGCTGGTATGTGGGGGAAACAATAATAATGTAAATACGTTAACAATGTAATCATTCAATTAATCATTTAACAACCAAGATTACATTTTAAATATAACTCCGCGATCCAAGGGTACCCTATCCTCTATGTTGTCCCCATTAAACCCCTCATGATCCACCTATAATTGAACCAGTTTCTAGGGTTGAGTCACATGGAACTACTCATAGGTAGAACACTCCTTAACTCGGGGTACGCTAAAGAGTCTCATGGCACTACACGTAGGTAGCCCAGTTTCTAACTCACGGTAACCTAGATCTTGCTCTAGGATTACCCCTTTTTTAGCCCTTTCAAAGTAATATAGGTGGACCCGGATCTAGCCAGTTATATATGCACATTTATAGTGATAATCATAGTCACTTTATAGTTGCATGAAATAAATAAACATCCAACAGTTTAGTTGCATTCAATGCGATTAAACATCTGGGAATCCATCGGAAAACTAAAGTGGTTATTCATAATTAACCACATACCTGATTTGATGAGTCATGCAGATTATTCAATATATACTTCATATATATACAATCAAGCCAATCAACAGATCCAAGCAAGTAACTCAATCATCACATAATTCCTGAAAAGAATATGTACTCTATTTATTACACACTTTATCAAGGATGTACTTTATTGACTTGGATTCTCTTTCTAGGGTTTCTAATCCGTATTAAGGTTTCATTAATATCCATTAGGGTTTCTTAGATCAATTTCTCAAACTTTATCCCTTTTAGGTTAATAAACCCTAAAATATCCTTTTCCATTTATATGAACCTTAATTGCTCAACTATCCACTTTAATAGTCTTTTATACCCAAATTGACTTAGGATCATCACATCCCTATTTATTCATGGATTTGAACAATTAAACCAATTAAAATACATATTCACCTAAATTAGGGTTTTCAAGCTCATTATTGCATAATCATGCACAAAACCCTAAATTAAGCCAAATATATAAAAAGATCATCTTTTTAGATCCTATTTTCACTTTTATTAACAATAGGTTAATATCAGCTCGAATTATCCATTGATCAACATTAAAACCATCTATCATCAAATCTAAGGGTTTTTCCTTAAATAAATCATTAAAGATGATAACTTTATGTTCTTTTCAAATTTCAAGCATATTTATGTACATAAACTCTAAATTAGACTAATCATGTGCAAAGTTCTTCCTTTTTTAACATAATGTACCATTTTACATTTAACAGGTTAATATCAACTCTTATGATCCATTAACCACATTAATCATCTCAAAATAGGGTTTCTTAATCATTAAAGTGTCAAAGATGATTACTTCCATTAATTTTCGGATTGCAATTAGAATCAGACTTCAAACATAATTTCTTTGGGTTCCTCTCGTTATGAGGATCAATTTTCATATAAAACTTGTTTTAATCCGAGCTACGGTTTATTAGATATGATTTTCGCAAATAAGGAATACCTTTAGCCAATCAATGAGTGCCACGTCACTCCTTGTTCTCATGCACGCGCCTTGCAGATCTGGACATTTCGAAATGACGACTTTGCCCCTCACTTGAGCGGCCGGCTCCTTAACGTGCGGAGGGGTAGAATCGACAAAACGGCCGAGGTCTTCTTCTTCCTTCAGAACGCGCGATGCAGACGCCCTAGGCGTCGCTCTGCAGCCCATGCGTGGCTCTTTCTGTCTCCGTGGGCCGCGAACTTTGCCAGGGAAAGGTTTCCCTACCTCAGCCGCACCAGGGCGCACCCGAAGCTCCACCAAAACGCGGCCGACGTGGCTGGTTCTCCATCCCACAACCAGGTTTCTGTGGCCGTTGCTATAGCCCGACGGCTGCCTTTGTGTGCACCCTAGGGCACGGATTTGATGGCAAAGCTTTTCCTTGACTCCGTAGAACACCAGGCCTTCGACGTACTCCTCTGTTTCCCCCTCTTCACATCATGCTCATGGTGATACTCGGGGTTAGGTTGAAGATGAAAGCAAGAGAGGAAAGCGATGTATGGGATCCTCTGGGCTTGGCCCAGGGTCGTACCCCTCATATAGGGGAGGTAAATAGGGCCTAGGTGGCTTATCCACGAGATTCAAGAGGAAACAAGTCCCATACATAAAGGAAACATATTCCTCCCATAAGAAGTAATATATTCTCTCTCTTCCTCTTTACCCCTTTTGATATACCTTTTTCTATAAATATTAGGATTTCGAAAATCCTTTCTCTTATCATCATTGTTTTTGCATTTTAATCCTTAGGCACAAAATTCTATTTCCTTTAATTGAAATTACTTTCTTTTTAACAATACCTCATAATTCATTAATAATGCAACACATTATCCTCTTATTTTGCCTTTTTAGTATTTTCTCTTTCTTTCCTTTTTATTAGGACTCCTTGGATCCCAAGGAACTCTATTATTTTGAAATTCTTTTTATTGGATACTTATTTTCCTTCTAGATGCATCGTTATGCATTATTTCACATTATCTTGTTTATTTCTCATTTAAATATTCCTTTTTGAGGATTTCTTTTTATTTCTCTTTTATTTTCCTCATTGGCATTCCTTTTAATATTAGAAACCTCATGGATACGAAATTTCCCCAAGAAATCTCATTTATTCTTCTTTCTACTCCTTTTCCACATTTTATCATTATTTTCCATTTATTTCTTAATAAAGAAATACTTAATTAATTTTTTCTTTTCTTATTGTACTTTTATGAAACTTTGGACTCCTTGATACCCAAGGAACCCAAGAGGCACGAAATCCTCTTTGGATTTGCCTTCTAGAGGTTTCTACACATTTCTTTTCTTAAAAATTCAATTATCCATTTATTAATTGAATTTCATTGTTATTTGGGCCCAATAGCCAATAAAGCCCACAACACAATCATCAAGGCTATTGTAAACGAAATCCATTTATTTGAAGCAAATTATTTCATTATTTGTTCAAATATCTTTAATATGAGAAATTTCATTTCTCACCAAAAGAACCCAAAATTTGGGGTTGTAACATCCTTCCCCTCTTATAGGAATTTTGTCCTAAAAATTCTATCAAGCAAACAAACAATTCAGGATAAGACTTTTCCATGTCCATCATTGGCCCCTACGTGGCTTTACCGTACTCATGGCGCTTCCACATAACCTTTATCATCACATATTCTTTTCTCTGAGTCCTTTCATCCCGACGTCTATAAACTGCACAGGTGACTCAGGTCATGTCAGCCTCCTATGGGGCTCACTAGGTTCTTTGCTCAGCACATGGTCGGGTACCTCACATAGTGCTCTAAATTTGACACATGGAACTCATCACACATTACTTTATCCTGAGGGGTATGGTCAAACTTAACCTTCTCCACCAAACCATGTCAAAAAAACCCATGCATAGGGGATCCAGCTCTCTTAGTTAGAACTTAGAGGGGTCGGATTTTCATGTCACATATTCCCCCACAGTAACTTGTATGTCAGTCTACTTTGCATCTGCTCATGACTCTCATCGTCTCTAGGCTCCTTTCAGCCCTTGCACAATCAAAGTGACTTCATCTACACGCACTGTGGTCCCTTTTCTAACCATCATGTGGTCCCTTTTTAACCACCATGTGGTCCCTTTCACCAACATCACCTTACTGAAGTGGTGACCGACACAACCTCCCTTACAGAGCTTCTTATAAAACCCGTTACTGGCTATGGTGGTCATTGTCACATCTTTCATAGGACAAAAACTATCTCTAGATATCACACTGAACGAGCACACATGCCCTCATCAGACCCTTTAGTCTGAATCATACTAACCATAGTTAGGGGTGATAAACTATACTAACATTGAGTTCTTCATGCACCTACTTCCATCTTTTGGAAGGAAGCCTTTAGGTCAAAACAAGAACCTTTGAACTCGCTTCATGGTGTAGTTGAACCATCTCTCTCATGGGTAGTTCAACTAGATTTGTCCCTTACAGAACTCTTTCTTTCTCATGTTATCTAGGTAAGGCGACCTACCATAACCCATATTGCATTTCGACCTTCCTTGGCCCAGGGAAGACCTATCACCACATCCATAGTGTTGAGCTCCCATTCCTTCTCAGGGACTCTTTTGTCCTCTATATCGATACACTGGGTTACTGGGGTTCATCCTTTACCTCCTGGCTTGCATGGCCATAAACCACATGCAACTTCATCTTAAGCATCCAAAGTGCTATTTCCATTTTCCACGGTGTATGGTGATCTTCAATCATGATCTCCTATATGTCATGATTCTTTCAAGATCGATTCCTCCGAAACCCTAAACCACTCTAGTCGAGGTTTCATCACCTTCTCTTCCAAAGAAGTGCATCTGAGGTTCTACCACCATCCTTTCATTGCATCATGGGCTAGACTGGATAACCAAACAACCCTTAACTTTTCAATGTATCTTGTTACATCTGAGTGTTATCCAAACACTCTCCTTTTCGAACTTAGGGTTAGCCAAACAACCTCTTCTAGCTTTTAGTCCAACAAGTCAGATGTATCTCTACCAGAGCATCCATTACCACTTCACATTCTTAAGTATTAGGTAACATTGAAGACATACACTTCCATGTATTTCACTTATCATCTCACCTCAAACTCTATGTCTATCTTCATTAAGAACACTCTCTGATTTCATCATCATGGTGATCAAACTCAACCTGGTATAACTTGTAAGTTCCACTTAGCTCATGATAAAAGCATCCTCATAAAGGGACTACCTCATTGCTCTTAGTGTTTGCAAACCATCCATGTATCATTCTCTTTACCAGGGTAGGTTATCTTCTCTATTCCCATTTCCCATGGCAACGTTCCAACCTACCTCATCCCTTATCCTTGATGTATGGCATGCGTAATGTCCTATCTCTCACCCCCATAATAAGAGGAAATAAGCATTTGGCTGCAGTCCAAATACAAAGTTCTTCCTGTTCCAAGAGTAGAGATGGTACATCCCACCTTGCCAATACACCTTTACATCTAAGTTGCAACGCGCCACATATGTTTCTACATCATAGACATCATGATATCAAACTAGTCTTGAACCTACTAAGGTTTATATCCTTGGTCATCTCCTCTAGGTCTATAGGGTACCGACTCTTTTTGGGGTCATCCCTCTTCCCTCATGCATCAAGAGAGTGCCCTACTCATCTACCCTTTGGGTCCCATGAGTTCATGAAGTTGATCAATCTCCTAACCCATGGCCCTCAGACAATGATAGCTGTTACCTCCTGACCCTATGGTCATGTGCAAGTGGGGAATTAGGCAACTCCTACTTTCATCGGTCTTATCCCTACCTGACCTTAGGATAGACTTAGGATTCTCCATCATAGTACATGTTCACTTAGAACCCTACCCAAGTCTTCATCATCTCTCTTTCTGCAATCATGGGCTGGCTTTCATCCTTTCATAGGGATCATGGCAACCTGCCTACCCTGGGGCAAGCCCCATATCAGTTACCTTCCTAGCAACACATTCATATGCAATTAGAGATGGATATCTATGGGTCTACAGGTTCATTCTCATACCATGTACTTTTCACTTATCTTCTCAAGATCCTAAGAGACCTCTTTAGGTTACCTTAACTAACCAAAACTAATATACACCCTACCAAAGGTGTCCCTCTCCCAGGATGGGAGGAAAACTATCTCTTGACAACAAGGTCACAAAAGCTCTAAGGTCTAGGGTTTACATCCACATGAGCCTACTTAACCCTAGCAAGCTATTACGGCACAAGCAGATCACCTATTGTACCATGCTAGGTCATACTTGTCCTCTTTCCTCAAAGTTGTATCAAGATCATACCTTTCTTTATCAGCAACCTAGCTGTGAGAGGTTCATCAAACATACTTTAAACTTAAGGGGCTTCCCTTTCCTCTATACATGAGGAGTATCATGCTCGCTTCTATAGGAACTCAACTTCTCATCATGAGCATTAGGTACGCCACTTCCCCTCTTAGGCCTAGGAACCCTAGGTTCACTTGTAGGTGTCCAACCGCATGCTCTATCTCTTAACTACGAACCAAGCATGCAAAAGGCATGACATGCACTTCTTGTCATCCTTCAACTCGAGCAACACTTAGGGTTGGGTCCTCCTTAAGGACAACCAACAAGGTACAAGGCCTCATAACCTGTTTACTAAACCTTTCTAGGCCTAAGGAACTCTTCTTCCTACCTCAGAAGGTAAACATCTATACCGTAGGCACATAGGTACCAGAAGCTTTACCTTTTCTCTAGGGTTTGGTCCCTCTAAAGGCAACCAAGGTATCATCAACTTTCAGGGATCGATCATGAGGCAACCGCTATCATCCATTGTTCAGGGTTTTAGGCTTCCAACCTTCTTGCTGGGTTTCCTACTCTCTCTAGAGCTAACCCCACATCCAACCTCACCATTAGAGGTCCTTTCTTCATGAAGGATCAACCTCAAAAGCATGCTCTACATGGGTGAAGCCTAGGTTCGAACTTATGGTTGCTCAAGATCATCCATAACCCTTTATGCTCCATCATAATTCCTTATCCAGGGTTTCATCCTACTGTCAGCACTATGGCGTGCCCTAGGTGCCAGCTATGCCCTACTTGCACAAGCCCATAGGGTTTCTATGGTCCTTCACTAACATCATCATCTAAGGAGCTATCCTTTACCCTAACATGCATGACCCTTCCCAGGGTTGGGTTTCCAAAGGTGCTAGGTCACCCATGGATCATATGGCATCCCAAAGGCATGTCCTTTCAAACACCTGGTCCAACTCATCTCTCTATAACCTTCACTTAGGGTTAGGGTTAACATCATCCTTAGAGGATGTGCCAGGTCTCTACTTGCAATGGAGATCTCTATCTCCAAGACTAACTTATCCTCCTGACAAGAAGGTCTAGCCCCAGGTCTCTTCTGAGGACATGACATCTTATATCATACGACCTAAACATGTATCTATTCCTTGGTTTGCACTTAATCTATTAATCTTATGTCCATGCCATCTTATTTACATGCTTTTCATTAATTTGATGGAGGATTCCTTAGACCTTATTAACCTTACCCATACCACAAGAGGGTGAGGAAAAGAGAGAAAATCCTAATCCTTAAGGTCCTTAATAGAATTTGTGATGAGAAGGGATGAATAAGGTGAGAAAGTCCTAAAGGTATCTTATTTCGATTCATACCCTAAGACTTTGGCCAGGCAGTCACACGGATCCGGGAGTCCTCGTATTCCGACTAGCGGTGCAGAGGAAAATATTGCCAGCCCTCGGTCGTGATCCTTTTCTAGACACCTCCGTCTTTCGGATAATCCTCTAATAACTCCCTTTGGTTCTACGGAGTTTGTACAATTTAATAATTATTAATGGTTAACTGGGGAAACTATGCTCTGATACCAAATGTTACGACCCCACCTCTCGATAACCCCCAATTAAGGGAGACCGAGAGGTCGAAGCCACACCCATAACTTTCGGATCAAAGGTTTGACAATTAACCAAGAGTAATTATCAAATTTTAACATACTATACTGAAAGCTGTAAGAAAATAAATTTTTGCATACCTTTTTGAAAACTTGGATCTCTAAACTTCTATCCACTTAAGGATTCTACTCTAACTAATCCTCCTTGTATTTTACTTCATGTATTTCACAATATGAAAATTTACTATTTTTCCTTTTGTCTTGTACCTAAAACGCCGACAAATAAAACGTCGGTCAGCCGAAGCTGGTATGTGGTGGAAACAATAATCATGTAAATACGTTAACAATGTAATCATTCAATTAATCATTTAACAACCAAGATTATGTTTTAAATATAACTCCGCGATCCAAGGGTACCCTATCCTCTGTGTTGTCCCCATTAAAACCCTCATGATCCACCTATAAGTGAACCAGTTTCTAGGGTTGAGTCACATGGAACTACTCATAGGTAGACCACTCCTTAACTCGGGGTACGCTAAAGAGTCTCATGACACTACACGTAGGTAGCCCAGTTTCTAACTCACGGTAACCTAGACCTTGCTCTAGGATTACCCCTTTTTTAGCCCTTTCAAAGTAACAGAGGTGGACCCGGATCTAGCCAGTTATATATGCACATTTATAGTGATAATCATAGTCACTTTATAGTTGCATGAAATAAATAAACATCCAACAGTTTAGTTTCATTCAATGCGATTAAACATCCGGGAATCCATCGGGAAATTAAAGTGGTTATTCATAATTAACCACATACCTGATTTGATGAGTCATGCAGATTATTCAACATATACTTCATGTATATACAATCAAGCCAATCAACAGATCCAAGCAAGTAACTCAATCATCACATAATTCCTGAAAAGAATATGTACTCTATTTATTACGCACTTTATCAAGGATGTACTTTATTGACTTGGATTCTCTTTCTAGGGTTTCTAATCCGTATTAAGGTTTCATTAATATCCATTAGGGTTTCTTAGATCAATTTCTCAAACTTTATCCCTTTTAGGTTAATAAACCCTAAAATATCCTTTTCCATTTATATGAACCTTAATTGCTCAACTATCCACTTTAATAGTCTTTTATACCCAAATTGACTTAGGATCATCACATCCCTATTTATTCATGGATTTGAACAATTAAACCAATTAAAATACATATTCACCTAAATTAGGGTTTTCAAGCTCATTAATGCATAATCATGCACAAAACCCTAAATTAAGCCAAATATATAAAAAGATCATCTTTTTAGATCCTATTTTCAATTTTATTAACAATAGGCTAATATCAGCTCGAATTAACCATTGATCAACATTAAAACCATCTATCATCAAATCTAAGGGTTTTTCCTTAAATAAATCATTAAAGATGATAACTTTATGTTCTTTTCAAATTTCAAGCATATTTATGTACATAAACTCTAAATTAGACTAATAATGTGCAAAGTTCTTCCTTTTTTAACATAATGTACCATTTTACATTTAACAAGTTCATATAAACTCTTATGATCCATTACCCACATTAATCATCTCAAAATAGGGTTTCTTAATCATTAAAGTATCAAAGACGATTACTTCCAATAATTTTCGGATTGCAATTAGAATCAGACTTCAAACATAATTTATTTGGGTTTCTCTCGTTCTGAGGATCAATTTTCATATTAAACTTGTTTTAATCCGAGCTACGGTTTATTAGATATGATTTTTGCAAATAAGGAATACCTTTAGCCAATCAATGAGTGCCACATCACTCCTTGTTCTCATGCACGCGCCTTGCAGATCTGGACATTTCGAAATGACGACTTTGCCCCTCACTTGAGCGGCCGACTCCTTAGCATGCGAAGGGGTAGAATCGACAAAACGGCCGAGGTCTTCTTCTTCCTTCAGAACGCGCGATGCAGACACCCTAGGCGCCGCTCTGCAGCCCATGCGCGGCTCTTATCTCTACGTGGGCCATGAACTTTGCCAGGGAAAGGCTTCCCTACCTCCGCCGCACCAGGGCGCACCCGAAGCTTCACCAAAACGTGGCCGACACGGCTGGTTCTCCATCCCACAGCCAGGTTTCTGTGGCCGTCGCTGCAGCCCGACGGCTGCCTTTGTGCGCACCCTAGGGCATGGATTTGATGGCAAAGCTTTTCCTTGACTCCATAGAACACCAGGCCTTCGACGTACCCCTCTGTTTCCCCCTCTTTACATCATGCTCATGGTGATACTCGGGGTTAGGGTTGAAGATGAAAGCAAGGGAGGAAAGCGATGTATGGGATCCTCTGGGCTTGGCCCAGGATCGTACCCCTCATATAGGGGAGGTAAATAGGGCCTAGGTGGCTTATCCACGAGATTCAAGAGGAAACAAGTCCCATACGTAAAGGAAACATATTCCTCCCATAAGAAGTAATATATTCTTTCTCTTCCTCTTTACCCCTTTTGATATACCTTTTTCTATAAATATTAGGATTTCGAAAATCCTTTCTATTATCATCATTGTTCTTGCATTTTAATCCTTAGGCACAAAATTCTATTTCCTTTAATCAAAATTACTTTCTTTTTAACAATACCTCATAATTCATTAATAATGCAACACATTATCCTCTTATTTTGCCTTTTTAGTATTTTCTCTTTCTTTCCTTTTTATTGGGACTCCTTGGATCCCAAGGAACTCTATTATTTTGAAATGATTTTTATTGGATACTTATTTTCCTTCTAGATGCATCGTTATGCATTATTTCACATTATCTTGTTTATTCCTCATTTAAATTTTCCTTCTAGATATGAAATTTCCCCAAGAAATCTCATTTATGCTTCTTTCTACTCCTTTTCCAAATTTTATCATTATTTTCCATTTATTTCTTAATAAAGAAATACTTAATTAATCTTTTCTTTTCTTATTGCACTTTTATGCAACTTTGGACTCCTTGATACCCAAGGAACCCAAATGGCATGAAATCCTCTTTGGATTTGCCTTCTAGAGGTTTCTACACATTTCTTTTCTTAAAAATTCAATTATCCATTTCTTAATTGAATTTCATTGTTATTTGGGCCCAATAGCCAATAAAGCCCACAACACAATCATCAAGGCTATTGTAAACGAAATCCATTTATTTGAAGCAAATTATTTCATTATTTGTTCAAATATCTTTAATATGAGAAATTTGATTTCTCACCAAAAGAACCCAAAATTTGGGGTTGTAACAGGGCACCTATTTAAATCTTGATTTGAAGGTGTTTTCTCCAAGGGTATTTTAGGGTTTACCCCTTCATGGATGAGCTACCGTTAGTAGCGATCAACTAATGAATTATGTGATTGGCTGGGAAATTCAACAAAGGAAAGCTAATCAGGTCTATATGGATGGTGGGGGAGCTACTTGTGTGTTTGCTTGTATATTCTTAATAGTTTAAGGCCATAGATACATGGGGAAGCTACTTTTATACCTCATGCTTGCTTCCACCTCTTCCTTGCCCAAGTTCGAAACTATGCTTGCTTTCTCTTTCCTTTAACCTGGAGAAATGACTCCCCTCTATTTTTCTGCAGAACCAAGTTCTCTAAGGTAGAAGACAACCTCTTTTTGGAGAAGAAGGTCTTCTAGAGCTCCATTTAGCCCTACCTAGGGTTTCCAAGGTCATCTTCTAGGGATTTTGATCAAGGCAAGTTATTTTCTTCCTTCCTTCTCCATTTCTCTTACTCTTCTCCTTCCTTAGACCTTCCTACAGGTCATAACCCTTCTGTTCCATGGTATAATTTTCTCTAAAACTCTAAAACCCTACCTTTCTTGCTCCTTATGCTTAGGGTTTGCTCATTTGATGAAGAAAGGTGCTAGATGGAAGAGTTCATAGCTTATGCTTGGATTTTCTACCCTACCTGCTCGAGATTTCTTCTATGTGGGGTTTCATATTCTCATTAGGGGGAAATTTTATAACTTTCTCCACATTTATTTCTTACCATTAGCTTTCTAGATCATGTTCTTTCTTGAAAATGATGATTCATGCACTAAAAAGCTATGCTTGACTTGGATTTCGATTTTTACAATGTTCCTATTCTGATTTCAGTTCTAGATGAACCTGTGATCATGTGTATGTTATTCTTAAGGTATAATATGACTTGTATTAGGTTGGTTTGACAACCTATGGTGCTAAGCACCTATCAAGAAATGGTCAATTTTAGGGTTTAAGTTGATTTCTTCTATAAACCCATGACCCGATGATGGCACCATTGCAATAACCCTATGGTGTTGTCTTTATGACAACTAATGGTCAGGATCAAAGGTGTCATATGATAGTGACAACCAATGGTCACCCCTTTAGGTCAGGTTTTGGATCAATTAGAAGTTTAATGATCAACCATTAAGTACCCTAATAATGTTATCAATCAATGATGACATTAGCTTAATATTTGATGTTGATTAATGAATACAGAGTTGATCTAACAACCTATGGCGACTTAATGGTCACTAATGATGGTGGATCAGGTTTCTAAAACCTATGGTGAGTTAAGCATTGTAGTTGTAGCATCAATTAAGCCTTAGACCAATGGTTTCTTGGGTCACTTGATGCAATGGTCGAACCTATACTGTAATTGATGGTTTTAACATATGAACTTGACCCAATGGTCAAGATCTAATATTTATTCCTACAATAAAGTGGAATGATGGATAATGTAATATGTTTGTCCTAATATTGTGATATATATGGTGTCCTTTATATGATCAACTTAAGGAGCTTAATTGGTGACAACACGTGGCTTATTTTAAATGAACAGTCGATTGTGGGGTTTACCCTACTCTCAATGGAACTTTTTGTGTTGTTAATCAAGGGATGTCTAGGGTTAGATGGTGACTCTTTCTAGATCACAAATCAAGGACTACATAGGTGATTATCTAAGGTGTTTACTTATGTAAACAACCCAATGGTCTTACTTTTTAAACATCCAATGGGTCTGGGTGACATTGTGGTATGGTGATATTGGTTGAATGATGATGGAACAAATGGAGGGTTCACCTTAATAAGGTAGTCTTACCTATTCACTCATATGAATAGAAGGGATGATAACTATACTGTGTTCATATGTAACCCTAATGAGGTATAGCTTGTTATACCTAGCTTAAATATAACTAAATGATGGTAATTGGGTATGAATAGTCCTTGAATGACTAATACAATTATGGAATAATCTGTTACTATTGTTGAAACCCTAGTATACTATAACCTGATGGTTACACCTTGATTTATGTGTGGGCTCATACTTGAGAATAGTATGGAATGTGATGGTGATGCTTCACGTTATGCATCCATGATCCAATGGGGATGTCGTGAGTTAGGGTTTGGGTATAAGTGTTGATTAGTAACATTGATATAATTTATCATGTTGAACCTAACTCTAATGCAAATAGATAAATATGAGTATTCATGTTTAACATTCTTATATGATGTAATGATGGTGGAATAACCTCCTTAACATGATCATAACCTTAATGTGTTAATTGGTGGTTATCATAGCCACATGGTTGATACTTTCTTATGCTAAACATGTGCATTATGAATATTATGAGTGTTAATCATATCTAGATTCCTTGCATGTTGATGTAATAAAGTAATGTTTTTAATGTTAATATAGCCCTAATATGATTGTTTATGAATATCTCCTAGCTCATTAATGCGATATTGTGCTGATTTGGTGTATTATATGTAAGTGATGTTGTTGAGCCTTATTATAAGGCATGGAAAGATAATGATGATCTTGTAGGGAATAGTATGATGGTCTTCATGACCTTCGGACATGGTTGAGCTCTGAATGAGGTGTAATCCTCTTGTGTTGATAAGGGTTGATACCCTATGATATTGTGAAAAGGATTTATATCCTGTGATAGTATGATGGTCTTAATGACCTTTGGGCATGGTTGAGCCCTGAATGAGGTGTAATCCTCTTGTCTTGATAAGGGTTGATACCCTGTGATATTGTGAAAAGGATTTATATCTTGTGATAGTATGACAACTAGTGTGGTATCATGAATGGTAAGTGAATAGTACCATGTGATGATGAGATGAGAAATTATGTTTCACACATTTTATATCTTCTGAAGTTGTGATATTTATGTGCTTGTTAGAAGTGAATTAGGGTTTGTATGTCCACTTGTTTGATGCATCCTTAATTCACCCAATTGGCATAACTAATCAAGTAAAACTCTAATCATGTAGTGCCATATGCCATAGATCCATCTGAGTGTCAGAATTTGCCAGATGGTAAACTGAGTATTCCTAAGGGAAACTCAGAGCGCATACTATTGAGTATGTGGGGGTGGTAAGTTGAGGATATATCCTTGTCATCCAAAATGTAGATTGTGGAGGTTAGATATGGTCATGCCTCATACATATGATGTGATTGAGAACGACTATGGTCGTGTCTCGGTGATTATATATGTGATAAGATTGGAGGACAACTATGGTTGTACCTCGGATGGTAGGGTATGTGTACCCACATCCTTTCACTAGTGTCGTGACCTGTACCAAGGACGAAGTAGGTTGTTAGCAGCTTGAACTTATGTGTCACTATGGCAGACCCATACTGACCGGGGGCAGAGAAGATCTTAGGAGTCCGGCTCTTCCTAGATCTTGTATGACACTAATTTCGACTTAGAAGTTGTCAGTTGGATTTTGAGTGGTATCCTATATTTCCTCAGGGCATAATAAAAGATGTAATAGAGCTGTATAGCATATCTATTTATGGTTATACATGATGCTTCACGTTGGATGATAACTCTTGCTTGTTCTCTTTACATAACGATGATGCTTAGTGTAATTAAGAAATAGTAGATATACTTATGTTGTGGATATACTTAAGATTATAGATGCGTACATACAATAGCCATGATTATGTTGATAACTATACTTCTACTGCTCATTATAATCATGATGCTAGCTATCTCATGTTGTTAGTTGTGTTTATCATGCTAGCCATGCCTTTGTAACTAGAGATGCATATACTGCTAATCATGCTTATCTAGATAATTGTGCTTATGTTGTTAGCTCTTTTTATGATGTTGATATGTTCAACCTACTAGACATGCTAATTTTTTTAGCTATGCTTATGTGGCTAGACTTATTCATAATGATAGAGATTCTATGTTACTAGACTTTCTCATGATGCTAGATATGCATATGCTACTACATTTCTTATATTGTCAACAATATAAAGGATGATAGTCTGGCTAATGATGATAGTTATTATCTGCTCCTTTATGTAATTTGTTAATCATCACCGTTGCTGAGCTTATTTGTTATATCTAATTAAACTTCTTAACTATTTAATTACTTAAAAATGTTGTAATCAATAATCATTGTTGGAGGTTATATCTCTTGCTGGGACATGGGTCTCTTCCTTGTGGTTCGCTACATTTTTTTAGGTAATCGTAAGTGATGAAAACAAACATGGGGAAGCAAAGAGGAGCTAGAATAATGAATCTTTGATAAAGTTTATTAGATGTCTAGTGTGTCCTAGAGTTGCCTTTGTACTCTTAGGTTCGGGAAGGAATAGTTTGTATATGGTTTTTCAAACAAATTGAACTTTTATATGAATATTGTTCTCCTTTGTATATATGTTGTGTCTAAGGAGATAGAACAATTTGTATCAAATTCTTGGCATAGTATGTGTGGCAACACATCCCACTATCACATGGATAGTGAGGTGTTACGCGAAAACGTGCGGAAAACACCATAACCACAGATTACCAAAAACACGGGTTGATTAAAACCGATTGCGGAAAGCTGATAAACTGAGAAACTATTACATATAGGTCCTCGTCCTGCAAGAAAACATGTTATATAAACATTTACGCGCCCTGATACGTGTCCACAGCTTAGAGCAATAGTTGTCTTGTCATCACATGTGTTCATCACCTATTAAATATACATAACGGCCCACATCCGGCCAGCAAGGTCAATGGAAGTGTCGAAATCCACGACCTCCCACCTCATGGTCAGTACACGAGTACAACACAAGCAGGACCGCAGTCTCATGCTTAAGTGGCCTCAACCACAGGGTCATCTCCATAGGCTACCCATCCTCTAGCCCGCCTCGGTACAGGTCACGACGCTAGTATATCTGAGCCACGGGCCTGTTCACCGTGCTCTGAGCCATGAACGCATTCATGCTCCCATATCACATATCCTGAGCCATGGGCATGTTCACCATGCTCTATACATATCCCGAGTCTGCAACCGTAGCTGCACTCAAATCCTCACTGTTTTAGGCTAGGAGAAACCTCACATATTCAACAATATGCGCTCCGGTTTAACCTGTAGGAGAACCCATTTCACCATCACCAGCTCCTGACGATGATGGATCTATGGCCAGGGCAACTACATGATATATTCCACTGTGATTAATTAATATCTTTTATATGGATTGCAAGATTCAACCAAGTTATATAACATTAATATTTCTTCAAAAACCATAGGGTTTCTGAAGCAGTAATAGCTATGAGACAAGTTGAATAAGAGTGAGATGGGGTTGATTAAATTTCTTTATGGGATCATGATATGTCTTCTAAGTAGGTTGTGTAAATCCTAGTAAGGTGAAGATAGTGTTGTTGTTTCACCCCTAACAAGGTTGACTAGGAATGATGTTTCCTTGTATGGAATGACAACTGCCAGTGTCAACATTTCTTTTGATGTTGAAAAAGAATTGGCAAGTGTTCTAGTGTCAGTAAAAAAAAGATTGATACATTGCCTTTTTTATGCTTCAAGGAATGGTGTGGGACACATGCCATGATTGGTAAAAATATAGAAAGTATGAATTTTGAGTAATGTGTTGATACAATAGACATAATTTTAGAATGATAGATATAATTTAAAGTTGAACATTACTACTAGAGTTGTCCAGATGACACAACAAGTTTCTACATTCCATATTGAGAATGTCTTCTGAGATGGGGGTTTTTGTGCTGACTCAAGATGAGATATGTATGAATGATGTGACACCACCATGATATGCAAGTAACCATGTGAAGGTAATAAGATGAGGTGCAAAGGAAGTACCCATCTTTGTTTACCTTGGATTTTAGGGGTGAAATCTCTGTTAGGGGTTTATAGTTGTAAGGCCCCTAAACTTGCTTAATGAGTTGAATAAGCTTAATTATCATAATTTAATTCTTATAACCCTAATAAAACATTGTGATATGATTTTAAATCACAATACAAGCTTAAGTTTCAAATCTGGTCCAATTTGGACACTGTTTGAGCAAGTTATGCAATTTTATACACATTTTGGACTTTTCTACAATTTACCCAATTGAGATGTTTTCTTTGCAATTTATCACTTGCATTATGTTTCGTGGATATTCTATCATCATTCTTCAGATTTTTTATCCATGGGGAGCCTATTTAAACCTTGGTTTGAAGGTGTTTTCTCCAAGGGTATTTTAGGGTTTACCCCTTCATGGATGAGCAACCTTTAGTAGCTATCAACTAATGAATTATGTGATTGGCTGGGAAATTCGACAAAGGAAAGCTAATCAGGTCTATATGGATGGTGGGTGAGCTTCTTTTTTGTGTGCTTGTATATTCTTAATAGTTTAAGGCCATAAACACATGGGGAAGCTACTTTTACACCTTATGCTTGCTTCCATCCTTATCCATGGGCTATATTTACCTCTTCCTTGTCCAAGTTTGAAACTATTCTTGATTTATCTTTCCTTTTACATATATCAATGAATATCCTCTATTGTTATGTAGAACCAAGTTCTCTAAGGTAGAAGACAACCTCTTTTTGGAGAAGAAGGTCTCCTAGAGCTCCATTTAGCCCTACATAGGGTTTCTAAGGTCATCTTCTTGGGATTTCGACCAAGGAAAGTTATTTTATTCCTTCCTCCTCCATTTCTCTTTCTCTTCTCCTTCCTTAGACCTTTCTCCAGGTCGGAACCCTACTGTTCCATGGTAGAATTTGCTCTAAAGCTCTAAAACCCTACCTTTCTTTCTTCATATACTTAGGGTTTTCTCATTTGATGAAGAAAGGTGCTAGATGGAAGAGTTCATAGCTTACACTTGGATTTTTTACCCTACCTGCTCGAGATTTCTTCTGTGTGGGATTTCATATTCTCATTAGAGGCAAGTTTATAACTTTCTCCACATTTATTGCTTACCATAGGCTTTCTAGATCATGTTCTTGCTTGAAAATGATGATTCATACACTAAAAAGCTATGCTTGACTAGGATTTCAATTTTTATAATGTTCCCTATTCTTATTTCAGTTCTAGATGAACCTGTGATCATGTGTATATTATTCCTAAGGTATAATATGACTTGGATCAGGTTGGTTTGACAACCTATGGTGCTAAGAACCTATCAACAAATGGTCAATTTTAGGGTTTAAGTTGATTTCTTCTATAAACCCATGACCCGATGATGGTACCATTGCAACAACCCTATGGTGTTGTCTTCATGAAAACTGATGGTCAGGATCAAAGGTGTCATATGATGGTGAAAACCAATGGTCACCCCATTAGGTCAGGTTTTGGATCAATTATAAGTTTAATGATCAACCATTAAGTACCCTAACAATGTTATCAATAAATGATGACATTAGCTTAATATTTGATGTTGATTAATGAATATAGAGTTGATATAAAAACCTATGGTGACTTAATGGTCACTAATGAGGGTGGATCAGGTTTCTACAACCTTGGTGAGTTAAGCATTGTAGTTGTAGCATCAATTAAGCCTTAGACCAATGGTTTCTTGGGTCACTTGATGCAATGGTCAGACCTATACTGTAATTGATGGTTTTAACATATGAACTTGACCCAATGGTCAAGATCTAATATTTATTCCTAAAATAAAATAGAATGATGGATAATGTAGTATGTTGGTCCTAATAATGTGATTTATAAGGTTTCCTTTATATGATCAACTTAAGGAGCTTACTTGTTGACAATGGATGGCTTGTTTTAAATGAACAGTCGATTGTGGGTTTTACCCTACTTTCAATGGAACTTTTCTTGTTGTTAATCAAGGGATGTCTAGGGATAGATGGTGACTCTTTTTAGAGCACAAATCAAGGACTTCATAGGTGATTATCCAATGTGTTTAGTTATGTAAACAACCCAATGGTCTTACCTTTTGAACATCCAATGGTTCTGGGTGACATTGTGGTATGGTGATATTGGTTGAATGACGATAGAACAAATGGAGGGCTAGCCTTAATAAGGTAGTCTTACCTATTCAATCATATGAATAGAAGGGATGATAACTATATTGTGTTGATATGTAACCCTAATGAGGTATAGCTTGTTATACCTAGCTTAAATATAACTTAATGATGGTAATTGGGTATGAATAGTCCTTGAATGAGTAATACAATCATGGGATACTCTGTTACTATTGTTGAAACCCTGGTATGATATAACCTGATGGTTACACCTTGATTTATGTGTGGGTTCATACTTGAGGATAGTATGGAATGTGATGGTGATGCTTCACCTTATGCATCCATGATCTAATGGGGATGTTGTGAGTTAGGGTTTGGGTATAAGTGTTGATTAGTAACATTGATATAATTTATCATGTTGAACCTAACTCTAATGCAAATAGATAAATATGAGTATTCATGTTTAACATTCTTATATGATAGAATGATGGTGGAATAACCTCCTTAACATGATCATAACCTTAATGTGTTGATTGGTGGTTATCATAGCCACATGGTTGATACTTTCTTATGCTAAACATGTGCATTATGAATATGATGAGTGTTAATCATATCTAGATTCCTTGCATGTTGATGTAATAAAGGAATGTTTTTAATGTTAATATAACCCTGCTATTATTGTTTATGAATATCTCCTAGCTCATCAATGCAATATTGTGTTGATCTGGTGTATTCTATGTAAGTGATGTTGTTGAGCCTTGTTATAAGGCATGGAAAGATAATGATGATCTTGTAGGGAATAATATGATGGTCTTAATGACCTTTGGGCATGGTTGAGCCCTGAATGAGGTGTAATCCTCTTGTGTTGATAAGGGTTGATACCCTGTGATATTGTGAAAAGGATTTATATCCTGTGATAGTATGCTGGTCTTAATGACCTTTGGGCATGGTTGAGCCCTGAATGAGGTGTAATCCTCTTATGTTGATAAGGGTTGATACCCTATGATATTGTGAAAATGATTTATATCTTGTGATAGTATGATGACTATTGGGGTCTCATGAATGGCAAGTGAATAATACCGTGTGATGATGATATGAGAAATTATGTTTCACACATTTTATATGTTTTGAAGTTGTGATATGTATGTGCTTGTTAGAAGTGAATTAGGGTTTGTATGTCCACTTGTTTGATGCAGCCTTAATTCACCCAATTGGCATAACTAATCAAGTAAAACTCTAATCATGTAGTGCCCTGTGCCATAGATCCATCTGAGTGTCAGAATTTTCCAGATGGTAAAATGAGTATTCCTAAGGGAAACTCAGAGCACATACTATTGAGTATGTGGGGGTGGCAAGTTGAGGATATATCCTTGTCATCCACAATGCAGATTGTGGATGTTGGCTATGGTCATGCCTCATACATATGATGTGATTGAGAATGACTGTGGTCGTGTCTCAGTGATTATATATGTGACAAGATTGGAGGACAACTACGGTTGTACCTCGAATGGTAGGGTATGTGTACCCACCTCCTTTCACTAGTGTCGTGACATGTACCAAGGACGGACTAGGCTATTAGCAGCTTGACCTTACATGTCACTGTGGTGGACCCATACTGACCGGGGGTGGAGAATATTTTAGGAGTCTGGCTCTTCCTAGATCTGGTATGGCACTGATTTTGACTTAACAGTGGTCAGTTGGATTTTGAGTGGTATCCTATATTTCCTCAGGGCATAATAAAAGATGTAATAGAGTCGTATAACATATCTATTTAGGGTTATACATGACACTTCACATTGGATGATAACCCTTGCTTATTCTCTTTACATAAATATGATTCTTAGTGTAATTAAGAGATAGTAAATATACTTATGTTGTGGATATACTTAAGATTGTAGATGCATACATACAATAGCCATGATTATGTTGATAACTATACTTCTACTGCTGACTATAATCATGATGCTAGCTATCTCATGTTGTTAGTTGTGTTTAGCATGCTAGCCATGCCTTTGTAACTAGAGATGCATATATGCTAATCATGCTTATCTAGATAATTGTACTTATGTTGTTAACTCTTTTTATGATGTTGATATGTTCAACCTATTAGACATGCTAATGTTGTTAGCTATGCTTATATGGATAGACTTATTCATAATAATAGAGATTCTATGTTACTAGACTTGCTCATGATGCTAGATATGCATATGCTACTAAATTGCTTATATTGTCAACAAGATAAAGGATGATAGTCTAGCTAATGATGATAGTTATTATCTACTCCTTTATGTAATGTGATAATCATCAGTGCTGCTGAGCTTATTTGTTATATCTGATTAAACTACTTAACTGTTTAATTACTTAAAAAATGTTGTAGTCAATAATCATTGTTGGAATTTATATCTGTTGCTGGGACATGGGTCTCATCCTTGTGGTTTGCAACATTTTTTAGGTAATCGTAAGTGACGAAAACAAACATGTGGCAGAAAAGAGGAGCTATAGTAATGAATCTTTGACAAAGATGATTAGATGTCTAGTGTGTCCTACAGTCGTCTTTGTACTCTTAGGTCTGGGCAAGAATAGTTTGTATATGGTGTTTCAAACAAATTGAACTTTTGTTAGCATGATAATGATTGTTTGTGTGGCATATATGAATATTGTTCTCCTTTGTATATATATTGTGGATAAGGAGATAGAATAATTTGTATCACATTCTTGGCATAGTATGGATACAAGAAATATGTTAGGTTCTTATGCAAATGTTTTTGAGCGGGTGTTGACGTTGAAATCAGTTTTAATTTACCCATATGTTTGGGTATGTGATTAATTAGTGATTGATTGTGTTTTATTTTTTGAGTAATCTCATTTAGTGTAACGGGTTCTCACAAGTTGATATCAAAGCTTTAGGTTCACTGATTCTACATGGACACTATGACTTATGACTAGGATGATGTCTAATTTAGGAACCTGACATAAACAATATGGTGCATGCTATCTAATCTCAATATTTGGGTGCCCGGGCCAGGTATTCAATTATTGAAGAAAAGGTAAGTATGAAACTCTTAGATTTTTGTCTTTCTAATTACTCTGATCAAGTAGTCATTTTGAGACAATCTATAGAGCATAACGAATAAGAAATAATGGTGTGAATATCTCAATCCTACCTTACAGAAGATGAGAATTGCATCATTATCTATCAAAACTTGAATGTTTGGTAAATATAAGAGAAAGATAACACCATGAAATCTAAATCTGAATACAAATAAGGAAAAGAGGAGTTCTTGAAGATGTGATTCAAGAAGATTATAAAGTAAAAGACAAATAAGTTTATGCTTATAAAGCGAATCAAGGTATGAAATCCACATAAGATAGAGAGAACTCCTATAACAAGTACAAAATGAGAAGATTTATGGGAACAATGACAAAGAAATAAGGTGGAACCTGAGTTAATCTCAGACAAACCTATGTGTGTAAGAAAGTGTTAATGAAAAATGAGCATGGCATGTGAAAGAAATTAAGGGAGATGATCCCGATTTAATGAAGAAAATGTGGAATATGATGATTTACCTATCGATAAGTGGTTGAAAAACCTAATAAAATAAGAGAACATACCCAGTGCAATAAATAGTCATCAAGGAAGGAGTAGTGAGATATGTTAATCATGATGATTCCTATGCTAATGGAAAGGAACCTGAAATGAAAAAGGTAAAATGATACATAAGAAGTTGTAACTTGCATAATGAAAATAGAATTGGTTACCTTTTTGCTAGTGAACTTGAACAATGTTTCTATGATGTGGGAAGTGTGTTTCCCTTTGTGTCTTTTCTTTCCAGGGGACAACTTTCAAGTGGATCATTACCACTTGGTATGTGTGGATTCGTTGTAAACATGAGGGTGGATAGCTTATTATAGCATAAGGTTTCTTGGACTATGGTTCCAAGATCATAAAGTTTGTGATGAGTTTTCTTTTGAGCCTTCCAATAATTAGGAAGACTCCTCTTATATTTCTTGATATTTGTTATGTTGGTAAAAAGTGGATGAGATAATGATGTGAGTTCATTATAGCACATGAGGTGGATACCAAGGTAATGAATCCTAGTATCCTAGATGTATCAACAGTACGAGAAATATGTGAAGGTTCGAGATGTTTATTAAATGAACATTCCAAGTGTTTCTCTCCCTTAGAGAGAGAAAGAGAGTTGATGATGACCCTCTAAATGTTGTTTGGAAAGAAAAAAAATAGTGATTATATAATGTTGTATATGGTTCAGTGATAGTTGGGCAAAACCACTATCAAGGATAGATGGTTTGTTGGTCAATAGATATGTGATACCGTGTTCCTTTAAAGATAAACCTATGATCAAATATCAATGCATAAGAGTTAGATTGGATGACATAATTTACATGACCATGATGAGTTTAGAGTTATGTCCTTTAGACTAACCAATGTACCAATAGAATTTATGAATAGGAGGAATAAAGTGTTCAAGTAATGTATTACACGTTGTATCAAGATTTGAATGATGACATGTCAAAGTATTTCAAATATGGTCAAAAATATGATCAATATTTCTTCAAAAACCTTATGGTTTCCGAAGTAGCAATATCTATGAAACAAGTTGAATAAGAGTGAGATGGCGTTGATTAAATTTCTTTATGGGATCATGATATGTCTTCTAAAAGGTTGTGTAAATCCTAGTAAGGTGAAGATAGTGTTGTTGTTTCACCCCTAACAAGGTTGAATAGGAATGATGTTTCCTTGTATGGAATGATAGCTGCTTGCGTCAACATTTCTTTTGATGCTGAAAAAGAACTGGCAAGAGTTCTAGTGTCTGTAAAAAAAGGATAGATACATTGCCTTTTTTTATGCTTCAAGGAATGGTGTGGGACACATGACATGATTGGTAAAAAGATAGAAAGTATGAATTTTGAGTAATGTGTTGATACAATAGACATAATTTTAGGATGATAGATATAATTTGAAGTTGAACATTACTACTAGAGTTGTCCAGATGACACAACAAGTTTTAGAATTCCATATTGAGAATGTCTTCTTAGATGGGGGTTTTTGTGCTGACCCAAGATGAGATATGTATGAATGATGTGACCTCACCATGATATGTAAGTAACCATGTGAAGGTGATAGGATGAGGTGCAAAGGAAGTACCCATCTTTGTTTACCTTGGATTTTGGGGGCAAAATCCCTGTTAGGGGTTGATAGTTGTAAGGCCCCTAAACATTATTAATGAGTTGAATAAGATTAATTATCATAATTTAATTCTAATAAACCCAATTTAACATTGTTATATGCTTTTAAATCATAATACAAGCTTAAGTTTCAAATTTGGTCCAATTTAGACACTATTTGAGCAAGTTATGGAATTTTATGCACATTTTGGACTTTTCTGCAATTTACCCAATTGAGAGGTTTTCTTTGTAATTTATCACTTGCATTATGTTCCATGGATATTCTATCATCATTCTTGAGCTTTTTTATCCATGGGGAGCCTATTTAAACCTTGGTTTGAAGGTGTTTTCTCCAAGGGTATTTTAGGGTTTACCCCTTCATGGATTAGCTACCTTTAGTAGCTATCAACTAATGAATTATGTGATTGGCTGGGAATTTTGACAAAGGAAATCTAATAAGGTCTATATGGATGGTGGGGGAGCTGCTTGTGTGTGTGCTTGTATATTCTTAATAGTTTAACGCCATAGACACATGTGGAAGCTACTTTTACACCTCATGCTTGCTTCCATCCTCATTTATGGGCTATATTTACCTCTTCCTTGACCAAGTTCGAAACTATGCTTGCTTTCTCTTTCCTTTAACTTGGATTGGTGACTCCCCGCTGTTTTCCTACGGAACCAAGTGCTCTAAGGTAGAAAACCTCTTTTTGGAGAAGAAGGTCTCCTAGAGCTCCATTTACCTAGAGTTTCCAAGGTCATCTTCTAGGGATTTCGACCAAGGCAAGTTATTATCTTCCTTCCTTCTCCATTTATATTTCTCTTCTCCTTCCTTAGACCTTCCTACAGGTCAGAACCCTTCTGTTCCATGGTATAATTTTCTCTAAAGCTCTAAAACCCTACCTTTCTTGCTCTTTATGCTTAGGGTTTTCTCATTTGATGAAGAAAGGTGCTAGATGGAAGAGTTCATAGCTTATGCTTGGATTTTCTACCCTACCTGCTCGAGATTTCTTCTGTATGGGATTTCATCTTCTCATTAGAGGCAAGTTATATAACTTGATCCATGTTTATTTCTTACCATAAGCTTTTTAGATCATGTTCTTGCTTGAAAATGATGATTCATGCACTAAAAAGCTATGCTTGACTTGGATGTCGATTTTTATAATGTTCCCTGTTCTGATTTCAGTTCTATATGAACCTATGATCATGTGTATGTTATTCCTAAGGTATAATATGACTTGGATCAGGTTGTTGTGACAACCTATGATGCTAAGAACCAATCAACAAATGGACAATTTTAGGATTTAAGTTGATTTCTTCTATAAACCAATGACCCGATGATGGTACCATTGCAACAACCCTATGGTGTTGTCTTCATGAAAACTGATGGTTAGGATCAAAGGTGTCATATTATGGTGACAACCAATGGTCACCCATTTAGGTTAGGTTTTGGATCAATTATAAGTTTAATGATCAACATTTAAGTACCCTAATAATGTAATCAATCATTGATGACATTAGCTTAATATTTGATGTTGATTAATGAATATAGAGTTGATCTCACAACCTATGGTGCCTTAATAGTCACTAATGATGGTGGATCAGGTTTCTACAACCTATGGTGCATGAATCATTGTAGTTGTAGCATCAATTAAGCCTTAGACCAATGGTTTCTTGGGTCACTTGATGCAATGGTCGAACCTATACTGTAATTGATGGTTTTAACATATGAACTTGACCCAATGGTCAAGTTTTAATATTTATTCCTACAATAAAGTGGAATGATGACTAATGTAATATGTTGGTCCTAATAATGTGATTTATATGGTTTCCTTTATATGATCAACTTAAGGAGCTTACTTGTTGATAATGGATGGCTTGTTTTAAATGAACAGTCGATTGTGGGTTTTACCCTACTCTCAATGGAACTTTTTGTGTTGTTAATCAAGGGATGTCTAGGGTTATATGGTGACTCTTTCTAGAGAAAAAATCAAGGACTTCATAGGTGATTATCCAAGGTGTTTACTTATGTAAACAACCCAATGGTCTTACCTTTTAAACATCTAATGGTTTTGGGTGACATTGTGGTATGGTGATATTGGTTGAATGATGATGGAACAAATGGAGGGTTAGTCTTAATAAGGTAGTCTTACATATTCACTCATATGAATAGAAGGGATAATAACTATATTATTTTGATATGTAACCCTAATGAGGTATATCTTGTTATACCTAGCTTAAATATAACTAAACGATGGTAATTGGGTATGAATAGTCCTTGAATGACTAATACAATCATGGAATACTCTGTTACTGTTGTTGAAACCCTAGTATGCTATAATCTGATGGTTACACCTTCATTTATGTGTGGGTTCATACTTGAGAATAGTATGGAATGTGATGGTGATGCTCCACCTTATGCATCCATGATCCAATGGGGATGTTTTTGAGTTAGGGTTTGGGTATAAGTGTTGATTAGTAACATTGATATAATTTATCATGTTGAACCTAACTCTAATGCAAATAGATAAATATGAGTATTCATGTTTAACATTATTATATGATGGAATGATGGTGGAATAACCTCCTTAACATGATCATAACCTTAATGTGTTAATTGGTGGTTATCATAGCCACATGGTTGATACTTTCTTATGCTAAACATGTGCATTATGAATATGATGAGTGTTAATCATATCTAGATTCCTTGCATGTTGATGTAATAAAGGAATGTTTTTAATGTTAATATAACCCTGCTATGATTGTTTATGAATATCTCCTAGCTAAATAATGCAATATTGTGCTGATCGGGTATATTATATGTTAGTGATGTTGTTGAGCCTTTTTATAAGGCATGGAAAGATAATGATGATCTTGTAGGAAATAGTATGATGGTCTTAATGACCTTTGGGCATGATTGATCCCTGAATGAGGTGTAATCCTCTTGTGTTGATAAGGTTTGATACACTGTGATATTGTGAAGAGGATTTATATCATGTGATAGTATGATGGTCTTAATGACCTTTGGGCATGGTTGATCCCTAAATGATGTGTAATTATATTATTTTGATAAGGGTTGACACCCTATGTTATTATGAAAAGGATTTATATATTGTGATAGTATGATGACTAGTGTGGTCTAATGAATGGAAACTGGATAGTACCATGTGATGATGTGATGAGACATTATGTTTCACACATTTTACATATTTTGAAGTTGTGATATTTATTTGATTGTTAGAAGTGAATTAGGGTTTGTATGTCCACTTGTTTGATGCAGTCTTAATTCACCCAATTGGCATAACTAACCAAATGAAACTCTAATCATGTAGTTCCCTGTTCCATAGATCCATCTGAGTGTCAGAATTTGCCAGATGGTAAAATGAGTATTCCTAAGGGAAACTCGAAGCACATACTATTGAGTATGTGGGGGTGGTAAGTTGAGGATATATCCTTGTCATCCACAATGCAGATTGTGGAGGTTGGCATGGTCATGCCTCATACATTTGATGTGATTGAGAACGGATGTGGTAGCGTCTCAGTGATTTTATATGTGACAAGATTGGAGGACAACTGTAGTTGTACCTCAGATTGTAGGATATGCGTACCCACCTCCTTTCACTAGCGTTGTGACCTGTACTAAGGACAGACTAGGTTGTTAGCAGCTTGACCTTATGTGTCATTGTGGAGGACCCGTACTGACCGGGGGCGGAGAAGATCTTAGGAGTCTGGATCTTCCTAGATCTTGTATGACACTTATTTCGACTTAGTAGTGGTCAGTTGGATTTTGAGTGGTATCCTCAATTTCCACAGGGCATAATAAAAGATGTAATAGAACCGTATAGCATATCTTTTAGGGTTATACACGACGCTTCACATTGGATGATAACCCTTGCTTGTTCTCTTTACACAAAGATGATGCTTAGTGTAATTAAGAGATAGTAGATATACTTATGTTATGGATATGCTTAAGATTGTAGATGCATATATACAATAGCCATGATTTTGTTGATAACTATACTACTACTACTACTAATTATAATCATGATGCTAGCTATCTCATGTTGTTAGTTGTGTTTAGCATGCTATCCATGCCTTTATAACTAGAGATGCATATACTTCTAATCATGCTCATCTAGATAATTGTGCTTATGTTGTTAGATCTTTTTATGATGTTGATATGTTCAACCTATTAGACATGCTAATGTTGTTAGCTATGCTTATGTGGCTAGACTTATTCATAATGATAGAGATTCTATGTTACTAGACTTGCTCATGATGCTAGATATGCATATGCTACTGAATTGCTTATATTGTCAACAATATAAAGGATGATAGTTTGGCTAATGATGATAGTTATTATTTGCTACTTTATGTAATTTTTTAATCATCAGTGCTGCTGAGCTTATTTGTTATATCTAATTAAACTGCTTAACTGTGTAATTACTTAAAAATGTTGTAATCAATAATTGTTGTTGGAGGTTATATCTCTTCTGGGACATGGGTCTCACCCTTGTGGTTCACCACATTTTTTTTAGGTAATCGTAAGTGACAAAAACAAACATGTTACAACAAAGAGGAGCTATAGTAATGAATCTTTGTTAAAGTTGATTAGATGTCTAGTGTATCCTAGAGTCATCCGTGTACTCTCACGTTCGGGCAGGAATAGTTTGTATATGGTGTTTCAAACAAATTGAACTTTTGTTAGCATGATAATGCTTGTTTGTGTGTTATATATGAATATTGTTCTCCTTTGTATATATGTTGTGGCTAAGGATATAGAACAATTTGTATCAAATTCTTGGCATGGTATGGATACAAGAAAGATGTTGGGCTCTTATGCAAATGTTTTTGAGCGGGTGCTGACGTTGAAATTAGTTTTAATTTACCCATATTTTTGAGTATGTTTTATGTTTTGAGTAATCTCATTTGGTGTAATGGGTTCTCACACCTTTCTTCAAGCAAAGTTGGTGAAAACGTTCTCCTTGGTTAAGGAGAAGGTGAAGGTTGAAGATCCTTATGAAGAGTAGGTAATTTCTTCAAGGAGGAAGACTTGTTGCAAGAAAGGGATCTCTTTGGTAAAGGAGTCCAACTCCTTACAAAAGTGGGTAAGCCCTTGTAGAGGTTCAATATTCTTGCTCGAAGGATAGGTAAGTCCTTGTAGGGTTTATTGGCTCCTTAAAAAGGAAGATTAGGTATTCTTACCCTACAAAATAAATGTCTTATTGTATGTCTTATCATGGAATATAAGTATGCAATGGATGTAAAATCCTACAGTTTGACCTCTCTAGGTAGTGGACTAACTTTCTCCTAATTTGGATATTTAAACCATTCTACATAGATTGTTCTTTATCTCATTCAATATCTCTCATCCTTGCTATGTATGTTTAGTTGCACATCAAAATCCATATTTGTAATAGTTTTTCTTGAAATAACTTGAAGGTATGATGAATTTTGTTTGAGTGATTTTATCTCTATTCACTCCCCCTTCCCTCTAGATCCCTTTGATCCAACAAGTGGTATTAGAACCACGTTCTTCTCCAACATGATCTCCCATGAGATGAGAAGATTGGAGACAACCTTCTAGGTTCTCTCAACTTGAAGGGAGGATTCTCCATGAGACTTCCAATCTTTGATAATGCAAACTTCCTCTATTGGAAGAGGAGGATGTAGTTCTACTTGCAAGGAATGAGATATGACATTTGAAAAGTAATCATCCTTCCATACAAGGAGCCAGAAGGAGATGTAGCCATTTGGAATGAAGCCACATCGAAGAAGGCACAGCTGAATGCAAATGCTATAATCATCATTTGTGCAGCCCTCACTCCTTCCAAGTTCAACCAGATCTCTTCATGGGATACAACCTATGATATATGGAACAAGCTTTTCATTACCTATGAAGGCACCAAGCAAGTCAAGGAGTTCAAGGTCTACATGCTCAAGGGACTCCTTGAGAACTTCAATATGGGAAAGAAGGAGAGAGTGGATGAGATGTAATTAAGACTCAACACCACCATCAATGAAATAGCTTCTTTGGGACAACATATGGATCAAGGCACCGTCAACTCCAAGATTCTTGGATCTCTTCCCAAGAGGTGGCAACTGAAGGTGACATCCATTGAACAAATTAGAAGCCTTAGAGACATTGATACATAAGAGGTTGGTGGAAATCTTCAAGCCTATGAGCCAAGACTTGATGAGTAAGAAAAAAAGGAGAAGCAAGAAGAGGAGTCAAAGAAGATAAGGACAATGCATTCAAATTTCAAGTGGAGGCCATTGTTCTCCAACAACAACTTGGATGCTGGTCTACTCCTTCCTTAAGTGGAGATGAAGCCCCTAGTGACCATGAAGCTTACTACTCCAAAGGGAAGCACTTCAAAGGAAAGACCTCCTCCTCTACTCCAAGGTGATATGAATGTGGACAAAAAGGACATTACAAGAATAATTGTCTCAAGGAAAAGAAGCCCTGCCACAAGGCAGTTCTAAGAAAAAGGAGGACTACAAGAAGGATGGCAAGTACAAGAGGAATGATAAGAAAGAAAGATGCATCCCATGCCACATGGGAGGAGTCTTCTTCTAGTGATTCTAGCTCAAATTAGGGAGAATGTTACCTTGCTCTCATGGCTTCAATTAGTGATGATGTATGTGAGATAAGTGAGGTGAGTTTAAATAAACTTTCTAAAGAAGCCCTCATTGATATGCTTAATGCTTTCTGCTCTTCTTATTCTAAATGAAAATATAAGAAGAAGAGGTTAGGGAAGATCATTGATGACTTGTATGCTAAGATTGATTTCCTTGGGAAAAATGAGAAAGTGTATCTTGATAGTATTGATTATTTGCAAGGCCAGTTTCTTGATCTTGAGCTCCAATACAATCGATTTGATGTAGATAATGGTATTTATATTAAAAGAATAAGTAGTCTTTAAGATGAAAACAAAATCACCTTGATGAGCTTGTCTTAGTTAGAACTAAAAATAATAGAGTTGTTACCGAGTTTAATGATCTTAGATGTGCTTGTGATTCTACTAAAGATGAAAATAGGATCTATCTTGATGAGCTTATCATGCTTAGAACTGAAAATGCTATATTGCTTGCTCAAGTAAATGATCTTTCTTCTAGACCTTTATTGTCTAGTAATGAGGTATCTAGCATTATTCTTGAGAGATATTATTATCATACTAAAGCCCTATGCTTAGAGGCTGGCCTGGTTCGTGTTCAAGATGATTTAGATGGTCTTTCTTCTACTTTCATCACTCTTAGTGATGATAATAACAAACTTAGAGCTTCCTTGCAAAAGTTCCTCAAAGGAAAGAAGTCCCTCAATGAAGTGCTAGATCACTCTATCAAACAAATTGCTACAACTGGTTTGGGATATGTAGGGGGGCTCCAAAGAGTAAGAGCAAGGGCAAGGGTAAGAAAAAGAGCAAGGGACCTCCTATCTTCCATGGAGAGTCATCTGCCTCTAAGAGCCTTATGGTTTGTACACATTGCAAAAGTGATGACTATTACTCTACTTATTGTCCTTACAAAGAATAGGGGACCAACCCAAAGATGAAATGGGTCCCCAAGCTAATCTGGATCCCAAAGTTTGAATTGGGCACCGACATCTTCCTTTCTTATATGATTGTTGATAGTGGATGCTCCAAGCATATGGTCGGTGAGATAAACCATTTCAACAATTTCACAAAGAAGAAAGGAGGATCAATGACTTTTCGTGACAACAACAAAGGTAAAGTGATAGGTGAGGGTGATGTGGGAAAATCACTATGCATCAAGAATATAATTCTTGTGGATGGCCTACATCACAATTTGAGTAGTGTTAGCCAACTTTGTGATGATAGTTATCTTATTTTATTTACCTCACTTGAATGCTTGCTTCTAGACCCCCTCTCCTACAATGTTATATATAAGGGAACTAAAAAATGGAAACCTTTATGTTATTATTTTTTATTATATTAAGCCTATTCTTGATAGATGCCTTGTTGTTGATAAGAATGATATATCTTTGTGGAACTGTAGGCTTGGTCATGTAAATATGTATCAATTGAAGAAGTTGAGAAGAAAATAATTGGTAAAGGGACTTCCTATATTGGATTTTAAGAAGGATGAGGAATGCCAACCTTGTACACTGGAAAGCAAACCAAATCCTCCTTTAAATCCAAAGGAGTCCTTAGTACTAAAAGATATCTTGAACTTCTTCATATTGATCTATTTAGACCAATGGGAACTCAATCGCTTCATGATAGAAAGTATTGCCTCATGATTGTCGATGATTTCTCTCGCTATACTTGGACCTTCTCATTATTTTCAAAAAGTGATACTCTCGATGTTTTCTACTTTTTGTAAATGATTGAAAATGAAGCTTCTTTCCGAATTGTTTATATCTGTAGTGACCATGGGGGAGATTCGAAAATAATTTGTTTGGAAGTTTTTGTGAGAAATATGGTTATTTGCTCAACTTTTCTTCCCCTCGTACACCTCAACAAAATAAGGTTGTAGAGAGAAAGAATGGGTCACTACAAGAAATGGCTAGGACTATGCTTCTAGAGTATGATACTCTAAAGAAGTTTTGAGCCGAAGCCGTGATCACCTCATGTTTTGTGTAAAATTGGGTTTTCACTCATTCATCTTTAAAGAAAACCCCCTATGAGTTATGGCGTGGTAGAAAGCCCTCCATTTATTTCTTTCATGTTTTTAGTTGTCCTTATTTTGTTTTAAACACCAAGGATTCTCTTGACAAGTTTCATGTGAAATCTTACAAGGATTTCTTTCTTGGCTATAGAACTACTAGCAAAACTTATATAGTGTTTAACATTGAATTGTCTAAAGTAGAAGAACTTATCAATGTTAAATTTGTTGAAACTAACCCCTCTATTTTCAAGAATATTATGAAAAATGATAGTGTAGATGAGGTTATTCCTAGATTGAAAGAGATCAACATCATTGACAAAGTAAAAGATGTGGTAGTAGAAGAAGAAGAGAAAGAAGAAGAAAAGAAGGATCCTACTCCCTTATTTACTGAAGATCATCTTAAGAGATCATAATAGGCAATCCTTTTGAAATGGTAAAGATGCATGCTGAATTCAACAAAGAACAAGTTGACAATGCTTTCATCTCATAACTTGAGCCAAATAATGTCAAGGAAGCTCTCCAGGATGATGAATGGATCATATCTATGCAAGAAGAGTTAGAGCATTTGGACAACAACAAAGTGTGGACCTTGGTGCCAAGACCAAATGATCAGAAGATCATTGGCACCAAGTGGTTCTACCACAAAAAGCTAGATGAAAGTGGAAAAGTGGTAAGGAACAAAGCAAGTTTAGTTTCTCAAGGCTACAATCAACGGGAATGTATTGACTTTGATGAAATATATGCGCCTATTGCAAGACTTGAATCTATTAGAATGTTACTTGCCTTTGTTAGCTATAAGAATTTCTTTCTTTATAAAATGGATGCTAAAAATGTGTTTCTAAATGGTAGAATAGAGGAGGAATTCTATGTGGCTCAACTTTCCAATTTTGAACTTGACAAGCTCCCAACCATGTTTATTTGTTGCAAAAAGCTCTCTATGGACTCAAACAAGCCCCTAGAGCTTGGTATGAGAAATTAAAGAACTTTTTCTAGTCAATGGCGATGTCATGGGAAAGTGGATTCTACTATATATCTTAAACACACTTCTAGGAACTTTTTGATCATTCAAATATATGTTGATAATATCATATTTGGTAGAACTTGCTCTTGCTATTTGCAAGGAGTTTAGTTCTCTTATGCAAAGTGAGTTCAAGATGAGTATGATGGGGGGGGCTTACTTTCTTCCTTTGATTACAAATCAAGCAAACAAAGGAAGGAAACATCATCAACCAAGACAAGTACACAAGTGAACCCTTGAAGCCCTTTGGGATGGAGAAGACCAGGTTGATGGACACCCCCATGTCAAACACTGCCAAACTTGATAGAGCTGAGGAAGGTGAGAAGGTAGATGAGAAGCTTTATAGAGTTAGATTGGTAGCTTGTTATATTTAACTGCCTCTAGACCTACTATTATGTTTAAAGTTTCCTTGTGTGCTAGATTTCAATCAAGCCTAGAAAATACCATCTTATAGCAGTTAAGAGGATTTTGAGATACCTAGCCATAATCCAAAATTTTATTCTATTGTATCCCGAGTCAATGGATTTTACTCTTACTACTTATAGTGATGTGGATTGTGTAGGGTGCTTAATTGAAAGAAAGTACACAAGTGGCATTTTCTTCCTCCTAGGACCATGATTAGCTTCTTGGTTTTCTATGAAATAAGGTGTAGTGGCTCTTTTAACTGTTAAAGCTGAATACAGTGTAGCTAGGAGTTATTATGCCCAAGTCCTATGGATGGAAAAAATGCTCCAAGAATTTAATGTTCATTATGATGCTTTTTATATCTTTTGTGATAATACTAGTACAATCAATCTCTCTTACAATCCTATATTGTATAGTAGAGTCAAACATATAGAGATCGGCCACCACTTCCTTCATGACCATATTGCCAAAAAGGATATTTATATCACGCATGTGGACACGGAAAATCAACTTGCGGACATTTTCACAAAACCTCTATCTAGAGAGCAATTTACTTTTATTAGATCAAAATTGCTTATCACTACTCTTGATGATATTGATATGCTTTCTATCTAGATGTTGTTATACCTATATGTTCTTGCTCATAGTTTGATCATTGCTTACTTGATAAGTGTTGTATTTGCCATGTTTTAATGCCTTGTTTTGCTTTTTTTTCTATTTTTCACATATGCATTTTTTACCACAAAATAATAGACAATGATGAGTGGAATGTGCCTGAATATGTTCACAATACATGATAGGCTAAAAAATAATTTATATAGCACTCAGAGGCTTAGAATTAAATTTGTTATCTTTTAGACAGGTTGATCTGTCAGTCGAGTTTGATCTGGGAGAAACTCAACTGACATCAGAACAAGGATTGAACAAAAATGTAGTGTCGACCAAGTTTCTCAAACCACAAACTTGGCCGACAACAATCTTGGGTAGAAATATATAGGCAGTATGTTGACTTTTCTCCCTCTCAACTAGAGTAAAGTCAACCAATGGCCACTTCTTCTTGTGTGTCCTTAAATACTAGGGCTACCCAAACCTCTCCCATACCCTATATAGCACCAGATCACCCTTCATGGCCTCTTCCAACCTCAACCTAGTTGCTTAGATGGCTTGCAACTCTTGCCATCTGTGACACCTCATCACGCTAACGAGATTACTCAAAACACAAAACATGATCAACTACTAATTTATCACATAGTCAAAAATACAGAATAATTAAAACCAATTCCAACAATGTAAATAAATTCTAGAACATTTATAAAAGGTCCATCATTCCATTCTCATATACTGTTACAAGTATTTACATATGGGTCCAAAGACCTCAGTCACATCCTGCATACACAAGATATTTACATGTACATGATATATATTTACAAACATTGGCATACTACCAAAATCTCATGTCGATATAAGTATATCATCTAGAAAACACATCCCATACCCGGACTTGAGAGTACAGGGATGATACTAGGACTCTACTACTAACATCTACAACTAACCAACCTTCTAAATCTATTGATCACCAAATTGGTTCTCTTCCACAGTGCGATCTCGACCTCGTTGCCCGCGACCACCTAAAAAAGATGTGGTGACCCATGGGTGAGACCCAGTCCCAGCGAGAGATATAACTCTCTCCAACATATATTAATTATAACATATTGATTGACAGTAAATGAACTGAGTAGATACAATAATGAATAAGAAATGTAAGCAGATTGAATAGATTAAGCATACTAAGCCATTAAGCAAATTAACTTGACAAGAAGTATAATTACTCAAAGGTCATATGATATCATCTTGTAAACACTGGATAGTATAAAGACAAGTTAAAGATTAATCAAACAATGTGAGACATATTTAACCATAGTCAGTATACTACACAAATTATATCACTTCGTCTATTATATTACCCTAAGGGATTTGAGAAATACCACTCAAGTCCCAACTGACCACTACTAAGTCAAAATCAGTGCCATACAAGATCTAGGAAGAGCCAGACTCATAAGATCTTCTCCACCCCCGGTCAGTATGGGTCCGCCACAACGACACATAAGGTCAAGATGCTAATAGCCTAGTCCGTCCTTGCTACAGGTCATGGCACTAGTGAAAGGAGGCATGTACGCATACCCTACCATCAGAGGTACAACCACAATTGTCCTCCAATCTCATCATCATATATATATAATCACTGAGACACGACCACAGCCGTTCTCAAACTAAGGGCTAGGTATGACCACTGTCATCCTCCCTAACACTTGAATTCAGGATGACATGCACCCTGCATACTCATCAATATGCACTCTGAGTATCCCTTAGAAATACTCATTTCACTATCCAGCAATTTCTGACACTCAAATAGATCTATGGAATAGGGCACTACATGATTAGAGTTTCACTTAATTAGTTATGTCAATTGGGTGAATTAAGGGTAAATCATACAAATGGACATTCAAACCCTAATTCTTTTCTAACAAGAGTATATGTATAACAACTTCAAAAGATATAAAACATTTGAGATATAAATCTTAATCACATTACCACATGCTATCATTCATTCGAAATTAATGGACCACACTTATCATCATAATTTTACAAGATACCAATATCTTATCACAAGTTCTGAGGTTTTAACCCTTATTGGAACATGAAGAGGATTTCACCTCAATCATGGCTTCAAACATGCCCAAAGGTCATTAAGACCATCACATTATTCATAGTAAGGTTATCATCATCATTCCATGCCTTAAATAAGGCTCAAAAGATCATTAGCACATATGTGTCTATAGATACTAACATGGCAAGGCACATTGATCTCGTTCTCTCTAGGACTTCCACTCCGTCTTCTCTCTAGGTTTCCCCTGGTGGCTTTTGCTGGGGGGAGGATGTGTCATCAGCGTCGTCCTCCCCCTGGCACCCAACTACCATGGCATGATCCCCTTGATTGAAGTTACCAACGAGCCCTAGGAGGAGGGTTTTAGTTAGCAGTGTTCCCTATTACTAGCGTTGGGGTTGAATCTCAGCAGTTGGGTGGTAGAGGAGACGAGCTTGGCCGTGTGGCATCTAGATCTGTGATGTGGTTCAGCATGTCAACCTCGTCGACTCCATCCCATTCAAGTGTGATGGATGGAGAGGATCAATCCAAACAAATTTGGCTCTCTGTGCTGCCAAATTGTCGATGCAGGTTAAGGAAGGGTGCTCTCACCCTTCATTCACAGGCACCTGGTCTGCCTCCTCCTGAGATGGGTCCTGGGTCATCCAGGGCTTCAATAGCCCCTCGTTATCAAACATGGACCTGCTGCAGAGATAAGGTATTAAGGCGGGTTTGGGTGCATTGTAGGGCGATCTGGGCTTCTTCTTCCCTGGGTCCACCGGCTATGCTACCCTCACCACCAATAGTTGTATGTCAGTGGTGCGCTTCTTGTTGGGTTCGTGCTCATCGTCACGGAGAACATCCTCTGTAGGGGGAATGCCTGAATGCCCTCTAGGTGTTCGATGGAGAGCCTTTGTGCAAACATGAGTCTCGGGTGGGGTTGTGTAACATACTAAAATTTGGGTACTAGATTTATTTTGAGTGATAATTCATAAATTCTTAAATACTTTATATCAACAACAATCAAGTTTTTCCATTTAACTCATATGTGATCAGGTTACATTCCTTAATACAAGATTGTCCTTTTTTAGAGGTTCTTGTGTTCATCAATTGAGAAATTTACAAAACAATACCTCAATGAATCACCTTGACATCAATTAGTACAATCTGAAATTTGTAGTGTTAGAATACTTTGATTGAACCTTACATTCATATACTTCACATGGATTTATGAATGGTGTAGAATCAAAGGAGTATGTTGATAATAGTAAAAGATACAAATATTAGAATTATTTAGGAAGATAATTGAATATCCATCTTATAATAATAACTATAGGTATTAATAAGTTTTTGGAACACATCTTTAAAGCAATATAGAACTCAAAAGTGTTGCTTAGAAGTTATTAGTCAATAAGGACTCGTAAATAAGAGTAGTCACTAGTATATAATGGTGAACCATTATTGTATGATCAATGCCCATTGAGTGCAAAACCGTTACTTGCACATAGATGAGTAGTTGGTCCTTATTGGTTAAGTGAGCAACGAGGGAGTTATATGGACAACTATCTTATGATTACTTATTGTATCCATTCCATTTTTCATTTAAGCATCAGTTACTGAATCAATAGAATATGACTTAATGTGAACCATTAGAACGCCTTCTCCTTGTAACGCTACCAGCACCGATTTCTTTACAGAAGAGCAATGTGTGCTCAACGCCTTACTAGCCCACCAAGAGACTCGAAGCCAGATCAATTACCCACTACTCTCCCTGCCTTCGGACTCCCTCTCTCTCAACCCCAGCCTCCCAACGAGCAACGAGGAAGGAAGGAATGCTTGGAGCCTTGATGGCCGGTGAACTGGAAGAAACGGCCACAACAGAGGAATTGCAGAAGAAACGACTGTTGATCCGTTACCCAAGCACATGGCGCCGTCTCGTTCAACCCCTAGATGTAAAACCTAACACCTCATTACTTGCTATATAAGTCCCAGCACACCCAGATCTGGAGACACGACACCCTACACCCGAGACAGATCTGCACCCCCATCATCTAAACAACCAGTAAACCTAGTCATAATCACCATTGTCATCACGACCGCGTCGACCACCTGCAACCTCGACAACACTCCAGACGTCATCCAACCTCCTCTCCTCCATTTTCCTGTGTCAGCGGCCTGGGCAGTGTCTCGCCAGCCACCATGGCTCCTTCATGCCGCCATCACAACGCTGCACCAGCGTCAGAAAACAACCTGCGGCAACCAAACGAGCTCGCCGCCCTGCAGTTACCAGAAACAGCGACACCCAGACCAGACGCAGTCCACCCCCCTGCATCACCGGAGGCCTTTGACACCCTGTCATCTACTCGGCACTCGACCCCAATCTCTTCCCCTTCCTTCTGCCATCGACCCAACACCACTGCCACCACCACTGCGCCGCATCCACCAAACCCCCATCGACGCCCCTACAAATTTGCCTAGCCTTAGCACATTTGATCGACCTTCCTCCCTGAGGCAACCACAAACAACAACACCTGTGTCTTAGATTTGCAGATGAACTCGTCATCACTGAAGGTTCAGATCCACCAGCCACGACCACCGACGCCACCCATCTATTTCCGCAACCGTTGACGCCTTGGCGGCATGGCCACCGCCAACCCAGCCACCTGCAATGTCGGTGCAACCTGCAACAGCAGCTCCCTACCCCGCCACCTTCAGACCTCAACCAGATCTGCCACCACACTGCCATCATCACTCCACGGTGGCATCGATAATGACCAGAGCAATTGCAGACCCGCCCACAGATCTGAGGGTTGAAGATTTATGATCTAAAGATATCATCAGATGTCTCTGCAACATGAAGCCTCCATGAATCCAACCGCACCTCCACACTGCAGTCCCTGGTGTACTTCGATCGACCCTTGCCGCTTGCTAGCCACCTTGACCCCTGACCGCAATCCTCAAGCCATGGCTTGGATTGAGTTGTTTCAGGAGGACTGAAGTAGATTCACTCGTGAAAGCTCTCTCTCTCCTTAGACTCCTTCTCGGCATAATGCTTACATCCAGCAAACTGAAAACTACACAAGCAGGCTGTGAAGTGGTTGTTCACCCACAAAGAAGACCAACACCTGAAAGGATCACAGTCCTGCTCCAAGGAATTCTAGTAATTAGTAAAGTACCCCACGGTACTAGGAGGCTCAAACAAGAAGGGTTAGTGGATCCCAGGTTCAGCAGGTAGTCTCTCCCTCTCGTATTATCCTTATTCTCAGCATACTTTGGATAGATTACAAAGAACGAATAAATTGATATATCAATGATGGTGCTATTTAATATAACACCCTTATACATACTAGGGTTATGAATCAATGTGCTAATAGTGGTATATGGAAATCCTATTAAAAACACATATACAACACTTTCTTAGGTCCTGATTTTAGAACTGTAATTATTAAGTCTATATATAAAGGTAATTTTGATAATACTTATTATCATATGAATGATACTAATGAGTATAATAAATATAGGATATCTATTTAATCAATTATCTTAATGTCAATAATATCATATGTATCCATGTCCTCATGTTATTAAGTAATAAGATATAGAAAACTAACAATATTCATTAAACATGTGCCAATGTTAATCTTGTTATGCATTAGACACCTAGAATGGATAGAGAAGATATCGATCTAAAAGTAATTTGATCTAAAACCTACCTATTTTGATTAAGATCAAATTTAAGCAAGAAAGTATAAAAGAGAAACCTAATTGGTTATGGGTAACCCTAACTGGAAAATAGAATAGGTGATGAGAGTTATGTTAGACTATATAACTAAGTATGCAACAAACTTAACCCTAAATATCCTTAGTAAGGTATATTAGTAAATAGACATACATGATCCTAGTGGCTAAATGTAGTTGTAATATATATGAGAAACATAATGATATTCTAGATCTAACATAGAGACAACACGATAAAACAACTAAGTATGTAACATTGGATATATAGATATATAAATATATAACCTAGTTGGGAATCTAATATTGATAACCATAGAGGAAAAATATGAAATAATAACCCTAATTGGGAAAGGAAACAATAAATATAAAAGAATGAATGAGTGATTGATTCCAAGCCAAATGATAATCAAATTGTATCATACTTTGTAGATCTCTCTTGGAGTCAACTTGAGATTATACAATCCTTGGAGCCTTGAATAATTGAGGTACTAGATCTTCTATTTCAATTGTTGAATTATTTTCCCCTCTTGATAGACATACACACATATCTTGAATTGTGGTGAATTCCATATAGTTTTGAAACCTCTACTTGTTCTTGAAAGTTCACCACCCTTATTTTGTAATTGATGAAATGTTGTTGATAAAATATTTTGGCACTGGACTTGATCTATTTGGAGTTTTGACTCCCTGTGGACTTTGGTCCCTCGGGCTTTGGCCCTATAAAGCTTTGGCTCACTTGAGTGGGCCAAGTACCCCACAACCCTGCGTAGTGGATAGGGATTAGTTGTCCCCCAGTTAACTGGAATAGCTAATAAGGCACTAGTGTCGTTCTCTCCTAGAGTGTGAGAACACAAGGCACTTAGCCCTAGAAAAGATAAGATAGAAAGGTGCTAAAACTTGCCAAATAGAATATTTTGAAATTGATATACTTTGTGAATAGCTTGGATACAGTTTGCATACTTGAATTATTGAATCTTGCTTAATGATATTCTTGTGAAAGATTTCCTATCTTGAAGTTGATATTGGAATTTCTTTTTGTAAGCCTTTAGTCCACCAAATAGTCCTTTCCTACTTTTATTATACATCTAAACCTATTTCGTACATAGTTCAATGATTGGATTTAGTACCAGCTTTGCTGACCCTTTTATTTTCCCTTCAATGGGGTCCATGTGTGGTTTTGTTCCCTTTGGGAACTCATGGGCATGTGATAGATGGAAGAGTTTGAAGAGGCATGCACTGGGTAGTCCTCCGTTGAAGACTAGATAGGAATGAATTTTATTTCTCAAACTTGTAATCATATTTGTAAGCTTTCGTGACTCTGATGTACAAGCATGATTGTAATAAAGATTGTTTATGTATTTGATATTATTTTGTAAGTATTCGACTGTAAAGATCGGGTCTTTACAGGTTGGGTTCGGGGGGGGGGGCAGTCTACTTCTTCTTGTTCCCCGTGCTTCCTTCCTGAAATTCGATGTTCGTCGTCTGTTGAAGAGGGGCTAGATACTTACCTGAATGTCACTTCTTCAGAGATTGAGTTAAATTCCAGTGGAGGATAGGTAGTTATATGGCTCAAGGACAATGGTTCGATGGTCAGCTCATGGATGGACCCTGGTGAATCACTCTCCTCCATCTCAGTTGATGGCTGATCTGGGTTCACCCCATGTTCTAGATGAAGTGTTATAGTGCTCAGCAGTATGAGGTTCCTTATTGGATGCTTTTTTTCATCCATTTAGAGACCTAAGAGAAAGGATGGAGGTTAATCCTCCCATCCTCTTATTGAGAACCTGGTACTCTTTTTGTGTTATAGAAAAACTGAGGCAATTTGTCACTGTCCGATGGTTTGGGAGATTTCCTTGTTTCTTCTTCCACTACTTTCTGTTAGTGGATTAATGCCAAGTGTGAAGGGGTTCCAAGGTTTCTTTCTCTGATGATCAATGCAGTTGATATAGGTTGCTAAAAGCTTGCTCTATGATTCAGTTGATGCAACAGGGAGGTGCTACTGATGATGATGTTCTTCATTAATGAAGTAGTTGGACTGGTTTCAGACTGATGTCACCATAAGAGCACGAGTCCTGATATTAACTGATACTTATTTGCCTGACGGTAGAGTCTACACACTTTGTGGGTATGCTTATTGATAGTGGAGCTCCTCTACTATGCAGGTAGATGATCATACTAGTTACTGTTTGTATGGATGCTCTTTGTTGTCCTCTGTATCTGGGTCTTTCTTTCTTTGTTGGGTCTTCTATGTAAGACTTTAGTTTTACTTTTTTTTCCTTTGTGATCCTCTTTTAGAGGATTAAGGGGTGCGCACTCGATGTACCTAAAGTTTTACTATCATTATAGTAACAGAGTTTTTTTGCCAACAAAAAAAAAAACATGGCAAGGCACAATGATATTCAAATAATACTACAATGTGGTTTCAACACAAGAAGAGTGTAATTTATTATCACATTAATCATTCAAGAGGTCTGATTATAACCAATCAACATCATATAATTACACTAAGGTTAGGTATAACAAGATAGATCACATGGGAGTTACACATCCACTTATTATAGCGATTTATCAAATATAACTATATGATGGCAAAGATAAGACTACAAATTAATGATATTGAACCATCAAAATATCATCACTAGGACCGACAAATAATACCATGTGATTTATTCTAATCCATTGTATGTTGAAGCATCCAATATTATTCATTGGATCAGGTTCATTGTTCAAGGTTATCAATTGAAGTATAGGTCTAACCATTATATCAATTGAACCAAGGAACCATCGGTTCAAGGTTTATTCAAATCTACAATTACATTCTTAACTCATCATATATGGTGATGACCTGATCCACCATTAATTGTGATCATTAGTTCACCATTGGTTGTTAGATCAGTAATACATTCAGTTAACACCATCAAATATTAAGCTAATGTCATCATCAATTGATAACATCATTAGAATACTTAGTGGATGATAATTAAACATCTAATTGAGCCAAAACCTGACCTAAGGAGGTGACCAAAGGTTGTCACCATAAATTTGACACCCTTGATCATGAACATCAGCTGCCAAGATAGCAACACCATTGGTTATTGAATGGTATAACCATCGGTGGTGTGATAGGGAAGGAAATAACTTGAAAACCCTAATTTGAACCATCAATTATTTTGTGCTTAGCACCATAGGTTGATGCTATAAACCTATAACAGAGAATGTTACACCTTAGAAAGTATGTACAAATGTTTATAAGTTCATATAGAATTGGAACAGAACAGGGAACACCACAAAAATTCAGAATTCTAAATAAGCATGGTTTCTCTATGCTTAAATCAACACATTAAGGCATAAACGTGTACTAACAAGCTTCTAGTAAGCAAAATAAGTGATGAATGATATATAACTCACCTCTATATATTAGGTCAGATCCCAAACAGAAAGAATCTTGAGCAAATAGGGTAACAAAACCTTGGATTCAGATCTGAACTTGGCCAAATAGTACTTCTCTCCACAAGGAAGCAAAATCTGAGAAAAAGAAATAAGAAGGATAGATTTTTGAGTTCTAGAGCCACTTTCACCATGGAACAACAAGGTTCCGACTTGAAGGAAGATATAAGGAAGGATAAGAGTAAGAGAAATAGAGAAGAAAGGAAGAAAACAACTTGCCTTGGTCGAAATCCCTAGAAGATGACCTTGGAAACCCTAGATAGGGCTAGATGGAGCTCTAGGAGACCTTCTTCTCCAAAAAGAGGCTGTCTTCTACCTTAGAGCACTTGGTTCCGTAGAACAATAGAGTGGATTTTTTGATCCAGGTTAGAGGGAAGAGAAAGGAAGAATATTTTCGAATTTGGGCAAAGAAGAGGTAAATATAGCCCATGGATAAGGATAGAAGCAAGCATGAGGTGTAAAAGTAGCTTCCCCATGTGTCTATGGCCTTAAATTATTAAGAATATACAAGAATACACACAAGAAACTCCCCCACCATCCATATTGACCTGCGTATCTTTCCTTTGTCGAATTTCCCAGCCAATCACATAATTCATTAGTTGGTAGCTACTAAAGGTAGCTCATCCATGAAGGGGTAAACCCTAAAATACCCTTGAGGAAAACACCTTCAAACCATAGCTCAACTAGGAGCCCCATGGCTCAAAAATCTCAATAATGATAATATAACATAATGTATGTGATAAATTGCAAAGAAAACCCCTCAATTGGGTAAATTGTAGAAAAGTCCAAAATGTACAGAAAATTGCATAACTTGCTCAAACAATGTCCAAATTGGACCAAATTTGAAACTTAAGCTTGTATTATGATTTCAAAACATATAAAAAGGTTAGATTAGGATTATAAGCATTCAATTATGGTAATTAATCTCATTAAATGCATTAAGAAAGTTTAGGGGCCTTACAACTATAAACCCTAACAAGGATTTTGCCCTGAAATCCTTCAAAAAAAGAGATGGGTATTTTCTATGCATATCATTCTCTAGTTCCCATGTGGCTTCCTCTATGCCATGATGATTCCACAAAAATTTCACTAGTATTATATCTTTTCTCTTCAGCTTTTTCACCCTTCTATCTAGGATCAACACAGGACCCTCAACATAATAGATATCCTCATCTAACTCAACCTCTACTGGTTGGATTGTCTGGTCAGTATCTGGATGGAATTTCCTCAACATAGAGATGTGAAAGACATTATGCAGTCTATGTAGATCAAGTGATAGCTCCAACTTTTATGCTACCTTTCCAATACAAGCTAGGAGAGGGTATGGTCCCATAAATCTGGGAGCTAACTTACCCTTCTTTCCAAACCTCAGCACACCTTTCCAAGGAGAAACCTTAAGATATACCCTATCTCCCACTTGGAACTCAAGTGGTCTGCATCGGTCATCTGAAAAAGATTTCTTCCTGTCTTGGGCTGGTTTCAACTATTGTTGTGTCACTTTAATTTTTTTGTAGTTTGTTGTACTAGCTTAGGACCCAAAAGTTGATATTCACCTGTCTCATACCAGCAAAGAGGAGACCGACATCGTCTCCCATATAGAGCCTCATAAGGAGCCATATCTATGCTTCTCTGAAAGCTATTGTTGTACGCAAACTCTATCAGAGTCAGATGTACTTCCCAACTACCAAGAAATTGCAGCACACCCTTAAGAGATCCTCTAAAGTCTAAATAGTCCTTTTAGAATGGCCATCGATCTGCGGATGGAAAGTTGTGCTGAATCTCAGCTGTGTTCCCATTGCATAATGCAGATGCTCCCAAAAATGACTTGTAAACTGTAGACCTCTATCAGAAACTATAGTCACTGGAATGCCATACAAACGAACTATCTCATCAACATATATTTGTGCCAATTTCTCTACTATAAATGTCGTCTTAACTGGCAGAAAATGAGTTGACTTAGTCAATTTTTCTACTATCACCCATATGGAATCATGACCCTTGGCTGTCCTAGGAAGACCAACCACAATGTCCATAGTAATATGATCCCATTTCCACTGTGGTATTGGTAAGGGTTGTAATGTCCCTGCATGCTTCTGGTCACTAGAACAGAAATGGCTTATAACGTCACATTTATAGGCATCGGTTGTATCCAAGAAACCGATGCCTAAACCCTACAATGTCGGTTAAAATCACAAACTGACATCTATCTGTGAAGAGCGGCCAGACACGTCGGTTCCTCAATAAGCAACCGACACCTAAAATCGACAGCCAAATCCGAATTTTCCAGTAAAAAAAGTAACCTCCAAAATTTAACATACGATGTCGGTTGTTAACAAATCAACTGACAACTAAAGGTTTTTTCTGAGATAGAAATTTGGCCCCTTTTATTATCGGTTATCTTATAATAACCGATGTCGATGTGTTTTCGCACGCTGTCCCCACGAAATTGTCACCCCCCTTTGGTGGTGTAACGCATGCATGGATGAAAAGTTGCATCGTAAATGCGTGATGCAATGTTGTGGGAGGGTGCTAAGGAACTATAGGACCAATCTCACCCAAGATTACATACGCGATGCTGAGAAGAGGTTTTTGATTGATTTCCAATTCTAGACATTGATCACTGTTTGACTAACTCTACACTAATAATTTTTGTTTGTATTCTCTTTAAAAAATAAATTTAGGAAGAAGAAAACAACAAAACAATGGAACTACCTAGACCCCAGAGACTGGAAGCAGTTTGTTATCCAAAGAAAAATAGATGAATTCAAGGTATTAAGCGTCACTCCCAATTTAATTAATATATGTTCTTATGTATTCACCTATTCAAGATTAACCTTTAGTGTTACTAACCAAATCAATATATTTACTAACTAGGCTATCAGTGATGCTCAACGAGAAAGGCGTGAAATGAATGTGCACGACCACACAATGGGTCCAAGAGGATATGCAGGTGTTCACTAAAGACTACATGTTGAGTTTACTGCTCAGCCTGCTACTACTCAGGAGATTGCAGAGTCCTCTACTACTGCTCCCACACCTGTACCTCGCCATGCTATGTGGATATCTGGGAGGAAAAATAAGAAGGGAGATATAACGAAGCCTGCAACTACTAAGGCGGCTGCAAAAATGGTAAAAATCAACTCTTAGAGCAATTGATTGATATTGATTATTGTTATGTTTACTTACCAATTTCTGTTGATGGCAATTAGTGGGAGCTGCACGAGCAGAGGAAGGAAGGCAAGTTCATCCCTCAGGGCACAAGTGATGAACTGACAGTTGCTCTGGGTAACCCAGAGCATCTTGGACATGTTAGGGGTTCAGGTGCTGGTGTGGGCATCAAAGTGTTCTTTGGGCCATCCCAACACAAACCTGTCCCAAAAGCAGGACTTTCACAAGTTGAGGTAACCTATTCTTTTTTTAAAATGTTATTACAAAAGGGAAATCAATAATTGATAGCTAGTGTTTCTTTTATCCATGTATAGGTAGATGAATTAATTGAGAGGAAAGTCCAAGAAGCAATGGTGAAGTGGCAGGCGTCTCAGACGACCACTCAGATGGTACCTATGACATGCCACACTTCTATTACTCCTACTGCAGAGGTTGGGAGTAATCTTGTAGACCCACCACCTAGCACATCCTCTGTAAGTATTTTTATGACATAGTAGCTAGTCTTTTCAAGATGATATGTTTGTGTATATATGCATATAACATTCTTTACGTAAATGTGTAGGGGTTGAAGCCATGTCGACTAAAAAGTCAAGAATATGTCGTTGCAGAGGCATAGGCTACCCAACCCTTCCAGGGGACAAATGTCATGGGACTCCAGTACCAGCTGGTGTGGTTCGTATGACCCCGATATGTGTACTCCCCGATTGGAGGGATCTTCCACTTCCATATGCCCACCTGAATGTTGAAATGCTTGGTGAGATAGTAGACAGAGTGATAATATGGCCCAAAGTGGATGTCGTCTATACTAATATTGTATGGTAAATTTACATTACGTTAATTTGTTAGTGTGTATATATGAGTCAATTGATCTGAAATTATATATACATGTCAAAAAGATGGCACCCGCTACATCTCGGCCTCCACCTCCACCTCCTCAACTACCAAGTTGGCTTCCAAGGGACATACACGCCTCGTTAGGTCCTAATTGTAGGGGTATGGCAGTATGGACCGGCGAACATGATCGAAATTTCCATATAAATGTTACAATTTTGGAGGATGCTACAGGTCAATCATATGATAACAATCTATTTATACAAGTTTTGCATACGTATTAATGCATATGTATTAATGTAGGTCAATCATACAAAAAAAGCTATTTATACAAGATATTTTAGATTTGTTTCATTATGATTGGTTGAACACATCTATGATAGAGCTGTGGATATGGTGAGATCATGTTTATACATTTGTATACCTTGTTTTATATACAGTGATTTGGTTTCTTATATATTAATGCATACATAATACATGTTTTGCAGCCACTTACACATGATATGTACAGATTTTGCATTTTCCCATGTGGAATTTTTGATTCCATCTTTGATTAGTCTTGTAGATACAAACCCTTCTTCAATTACTTCATATTGTTGTGTCACTTTTGAATATTTTGGTAAAAATAAGAATACGGTGATAATAGATCCAATCAATGTCGAGTAAGTTTACTTTGCTTATAATTTGGACTTAAGAAAATTACATTTTTATTGTGGATTTTGAGGTATTAATTTTTAACATTCTTACCTGTAGTAGTAGGCATTGGGAGTAACTATTTATTGTCCCCAAGACATTCACTGTCTATTATCTAGATCCTGTGGGGAATGAATTGAATACATTATAAGGACACACAATGAAAAGGTCATTATTCCCGTGAGAAATATTTCATATTTTTATATCTATTATCATCTGTTATTACATTACTATTTAATTATGCAATTTAATGTGTTACATTAACATGTAGGGCTTTACAAGAGTTCAAAAAAGCTAGAGAAAAGATCCCCAGGAAAAAGAATCAGCCACTAATTTGGGAGAATGTGAAAGTAATTTCCCGACTCCAATGTATATATTATTTATGTGAACCGTGCTTATTTATATTTTTGAATATTTTGTATGTTTCAATTTATAGTGTGCTATACTAGAGGGTTGTGCCTCCAGGATTTCAAGAGAGAAAACGGTAAGTTAGTGAGAGATAGCTCTGGCTTCTCTCTAGCAGTTTCCATCCAGTTCTCGTCGTCCCCCGTGCTGCTCCCTTCCCCCCAGGTGATCTCCGACAGTCTCACCTCCCCAGCTCAGGTAAAATATTGCTTTGGTTAGTTCGGCTTGCAACATCTCTGAGAATCTGCTCTCTTTCATCTCTCAATTTACACCTATTCTCTTTTGCTACCCTTCTAGGGTTTCCCGGATTTCCTAGTTTTGTTACCTGATCGCTCTATTTTTCATCGCCTTCGGCTTTATGCAACATCATTAATTCCAAAAATGATATTCTTCCGAGATTTTTCTTTAGTGGCTTCTCCTTGCCTTTCTCTAGTTTATTAAGGTTTTAAGTTGCCTTGTTTCTCAGTCTCTGCAGACATTCCCATTAAATGTGATGATTCATCAGCTTTTCTGACCCTTCTTTCCCTGTGAAACTGTTGGATCCCATCTCTTATCTGCAACATTCCCTTGAACGGTTTCTCTTCCAACATCTCATTGATTGCACCACTTCATTCCCTTTGCCGGCTAGACCTCCTTCCCCAGACTCTGACGGCTTACTGGACTGATACAACTTTGGCGTTCACAGCTAGAATCCTTACTAGATTCACCTAACATATCTTTTCTCATTATGAGAACCGGTGGTAGCTTCATCCTTGCCTCTTTATCAAGACCTAACCACATGCAAAAATCTGGCAAAGTTAATACTTTCCGTTGTGCCCTTCAGAGTCACAAACTACACAAATCGGAAAGCTCTCCAAAAGCTCCTTCTTCTCCTACCACTATGAACTCACGCTTCCCTTTCATAGAGCTTCATCTGGCTGATCCAAAGTTCTCGTCCTCCATCCCGCTTCCTAGAGCTTGGATATACCACAAATTCGATATCTCCCCTGGCATATGTATGATAAACATCGGTCACCGATCATTTTAGGTTACGATATCATGGTCACCTCCTGAGGACACCATCTGGGGGAAAAAAACCCCTTTTCTCCTTATCTCCGACGGCTGGCCGGAGATGCGATTGGAACTCAAGCTTCAACCGGATTGGTCTATGTTTCTTCAACCTTACGCTGATCGCACTCTCCGGGCTTGGGTCAGAGACTTCAACCATCAATCCCCACCTGCTCTCGCTTTTCTTTACAAGAAATATGATCAGGACAACTCATCATCTTCAGATTCAGCGGATCAACTTTTTTCAGAGCAGAATATCAACCTTATATAGGTGCAAAGTCTACGCCCATCTCCATCTCTTCCGGGTCTGAAGATGATGAAGAAGAGGTTTCATCTCCTGTGCTTCAATCAAGCAGCTCCATTGCAGGAAGGTACAAACTCTTTCCCTCACCTTCTCCTTTGCTTAAAAATAAGGTCCCCAACCTCAAACTCACATCTCTCTACAAAACCATCGCACAAAAATCTCCCCTGATAAGCGAAATCATCCCCAAGGACCTTGACCTACTCAATCTTTCTTTTCCGGTTCTAGGGAAAGAAAAATCCTCCCCACTCATCATTGACAATTTGGAGAAAAACCCCTCTGGCCATATCTGGAGAAAGGTTCCCCAAAAAAGTCCTTTCGAGCTCTTTTCTGCCGCTTCTGCCTCAGTAACAACCACTCCTCTTCTAGATGTTTCTCTCGCCTTGCATGCTTCAGGTGTGGTCTCATAGGGCACATAAAAAGGCACTGCATGGAGCGACCTTCTCCAAACAGTCTTGGACAACAGCTAAATCCACATAGCTCTCACATGCACTCCCACTTTAGACATCTCTCACATTTCCAAAAAGGTTCAGGGGTCCTAAAATGACATCCTCCTGCCAACAGACCCCTTTCCATGTCTGCTCATAATCATTGCCTTTCTAGCAACCCTTTTGCATGCCTTGAAAATCTCCCGCCAGATCATGCAACATCTTCACACCCTAGTCTCAAAAACTCAAGGTTACTGTCTTTTTCAAAACCCTACCTTCCCTCTTCAAAACCCTCATCAAGTAACCGCTCCAAGCTCCCTTTTAAAAAACCTTCCCCCTTGTCCAAGATCCCACCTGCTAAAACACACAAAGAACATCAACCTTCCCCCGCACATACTATGAAGACTCCTGAATACCTGGAATATGCCATCGCCATGGATCTTCCTGCAAATTTGATGCGTCTTCTCAAGGTCTTTTCCCTTAGAAGCATCCTTGTCTCTATTGAAAACAATCTTGACAACAACCTCATAAATGTTCTTGACGTCACTAGAGCTCTAGCCCTCCTTCTTCTCAGCCATACCATCCTAAAACCAAAAATACTCTTGCCCACCCAGCTTTTTTACACTGTCCCTGAAGGAACACAGATTACCCACATTTTCAATCAAGTTCTTACCATCCCTTGTGGATCCAGCTTCATCATGGCTCGCCTTTCCAAATGGTCAGCCGATTCTGGTTCTTTTCCAACCCCTGTGGGTGGCTCTGATTGGGTTGCCATTTCAAACCTTCCTCCTCATTTGTGGGAACTAGAAATCTTCAGAGGGATAGCTCATTAAATAGGGGCTACTCTTCAATACATCAGCCCGGAAACTCTCCATCCCACTCAATACATTAAAGCCTATTGTCTCTTCTCAGTCAAAGCTGCTATCTCCCTCCCTCCTTGCATTAACATTAGAATTGGTGAATCGATCTACCATCTTAAGCTAGCAGCTGAACATCCCACCTTACATTGTTCTGCATTTTCCGACCTCTCATCACATCCGCCATCATGGTTTAGCCCTAACAAGAGCTATAACCACCCCTCACTCACCAGACCCCCCAGATCAGAAGCCAAGTATGGACTAGGAAACCCTCAAACCCCCCTGACAAAGCTTTCTCAGCTCAAAACAAAAAGAGAAATCGATCTCCTATTCTTCCCCTCCCTACAACAAACATCCCATCACTCAAAAGATCCTGTCCTTCATCTTCATCCAAAAAGGAAAGCTGGCAGTCTCCAGATAAAACAAATCAAAACTCTGCTTTTTAAGACTCTTCTCAACACTTCAAGGATGACTCCCTACAGAGTGCGGAACAGAAGAGCCCTCTTCAGAAAACAAACACAAGCTACATCCAAAAGATTCTGTAGCCCGACCTCTCTATCAACAATGGATCAAGTATCACAAACAGGGTCAAGAAAGGTATTTCTCCTTCCTCCTCTATCTGTTTTGATTCTTTGGTATCATCTCTTTCTACATCTACACCTTTAAAAAATAAATTACAAAATAAGCCTGATACTATAGACGATTTAGCCTCTTGGTCTAGCTTAAAAAGTTTCTCTTCTTTTGCAAATAAGATCGGTTTCTGCCTTGAGAAGGAAGATGATGCTCAGTATATCCTAAATGACCTTGAATCTTATATGGGCTGGTCAAACAGACGTTGTTAATCCTGCCTTTCTATCTTTTGGTCTCCCTTTGTTTTCTGTATAAATGAAAATTTCTACTTGGAACATCTGTGGAGCTTCAAATTTACAAAGAAGGAAAAAAATCCGATCACATATTTATAAAAATAAAATAGACCTTATTTCTATTCAAGAAACAAAGACCTTCCTCACTCCTTTTGCCCTCAAAACGATAGGAGGAAATAGAATCACAAATTGGATTCAACTCCCTCCTAAGGGCTTCAAAGGTGGTATTCTTGTGGGTTACAACAACCAGGTCCTCATGCTACAAAATTCCTCAATTCAAAATTTTTCGATTACTATTGATTTCAAAAATCTTTCTGACGACTTCTTATGGTCTTTCTCTGGTATTTACGGAGAACCAGGACATGACAAATCCCTCTTTCTTGAGGAATTAAACTGCCTCTTCATAAACTACCACAGTTTACCATGGATCTTAGGTGGGGACTTTAATCTAGTCACTCAAATCTCTGATAGACTTAACTCAAATCCTTCCCCTTCCCCCTTATCTTCTGCAGAAAAAAAATTTAAACAGATGATATCTGTCTACTCACTTATCGACCATGCTCCCTCAAATGCCTCTTTTACTTGGTCTAGAAACCAAACCTTTGCACAACTAGATCACTTGTTATGTTCAAACCTTTGGGAGGACAAACATCCTCTCTCGTCTATATACATTGCTCACAGAACCATCTCCGACCACTTTCCCCTTATCATGGACACTTTTTCTTCCTCTTGGGGCTCCCGCCCTTTTAGGATTGAAAATACCTGGCTTCAAAATGAAAGTTTCAACTCTTCCTGTCTTGCTTCTTGGGATCTTGCTTGCTCACATTCGACTAACCTGGGTCTTCATAGTTTGACAAATACAAAAAAAAATCAAAAAACATATAAAAAACTGGTTGACCAACAATCCCTCGACCCTGTTGGATGACAAAAAAAACCTAGAGGACCAACTTTTGCTTTTAGAAAAAGATCCTTCAGCGGATCCGACTCAAATCCTATCCTTCAAAGCTGATCTAGAAAACATAAACTACAATATAGAAACAAAATGGAGACAAAGAGCAAAAATCTTTTGGGCCAAAGAAGGAGATAAAAATACAAAATTTTTCCATAAAATTTGCAATCAAAAATTTAGAAACAACCATATAACACACCTCAAGATAAACGGAAGTCTCACTTCCCATAAAGAAACCATCATTAGGCACATAAAAAACCATTTCCAAAATATTTTCAACTCAAATCACAATCCGGCTGGTCTTGATCGCTTTCAATGGCACTCCATCTGCCAAAAAAAATCCAAAATCCCCTTGACCTTATCAAACCTTTCAATTTGGAGGAATTGCAATCTGCTGTTTCCGATCTAGGCAAAGATAAATCCCCTGGACCTGATGGTCTCAATGTGGAATTTTACTTGACAAATTGGAATCATTATAAGCATGATTTTCTTGCTCTTCTCTCAGCCTTTCATTCCAGTCCAAACCCCCAAAACATCATAAAATACATAAATAAAACATTCATCTCTTTGATAAAAAAAATAACAAACCTGACTTAATCACGCACTTCAGACCAATCAGTCTTATAAATACCTCTTATAAAATCATTGCTAAAACCTTAGCCAATAGAATTAAACCTCTAATGAACGACATCATCCCTCTAAACCAATCAACCTTTCTAAAAAACCGGAGCATCCAAGATGCCTTCCTAATGGTCAATGAAACTATCCATCTCTGCCATAAAAACCAAACTCCTCTTCTGGCTATCAAATTGGATTTTGAGAAAGCCTTCAACTTTGTAAACTGGAGTTTCCTTCTGAAAAATCTTAAAGGTTTTGCCTTCCCTGATAAATGGATCTCCTGGATCTATGCTTGCATCTCCACAAATCACTTTTCTACCATCATAAATGGTGTCCCTTTTGGCTATTTCCATAATACAAATGGACTTAGACAAGGTGACCCCCTCTCTCCATATCTTTTCATCATCCTTACTACCCTTATTTCCAGGATGATCCATCTGGGCGTTCAAAAAAATATCATTTCTTCTCCTGAGGACTGCAAGGAAAATATTATTCAATTTGCGGATGACACCATCATCTTTTCCTCTCCTGATTTATCCTCGGTTCAAAACATCTTCAGGATTATAGGCTTATTTTCCTACATATCTGGTCTTAAAGTTAACATTCAAAAATCTTCCATTTTTGGAGTTAACCTCCATCATTCCACCCTCGAGACTATGCAAGATTTTCTTAAATGTAAAACGGAGGACTTTCCGATCAAGTACCTGGGCCTTCCCATCACTCCATACAACATCACAAATGCTATTTGGAATCCCATTGTAACAAAAATAAACTCAAAACTTTCTAGCAGGGAAAACAATTTTCTTAATCTCTCGGGCAGGCTAACCCTCCTTAATAGTGCCATCACTCCTATAACAACACACTTCCTAAGTTCCATTCTCTTGACCTCAAAGACCAGACACATCTTGGACAAAACTCGGAGAAAATTCCTTTGGAATAATACCCAAAAAAATGATAAATTGGGGAAACACTGTCACCTGGTTAATTGTAAAACTATCTCTGCTCTGATTGATCAAGGCGGATGGAGGATTATAAACCTTGAACCACACTCCCTTTGTCTGATTACCAAAATTATAGATTGCCTCACCCAAAATAAAAAAAATCTGGACAAATCTCATCATGCATAAATATTATCGCTCAACACTGCCTTGGCATCAAATCAAAAGGAAATCTGCTTCCCCCCTTTGGAAATACATAAATAAAAACATCAATACTATTCAACAGTTGCTAAATACCCCTCCACACTCTCATAAATATATCTCTTTCTGGTCAGACCATTGGTATAATAACAATTCAATTATAAACCTCAAAACATTATGGGCTATTCCAAAAAATCTCATCCATATAAAAATTGATAATGCCCTATCCCTTATCACTAGCAAAAGATCAAACTCCTTAAAAAGATGTATCCTCTCTGTTTTAAGTCAACATGAACTCAGCAATATCTCAACCTCTTTAGAAGAAAACACTTCAAATAACATCTATTGGAAATGGGGTAAGGATTATTCGGTGAAACATGCTTACAATTTTCTTTCTTATAGAGGTATCATCCCATCTTCATCAAAACTTTGGAAACAAAAATGGCCACATAAATATAAAACATTCTTATGGCTTCTCCTCCACAATAAGCTCCTTACAGGAGAAATCATAAAAAAAGGGCTTCCAAGGTCCGTTTAGATGTGTCCTCTGTGAGCAAAATGAGGATTCAACAAGTCACATCTTCTTCAAATGCTCTTTCTCTCAAACTATCATCTCACACTTCTTGCGAAATAGTCTTCCTGATCTCCAGGAACCTATTTTTCCAATTCATATTCCTCCATCTAGGCTCTACAGGCAGCATAAAAGTAATGATCTATTCTCAGCCATCTGCTGGAATCTTTGGAAGGAAAGAAATAATAGGATGTTCAACAACAAGAAAAAAACGGGCAAGACTATTTTAAATGATATCGATGCAGATCTTCACATATTTATCAATCTACAGGAAAAATAGCAGGTGTTTCCCAAGAGCTATCAAGCGAAGGTAACTCTGAAGCAGCGGAATCGGAAGCAGCTTTCCTATGTGATCTAAAAGCCATGGTGGACGATGAGACGGGTGTCAGTCTTATGCAACAACCATAGTGTCGTTCCATCCCATGCTAGCTCAAGCACTTTTAGTATCATCTCCTAGTTTGCAAAAACTTTTTAATTTAAAAGAGGCTTGTTTTAAGGGGTGCCTCCCCCGAGCTACTTTCAGCTTAATTTCTTTCTCTACAAACTCTAAGCTGTTACTTCACATTAGCAGGTCTTCGCTTGCTGATGGGCTTATTCAATATATCATTACCTTGCCTCAAAATTTTTTTTATAGTGTGCTATACAAGACAACAACTGGGCATGTGCCTACTATGAGATGCGATTTATGGACCTAATCATCAAATATTCTGCAATGGAAATCGATACTATACATAAGGTATTATATATAGTCTCATTAGATAATATGAAATATATCAATCTTATTATATATTATTAATTATATATATACATCATTCTCTTTGTAGGTGTTTAGAACTGACTTTAGTATAGGTGGAAAGTTATTAGATGTACATACTCCCTATACAAGGGAGGAATTAGATGTTGTAAGAGAAGAATGGGCAAAAGCCCTACAAGTAGTGGGAATTTTTAAATATAATTGGGTATCTGATGACAATGATGACGATGATGAATAAAGAATGATATTTCTAAACTTTGTTCTCATAATTATTTTTGTGTGAATGTGAATGAATTTTTCTGAATTGTCATATGTGTGAATGTGAATGACTTTTTCTGATCAATACATGAATGTTTGAATGTGAAAAGAGATGAAATGAATGGAACTGAATGTGAATGTAAATGACTTTGCATGTTTCTACATGTATCTGATCAATACATGTGTCTGAATGTGAATGACTTTGTAGGTTTGTGGCCTGTTGTTGGCTAATATCAATGGATGTTGTAAACCTGCAGTTCAAAACTGAATTGCAGGTTCTGCATCTTACTGACCAGCCATACAGTAGGCCTGCAAACTGATAAGAAAAAAAAATCAGAACATAGGCGTCAGTTATTTGTATAAAATTGACGCCAAAGACATATGGCGTCAGTTATTAGCAAAAAACCGACATATTTGTTCCTTCATTGCTTGGTGGCGGGAACGGTAATGGCGTCAGTTTTTGTATAATTATTGACATCTTTAACCATGATATAGTTTCATTTTTATTTAATAACCAACGCCTATTGTTCCCTTGTTGGCACATTTTTGGTGGCAGGAAGGGTTATGGCGTTAGTTTTTATTTAATTACTGACATCTTTAACCATGATATAGTTTCAGTTTTCTTTAATAACTGATGCCTATAGTTCCCTTACTGGCACGTTTTCAGTGGTGGGAATGGTTATGGCGTCGGTTAGAAACCGACGCTGAAGGTGTCCACTTTTAGCGGCACCCACTTGGGTGTCGCTTGGAAACTGACACTAAAGGCTCTAAATAACTGACGCCAAAGGCCTTTTCTGTAGTAGTGGGTGCTCAGCCTTCACCTGCTGACAAACTGGACATTTGGCAATGAACTTTACCACATCACACTTTAGACCTGGCCACCAATACATGTCTTTCAAGTTTTGGTACATCTTGGTACTTTCAAGATGCATTTCATGCATGGAGGAGTGAGCCTCCTCACGTACCATCTTCCTCAACCCATCAACATCAGGAACTACTATCCTATTGTGGTAACAAACTGTACCATCATCTTCCTCATGAAAGTCATCATACTTTTCACTGCCAATCCCTGATCGGATATTCTGTATCATAGTATCATTCTGTTGTGCATCATGAATTTTCTGTCTGAAGGTAGGTTTCACTTGTAACTGTGGCAACAATCCTGCTAGTAAGGAACTTCTAGTTGTACATTCATCTGGCGAAGAGGCACTAGCATATCTCTCTTATGGCACATCAAGGAATTTAAGTGTGCATAATAAAGATGACTTTCTACTTAATGCATCAACTACCACATTTTCTTTCCCTAGATGGTAGTCTATTATGCAATCATAATCCTTAATCAGCTCCATCCATCTCCTCTGCCTCAGATTCAACTCCTATTTTGAGAAGATATACTGTAGATTCTTGTGGTCAATGAAGATCTGACACTTTTCTCCATAAAGATAGTGTCTCTAGATCTTTAAGGCATGGACCACCACTGCAAGCCCCAGATCATGTGTTGGGTAATTCTCCTCATGTTTCTTAAGTTGTCGCTAAGCAAAAGAAATCACATTTTTATCCTGCATCAACACACATCCCAACCCATTCTTTGAAGCATCACAAAAGAAAATATAGCCTGTTCCTTGCTCTGGCAGTACTAACACTGGTGCACTAGTCAACTTTTCTTTCAAAAGTTGGAAAGAATGTTGACACTTGTCATTCCAAGCAAAAGGAACATCCTTCCTGGTTAACCTAGTTAGGGGTAATGCTATAGAATTGAAGTATTTGATGAACTTCCTGTAGTAACCTACCAAACCTAGGAAACTACATATCTTTGTCGATGTCTTTGGTTGTTCCCATTCTAGTACAAATTCCACTTTCTTGGGATCAACAAAAACACCTTTTATAGATATAACATGGCCCAGAAAAGACACTTTAGATAACCCGAATTCTCACTTGTTGAACTTAGCATATAATTGATGTTGCCTCAATAAAGTCAATGCCTGGCGAAGGTTTTGCTCATGATGTTAACTATCCTTAGAGTATATTAGGATAACACTCATCTGAATTGGCACTGCATGCCTATGAATTGTCCTGGTACTAACTGAATGAGGACTTATCATATAATGTCTTATGTGAAGGTTCATACTTAATTATATTAAATCTAAACTTATTGAATTCTAAATATGAACTTATCTTATAGTAAAATGAACATTGATAGATGAATATGTACTAAATTATGAATGTAAATCTAAATTTAAATCTAATTTGAATATCTTAGAAAGTTTGTCTTACTTAACTATTGCATTGAAATTATCCTAATAAGAACTTAAATCTTATTCAACTAAACTAAATTCTCAGTCTATATATGATTCTTTGCTCATAAATTTTTAATTATATCTAAATCTAATATTCTTATTATGTAGATAATTAATCTGAAACTTTGATTTCATAGAATGTTTGTTGTCTTAAATAAATTTTGATATCATATATATGACATCTAATTCTAAAGGTGAGAAGAATTAATTGAACTTTTTTTTTGTGCAATACCGATAGATCGGTTACATCAGGACTGAGTTCTAAACAAATTACAGAAAAAAGCCCTATCTTCTAGATAGAATTCTTCTCCTAGGGCCGGGCAGAACTGCCAGTCACTTTCAGAAAGAGGTTGTTTGAGGCAGGATACAAATAGTAAGTAAATATGATAACCTTACAACATAACTTCATCAAAATAAAGTATGCTTACTCAAAGTATCATTGAATATGAAACAAGCATGAAATTGAATGTTTGAAAGTAAATCTCTAAGTTACTTTGTGAAAGGTGTAGGCTAAATCATAATAATAGTGAAATTCAATCGACATGCCCCACTTACATGTGATGGTGCACAACTCTAATATACCTATGTCTCCTTGTCAACCCCAGCTATCCTTAAAATGACAATGATACATACATCAAAATCACATCCAGAAACTCATGAATACCCTAACACTATAGGTCCCACTGCACATGTTTGGGTTTCTTTAGGTGTCATACATGTAATTTCATACTTTAGCAAATTTCTATATGATCATGAATCCTAAAATTAAATATTATCTTCATATATATATATATATATATATATATATATATATATATATATATATCACTATTCATGTCCTAAACCCATTAGTCTCCTTAATTAATATCATCAGATAGTTTATTTGAACTCAAATCCAACAATGCATTTTTTATTCATACCTCAAAGTAGATTTTCCTCTATTTATCTCAATTTTATATCATCATTTGATACCTCAATTACCAAAGTACTCCTAATAAGTAAAATCAACATATTGAATTATATTAATCACATAAATCAGATCAGACCTTGGATATGCTTATTGTGCATTAGAATAAGATCAGAGAATTTTTTTTCATGTAATTCCTATATTTGTATAAAAACTTATAGCCTAAACATAATTGTCATATATGTTTCCTTCTATGAAATATTTTACCTATTAGACATCTATTATATATCAAATTATCAGTTCTACAAGCATCTACACATCGATGCCTTTCAAATGGTACCTTATTTTCCATGTTTGAACCTCAAGATTATAAGATATTAAAAGAAAGAAAGAAATTACCTTTATACTCAAGTCTGAGCTATAAAGTCTTTATTTGATTGATTGTACCAATTCCCTTTTTTCCCCTTTGGTTTACGAATCTTCTCTAGGATCCAAAGATCCAGACAATCCAGATCCAACTGCGACCCTGTTACATTGTCTTCATTCTTTGTTCTCACCCCAAAACTTAAAGAGTCGTCATAAGAACGCTCTATCCCATTGGACCCCCTGTGAGGAATCTCTCACCTCTAAAAGTTAGTCTTGATTATCACTGGTGGCTCCTCTTCCCCTCTTCTCCATTCCTAGTTCTCTTCATGTGGGAAAATAGAGTTGCATCTTGTCCAATACTCTATGAAAAGAATTTCTAGGAGATCTTCTCCTCATTGTTGATATGCAACACCTCCTACACCTTCGGATGGAAATACCCTGCCTCAAAGAATTGCATTCACCATTAGTCATTCACCCCTCACACATAGTGTAAGCACTAGAGTTGAGTGTCATCAAGATCCTATCCCTGGAAGCTCCATGCCTACACTGAGGCCATGAAGGAGACGAGGAAGGAGTTCCTCCAACTCTATAAGACCGATCTGCTCATCTTCTCTATGTTCTTTCTCTCCATGTTGGCATGCTTAGTAGATCCAGTGTGGCTGCTATCATGGCCACCATATCTGATGCAATGAAGTTTTGAGCTAGTTGAAATGTCACCATGATGTAGAGGTGTCAGTGATTCGGTGAGATGTACTAGTTTTGCCCCTTTCTCATAGACTCACAGATTCCACCTTATTTCTCCCATCACATGTTGCACCGACCTATCATGTGGGTAGAGGATCACAAACTTGCAAAGTCCATATTCCATTGAACAGTGAACCTCCCTCGATCTCATTTGAATAGTTTTTCCAACGCCTTACATTTTATCCTCAATCATCATCTCCATCTCAAGTGTCTAGGGTTGTCCATTATTAAACCCCCTCAACAACATATTTAAATAAGCATGCATGTCTCTTATACCAGCCAAAACGCTTCATAAGACCTTTATCATATTTGACTTTGTATGGTACTTGAACTCTTCCTTTGCATTTCAACACTGCTAGGAAGGAGAGGAACTTCTCACATTATTCTAATCATACAAAACATGATAATTCCTTTTAGCAACACCAACCCACAAAAGGTTTAATAATATAAACTGTTAGGACTCATACATTTTTACTAATTTTAATTGTACAATCTTTGGACTCTTCATAGGCTGCAACTCTTATCAGATTGTTATCTGTATTTATGATATCAATTATATGATATACCAACTTTAATATCATCCCATCATATTATAACAATCGTGAGAGCATTCAAAAATCCATACCAGAATATTGGTGAGCTCAAAATTATATAAATTGCATAAAAGACACTTTTTCTCATAAATTTCTCTCCTTGGGTACAATAATATGACAATATAGGTTTGAATCTTCTTCTCAACTCACAAATCAAACTTGAATTTAATATGATCCTCAACAACATAATACTATGAATATAATACAAATTCACCTCAAAGGTTCATTAAACACACATATGTGTACAAAACAGGCTAAAAACTATTAGTTGGGTCCATAAGATTACTCATATTCTCAATTACAAACTAAGGCTTGAATTGATATGATTTCTCAATTGAAGCTATCTTATGATACATTTGCTCAATTATAATTTAGTTACTTGATAAGAAGACCTAAACTAGGTCTATGACTCAAATCCATTAACCAGAGTCATCATATTTTTCCTCTGTTATTCTACTTTTGTTGTCCCCTCATATCATCCAAATAAATATTAGATTCCCATAGGATATCAAAAAACAATCCAAATTGCAAAAAAGATCCTCTCTACATTATTTTTCCTTTGAATCCAAATATCATGAAAAATGGATGGAACCTTATTGTAAGCATCAACCAATCCTATATTTATTTCATCAATAGCTTGACCATGTACTTTCTAGGTTCCAAAATTTAGCATGTGACAAAATTACCTACCTTTTTGGGAATTTTGTCCTCAAATTTTGGTTTAACTATTGGAGGCTGCCCACCTTAGGGTTTCACATTACTTACTAACTCATATCATAAAATCTCATAGGAAACTTTAAGTATGACCTTCTTATGGATAACCAACTATCTCTAACAACCTTATCAAACTAGCATGCACAACCAACATGGAAATATGTAGGAATATATGAAGCATAATTGACTATTCTTTATTTACTCTTAAGTCTTTCTTTTTATGTATCTTTATCTGGAGACCCATACTCCAATACCTAGGTCTCATGGGATGCACTAAGGTACTCAGGTCACATAACATGCACATAGGGCCTATGTTATGTATCTTAATGCACCTACACTATGGCCTTCGGCCTCATGACTTGCACTAAGGGCCTGAGTCATATCTGTTGAGTTGACTGACACTAGGGCTTGGGTGTAACTCCATAATCTCATTTTATCTCATTAAATCTAAACTTATAGAATCTTAATGCATTATGACCTCATCATCTTACCATGATCTTATTTATACAAGGATCCTATCTTGGAAACGTAATATAACTTAATGCATATAAATCTTATAATGTTATTATGTATTTAACTCTTATATCTTAGTCTTTCTAAGAAATATTATTTTCATTTCTCTACTTGAGATCTGAGGTACAATAATGATATAACCATGGAAGTACAAAAATCATACTTGCATGTCTTGTCTTAAAAGCTTAGAACATTGGATCACACAAATTATGAAAGTCTTATTTATGAAACATATAAATATACTGATCTTACTAAGTGAATACTCATGGTCATGGACCACTTACTTTGGTTTGTGAAATCCCACACTCAAGTCATTTTGATTCCCTTCTCTTCTAATCATATACTACATTGTTAGGTTAAAATGACCTTTCCAAGGGGTATTGATCTTTGTTCTTGTTATCTTCTTGGATGATAAGAGTCATTAACTATCTTGTTTTTGGTTAGCAACCCTCAAAACACTATGGCCAAGGTTGTAGTTTATCCTTCTTCTTAAGGAACCAAGCAAGGGTTTTAAGGTTATGGAGGATGAAGCATTGGATGTTGGTTCATGGTTCTTCATTATTATCATGACCTACTTCTTGCAATTAGTGAGTCATCTATGTTTCATTCTTCACAAAATCTTACATCATAGTGTTCCATCAATTCGCCCATTTTACCATGGTGTTCACTTAGCTTGGGGAACCAAAAACTCGCATTACTTTCTTAATATTATTCTTAATGACTTTTTTCATTTAATTATGGTTCTCTAGGGCAAGTGAACTGAAGGTACTTATAGTCACTTCTATCCCACAATAATGTTCTTATTCCCAGGAATATTGAATTAAATCTTAGATTAGAAGCTTCTCTAGGCTTTATTTCGTGTGAAAAACATCAAAAAAAAACAATATTTAGTGATCCTAGATTATTGATCCCTACTATCACATATATTGTATTACCATATTCTTAAAGCACTCTCCTATATAACATCAAAGACTTTTTTTCACTTATATAAATCATCTTACCTTGCATCAATTCTATTATCCTGAAGTATTTTCTTAACAACGATCATGATTAGATTTGATACTGAAATTCCTCCTTAGGATGAAGGTACTAAGGACATCAAGAGTTCTCGAATTCTCATCAACTATAGTAGGAAAAAGACCTCATCTTCCTCCAATATTTATTCCACTTTAAAGCCAAGTCTCTCCTCTATTTCAAAATATCTACCCTTGGTGCACTCTAGGGTTCTAATAGGTATGCAATTAGGTTTAGGTGATCATCTACCTCGAACTTTTTGTGTCAACTTTTTTGTCACCTCTTGATGCATGTTGACCGGTCATACATATGAAGGCATCAAGTCTTATCGTATTTATCTCACCTGATAGTACACATGTCCCATACCATATTCACTAGAAAGAGTTACACAAGCATAATAAGTATATAATTATGCATATAACATCCCCTCTACAAAATGCCATAAGCTTGTATCCCATTCGATAAACATGTGGAAAAGAGAGGGAATGATATACATAAATCTAAAGTTAACATAAAAAGTCTTTTTTTTGGAAAATTGGGTAAGTATATTCCAAAAACCCCCTAAAAGGGGGACAAAGTTACAAGCCACACCCATACATGTGACTACACATATTTAGGAATTGGTTACAGTAGATCCCAACTCCTAGCTATAATAGGAGGAAAATCAAGATAAGATTTAAAAGTAAAGTACATTCTCTTGATCTCAAGTGCAAGATGGCTGAAGATGGCGACAAAGTCAGAAGCGCCATTGTTATGTAGCCTTTTATTACACTCCTCCCAAATGAAGTGAACAACACCAGTGATGGCCCGAAGTTCAATGATTCTGGATTGCTTTGACCTTTTACCAAGATCCATGAGGCATTCATATAGAAAATATGAAGCTCTAATGTTGAGTTTAAGTTGAGCACGTCCCCAAATATATTTCCAGTATTTGCAGCCCCCAAAAAGATGAGTGATGGAGTCATTGTGTTGGCCACATAGTAAGCATGCAGAAACAGGAGCCCCCGACCAGGAACTAATCTTTTCCATAGTAGGTAGTGCATTAGTGACTTCTCTAAAGGTAGTAAGACTCCATCTAGGATAGTGCTTGGAGAGCCAAAGATTTCCATAAGCCTTATCAGATGGATGCTTTTGTCTTGTGTTCTCCCAAAGATCCTTGCCTTCCCAAGTTGAGAAGGAAGGCCATAGAGCTACCATACGTCTGTGACAAGTAGAGCCATTCCTGGAAGCAATAGACAAGGTATCACCATACCTATAAGAAAGCCATGAGATCCATAAACATTGAGCTTGGTTGAACTACTTGATGCAACGTAACGAATGGTAATCCGCAAGTTCATCAAGTCTCTTAAGCCCCAAGCCACCTTCGCCAAGCGGGTAAGCTAAATGTGACCAACTAGAGGGGTGCACCGAGCTACCCCAAAGGAAGTCAGAAAGTAACAGCTCCATTCTTCGTAAGACAGCATGAGGGATGTCACCCATACACATCCAATAGCTGATCAGACCCATGGCACAGTGCTTAACAAACACAAGGCAACCAGCCATAGATATTTAAGAACCAAGCCATCTCTGTATCTTATCTCTGAGTTATCTAAGCATTCATGGAAATGGTGCCTCCTGAGGTTGCCTCCAGCCATAGGAAAACCAAGATACTTTGTGGGCCACGTACCACACTGAATACCCAAGAAGCTAATCAAGGCATCCTTGTTGCGGCAAGAGGAGGATAAGAATATATGTGTTTTATTCGGATTGCATTTCATTCTGGAAACAGAACCAAAATCAAGAAAAACATGTTTGAGTTTGACAAGGCTGCATAGACGTCCCTCGGAAAAGATAAGAACATCATCCGCAAATAGAAGATGGCTAAGAGCTTTGGTCCCATTGATGGAATAGCTCCTGATGAGTCTATTATCATACGCTTCCTCAAGACATCTGCTGAGTCCTTCCATAGCAATAGAGAAAAGCAGAGGGGATAAGGGATCGCCTTGCCTAAAACCGTTGGAGCTTTTGAAGAAGCCAACTGAAGAACCATTTAGCAAGAGAGAAAAGGATGGAGTTTCCACACATTGCTTAAGAATGGAGATAAACTTTTCATTGAACTTGATTCCGTAGAGACAATCCCAAAGGTAAGACCAACAAATAGAATTGAAAGCCTTAGTAATATCCAACTTGATGCAAGCAGCGGGAGGGCTGGATTTCCGATTGAATCTAAGAGTGAATTCAACCGCAAGAAGGGAACAATCCTCAATACTCCTACCTTTGACAAAAGCACCTTGGTAGGGAGAGATAATCTTCGGTAGAAGAGTAGCTAGTCTCCTTGATATGACTTTAGTGATAATTTTATAGAGCATCGAGCAGCAGGAGATAGGCCTAAAGTCAGCAAGGGACGAAACAATGTCCTTCTTGGGAATAAGAGCAAGAAAAACATGGTTGACTTGCCTAACCATGTTTCCCCCCTCAAAAATCCATTGGACAGCCTTAAGGAGATCATCACAAATGACATTCCAATTACCCCTATAGAAGTAACCATTGAAGCCATCCGGGCCCGGGCTTTTGTGAGGTCCTATGCTCCACACAGCATCACGAACCTCACTCAAACTACAAGTAGAGCAAAGCATGTCATTGTCAATACCAAAAACAAGAGGTGACCAATCTGGAATACTAGAGACTGAAGCATCACAAGGTTGATTATATAGTTGTTCAAAATACTGGACAGTGGCATCGGCAATAGCATCTTTATCCTGTAAAAGATTACCATGTGAGTCAAATAGTTCAGTTATAGAGTTGATAGCATCCCGTCTCTTGACCATGGTATGGTAGACAGTAGTGTTTCTATCACCATTGGAGAGCCACTCCATTCTACTACGCTTCCAGAAATAAACCTCTATTGCCTTAAGAAGAAAGTCTCATCTTTCAAGGGTTTGTTTTTCAGCATGATAAGGTCTGGATCTACAGGACATCTACGGACCATAGCTGAAATGTCATCGAGCTCCATTCTTTCTCTAGCAATCAGGTTCTTGAGGTTGACATACTGTTTGGACCAAGTCTTGAACTTCTCTTTGACATTCTTGAGTTTGTGACAGAATTGAAATAGAGGATTACCGTGGATTTCAGTCATCTAAGCCTCTTTAATAATGTCCCGACAACCTTTCCAATCTAGCCAGAAATTAAGAAAATGAAAATGCTTCTTCTTGAAAGAGGTAGGCTTCATATTGATGTTTAGAGCACAGTGATCTGAATAATTACATGTGATGAACTTTGTTTTGGAAACAGGAAATTTAGTCAGCCAAGCATCATTAACAAAGGCTCTATCAAGTTTGCACGCCACCCTTTTAGCAACACCTTGCTTGTTATGCCATGTATAAACCTCCTTACCAATGACAGGTAATTCGGTTAGACCAGCGTTATAAAGAGCAGCATTAAAAGAACTAAGGATAACAGAGGGCACCTCACGACCCCCAGCCTTCTCCTCTTGCTTCCTGATATTATTGAAGTCACCAGTGATAAGCCAAGCTTCATCTATGCTAATAGCAATCCTCTCCAAGGTAAGCCACAGAAAAGAATGCTCAGACACAGAGTTCCTAGCATAGATAGCAGTAGTGTAAATGATGAGACCACCTTTATTAGTGCATTTCAAAGTGACCTGTTGATCATCCATCTCAACCACAGAAGTAGTCCAGCAATTAGGATTCCATCCAATGTATATACGACCATTATGATCATGTAGATGATTAGAAACCCATAACCAACCTTTAGGGAACATACAATCAGATGTATGTATCATGTGAGACTTGATTTTAGATTCAACAAGAATGGAAATTGTCACTTTATTATCAAGGATGGTTCTCCTCACTTCTTTCTTTTTACATGGCATCCCCGAGCCATGAACATTAGTCATGAGAAAGGTCATTACTGACCTCTGGAAGCCGAGGGGTCTTACGAGACCCATCACCTTTGGACGCCCTTAAAGCCTTGGACGATGAATAAGAGGAAGCACCAGTGGATCGTCTGATTATAGAATCATCAGTCTCCCCTGAACGAGCAATGCAAGCATCCACCATCGGGTCTGTAGCACCCGGACCTCCAGTGACTGTAGCACCATCATCCTCATTCACATCAGCTCCAGGACATTGCATCGCCCCACCAGCAACACCAGCAGCAACACCCTCATTCACCTCCGCACCACGACACTGTGTTGCCCCACCAGCAACACCCTCAATCACCTTCGCATCATGATGCTGTGTCGCCCCACTAGCAACACTAGCAGCAGAACCCTCATTCATCTCTGCACCACGATGCTGTGTCACCCCTCCATCAGCCCTAGCAGCAACTGGATATGCTGCCACAGTAGTTGCAGCACCTACAACACCGCTTGGTCCTCCAGTGACTGCAACACCATCACCCTCATTCACATCTGCACCACGACGCTACGTCGCCCCCACCAACAGCCCTAGAAGCAACTGGAGTTGCAACACCTGCAACACTAACGTCTGGTACTCCACCATCAGCCTGTGCGCCCGATACATGACCAGCAGCGCCCAAGACCCCCGTGTTGTTGCCAACACCATTAGCATGCCCGCCATCAGCCCTTGGTTCGGTGCCAACAACACCCAAGGAAGAGGCGCCACCATCTTGTCCGCTACTTGAACTAACAACCACGACCTAATCGACCCCTTGTTCATCCTTCGTTGCACTAGCAACAGTCGTTGCCTTCCCTTTCTTACCAACTACCTTCTAGATTTGTGTTGTTGGAGCAGGTTCTACCACCTCAGTAACCGGTTTGATAGGGCAATCCGACCCATCATGGACAAATACCCTACACTCTACGCACCTCTTTGGGACATGTTCATATTGAATCTTCACCGGCATAGGGTCACGCCAAGGCATGTTGACCCACACCTCCAGCGGAGGTTCTTCATCGGTGTCGATTTCCACCAACGCACGTGCCTCTCCCAGTGACTCCTACCCTAAGGACTTGTAGTTGATCCTGAGTAGTTTCCCTACTCCGCTTGTGACGATCCCAATAGCCCTAGGGGACCAGTTGCGCCCCATCCTTGGTATGTTGATCCAGACCGGTATGGTGCTGAAGAAGTCCTTCTACAAGTCATCACCCGTCTTGTAGTCCTTGACAACCACCAAATGGCTATCAAACCATCGACGTCCACCATTGATAATGCTCGTCTTGTCCTCGGCCGAGTTGAAGCGAAGGAGGAAGAACTTATTCGGTTTGGAGAATAGGTCGAATCCTCCCTTAGGTTTCCAAACCCTACAAATCCAAGCAAGAAGATGATGGTAATATGGCCTCTTGCCCAACACATATAGGATCGTTGTATGTTTCCAGCACTTCTCCATGGTGTCATAAGTTGGCTCATCTATTGTCATGAATCACTTGCCGTCGATCCTCTCAGGCAGGCTGAACGCATGCTTCTCGCTGTCTAGTCTGCCGCCCGCCAGAATCTGATTCCAGGCCCGTCTAAGGGTGGGGCGCTCTAGAGCAATAGGTGCCTCAACTCCAAGAGGCATCATTGGAGCCATGGCTCCGGAGAGGGAGGAGGAAGAACCCCCTCTAGGGGGAAGGGAGGGGCTTACCTCGGAGACGCCCATCCATCTGTCGCTGAGGCGACGCCAGACCTAGGGCAACACACTTACTTTAACATAAAAAGTCTAAAGTAGCTAGACAATGTCATGTATCTCAACTTTTATTATATGTCTAAACCTCTAACTCAGATTATACTATCTTTCATCGCTTCTTGTATAATGAGGGTTACTATTGTCTTTCTTCATTTATCTAGTCTCACTTGGTTTCTAATGGGCAATTTAAAAAAATAATATGAAAATTTTCCTAGGGGCCATCTACATTATTGCTCTGATACCATATTGTAACACCCCAATTTTTATATCTCATGACTATAAGCTAATATTTTTTTCAACTAGGAGTCTGGGAATGTCACAAACATGATATACATAACAATAATAATAGACAAGAACCAACATAGATTAGTATAAAAATGTATTTTCATAAATATTTAGGAGAGAAACTCTATTACATCATCATATACAAAAGAAACTTAATACCCTGATACTACTTTATACAAATCTCATCTAAAATTCTAGACCATGTAGATGGAGTCCCACCAAGCAAACCTCTTAAAAATGTAGTTGTTCCCTTTATTCTGACTGGCCTTCCTGAAGATTAGTTCATGTTGACATCGTGTCCCCAGCCATGCACAAATAGGAAAACTACCATTGGAGTAAGTGTCATAGAATTTCTAATAAGACAAACATGTATATATTATAAATAAAAGCTAGACTAAGATTTGAAAGTTATAAACTTATATTGGATTGATCTATCTTTTATTTATGTATTTTATCTAATTTGTGGCCACCATTATACGATAAGTCCTCCTGAATTGGCTTGACTAGGCCTCTTATTTGGTACCAAAGTACCTTTGAATTGGCACTACATGCCTCTGAATGACATTGAAGTGCCTCTGAATTAGCATGAAAACACCGTGAATTGGTACCAAAGTACCTCAAAATTGGAGTAAACACTCCTCTGAATTGGCACTGCATGCCTCTGAAGCATCCTAAGACTAATTGAATGAGGAATTATCATACAATGGCTTACGTGAAGGTTCTAGTTTAGTTCTCTTAAATCTAAAATTATTGAATTTTGAATCTGAACATATCTTATAGTGAAATGAATATTAATAACTGAATATGTATTGAATTCTAAATGTACATCTAAATCTGATCTGAATACCTCAAAAAGTTTCTCTTACTTAATTATTGCATTGAAATTATCATAATAAAAACTGAAATCTTATTCAACTAAATTGAATTCTTAATCTAAATCTTAATCTCTACTCTTAAATTTTAAACTATAACTAATTCTGAATCTAAAGCTGATATTCTTATTGTCTAGATAAATCTTAATCTAAAACTTTGGTTTATAGAAATTTTATTGTCTAAAGAGATTCCGGTATCAGACATATCTGAGTCTAAAGGCTTGAGAAGAATTAATTGAAATGAATATACATGTATTAAGTATCTAAAAGTAGATTAAATATAAAAAAAATCTAAAGTATGATAACCTCTTAGCATAACTTCATTTGAATAAAGTATGCTTACTCAAAGTATCACTAAACATGAAACAAGCATGAAATATTGAATGTCTAAAAGTAACTTAATCTCTAAGTAACATAATGAAAGGTGTAGGATGAATCATAATAATAGTAAAATTCAATCGACATGATGCACTTACCTAAGATGGTACACAACTCTAATATAAACTTGACTCCTTGTCAACCCCATCTATCCTAAAAATGAACATGATACATGCATCAAAATTACATCCTAAAACTCTTAGTTACTCAAATACACACTATACGTCCTACTATGCATGTTAGGGTTTCCTTTAGTGTCATACACATAATCCTATACTTCAGTAAATTTCTATATGATCATGAATCCTCAAAGTAAACCTTTTCTTCATATATATATATATATATATATATATATATATATATATATATATATATATATATATATATATATACCCTCAATAAATTAATCTCCTTAATTAAGATCATCACATAGTTTATCAAAATTCAAATACAATAATACATTTTTTATTCATACCTCAAAGTAGATTTTCCTCTAGTTTATCTCAATTTATATCATCATTTGATACCTCAATTACCAAAGTAACCCTATTAAGTGAAATCAACATATTGAATTATAATAATCACTCAAATTAGATCAGACCTTTGATATGCGTACTATGCATTAGAATAAGATCACATAAACTTTTTTCATGAAATTCCAATATTTGTAAAACTTATATCCTAAACATTATTGTCATATATATTTCCTTCCATGAAATATTTTACCTATTATACATCTAATTTACCTCAAATTATTAGATCTATAAGCATCTACAAATCAGTACCTTTCAAATGATACCTTATTTACCAATTTTGAACTTCTAGATTATAAGATATAAAAAAGCAAGAAGTTACCTTTAACTCAAGTATGGGATATTCAATTCCCTATTTTATGGATTGTACCAAGTCCCTATTTTTCCTTTGGTTCATAGATCTTCCCTAGGATCCACAGATCTAGACAATTCAGATCCAACCACGACCCATGTTCCATTGTCTTCATTCTTTATTCTCACCCAGAAACACAGAGAGTCGTTGCATGTGCACCCTCTCTCCTGTCGGACCCCTTGTAAGGGATCTCTCACCTTCAAAAGACAATCTTGATGGTCATCTGTGGCTCCTACCTCTTCTCAGTTCCCATCTCTCTTCATGTGGGAAAACAAAGATGCATCTTGTCTAGTACTCTATGGCAAGGCTTGTCAAGAGATCTTCTCCTCCTCGTCGATATGCAACACTTCCTACACCTCCCTTTGGAGATCCCCTACCTCAAAGAATTAAATTCCCCATTGTCATCATTTATCTCTCACACATAGTGCAAGCACCAGGGTTGAGAGTCATCAAGCTCTTACCCCTAGAGGATACATGCCTACATTATGGACCAGAAGGTAACGAGGAAGAAATTCCTCCAACTTTGTAAGACTGGTCTTCTAATCTTCTCTACATTATTTCTCTCTAGGACAACCTTCTTAGTAGATCTAGTGGCCATTGTCATAGTCACTGGATTTGATGTTATGAAGTTTCATGTTGGTAGAAACATGTCATGATGCAGGGGCGTCAGTGGTTTTAGCTTCACACCTTCCTCATAGACTCATAGATTCTGCCTTCTGTCACCCATTACATGTTGCACCGACATGTTTCTTGGGTAGAGGATCCCAAATTTATAGATTCCATAGTCCGATTAATAGGTCACCTCATTAGATCTCACTAGATAAGTTTTTCCAACGCCTTCTAGTTGGTCCTCGATCTTCATCTCCATCTCAAGGAGCTACAATTGTCCATTATCAAACCTCCTCAATAACATATTTAAATAAGCATGTAACTCTCCTATATCTTTGGGAAATCTTCATCAATACTTGGAGTTATAAGAGACATATTATCCCCCTTTGTCAAATAGATGCCAAACCCCAGGTGATTTAAATGATTGTAAATGCAATGCACAACAGGAGGTTTTGAACCCGAGTTCCCTATGGAGGACATGCCAGGGAACCATCTATGCTAAACTGGTCAAGTTCTTCATCAAACACTTATCATATATGACTTTGTGTGATACCTGGACTCTTCCTTTTCTTCCCAACACTTCTAGGAAGGAGAACATATTATCCTATTATTCTAATCATAAAGAACATGATAATCCCTTTTGGTAACACTAGCCCACAATTGATTTGGTAATTTAAACTTAGAACTCATACATTTTTATTAATATTTATTGTACTATATTTGGACTATTTTTAGGATGCAAACCTTTTTAAATTGTTATCCATATTTATCATATCAGGTCCATAATATACCAACTTTAACAATCATCCCATCATATCCTTGTAGGAAAATATGGAGGTGGAGCAGGGCAGTGGAACAAAAAATTTAGCTTCCATATTCCCCTTTGGACAGTTGATCACATCAACAACCGTGTAATGCGAAGGATATTTTGCAAGGTTATACCTAGTCCTGGAGCAAGTCCAACGACAATCCTCTTGTTGTAGCGTGCACCTGTGTTCAAGTTGCACATTGACAACATCAACAATGACCTCCTATTCGATCACCATAGATAGCGGTTGACCTCATCCTCCTAGTGACAGGAAATAGCCTCCTTGATAGTCCCAACTTACTCTCACACAATTGTATCTCCCTTGCTATTCCTACCTTTCATGGGTTGGGCTCGCTCGAGTTCTCCCAGTTACTAAAACCAGAGAATACAACTATTGTCAAAACTTATTGTTGTGTCTCTAGAAAGCCTCATCTACCCCTCTATTTATAGAAGGTTCAGGGTCAGTAGTTCTACTCTGACTGGAGTTGAAGAGATGGAATACTTATGAATTTTCATAGCATGTGAATGATGAAAAGTTTGGTTCAACAGTGAACTGATTGGTTGCCTTGTGAGCCGATCAGTTCAACCCTTAAACCAGTTGTTTCAACAATTTTCCCAATCACAATTGTATTGACAATTAATATTCGATTAATGCACACCATGATGTCAACACTAATCCTTGCTCTATCAAATTGATCAACCAATCAATCAGTTCACAATATGAACCGTTCGGTTCATAGACCTGAGAAGATTGGTTCACTTGTTGATCCAGTCGTCTCATGGTAATGGTTTCTAATATTGGTTTAATTGACCTGACACTTGAATCAGTTAGTTCAACACTTGAACCTGTCGGTTCATAGTCCAATCAGTCAACTTTCAACCATTATTGTTTAAATTGAATACCTAATTCTTTAGTAATCAAGTGTAAACTTCATTCATGAATAAACTCCTATTTGAAGTTTATCCTATTTGCATGTCCCTATAGGTTTCAAGTTACGTTGGCAATGAATATCCGCACTGACTTATGAAATCACAAGAAATGATCGGTATCTAGCAAGACATATTTTATACCCAAGTAATATGAAAGTGGGAGAACAACTTCAACCTACAATATTTGATTGGTGTTACAATGTTCGTATAGTTCCTTTGTCACTGATATCTAGATTGAACTCGAGGCAAGGAATCGCCATCCTCTACAACATTTGATCTATGTTCCTGGAACTAGATCAGATTATCTGAGATACATATCAATGCAACATCATATACTGACTCACATGAGCATGTCCATTCATTTCTCAGTCTTTCTTATATAAGTGGACATGATATCATACTCTTATAGGAGGGGCAAACCCCATGTACATCACTCATAATCATCCCCATGTGTCACAATGCACCGAGCACCACCTTTATAGAAACCCTTATTCAAGGTCACAATGGATGATGTCAAAGTACATCAAACTATATGTGATGAGTGTAGTAATTTTATGTCTAATAACCACAATCACCATTATTACTGTCAATGTTGATTCTGACAACCATTCTATGCTCTCCATGTATCACTCTGAAGATGGGTCTGTCTAGTACAATGTTATCTAACAAACACCTATTTTTTATTTTGATATCACATATCATAACTGATGAGATTCTACCATCAACCAACAAACACTCTTGTCTTATGTTAAAGTATTGTCTATTTTTCTTCCACAATAACATCTTATTAGGGACATGACAAGAATGTATATGTGAGACCTCAAACCTTACTTTTTGGTTAAACATGCTTTCTTACCTAAATTCTATGCTTAAAACATTAATCTAACCCTAATATATTCTTTTATATCATGTGAAAAATTTACGTTTCAAGTTTTGTCCCGTTTGGACACTATTTGAGCAAGTTATGCAATTATATGCTTATTTTGGGCTTTTCTACAATTTACCCATATATGAGGTTTATCTTGCAATTTATCACATTCCTTTTGTTCCTCACGTGTTTTTATGTCATTTTTTGAGTTATTTGTGCCTTGGGTCGCCTTGTTACGCCTTGGTTTGATGGTGACATCCATGTAGGCTTAAGTTAGGGTTTTGCTCTCATGGATGAGCTACCTTGGAGGCCATAACTTGATGTTCCTGGTTGCATGGGATCATATGGTTTGGGATCCGATTTTGGTTCCTTAAATGTTCCTATAGGTGTGAGGGTTTATGGTTTCCCCTCTTGGAGCTACTTGGGTTGGTGGTTCACCAAGTAGTGGTGCATACCGATGGTGGAGCTAGGGTTTTTACCCTTGTGACCAATGGGTCTTGATCTAATGGTTTCCTTTTGTTGAAGGTTGATGGTTGTCCTAGGAGACAATACACAATGTCCCTCCTTACTCCCCAACTGATGGACCTGGTGCTTTGGATGGAAGTGATGCTTCAGACCTTGGACATATGGCAAACATAGCTCGACACCTCACCCTTCTCTTCTCTCTCCCCCATCTCTTTATAAACCTCCCTCCTTGCATCCAAATGATTTCTTACACACCTATCTCACCTATTCATCTACCTTGCTGTCTACAGATCCTCCCCCTTGCGTGGTGGAGAATAAGGAGCCCAAGGTAGAAGAAGGTGGTTGATCTACCTTGCATGTGCACTTAAGACTCAGATCTATCTTCTCTTTGAGCTTGTGGAGCTTCATTAGCTTGTTCTTGACCAAATCAAGTAATTTATCCCTCTTTTCATTCATATTCCTTGCTTTCCTACCTTCTCCCCTCTTCTTCTTGGTTGGACCCATGGTGTTCTATTGTGGATCTTAAGCTAGAGCTTAATGAACACCTCTTTCTTGCTTCCTTGCCTAGGGTTTGCTTCCTTTTTGGAGAAGGAGCTAGCTTAGCTGAGTAGAGGGCTCAAGATAAGGTTTTCTTCTCTTTTCCTTGAGATTTCTTACTGTTTGGAGCTGTAGCTTCTTCCAAGAGGTGAGTTATATAACTTTCTCCACGTTTATTGCTTAATACTAGCTTGCTTGCACATGATCTTGCTCTAAAACAAAGTTCTAAGTATAAAGATACTACCTTTGCCTAGGGTTTGAGCTTATGTGATGTTTCTTGAGTATTTTATCACCATGTAAGATCATAAACCTTGTGCACGAACCTTAATTGGTATAGGAAGCTCTAGATCTTACTTACATGTGGACAAACGATGGTTTTGCTCTTCTAACAATGGGCATACTAAGGGTTTTTGAGCTGTTATGCCTTCTTACTTTGCAATCTGATGGCTTTGTTCTTGACTTCTTGTTGCTATTTAGCTAGAATTTCTTGTGCAAATTGATGGTCATGAATTATTTGATTTTTTTGGTTCTATTTTGAGCACACAACTGAAGGATTCTCTCTCAATAGATGATGGTTTGGTTCCCTTCAAACGATGGTTCTCTTCTAGGGTTTTAGTGTTGATTTCCTTCCTTGAGATGAAACTTGATGGTTTGTGCTTGGTTCTGATTTGGTTAACCTTCTTGTAACAAATGACGGTCTTGACTTAACTTCTTTTTTGGACTCTCTTGTGTTCAAGAAATGATGATCTTTATGCACCATGAAGTGGTGAACTTGATGGCTTTCCTTCCCCCTCAAATTCGATGGTTTTACTTAGAGTTTGAAGCTTGTTCACCATATGTTGACCAAACTTGATGGCTCTTCTAAGTCCTCAAATGATGGCTGTTTTGACTTCATGATTTGATGGTTTCACTATCCAATGGACTACAATTGATGGTCGCACTGGATGCCCCTCCCGATGGTGGTGCTGGATACCACAACTGACGATTGCACTAGCTCCTAAGGCTGGTGGTGTCAACCAATGGTTCTCCTCGTTTCATGATCTGATGGTGGACCTGAGGCCACCAACCAATGGTGTTTTTTAGGATAACAACTGATGGTGCTTTTTGTGTTAGGAACCAATGGCTTGATTATATTTAGTTAGTGACTCTTTTAGGTCACAACTCAATGGTTATATTATATATGTGGTTCAAGGTTTTGCTTGTGTAGAAACTGATGGTTTTGCCTACCCCACATCTGATGGTCTTGAGTTATGAACATGATTCAATGGTTTGATTTGATTCTCCAACATCCAATGGTCTTGGGTGAAGCCCATGCTTTGATGGCTTACTTTTGATGATGTAGATACATTGGTTCAATGCCTTAACTTTGTAGTCTTACCTTTTGCCTCACATTAATACAATTTTATGGTTAAACATTCTTTTATGCATGGATCCATACTTGAGGATAGCATGGTATTTGAAGGAAATGCTTTACCTTATGAATCCATGATCCAATGGGGATGCCATGTGTTAGGGTTTGTGTTTGAGTACTGATTTGCAGCTTCAATGGAACTTATCATGTTGAACCTAACCCTAATGCAAATAGATGAGGATGGTTAATGATACTTTGATCCCTTGTATGGTATGATGAAGGAATATTCTCCCTAATGTTTGTTTAACTCTAAAATGTTAACTGGTGGTTATCATAGACTTATGATGGATGCTTCCTTTTATGCTACCATGTGAACATCATAGCTCTTCAATGCAATTCTATGTTGGATCTATGTATATTAAGTATGGTGATGGTATATTAAATCTCATTCAAGGTTTTAAAAGATGATGATAATCATGCAGGAAATGATGTCATGGTCTTAATGACCTTTGGGCAGGCATCAACCCTTATGGAGGTTTAATCCTCTCTGTGATGACAGGGGTTGGTACCCTAGGATAATGTGATAAGGATTTATATTCTGTGATGTTGTGATGACTAGTATAGTCTCATGGATGGTAATAGAATAATGTCATGTAGTGTTGTGATAAAGAGTTATGTCTCATACATTTTATATCATCTGAAGTTGTCATATATCAATGCTTGCTAGAAATGAATTAGGGTTTGCATTATGTCCACTTGTTTACTGCAACCTTAATTCACCCAATTGGCATTAACTAATCAAGTGAAACCCTAATCATGTAGTGCCCTGAGTCATAGAACTACATCAGTGTCAGGACCTGCTGGATGGGGAAATGAGTATTCCCAAGGGAAGCTCCAAATCACATACATAACATGTTGAGTATGCACATGTGCAGAGAGTGTACATCCTTGACATCCCGATCCCAAGGTTATGGAGGATGTCTGTGGTCATGCCTAAGATTGAGAATGGTTGAGGTTGTGTCTCAGATATTTGTATATGTGATGTGATTGAGGGTCACTTCAGTTGTGCTTCGGATGATTGGGTTTTGTATACCCTGGTTTCTAGTGTTATGACCTATACCAAGGGCGAACTAGGTGTTAGCATCTTGACTATATGTTGTTGCAGGCAGTTTGACTAATATGTAACTACAATTTCTTTGTACTGACCAAGGCAAAGACATCTTAGGTTCCAACTCTCCTAGATCTTGTATAGAATTTCTTAAAACCAAAGGATGGTCCATCAGACTTTGAGTGGTACTACTCAAACTCCCCATAGCTTAATAAAAATGTAAAACAATCATGTGACATATCTGTTAGGGTTATACACATCGCTTCACATTGGATCATAACCCTTGTTTTCTCTTTTTACATGGAGATGATGTATAGTGCAATAAGAGATGGAAGATATAGAAATTCTTATATTTTTAGTCTTGCTTATGTTGTTAGTCATGCCTATGATGTTATCTATGCTTATGTTGTTAGCACTGCTAATGATGTTAACTATGTTTATGATGTTAGTTAGACTTATGATGATAGTTATGCCCATGATGATAACTACACGATCTCCTGAGAGTAATGTTAACCTTTCAATGCTACAAATAAGATTCTGACTTGAACTATTCTCAAGAATTTTTATATCTGGTGATTTTTATTCATTATATCACCTACTATATTTTCTTAATTACTTACATGATGTAATCAATGAGTGGCGTTGAGTTATATATCTCTCTTAGACATGGTTCTCGCCTCATGGGTCACCACATCTTTTTAGTTGATCGATAGCAGTGGAAGAAAATCCATGATAGTGAGGAGGAGTTATGGTGATGGACCTTAGATAAGGTTGTTAGATGTCTAGTGTGTCCTAGAGTCATCCATGTACTCTCAAGTCTGTATGGTAAAGTTTGTATATGATGTTTCAATTGAATCGTGCTTTTAGGAGCATGTTGATGCTTGTACATGTGGTATATGTAGATAACGTTCCCTTGAATGTATATGTTGTGTCAGTGGCCACAAAGTAGTTGTAAAAGATTCTTGACATGATATATGAATACAAGTAAGATGTTGGCCTTTTATGTATATGTTCTTGGGCATGATTAGAATGCTTAATCAATTTTCATTATCCCCTTTTTCTGCTATGTGGTTAATTATTATTTGAACATGCTTTGGTTTTTGAGTAATCTCATTTAGCATGATAGGTTCTCACAATATGTACTCATATCATACATATGATCTCATTGTTCAGGTCCTAAACCTAAATATGTATGTCATCAAGTATCAACATTCTTTATACATTTGTTATGGTACATCATTATCTCAGTTGAATAAAACAAAATTAACAGAATTATCTTTTATTACTAATCAAATTGTTTACAAGATATGCCATTACAATCACCATATGATTGGCTCTCTGGGCATACACACCAACAATATTAACAATCATGAGAGCATTCAAAAATCCATACCAGAATATTGTTGAACTCAAAATTATATCAATTGCATAAAGGGCACTTTTTCTCATATTTTTCTACTTACATACAAAAATTCGACAAATTTTGGTTGAACCTTCTTCTCAACTCATACATCAACCTTGAATTTAATATGATCACGAACAATGTGATAATATGAACATAATACAAATTATCCCCAAGGGTTCATTAAACACATATATGTGTACAAAAGGGGTTGAAAACTATTAAGGTTGGGTCCATAGGCTTAATCATATTCTCAATTACAAACAAAGGCTTGAATCAATATAACCTTCCTTATGATATATTTGATCAATTATAATGTACTTACTTGATACGAAGACCTAAACTAGGTCTAGCACTCAAATCTATTAACCAGATTCATCATATTTCTTCTATTATTCTACTTTGTTTGTCCCCTCGTATCATCAAATTAAATATAATATTCTCATAGGATATCACAAAACAATCCAAATTGAACAAAAGACCCTCTCTACATTCTTTTTTCTTTAAATCCAAATATCATGAAAACTGGATGGAACCTTATTGTGAGCATAAATATATCCTATATTGATTTCATCAATAACTTAACCATGTACATTATAGGTTCTAAAAATTAGCACATGACATGACATCTACTAAAGAATATAGCATTTCATTACATCTTGATTCAGAAGCTTGTAGAAGATTTAATATTGTGGAATCTTCCCAAAAAGGATGCTCATATAGATGGAAACTTGTAACTACTTGAGAAACCTTGGTGTATCTTCTAAGAGCATATCACTATAAAGAGCATAAAAATCACAATTCCTAATACATTAAGTGGAAAGGGACTCTCTACAAGATTATCTCAAGTGCATGATATTGGTAAGGTATGACCAGAGATCCAATCGTGTGATGATTTACATGGCACATATCATAAAGGATTTGATTAATACTCATGTAGGCAAGCTTCTAATTCATTATGTTTCACTAAGTTATGAGATAATGAGGAAACATAATGAATGTCTAAAGAATGACAATACTCAATGACGCATGTCTTCAAGTACGTGACTTGAAGAATGAGATCATATGAATGCTAAGAGTATGTACATTCTTATTATATCCCTAGTTTGTTGTTACTGTGGAAGGTAGATAGACACCAACAACACATAAGGCTTGAGTGTGGGTTGGTTGATGATAGAATCTCATTAGTCATGATATGGCATATCAAACCAAGCACACCGATACATGTTATGGAATAGTGTATCAGATAGACCCACCTTGAGAATGACACATGGGAACCATCATTGGTAGTCATAGTCATCTCTCATAGTGAAGGTGGTGATTGTGGTTCTTAGACCTGAAGTCACTACACTCATCACATGTCATTGGCTATACTTTGACATCAACAAACATAATCCTAAAATAGAGTTTTCTATAAATATGATGATTGGGTAGCTTTGAAACATGGGGATTGACTATGAGTGATGTAGATGGGATAGTCTTCTCTTGGTTCAAGGAACATGGATTCAACATTGAGAGGATGATGATTCCATGCCACAAGTTTATTTTGGATATTAGAGAGAAAGGAATTATACAATCATTGAAACACCTTACACTTATTGTAGGTAGAAATTTCTCTCCAACTTTTCATTCACTTGGTTAGCACTGATGTGTGATTGGGAACTTCTCTCTACTTGTGATATCATAAATTAGTTTTGGACATTCACTGCCAATGCGATATGGGACCTATAGGGTCACACACAAAGTAACTCGTCTAGAAGAGGAGTTTAATCTTGAATGATAATTGGATTGATTACTAAAGTGTTTAAGTATTCAATTCAAGAAATAGATCAGCTGACTGCACTACCAAGTGATCGACTCACAGGGTAAGATAGTCATTTGGAGTGCCAAACGATCAGCTAAAATGTTGAGACGATCGTTTGGAGTGTTAGGCTGATTGGAACCAAATTGGCTAGAGTTCTTCTCAAATAGGGCACCAATTGGTTAGCTCACTGAGTGAACCAATCAGATTGGGTGAGCGAGATGACCGGTACACCTAGTGAACTGATCAGCTCGGTTGGGCCAAATGAAGATTCTAGTAGCTTTCCTGAATTCATGAGAAAGATTGCTTGTTTCACTTATTCAATTTTATTGGTACAAGGAATTAAAGTTTGCATTAATTAGAAATGAGTATGCCAAATTCTTGCGCAATTAGGAAACATGTGAAAGGATTATTTCTAGTTGTGAATTGACCTTCTCGCATGTGAGACAACCATTTTGGTTGAGAAATGAGCATTTCAGATTTCATAGGTTGCAAAAATTCAACATTTTCTGCTCCCTTCCACTCCCACTTCAATCAGAAACCCTGACCCTAACCCCGCCTATAAATAGAGGGGTATTGGGGGCTTCCCAACACACACAATTGAGAATTAGTTGCTCTGACAATTGTTGTCCTCTCTGGTTGTGGTAACCAAGTGATCCCAAGCATGTCCTTCCTGACTAGGGAGGGATAGCGAGGGAGAGAACAATTGAGGATCATTGTTGTGGGGGAGCAAGTTGGTGACTGGTACACTAACAAAAAAGACAACTCCTTCCTGTCTGTTCTACAAGAACAACAGGAGTTCTAGTTGGTCCATGTGGACTACTCTATAGATAGGAGTCCTTTGTCTGCTGTTGGGAGAGCAACATTAGTCTATTGTCTATGGTGAAGACCATGAGCTCCACAGACACCATTCAAGAGAAACTAGAAGATAGTTGCACTGCAATGAGTTGTAGTCGTTGCATTTTCTCAAGGACCAGGTATAAACTCATTAAACCATCCTTCCTATTTCATAGTATTTGAAACGATATTTCTATTATGGGAATACATATAGATAAATTTTTGTTTCCACTACCTTACTCGATGGCCATATTTCCCAACAGTGGTATTAGAGCCACGCCAATTTACTATGCTTTGGGAAAATTTATATGATCAGATTTTTGGTTTTATTGTTTATTTATTGCACATGATGTGAATATTTTAAACTATTGCATATGCATATCTAATCAAAGACCACATAATCCAATTCTAATATATATATTTATATATATATGATATATATATATATATATGCAATTTACACGCACTGCCCTAAAAGAAGTTTTGATGGTAGATGTGTAGCATGGTTATGGCAAATAACGAAATGTCTGTGATGGTTGGATGGTTTGGTTTTATTCCTATTTATCTCAGTCTGCATACCAAGACTCTACTTCCTTTTTCCCAATGTAAAGTTAATTCTTTCCTACCTTTGCTCCCTGCAATTGTAACTCAAGATTTCTCTTTTCAATGTGATGGTATAAGCAATTTGATAGTTTCCTTTCTAACAACGATAAAGATGACAATCAACGTTAGGCGAGTCGACCATCTCACAAGAATGAGCCGATCGGGTGGAGGGCCGAGGCGGACAGATTGCAGTAGCAATCTGATCGCCTAGTGGACTCGATCAACTGTCTAGAGGTGTCTAGACATCAGCTATATAAGAGTCTAGATGATCGTTGCAGGTGACCAACTGACTAGAAAAAAGGTGAGATGACTGGTTCGAAGGTTGAACCGATCAGCCCAGATTAGCAAGCACAGATCTGCAACAACAATAGGTTCATGCATGTGATGTGATGATTGACCTAGGTGGTAGTAATTCCTTGTGGCTCCAAGGAATTACATTATATATGGCCATAACCAACACTTTTTGTTTTATATTTCATGTTTACATTATGGGATATAGCATGTATATAATACTTATTATATATGTGGTGATTGGATACAATTTATGTATATAAATATATATATAATATATAAATCCCTCAATCAAACATATCCTTAGAGAATAAAAGACAACTATTTAATGTATTAGATAAGATAAACCCTACTCCTATATATAGGAGGACATGGAAGTGTACAGACATAAGACCAACCCTAATGGGCGAAAACACTTAGGCCCATATTACAAACTAATAATAAAAATAACAACTAAATAACTCTCAACACTCCCCCTCAAGTTGAAGTTGTGAGAATCCCAAATCAACTTGCAAACAGAGAGTTGGACTAAAAAAAGAAATAGAGTAAAAAGATAAACTAAGCCCATACAAGAATTTTCTCCCCCTTAATATTACATTAAAGCACTCAAACACTCAGACCTCCACCTCAAATTCACATGACCATGATGAGTTTAGAGTTATGTCCTTTAGACTAACCAATGTACCAATAGAATTTATGAATAGGAGGAACACAGTGTTCAAGTAATGTCTTACAAGTTGTAGCAAGCTTTGAATGATGGCATGTCAAAGTATTTCAAATATGGTCAAAAATATGATCAATATTTCTTCAAAAACCTTAGGGTTTCTGAAGCATCAATAGTTATGAGAACAAGTTGAACAAAAGTGATATGAGGTTGATTAAATTTCTTTATGGGATCATGATATGTCTTCCAAGTAGGTTGTGTAAATCCTAGTAAGGTGAAGATAGTGTTGTTGTTTCACCCCTAACAAGGTTGACTAGGAATGATGTTTCCTTGTATGGAATGATAGTTTCCAATGTCAGCATTTCTTTTGATGCTGAAAAAAGAACTGACAAGAGTTCTAGTGTTAGTATATAAAAAAAGGATGGATACATTGCCTTTTTTTATGCTTCAAGGAATGGTGTGGGATACATGCCATGATTGGTAAAAAGATAGCAAGTATTACTTTTGAGTAATGTCTTGATACAATACATATAATTTTAGGATGATAGTTAGAATTTAAAGTTGAACATTACTACTAGAGTTGTACAGATGACACGACAAGTTTCTACATTCAATAATGAGAATGTCTTCTTAGGTGGAGATTTTTGTACTGGCCCAAGAGGATATATGTATGAATGATATGGCATCACCATGATATACAAGTAACCATGTGAAGGTAATAGGATGAGGTGCAAAGGAAGTATCCATGTTTTTTTACCATCGATTTCGGGGGCGAAATCCCTGTTAGGGGTTTATAGTTGTAAGGCCCCTGAACTTGCTTAATGAGTTGAATGAGCTTAATTACCATAATTGAATGCTTATAACTCTAATATAACCTTTTTATATGTTTTTAAATCATAATACAAACTTAATTTTCAAATTTGGTCGAATTTGGACATTATTTGAGCAAGTTATGTAATTTTTTGTACATTTTGGACTTTTCTACAATTTACCCAATTGAGGGGTTTTCTTTGCATTTTGTCACATAAATTATGTTCCTTATATTTTATATTATCATTCTTGATATTTTTTAGCCATGGGGCTCCTAGTTGAGCCATGTTTTGAAGGTGTTTTCATCAAGGGTATTTTAGGATTTACCCCTTCACGGATGAGCTACTTTTAGTAGCTATCAACTAATGAATTATGTGATTGGCTGGCAATTTTGACAAAGTAAATATAAGAAGTTTAATAGGGACTGTGCGGGAGCTTCTTTTGTGTGTGCATGTATATTCTCAATAGTTTAAGGCCATAAACACATGGGGAAGCTACTTTTACACCTCATGCTTGCTTCTATCCTTATCCATGGGCTATATTTGCCTCTTCCTTGTCCAAATACGAAACTATGCTTGATTTATCTTTCCTATAACCTGGAGAAACGAATTCACTCTGTTTTCATGTGGAACCAACTGCTCTAAGGTAGAATACAACCCTTTTTTGGAGAAGAAGGTCTCCTAGGGCTCCATCTAGCCCTACCTAGGGTTTCCAAGGTCATCTTCTAGGGAATTCGACCAAGGCAAGTTTTTTTATTCCTTTCATCTTCATTTTTCTTGCTCTTATCCTTCCTTATACGTTCCTCCAGGTCGGAACCTTGCTTTTCCATTGTAGAATTTGTTTTAAAGCTCTAAAACCCTACCTTTCTTGCTCCTTATGTTTAGGGTTTGCTCATTTGATGAAGAAAGGTGCTAGATGGAAGAATTCATAACTTGTTCTTGGATTTTCTACCCTACCTTCTCGAGATTTATTCTGTTTGGGGTTTCATATTTTCATTATAGGAAAGTTTTATAACTTGTTCCACGTTTATTGCTTACCATAAGCTTACTAGCTCATGTTCTTGCTTGAAAATGATGATTTATGCACTAAAAAGCTATGCTTGACTTGGATTTTGATTTTTATAATGCTCCCTATTTTGATTTCAGTTCTAGATGAACCTTTGATAATGAGTATGTTATTTACTAAGGTATAATATGACTAGTATCAGATTGTTTTGACAACCTGTGGTGCTAAGCACCTATCAAACAATGGTCAATTTTAGGGTTTAAAGTTGATTTCTTCTATAAACCTTGACCCGATAATGGTACCATTGCAACAACCCTATGGTGTTGTCTTCATAACAACTGATGGCCGTGATCAAGGGTGTCAAATGATGGTGACAACATATGGTCACCCCCTTAGGTCAGGTTTTGGACCAATTAGAAGTTTAATGATCAACCATTAAGTACCCTACTGATGTAATCAATCAATGACGACATTAGCTTAATATTTGATGTTGATTAATGAATATAGTGTTGATCTAACAACCTATTCTGATTTAATTGTCACTAATTATGGTATATTAGGTCTCTAAAACCTCTTTTGAGTCCAGCATTGTAGTTGTATCATCAATTAAGCCTTAGACCAATGGTTTCTTGGGTCATTTGATGCAATGGTCGGACCTGTATTGTAATTGATGGTTTTAATATATGAACTTGACCCAATGGTCAAGATCTACTATTTATTCCTCCAATAAAGTGGAATAATGGATAATGTAATATTTTGGTCCTAATAATGTTATTTAGATGGTTTCCTTTATATGATCAACTTAAGGAGCTTAATTGTTGACAATGGATGGCTTGTTTTAAATGAACAGTCGATTGTGGGTTTTACCCTACTCTCAATGGAACTTTTTGTGTTGTTAACCAAGGGATGTCTAGGGTTAGATGGCGACTCTTTCTAAGGAACAAATCAAGGACTTCATAGGTGGTTTATCCAAGGTGTTTACTTATGTAAACAATCAATGGTCTTACCTTTTAAACATCTAATGGTTCTGGGTGACATTGTGCTATGGTGATATGGGTTGAATGATGATGGAACAAATGGAGGGTTACCCATAATAAGATAGTCTTACCTATTCACTCATATGAATAGAAGGGATGATAATCATATTGTGTTGATATGTAACCCTAATGAGGTATATCTTGCTATACCTAGCTTTAATATAACTAAATGATGGTAATTGGGTAAGAATAGTCCTTGAATGATTAATACAATCATGGAGTACTCTCTTATTTTTGTTGAAGCCCTAGTATGCTATAACATGATGGTTACACCTTGATTTATGTGTGGGCTCATACTTGATAATAGTATGGAATGTGATGGTGATGCTTCACCTTATGCATCCATGATCCAATGGGGATGCCATGAGTTAGGGTTTGGGTATAAGTGTTGACTAGTAGCATTAATATAATTTATCTTGTGAACCTAACTCTAATGCAAATAGATAAAGATGAGTATTCATGTTTAACATTCTTATATGATCGAATGATGGTGGAATAACCTCCTTACTATGATCATAACCTTGATATGTTAATTGGTGGTTATCATAGCCACATGGTTGATACTTTCTTATGCTAAACATGTGCATAATGAATATGATGAGAGTTAATCATATATATATTCCTTGCATGTTGATGTAATAAAGGAATGTTCTTAATATTAGTATAACCCTGCTATGATTGTTTATGAATATCACCTAGCTCATTAACGCAATATTGTGCTGATTTGGTGTATTATATATAAGTGATGTTGTTGAGCCTTGTTATAAGGCATGCAAAGATAATGATGATCTTGTATGGAATAATATGATGGTCTTAATGACCTTTGGGCATGGTTGAGCCTTGAATGAGGTGTAATCCTCTTATGTTGATAAGGGTTGATACCCTGTGATATTGTGAAAAAGATGATTATCTTGTGATAGTATGATGACTAGTGTGGTCTCGAAAAGTGAATAGTACCATGTGAAGATGAGATGAGAAATTATGTTTCACTTGTTTTATATCTTTTCAAAGTTGTGATATTTATATGCTTTCTAGAAGTGAATTAGGGTTTGTATGTCCACTTGTTTGATGCAGCCTTAATTCACCCAATTGGCATAAATAATCAAGTGTAACTCTAATCATGTAGCGCCCTATGCCATAGATCCATCCGAGTGTCATAATATGCCTGATGGTGAAATGAGTATTCCTAAGGGAAACTCGGAGCGCATACTGTTGAGTATGTGGGGGTGGCAAGTTGAGGATATATCCTTGTCATCCACAATGCAGATTGTGGAGGTTGGCTATGGTCATGCCTCATACATCTGATGTGATTGAGAACGGTTGCGGTCGTGTCTCGGTTATTATATATGTGACAAGATTGGAGGACAACTGTGGTTGTACCTCAGATGGTAGGGTATGCATACCCACCTCCTTTCACTAATGTCATGACCTGTACCAAGGACGGACTAGGCTGTTAGCAGCTTGACCTTATGTGTCACTATGGCAGACCCGTACTAATCAGGGGCGGAGAAGTTCTTAGGATTCTGGCTCTTCCTAGATCTTGTATGGCACTGATTTCGACTTAGTAGTGGTCAATTGGATTTTGAGTGGTATCCTCAATTTCCTCAGGGCATAATAAAAGATGTAAGATATCCGTGTAGCATATTTTTTAGGGTTGTACACAACGTTTCACATTGGATGATAACCTTTGTTTGTTATCTTTACATAAAGATGATGCTTAGTGCAATTAAGAGATAGTAGATATACTTATGTTGTGGATATGCTTAAGATTGTATATGTGTACATACAGTAGCCATGATTATGTTAATAACTATACTGCTATTACTGATTATAATCATGATGCTAGCTATCTCATGTTGTTAGTTATGTTTAGAATGCTAGCCATGCCATTGTAACTAGAGATGCATATACTGCTAATTATGCTTATCCAAGTAGTTGTGCTTATGTTGTTAGCTCTTCTTATGATGTTGATATGTTCAACCAATTAGACATGCTCATGTTGTTAGCTATGCTATGTTACTAGACTTGCTCATGATGCTAGAACTGCATATGCTACGGAATTGCTTATATTGTCAACAAGATAAAGGATGATAGTCTGGCTAATGATGATAGTTATTATCTACTTCTTTATGTATTTTTTTAATCATCAATATTGTTGATCTTATTTGTTATCTCTGATTAAACTACTTAACTATTTAGTTACTTAAAATGTTGTAATTAATAAATGTTGTTGGAGGTTATATCTCTTGCTGGGACATGGGTCTCACTCTTGTGGTTCGCCACACTTTTTTTTAGGTAATCGGAAGCGAAAAAAACAAACATGTGGAAGCAAAGAGGAGCTATAGTAATGAGTATTTAATAAAGTTGATTAGATGTCTAGTGTGTCCTAGAGTCGTCCTTGTACTCTCAGGTCTGGGCGAGAAAAAGTTTGTATATGGTTTTTCAAACAAATCAGACTTTTGTTAGCATATTAATACTTGTTTGTGTGGCATATACGAATATTGTTCTCTTGTGTATATATGTGGTGGATAAGATGATAGAACAATTTGTATCAAATTCTTGGCATAGTATGGATATAAGAAAGATGTTGGGCTCTTATGCACATGTTTCCGAGCGGGTGTTGATGTTGAAATCGATTTTAATTTACCCATATTTTTGGGTATGTGATTAATTAGTGATTGATTGTGTTTTATATTTTGGGTGATCTCATTTAGTATAACAGATTATCACAATGGCCAACTCAGGACGTATGGAAGGAGTGTTCCATACTCTTGGAAGGCTCAGACAACATGCTTATCACAAAACATCCTGATCTTGGAACCATAGTCCAAAACATCCACTCGTCACATCAAGGTATCCACCCCCCAGGATTACAGTGAATCCTCATGTACCAAGTGACATAAGATCCTATTACAAGATTGATTCCTAAAATGAGTAACACAAAGGAAAGAACACTTCCCACCACATAGTAGCACTATGCAGGGGTTACTAGTAAGGGGGGTTACTAATTCCATCTTCACTAAGCATGTTACAACTTTTTATGTATCATTTTACCTTTTTTAGCTTGGGTTCCTTTCCATCAACATAGGAATAATCATGATTATTATGTCTTATCGCTCTTTTCTCGTTAACAATTCATCGTTATTATGTATGTGTCTGTTCATGTTTTCTTGTTTTTCCATCACTTACCAAGGGGGTAGTTCATTACATTTCACATTTCCTTATTAATTTCCTTCACATACCATGATTGTCTTACTTTAACACTTTATTACACACATAGGTTGGTATGATTTTTACTCAATTTCCACTTCATTCTTCTATCATCTCACACTTATCTCAGGAGTTCTCTTCTTCTTATGTGAGTTTTATACCTTGAATCATTTTATTAGCACATATTTATCCATCTTTTACTTCATTATATTCTAGAGTTACAACTTTAATAACTCTTTGCCTATTTGTATTCAAATTTAGGTTTCATGGTATTGTAACATTCTCTTGTAGTTACCAATCTTTTAGGTTTTAGATGGGTTATGATGTGATTTTTCATCTTCTTTAGGGTAATATTGAGATATTTTCACCATGATTTCTTATTCATTATACTCTTTATATTATTTCAAACCAACTACTTGATCAAACTAATCATAAATATAACAATCTAAGAGCTCTACACTTACCTTTTCTTCAATAATTGAATACCTGGCCAGGGCATCCAAGTACTAAGATTAGTCAATATGCATCATGTTTACATGTTGTGTTCACTTATTTAATCATCATCCTAGTCCTAAGACCTACTGTCCCTGTAGACTCAGCAAACCTTGAGCTTTGATACCAACTTGTGAGAACCTATCACGCTAAGATGAGATTACTCAAAACTCAAAACATGATCCATCACTAAGTAACCATATAGCAGAAAAAGGGATAATTAATACCGATTTATTTCACTAGCGTACTCAAGAACATTCACATAAAAGCCCAACATCTTGCTTGTATTCATATATCATGCCAAATATCTTTACAATTATTCTGTTGACTCAACCAGAACATATACATATAGAAGAGAATCATCCACATATACAAGCATCAAAATTCTAGCAAAACTCAATTCAATTAAAACATTGTACAAACTTGCCCGCTCGAACTTAAGAGTACATGGATGACTCTAGGAGACACTAGACATCTAAACAACCTTTGTTAAGGTCCATAACCTAAAGCTACACACCTTGTTGCAATGGGTCTACTACCACTACTTCTGATCACCTAGAAAGATGTGGTGACCCACGAGGTAAGACCTATGTCCCAACGAGAGATATAGCTCTCAACAATGCTTATCTATTACAACATACAATTCAATTAAATAAATTAAGTAGATTGAGCAATTGAAACATATAGAGTAGATCATATAACAGAGTAGAAAGACCAGATATAAAACTTCTTAAGAATAGTTCTAATTAGAGTCGTATTTGTAGCATCAAAAGATTGACATTATTCTTAAGAGGTCAAGTGTAGTTAACGTCAAGGGCATGATTATTATCATAAACCTAACTAGCATCATGAACTTAGTTGACCATACTAGCACGTCTAACAGGATAAGTGGATCTACATCATAAGTAGAGCTAACAACATATGAGCACAACTATCTACATAAGCATGACCAACAATATAATAATATCTAACTACATAGGCATGGCTAGTAGTATATCTAAGAACATTTTTTTAACAAATCCAGAGGGTTCTCTTATTCACCCCACCCCCTCGTGTGGGCAAATTCAATCATAAAAACATATACATCTCCTGCTTATACTCGCACATGTGCTCACCACCATAGAAACAAAACAGCTAACTCTACGCAACAACAGGCCCAACCCACCAACAGACCAGCATCACCATCCGTCTCACACATGAGACCACTCAACAGATCAGCATAAGCATAAACCCAGGCACCTATAGAGCATACCGCACCAAGAGGAGAACTAAGAATGATCACTCAGTTGGCTGCCTCTGAAAAAAGGTATCAATATATGGGATACCTCTCTTCTCCAGATTTATGAAGCCTCTTACCCACATCGGGAGCAAACTATTTTCAGTACATACGAACAGACTAGATAAGGATGAACCCCAAATCCCCAACTCTTTAACGATAATATTAATGACCTTCAGAATGCAATGTCCAATGATACCTAGCTCATTCATCTCTCTTCTCAAATCTCTGATGAGAGGGATGGTCTTCCATGGCGCCGGTGTGTTATTCCATAATATATTATTTATGTGTATAGATCGTCAATCTCGATCACTGATATGTTCAAATTTTGCTCGTCCACAAGTTTAAGAGAAAAAACGCACGCTGCAATGTATGCCTCCATGAAATCATCATCTCTAAGCCATGTCCTAAAGGCTAATCGTGTTCGACATCGTGAATCCCGAACAAGACCAGCAGTCCACCATCTCTTTTCACCATAAGCATGGCTACTTCTGTTATTGCACTACACACCATCTATATGTGAAAAGAGAAAACAAGAGTTATAATCCAATGTGAAGCATTGTGTATTACCCTAACAGATGTACTACTTAGCTAAATTACATCTTTTATTAATGCCCTGAGGATTTGAATTGTACCACCCAAACCCAACTGACCACTACTAAGTCTAAATTAGTGTCAAATAAGATATTTAAAGAGCCAGAATCCAATATCTTCTTCCCACTCCGTCAGTACGAGAAATCACCATAGTGACATATCAGTCAAATTGCCACCATTGACATATAGTCATGCTCAAAACACCTAGCCCACCGTGGTACAGGTCACAATGCTAGATACCAGGGTGTGAAACCCTGCCACCGAGGTGCAACTGTAGTTTTCAGCTAATCACATCAAGTATATAATCATCAAATGACAACCGTAATCATTCTCACACTAAGGTATGATAGTGGCCATCCTCAAAACACCTGGGGTCAAGATGACAAGGACACACAGTCACTTGCACCTCACATACTCAACAATATGCACTCTAAGTTTCCTTTAGGAATACTTGTTTCACCATCCAACAAGTTTTGATGATGGAATGGATCTATGGATAGGGAAACTACATGATTAAGGTTTCACTTGATTAGCTATTACCAATTGAGTGAATTAAGGCTGCATCAAACAAGTGGACATATAATACCCAAATTCATTTCCAGAAAGTCATTGATATATAACACTCTAGGAGATATAAAACATATGAGGTATAACTCTTGTCACATCTTCACATGATATCGATTCTTGTCACATAAGTAAGAGGATCATACCTCCATTAGGGCTCAACTATGACCAAGGGTCATTAAGACCGTCACATCATAATCACATGCAAGAACATCATTATCTTTCCACGCCTTACCAAAGGCTCAACAAACCATCACCATACATGTGATGCACATGTTTAGCATGAAATTGTGTTAAGAGGTTCACATAATAATGCATTAGGGTTACAATAACATTGAGAGACTATTTCAACATCACACTAGTCGTATAAGAGAGTTGAGCATGATCAATTGCCATTATTAGATTACAATTGGGGTAGGTTCAACAAGCTAGATTAAGTATGGTCAACTATCACCACTTAGTCATATTAGGGTTTTCTATATCAAGGTAAGATAGATAGAATTACACATCATCTCATTATGGTGATCATAAGATGTCGTTAATATGAGGGCAAGGGTAAGATTACATGATTAAGGGCACATCACCATCAATTCTACATCATCAAAACCAAACTGACAAACCATGAGCATCACCCCAAAACCATCAGATGTTTAGTAGGTAAAATCATCAGTTGTACATAAGAAAACACATTGGACAAACCATCTAGAGAAACCATCGAGTTGTGACCTAGAAGGAGTCACCAAGTTAACCTAGTCAAGCCTTCATTTTGTTAACACAAAGAGTACCATTGATTGAAGACATGAGAAGCACCATCATTTGCTAACTCATAGGATACCTTTGTCCATGGGAATGCAACCCACCATCGATTGTAGTACTATGGATCACCATAGGCTGTGGTGTCAAGTGCCACCATCAGTTGTGGTGTGTAGGACAACCATCGGATCATGAAGTCAGAACCTCCATTGATTGACACCATCAAGTGTTGAATAAATAGAGACATCAGATGGTGATCATAGGTCAAAGTACCATTGAGTCTTGGAGTCATAACATCCATTAGTTGATGGGCTAGTAGGTCCATTGGTTGTCAGACTCAAAACCTCCATCAGTTGTCATCAACAGGTGGTGAAATAAGGAAAAACCATCATTTGGTGGAGGATAATAAACCATCGATTGAATCCATCACTAGAGCACCAAAACCATCAATTTTGAGAAAAAAGGAGACCAAAATAGAACTTAAATTATGACCATTGGTTTCCATGAGAAACACCAGCAAAGCAACACCAAATGTAGGTCCATCGATTCTAGCAAGAAGACAAACCATCAAGTTACAAGGTAAAAAACAACTCAAAAACACTAAGTAAACCCATCGTTTGAGAGATACCCAGAGTCATCATTTGATATGCATGCAAGCCCTAAACCTTCCTCTACCAAAATAAGGTCATGAAAAAGGATTAGAGCACATACAAGAAGAGAAACCATCCAAAACTAGCACCTAATCTCAAACCCTAGGCAAAGGTAGGATCTTTCTACTTAGAACTTAGTTATAGAGCAAGATCTACTACATGCAAGCTATAAGTAAGAAATAAATGTGAAGAAAGTTATATAACTCGCCTATAGGAATAATAAGAAACTCCAAACTTCAAGGTAGCTCGAGCAAAAGGGAAATAAACCCTAGCTTTAATCACTACTCTCGCCCAACCAAGCTCCTCCTCCAAGAAAGGAAGCAAACCCTAGGTCAAAGGAGCAAGAAGGAGGTTATTGTTAAGCTCTAGAGCGTGCTCCACCATGGAACACTATATCTACAACCAAGAATAAGGAAGAAGGAGGTAGGGAAGCAAATAAAAGAAAAGGGAAAGATGGATACCTTACTTTCTTATGTTAAGAACAAGCTTAGGAAGCTCCGCAAGCTCAAAGAGAGGGTAGATCTAAACCCTAGCCAAACATGCAAGAAGATCAGATACCGTATTCTACCTTGGGAACCTTCTTCTCCACCAGTCAAGGAGGATGAATCTATAAACAACAATGATGATAAAGGGAGAGCTAGGTGACTAAAGAGCTCATTTGAAAGCAAGGAGGGAGGTATATAAGTCTTAGGGTGAGAGAGGAAAGAAGGTTTAGGTGTCCTACTATGTTTGCCAAGTGTCCATGGTTTTAAGTACCCCATCCATGCAAAGAAGCAGATCCATTAGTTTTGGGAGTCTTATAGGCCATCCTAGGTTGACTACCAGGCCATGCATTGACCTACAATAGTAGGTTAACCATCGGATCATGACCCTTTGGTCACAAGGTTGAAAACCCTAGCTCACCATCGGTGTGCACCTCCACTTGGTGAACCACCAACCTAAGAAGATCCAAGAGTGGAAACCATCAACCCACACTCCTCTAGGAACCTTCAAGGAACCACCATTAGATCCCAACAAACAAATGGGAACCATCGAGTTCCACCACCCAAGGTAGCTCATTCATTAGAGCAAAACCCTAACACAGCCCTTGATAGGTATCATCACCAAACCAAGGTGCAACCAAGTGCCCCAAGGCACAAATAACTCAAACATGATAAGGAAACATGTAAGGCACAACAAGAATGTGACAAATTGTAAGAAAAACCTCATACATGGGTAAATTGTAGAAAATCCAAAAACAAGCGTACACATGCATAACTTACTCAAACAGTGTCCAAATTGGACCAGAGTTGAAACTTAACTTTATAACATGATATCAAAGTACATATTAGGGTTATATTAGGGTTTTAAGCATCTAATTAAGGTAAGAAAGCATTTTAAACCCAAAAACCAAGGTCAGGGGTCTCACAATTCAGATATCCCAACTCCATCCCACATGTCTTTGTAATGCATGTGAACATGGTCATTGTCATGATTATTCTGTAATGTTCATGTAGGTAGTAATCCTTGAGTTTGTTACATGGTGTTATTAAAATTGTGGATAATCTCCAATCCACCTTGATGGTGCTCAATTCAAGATAATATGAATTGAAATATGACATTTATTGATTTTCATGTGTGATTTCATCATTTCTTTATCTGCAAGGCAGTATAAACTAAGTAACCCTAGAGAATATGCAAATTTATCTTTGACCATGAGTGAATATAAAGGCGTTAGAGTTGACAAATTTTGTTTGTGTTTCAAGTTTTATGTTAGGTTCATTAACTATTTGAGCCTTGGGATAAAAACAATGATACTTCCATCGGTTGTCAATATTTGTAGTATTCTATTCTCACCACTTTAGATGTTTAAAGAAACAACTTAGGGTGTTAATAATTTGAGCATATATGTCTTATTTTGTTTTTTTTATTATGATGATGGATTAGTGGTGATTGTAATTACATAGATGTTGCATGAACCATATATGTTTCAGGGTGTCTCATGATGCATGTGTCTATTTTCCCCCCTACCGTGCTATGGAACAACAAGTGGAGATTCAAATGATTCCATAAATATAGGAAGCTACTAGGGGATGTAATGATAGGATCTGGGGTTTCCTCTTCATGAGTGCCTATGTTGATAAATCCTGCTTCAATAAGGTCTTGAATGTTGTGGTTCAAGGATATGCAATCATATTCTTTTATGGCAATGGACTATGTGGTATGCAAAACAAGCATTACTATTGAACTTCTTAAGTAAAGGATTCTAAAGCTCTTTGATAGATGGGAACTTCAAAAGGTGTTGTATAAATGAGAGAATCTTATTTATAGGAGCCTCTAAAGGTGTGAATTTCCTTGTTGCTTTTTGTGTTATGGTTGAAACCTTTTATTGAATGCTAACATAAGTAGCACCACTTCTATAGATGTATATTTAAAAAAAATGGTGTTTATGCTTCATGAACTTCCAAAGTAACCTTTAAAGGAGTTGAACTCTTTTATATTGAACTATAGATCTTTCAAGTTTGATACTATTATCCTCAAGATGGGACAAATTATGGATCCCCTTTTAGTAGACATCATCTCTGAGTCAACCATGTTAAATAATGTTGCGGTCGCACACAAATAAGGTGGGTACACATATATTTTTTATCAAGAGGGTATATCCATGGTGGAGGTGGAGGGAAACTCATGGTAATGACTATAGAATACATATTCCTCCTTTCAAGAGCTTATTCTAAACTTCTATAGCTTCTTCCCTTCTTACTTGGTAAATAATGATTTATGTTTGTTTATTAGAGTGTTTGAGAGAATAAACTTCACTATTCAATGGAATGATGACTCACCTTAGGTGTTTCCCACTACAACTTCTATGTGGCATGTTTTACACTAGTCTGAACTTGAGTGGTGGAGTGCCTTAGTCTGGTGAAGTAGTTAATTCCATGAGTTGTATGTCGATGATATTTTTTGTTAACATGTAAATTGGCACACATGAAATATGTTGCTCTATATAGTTTGTTCTATCTTTGACCATCAAAAAGATTTTATAGTTGCCTTCTTTCAGAACTTAAATGGTACTTTTGTGGCATTAGCCTCTTTAAATAGTCATGGATGTCTGGTGGGCTTAGTATTCACCTCGGGCTTCAGTTCATCATGAAACTTGTAATGAATTTCTTCATCAACTCATCACTATTGGGTTGTTTTCTTGTTCTAGGCATCTTGGGGAGTTTTTTCTTTTCCAAGAATTGAAAGTAAGTTATTTGTTCTCATGGGATTCAAAGGTTTTCTTTAACCTAATAAAGTAGAATGAACAGGTATCTACCTCACTAGGTCAATGAGAAATTTCCCCCTTGTGTTGAAAGGGTTCATGCTATGAAAAAGTAAGGCATGGATGTAAAGGATTTGCCCCTTGATTTAGGAAAGAGGCATTCATGTATGTAGAACCAAATGATGGTATCAATGATTTTCCTTTTATTCATGTATGCAATATCCATGTTCAAGGGAAGGCGCACCAAATGTTCCAATGACATGATAGAAAATGTAACTTTCCCCTTGCATAGAAAAGTGAGAAATGATAATGAGAGAGTGAAGTTTTCCCCTTCCACAGGAAGGGTATTGGTCGTCTATTGCAAAGATTAATTGATCCATTAAGAGCGAGTAAAGACAAACAATATTCTAATAGTGTGGGTTAAATTAGGAATGATGGTGAAATTTTTTTACCTTGTTTGGTTTGAGCACTCAATATTTAGACATGTCTAAGGATGGAATTTGTGTGGTTCCCCTTACAAGATATGATGCTATAGTAGCCTGAAAACTCAAGATAATCATGCCTCAGGTCTAGCCTGTAAGGGTAAAAATGAACAAAGTATATAGTACCCCGTCTTAAAGGGATCTTTAATAGTGATACACTTGATTCACATTTTCTTTGAATTGAATATATCTTGAGAATAGAACCCATCCTTTGGGTCATAGGGAGGTCTAGAGGAGTATGATGATTAGATAATGTTTTCCCCTATATAACAAGAAGCTTATTTGATTTAGTGATGCTAGTAAGATAAAAACGATCATCTATGTAAAGTTTGATGCATCTCATAGCATGATTATATATAACGAGTAGATGAGCTTGTCTCCTCATTTTGAGGGATGAATCCTTAGGATCGCCTTATCTTAAAGAGGGTTGTCTAGACTAGAGACACATCAAAATCAATGAGGTTAGGGTGGTCATTCTTAGATCATGGATTGTCCCTTTAGGATTTCTTAACCCTTTGATGTTGTATGACTACCAAGGAGAACTCAACCCTTTTGTCATGCTCCTCATTTTTTGTTGATAGAATAAACGCTCTAGTTCTTCCCCTATATGGATGGATCTATCCCTTTATTCTTTATCTTGTTTGGATAAAGATGAAAAATAGTTGGATCAATTCATAGTCTAATGTAGGAACTCAATATAATTATAAAATGAAAAAGGTGTGATCCCTTTTAAGGTCTTAGGTTGGACCATAATGGTTTAGTTTAAGGCATGGTCCTATCCCATTGGTAAAGCTTGAAAAGGATGATATTGTAGTCTAGTTAAAGGTCACAATCCTTGTCCCCTATAGTCTAGTTTGAGGTCACAAACATGGACGATAGATATGTTAATACATGAGGGTGTGTAGGCATGTTTTATGTCATAATATAGTTTCATTTCTAGGTGTGGTTGTTGAGTTCTGTGGAGGCAACAGGCACAACAGAAGCAATAAAAGTTTTTGCACATGCCCTACTCGAGGATCTCGTCGACAAAAACATATTCGAAAAGAGGGGATAGGGGTATACGTCATCTCAGAGCAAGTTCGGAAATGTCCCTTGGTGCGATGATGTGAGATGCTCCTAGCATGCACAGACGGGCCTCAACCATCCTACGAGCATAAATAACTTAGCATATGGGTCTATACTACATCCATGTGGATGTATCGAAACTCCGTATCACACTTCTCAAGCCAGCTGGAAGGAGCAGCCTTCTGCTTGACAACGTGCTAGCACCGATTGATTTCCTTCTCTCTCGCTTGGGGACAATGATGGCTAGGGTTCACGTACAAGAGTGTGTGTCCAATTGTGTATGAAAATACAGTCGTCATTCCCTTATATATAGAAAAAGAATGGAAGTAGGGTTTCCTAAATCCCTTGAGAAATAAAAGGTTGTGGGTTCGTTAAAAGGACCCGCTCTTGGACATTTAAAAGAATATTCTGGAATCACTTAATTAACTAATTAATTGCATTAATTTATTAACTAATTTTCACTATCCATCTCTGGTTAATTGCTCTGGATTTACTTAACAGTGGAATCTAATTAATTGTCTTAAACACTTTAACCAATTAAGTTATATTATATTCAAATATTATAGTAGATTACCTAAATGATTTAGTAATCAATTTTATTTAGAACATTTCCAATCACATCCACAATTATACTCATATTCCAATCACATCCTATGTGTGTGACCCGGTTGGTTCTACATTACGTTGGTAGTGTTATTCATAATTATATTATGATTTCACAAGAAATGATTGGTATCTAGCAAGACTTCATTGCTACCCAAATAATTGAAGAAGTTGGAGAATAACTTAACCTATCATATGTGACTGGTGTTATAATGAATGTATAGTTCCTTGGTCTCTGATATCCAGATTGTACTCAAGTCATGAAATATTCATCATCTTCAACATCCAATCCATGTTCCTTGAACTAGAGTAGACAATATGAGATATTGTAAGATCAATATCACATACTAACTCACACCAGCATGGCCATGCATTTCTCAATTTTTCTTATCAAGTGGCCAGTATATCAAACTCCTATAGGAGGGACAAATCCCTTCTACATCACTCACAGTCATCCCCATGTGTCACAGTGCACCCAATCACCACCTTTGTGGCAACCCTTATTCAGGATCATAGTGGATGATGTCAAAGCACACCAAACAACATGTGATGAGTGTAGTGATTTGAGGTCTAAGAACCACAATCACCACCATCACAATGAGAGATGACTCTAACTACCATTCATAGTTCCATGTGTCACTCTCAAGATGGGTTTGTCCGATATAGTATTCTCTAACAAGTATCTATGTTCATGGTTTGATATCACATATCATGACTAATGAGATTTTGTTGTCAACCAACACACACTCTAGTCTTAAGTGTCATTGTTTTCTATTATCCTTCCACAATAACATCTGACTAGGGACATAACTAGATTGCATAGACTCTTGACATATGTGTGATCTCGTCGTTTAGGTCCTAAAGTTGAAGACATACATCATTGAGTCATATTATTCTTTAGACATTTATTGGGTTACATATTATATGACGATTGAATAATAGAATATATTGGAAGATTGACATTATCATTAATCAAATAATTTACAAGATATGCCATTACAATCATCATATGATTTTCTCTCTGGTCATACATACCAACAGTGGTAAGCAAAGATATAGGCAGACCATCATGCTACTGCAATGTTTTTTATTAGTTGGCACATCCTTTTAATCAATAAAAATTTTGCTTCCTAGAGAATGATTTGAAAGTTTATTTGTCCATATATTATGTGCAAAATTTGTAGAATGAGATTCTTTCAAAGTAATTATGAGTACATAAGTTGATATACTTAGTTTGGAATGTTGAGCAAAATCCAAGTCAGGAAGGTATATGTCATGATCATGGACCAGGTGAAGGTGACACATTAGTATGGGTATGCAGCATAGGTGTAAGACATGAGAATGAGCAATGGAACCTACATGCATGGATGTGTAACTCATATATGAAGCATTTGTTTGTATGGTTAAGCAATATGTTGGTCATTAGGCAGACTAGATGTGGTTTGTATGTCATTGTGTTCATCTTAGGAATATTTGTAGGATTGTACAACCTTCAAAAGTCAAATTTGACTAATATATATGCATATATATATGCATATATAAACATATATATACATATATATATATATATATATATATATATATATTTGAGTGTTTCAATCATAATTTAAACAATATTTAGTTGTAGATCCAGATATGGCTTGTGTTTGAAGAAGCTTTGTTATGTTACAAATTTGAGTTTACTTGAGAATCCTTTTGACGTGAGATTGAAGGCTTAAAATTTGGGTTTTAGGTATACAAAGGTTTCTTTAAAATGTTTTGGTGGATTGATAGCCTCTCAATGGGGTCGGGAAAGTCAGAAAGGAAAGGTACCAATAATTGTTTTCTAAGATTTGAGTAAATTTTGGAGGCTTATGATAGATTCATCACTTTAGATTAAATTGGGATTTTTATGATCTTGCGTGATTCTTGGATATGCTTGAGTTTCAAAATCCTTTTGGTAGGTACCAATAATCTTTTTAAGATTGATATATGTGGCAAACTTACAGGATGAGACCAAGGTCGGGTAGCCTTTCCATATAGATTGGGTTGTAAGAGATTGAGAAATATTGCTTGATGAATTTTGATAGCCTAATGGCATAGTGTACGATGTAAGATGATTTTGATACTATTTTATCATGGATAGCTTTTGATTAATTTGTGGGACATTATTCATCATTTGTACAAACATTTGTCCAAAAAACATGAACACGTTAGTTAGTAAGGAAAATCTGTATAAGGAAGTAAAAGACTACCATTTCCATGTGTACGTATAGAAGATAAAGTTTTTCTATATAACTTTAGATGTGGTTTACATCCTCACTCAAAAATGACCTTCTAGGAGGGGAACATCCTTAATGTATCTATAGCATGATTTAAGTTATATAAGGGTAACCCACTTTCTAAGGGTTTGGATACAAATCTCAATACACCTCATGAATAGAATAGTTGTAATAAGGCCTTTGTATATCTGATATTACATTATGCCCTGCCTTTACTAAACTCCCCACACCCCATGCAAATATTCAAAGTGAGGTGTGGAACTCATTCTGTAGACACATGGATCTGAGTGTATGCTTTAAGATTACAAGTGAAACCATAATACGAAAGGTATAATAATAAAAGGCAAGTCAAAATCTCCTAAGATGACATGAAAGCTTATACAACATTTCCCAAAACCATAAAATCACGCAAGCAAGAAATCATTACAATGTGTACAGGAAGAAATAGAATACCTCTCTTCATGTTGCTTTTTTCTTGTTTCTCTTGTTTTGGAAAGAAATTACCGAAACATAAAGGGAATAAAATATGAATTAGTAAATGAAAAAAAAACTAAAAAGATAAAACTCAAGAAAATACAAATAATTAAATTTAGTTATCTAGAACTCCCCACTAGGGTCGCATGAATATTTTACCCTTTGATTAATATTTTTGTGGGCAAATAATCTCACATGATTGTTCTGAAACTTAAAAGAAAGTATATGCAAGGAAGTCAGATTCACCACTTTATTTTGTGAGGAAAATAAGGACAATTGTAGATTGGCATTTAAAGTGGTAGGGAACAGATTAAGTCCAAAAATGATTCCAATAAAGGGTGTATAAGATGCGGAAAACATGTTCATAAGACTGGGTAAGACAATTTTATTACAACATGTGCATTTTCCAATAAAATTGATATTATGCACATTGTTCTTAAGTTTGTGAAAGAAATTAGGTTAGATTTAGGTTTAGGTTTATGGTTAAGTAAACAAAACATGATGGTAGAAAGATGATTAGAGGTTTTGTGAGTCCTTTGGGTCGTAATATGACTATTGAACTTTCCATCATCACCCTTAAGGTCTATGGTGGAATAATGAATCCTTATCACCTCAGGATCTCCCATGTTAGAGACCCATTCTAGTCAATACATATGAGAAATAGAGAGGACAATAAGGAGAGGATTGAGAGATCAACAGAGATTGTAATATGAGTGATTGATAGTTTTAATCTAACCACATTACAATCTTCAAAGTTATTTTCAACCATAAGAAACTTGTCATCATATAAGAAATCAAGAAAGCATATTAAGGAAGGTCAAGTAAGTATTTATATGATCAACTAGACTATTATATGATATGATCATGGGTAATAAATATATAATTGTCTTAAGATGAGAAGTTGTTGCACAATGAACAAGTAGAGGAATCAAGCAAGATGTCTGAGATAATAGACAATATTTAAATCACGCAAGACATCAATCTTGATCTAGTAGAAAGATTCAGATAAATAAAACTAGATCTAGAGTCTTTGTGACTCCTTACCATTTCTAAAGCCTCTTGGTGTATCTGAATTGTTATTCAAGAAGAAGAATTTTTTAGACAAGAACATATCAATATCTAGTCAAGATAGGGTATTTTGTTGTTTGGATTCAAGAGAGTCTAAATACACAAGAGTTGATATTGGATATGGGGGTGCATTTTATAGTTGTTTGTAAGGTTCATTGAATTCACGCTCAAAATACAATGTTTAGGATTTTGAAGAGTGCCCAAAACTCATTTTTGTGTGGAACTGGGACCGCCAAGTATAGTAGGGTGGTGGAAAACATCATTTTCTAGGCCCATATGTGCGGTAGAAAGATTGATTCTTGTACATGTCCCTTAAGCTGGAATTAGTCATTTTTTAGGAATAACACTCAAATTGAAAAAGTTCTATAATGATATGGGTTTTCCTACACAAGACAATATTAATTCTAAAAAATCCCAAGCACTCTCATCTTTAGTCCAAGTGTCTCTTTTTTTAGCTTTATTTCCATATGAGAAAGAGATTCAATTTTTTTACTAAACTTGAATGGAAAAGTAAAAACGAATAAAAGTGAAAACTTGAAACACAATCTTCCCTTTTCCCCCTTCTAATCTAAAAAGTAGGAAGTTATATCGAATTAAGATATATGATTAAGTTGGATTTTTATTGGAAAGAAACTAAATTTGCAACTAGGATTGAAATTGAATATTTTATTTATGGAGAATTCAGTTGGAAATTTTCATTCAAAGTATTGTGGGAAGATCAACTAAAGTCCATTACATTTAAATCCAGATAAAATATGTCCTGCAAAAAACAGTGAGTGGGTTTATTTAAAAGATAAATATATATGAAAAATGTGAAAGTGGGATAAATTCCATCATTAATTAGAGATTTGTTTTGATTATGATCACTTATTGAGTGACCACAAATAGAGTGTCCATACAGAATAAAGAAAGCAATTCTTTGGCTTGACACCATTGCAAGTATATAAAAATATTGAATTACATGACTTTTTTCCCTTAAAAGTAAAACTTTATTTATGTGTCCAAATGAAAGAAAGTATTTCTTCAGTGGATGATACTCATATAAATCTAGTGTTGCAATCAATCGGTAACACATACTAGAAAAATATAGAAAACTCACAAAACAATACATTAAATTTGCAAATCCACAAAATTTAAGAATTTTTTCATGAAATGTATAGATGTGTGTTAAACCAGAGGTGTGGGAATGGTCTAAGACATAATGTCTATATTAAAAATATTAGGTAATCACCTTATTTAGATATTATTCACAAATGAGGTGACGAGTACTTGTCTTTTCTTAAAGATCCACTTACATAGTCAGACTTAGAAAAATGAAAATGATGACATATTGGGATCAAGTGTCTATGTGAGATAGAAAGAAAATTACTTTTAAAATGATCCCAAGATAAGGGAAAAGTATGTGGCTTTATATTTGGCTACCCTATTCATCCTGACTACCAACAATAGATCAATGCATGCACAATCCCTACCCCTAGCAAAATTCCAAATTGAAAACTATAGAAGCGGCAGAAAAATGGTAAATATATTTCTGATATACATAATCTTATTTGATTATTTTGCACATGTTACATTATTACATTAACCATTGGTAATTTTGTATAAATAAGTAAATAAAAAATGTCATTTAGGGATCTCTAAAGGTGAGGGATAGAGATATGAGATGACAACATATCTAGGAACTCTACAACACTCTTGATCGTGTTAAATTTGTTAGAGGAGGGACAAGCCAAAAAGATTTATTTGAAACATCCCAATGAAAATGCCATTAACATGTATTCATCAATCAAGAGAGTCTATAAGAATTAATTCATTCAACAATAAGGAAGAAATGGAGGAAAACAAAGTGCCTATCAAGTAGGTACATCACCACCAATGGAGGCATATCAAGGCAAGGTAGTTTCATGCTTGGATGCCAGTATACTCCAATACATGATGATGTTGTGTATGCTAGAAATGCAACCTTATAATAATTTACAAAAAAGGTTGCATCATGACGGAGAGTAGAGTGCACAACAAAAGATACTAACTAGATGGTACACCCATGGAAGTGATGTGTATCATTTTCATAAGTCACATATTCAAAGGAAATAGAGATATGCCCTGGACTATCCCAGTACCTAATATTTAACAATGAGTCAGGAGTATGATAGGGTGTCAACCAAGATCAATCATCTTAGAAGAGGTAAAATATTATATAAACATTTTCATATATTTTTGGTTAAACAAAATAAAGAGTATTTTATTTCCAATATATATATATATATATATGGAAAAAAGATTCAAAATTCCTTGACTACAAATCATCTAGACATGTTATAGTCACATATCATTGAATCTCTAAAATATATGGGGAAAACCTTTAGTGACTCCCAAAAACTTGCATAATAATAAAAAATGCATCAATAGCCATGGGTGAGGGGAGCAACATATGAGATTTATGTCAATGTAGTGTAGTTCTTAAAACATGAATGAACAAACATTTTAATAATAAAATGTTTGATAAGGGAAACATATCCTTGTTGGTTGATTCTACTTCATGATGACTGATATATAAATATGATCTAAAAACTATTTGGATAGATTTCTACACAATCATTCTTGTAACTTAAATATACCTAAAACCCTTCATTGTCATTAATGTATACAAGTGTATACATGAGGGGAAGAGTACCTGACCACTACATTAAGAACTTAAAGGAGAATTGTAACATCCCTGACCTGGGTTATGCTTAAACCCTAGATGTTTTATTTATAAAAGATAATTATATGCTTGCTCTTATGTTTTGAAAAGTAATTAAGGCTCAAGAGGAGCTTATGTTTCAATTTTAGTCCTTTTTGAATAATGTTGAAAACAATGTTTTGCCTATTTTGCACTAAAGTACAAATTACTCAAGTTGAGGGGTTAACTTGCAAATGTTACATGGTAAAATGTTCCTCAAGTGTTGAAGAATCATAAGAATGAGAATGATGTAGAGGTATGGCTTGTGGTATCCTAAGCACCAAGAAAGAGCTTATTAAGCAATGTTTGTGCACTAAAACCTAGTTTTGGTGTAATGAGCAATTTACCCAAAACCTAGGGTTCAATATGCAAAATACCACTTCTAGAGAGTCCCTAATGTTTCTTGGTATCAATTATAGACAAGAAAATTAGAGGGGCGTCTCATTTGAATCTCTTTAGAGGAGAGAGAATCTTGATATTAAAATAATCAAGATTTAAGCATAATTGAAACCCTAATTCAATTTAATGCAAAAATAAATATATTAATTGAATTGCCCTTCAACCAAAAATGAGATGGTTGAATTTGTATAAGTGTGTACGCCCTTGTTCCTTGCAAAGGCAACGAAATATCTAAAGTGAGTGGAGAGTCCACTCACATTAGTTAAAGAAAAAGTAATATCCACTCAATTTTGGAGATTATTATTATATTGATTAAGGTGCATAATTTGTTTTCTTTAATTCATGGATAATGAATAGTAATTACAAGGTGGGGGATATGGATTCGTATTCAAGGGATGGAGGGGAGTATGTGGCACCAATTTTGGGATTTGAAGGAATTATTTATCACTTTCTCTCTCATTGAAATTCCCTTATAAACATCCCATTTTCAACCCACATGAAAGGCTTTTTCGATCCCTTTTTATTTCCTTGCTTTGGCCATGCACAAGGGAGCTTAGGAGCAACAGGAGGACGTACCCCAACCTGTAGGTAAGCTCCATAGTCATATTCAACCTTGATTTCATGGTGGAAATTGAAATTCAATGCTTAATTTCTTCTTTTCTTCATTCAATCTTCAACCTTAGCCATTCATTTCACTCAAAGACTTGAGGACGAGCCTTTGGAAGTTAAGGAAGCTTCATTCACCATTGAGGACGTGAAGCTTGAAGCTTGGATTCAATTTGAAGGTGGGTTATATAACTTGAACCCTTAAATGTCATTATTTCTTGCAATTTATTCATCATGTGTTGAACCTTTCTTCTTTCTCGATTTCCTTTTGATTAGTTGTAGAAATCACCATAAGAATCACAATTGATTTCGAAGGTTTGAAGCTTGAAGATGATGATGTCATCTTAAGCACACACCTCAATAAAGGAAGGGGCAAACGATTTTCAAAACTGATTGAACTAATTCGGTTTCAAAACTGATTGAACTAATTCGGTTTCAAAACTGATTGAGTTGATTTGGTTTCAAGATCGAATGGGTAATTTACTTCAAGATTGAATGGGTAATTGAACCCAAGATCGAATGGGTAATTTACTTCAAGACCGAATGGGTAATTGAACCCAAGACCGAATGGGTAATTTACTTCAAAATCGAATGGGTAATTGAGTTCAAGACCGAATGGGTAATTGACTTCAAGGTCGAATGGATAATTGAGTTCAAAACCGAATGGGTAACGAATCTCAAGATCGAATGGGTAAATTGAACTTCAAAACCATTTGGGGTTATTTGCTGATGTGAATGATGAAGATCCAATGGCTCAAATTGATTTAATTATAATTGATTCTAGAATGGATGATCCATTAATTGCAAATCCTAATCGATTGATTGAAGAAATCCTAGTTGAATTTGATCAATTTCTTGGTTGATGGTCCAAACGGTCTCAAGACCATTTGGAGGTCAAGGGTTGTGATGGATGATTGGAGATCCAAGGGCTATAATTTGATGTACTTTCAATAGTCCAATTAATGTGTGATTCAATTAAGCAAACCCTAAAATCAATTGATTGATCGGAGGAAACCCTAATTGGTCCATTTGGTTTCAAGGTGGTTTGGACCAAACGGTCTTGAGACCGTTTGAGTCCAAATAGTCTTGAGACCGTTTGAGTCCAAACGGTCTTGAGACTATTTGGGATCAAACGGTCTTCAGACCGTTTGGAGAGCAAATAGTCTCAAACCGTTTAATGTTCAATTGGTTTCAAGGATGAGTTGCTCATGCGGTTTCAAACCATTTGGAGTTAATTATATTTTATTCAAACGGTCTCAAACCGTTTAGAGTTTTTGAGATCAAGATTGTTTGATGGTATAACGGTCTTAAGACCGATTGAAGGTTTTGGGACCAAGACCGTTTAAGGTCTAATGGTCTTCAGATCGTATGGAAGTGCAATTGATTCAAAGATTGTTTGAGGGTCTAATACCTCAAGACCGTTTGAAGGTCTAATTGACTTAAACCCTATAAGTACTATTAAACCCCATGATTGTTGATGATGTTTATCAAAGTTAATTACAATGGTTGTACCTTCAAGGTACGTAAGTGATTAGTACCTTTTGAGTGGTTAACCTTTGATGCTTATGGAAGCAATGCCTCAATATACTATGCTAACCCTAAATGTATGCACTTGAATGAAGGATTAACCTAATCTAATAAAGTTTGAAGTAATTAACATACTAGAGAGGATGAGGGAGATAGAAATCCATACATGTATGATAACCATGTAGTGGTTAAGTCTCAACACTTTCAACATGAGAAAAATATGTAGTTGATAAAGAGATCATGAAACCCTAATGGAGATGGTTGATGAGCCCTAACCCTAATTTAGGGCAATGCTACATGAAACCCTAATCTAGGGTAATGGTGTAACCCTAAATTAGGGTGATGATATGAGAAATTTCAATTCAAGGTAATATAATGAAAAACCCTAATTCAAGAGGATGCTTCATGAAACCCTAATTAAGGGTATTGTCATGTGAAACCCTAATATAGGGTGATGTCATGTGAAACCCTAATTAAGAGTAATGTCATGTTAAACCCTAATCTAGGGTGATGTCATGTTAAACCCTAATTAAGGGTAATGTCATGTGAAACCCTAATCTTGGGTGATGTCATGTGAAACCCTAATACAATGATGTCATGTGAAACCCTAATACAGAGAAGTGATGTGAAACTCTAATCCAGGGTGATGCTATGTAATGCAATATGAAATCCTACCCTAATATAGGGAGAAAGTATATGAAATCCTAATTTTGTTTTATAATGCATGAAACCCTAATGTTGGGTAATATGATGATGGAGCTTCCACTTATGTGGAATTGTGTGCACCACTAAAAATCCTAAAGATTGTAAGTCTTTAAGTTTAGCCTTGCTTATACTAGATAGAAAACTCCACCCACGTATGCTAAGATACGTGGAAGTCTTATCGCAGTATAGTTAAGGGTCGAATCCACAGGACAACGGTCTTGTTGCAAGAAACAAGATGGAAAACGTATGGAACTTCACTCGGTTACTTACTAGTAGGTACTTATATCGAAAGTTGGATTTTGATGTTTTTAACTAAGAACATGAAAAGTAAAGAAAGCAGGTAAATCTAATGAGTTAAACTATGATAAAAGATCACTAAGGTGTGATCGGTTTTTCACCACCACTACACATCGATCAACACATGTAAAGCAAAACTTAACCTGCAAAAAGAGTCCAATCAGTTAGTATCCTTGTAGACTTAGCCTCCTTTCAGAGAATCTAACTACGAGAAGTACGGGAATGTTGCAACGCCAGCCATTCCCAAACAAATGGTCACATTACTTTGCATCATTCCCCTCACAAAGTGTGTTCCTCTACTTATCAAGGTTGCACTTCCATACGTCAGTTGATTCCATTTCATAGTATGAAAGTGCAACGGATGATAGTGAGTTTACTCCAGTTCTTGAGATACACTTCTAGATATCGAAATAGATGCATGGTGAATACATGCACCAAGAACCAACATACAAACGAGTTTCGAATCTAATAGTACAAACATAGACAATTCATACTAAGAGATAAAAGATAACACAAGTTGGAGATCAAGCAACATGCATTCATTAATCGTTTGATGTCGAACTAACAAAGATAATAACTCTATATTACAACCTAAGGATTACATTTACATGATATTACTCGCTCATAACTAGGACAAAGAAGGAGGCAAGAAGAGAGAGAAAGAGCATCATCCCCACAAAGGAGAGAGGAAAGTCAACCCCTTGGAGAGAGAGAAACGATCCACTAGCTTCACGGGTTGCTTGATGACGAGATCTCCCTCTTCCCACCTTCTTTGGCAGAGAGAGGGAAAGCAGCTTCGAGATCGAGTATGAGTCTCAGACCGGTAGCCCCCGGGTGGAGGATGAAAGTAGCAAGAGCTCTGGAACGATTGAGGCAGCCTTTGGGCATCTGAAAACTCCCCCTGGTGGAGGACCCTTAGGGTCTTATTTATAGGCCTTAAGTGAAGTCCAAACGGTTTGGAGACCGTTTGGGCCTTAAGACCGTTTGGGCCTGAGACCGTTTGGATCTCAAGACCATTTGGATCTTGAGACCGTTTGGGCCTCAAGACGGTTCAGACCTTGAGACCGTTTGGACCTCAAGACTGTTTGGACCTTGAGACCGTTTGGCTTCATGCGGTCTCGGGACCGGTTGACTCCATGCGGTCTCGGGACCATTTGGCTTCATGCGGTCTCAGGAGAGTTTGAACTCCATGCGGTCTCGGGACCATTTGGCTTCATGCGGTCTTGAGATCGTTTGAACTCCATGCGGTCTCGGGACCGTTTGGCTTCATGCGGTCTTGAGACCGTTTGAACTCCATGCGGTCTCGGGACCGTTTGGCTTCATATGGTCTTGTACCGTTTGAACTTCATGCGGTCTCGGGACCATTTGGCTTCATGCGGTCTTGAGACCATTTGAACTCCATGCGGTCTCGGGACCGTTTGGCTTCATGCGGTCTTGAGACCATTTGAACTCCATGCGGTCTCGGGACCGTTTGGCTTCATGCGGTCTTGGGACCGTTTGAATCCATGCGATCTTGAGGTTGAGTTATTCTTTTGTGATTTTTTTCGTGTTTTTCTGCATGTATGAAAGGGAAAAGTTAGTCTGATGGTATATTTACAAAGAAGGGGTAAATTTGGGATTATGTATAGTTTTAATTTGGAAAGAGTATGGAAAACTAAAGAAAAAGACTAAGATAATCGTCCAAAATGGGAGGTTATCATATGATGATAAACCATAACCCTAATTTTGGGCAATGGGATGAGTATCCCTAATTGACATGAATTTGGGAAACCCTAACCCTAATGGGTGAATAGTTATGCTGCCATTACATTACATAGTACTGATATGTAATTGATATAATTATTATCATGTGTACTAATCATGCAGGTATCATGAGATGTTGGACATAGCCAGGTATGAGCTATGATGTTTTATTATTGAAATTGTTTTATGGGCCTTGTGAGTCGTAATATGCCTTGTTGCCTAATAAGAGGTAACAAGAGATTAAATGGGCTTTGAGAGCCATGTGAAATGCTTGTGTAGCAAGTATCATGTTTACCTTGGTCACATGACCTGAAGGTGTTTTGTTACCTAATAAGTGGTAACAAGTGTTCTTTGATGATCTGAGGGTTTGAACACTCATATTTCATAATTATCTTGATGAGATGTTAAGTGATGAGAATGCCATGATGAGATAAGGGATTGAGATTCCATGTGCTATAATGTTTTGAAAAGTACTTGATAGAAGTGTTACACATTCTTTGTAGCATTTGTTATAATAAATTATATTTGAAAACCTGACTGATGCTAAAAGAATATAGTAATGAACTTAATTAATCAAGTGAAATCTTATCATGTAGAGCCCTGGTCATAGATCCATCATCGCCAGTAGTTGGTGATGGTGAAACAGGTTTTCCTACGAGAACTCCTAGAAGGCTATGTGGGGGTTATGGGCACGAATATCCTTACGCCCTAATGGAGGAATAGATGTGAGATAAACATTAAATCTCTTAATCCTTCATTATATATATGTCGGGATGGATGTATCACTAATCTCCTGAATGTCGGGATGGATGTATCACTAATCTCCCAATGATGTTAATGCCAGATCGATGTGAGATAAACATGAAATCTCTTGATTGTGAAGAGAGTACAGCTGCCACTGTAACTCTATAGCGAAGTTGCCAGGATACCTTAGAAAGCTATTTAGCAGAGACACAAGATGTCCTACATTTTGTCCTCACACTGACTGAGGAGGATGAGGTCATGGGAATCCGGCTCTTCCATTGACCTATGTATGGTACTGATTTTGATTTTACAATGGTGGGTAGGAGTATGAGTGGTATACCTCATCTCCTCAGGGCTTAAGTATGATTGTAAACTGTAATCAGCCGTGTAGCGTATTTGCTTAAGGTTGAAATATGAGAATCACTGGTTGATGTTACCTTGCTTAGCATACCTTAGATAGATAAATGTTATATATGTCCTTCAATTCCTTATTGGATAAGTAACATGCTGCTTTATCAAGTTATAGCTGAAATGCTTGGAATAAAAATATTTCTCTAATCTATTTAGATATTGATTTAGCTGATGTTAAGAATATATGATTCTTCTGCTCAATTTTATTCTATTAAACTGCAATAATAATGTTTCTGGTGGAGAGTTATATGTCTCGCTGGGGTAATTTTCAATTGTCTCACCCCCGTGGGATCCAACTTTTTAGGTAGACACAGAAGAAGGAGTAGAAACCCTACAGTAAGGGAAGAGCATCAGCAGCAGCAATAGGGACAATAGTGATATTCCAGGTGGAGACACGGGCTGTCATGTTTTGTATTGAGAGTCCTATGTGTCGTCTCTGTACTCTCAGGTCCTCGGAGTTAGTAGTTAGTGCTTTAATGAATAGATCTGAGATTTTGGCTTGATTCCTCAAGGCTCTTATGATGTCTATGTATAGTTTTATCAAGGAAGTTGATGCTTGTAATCCTCGAGAAGAAATGGTACAAGATATGTACTTATAAACCAGGATGTAAATAAAGTACATTGGTTCTTGATAAAACAGTTTTCCTGTGTTTGGATCTCTTTGAAAATGGTTTTAATTTTTAGTGATTTTTATTAATTCTGTTACTTATGTTTAATCTCGTTGTTAATGATCGCTTCCACTTAGTTAATTACATTTTGTTCGAATGGTGTGTCACAAGAATGGTAAATATGACAATTTTTTATTACAATTTGTTGTAAGTGTATATACATTTTTTCATAACTACACATATTATTTTATTTATCAAATGAAGTATCAATGTACAAATGATAATAACATAGATTCAAATTTATTGGTTATCCTTCCTAAAAAAACTTTTGATGGTTGTTTATTACCACAATAGTCATTCTCCAAATTTTATGACACTAAATTCTTTTAGCCATGCAAGTATCTTTAAACCCATTAATATACTTTCACCATGTTTACAATATTATAACTTTTACATATCAAGTACATTCGATGGCCTATGAAAGTTACACTCGTACATATACACCTGAACCTATAACTAAGTGAAAGATAAAATATAAAATTTGGAGCAAGTCAAACAATTAACACAATATTTGTCCATCTACATTTATGACCTTTTGCTATAAAACTACATATTTCATCTACAATATAATTTGACATTGATTCTTTTTTAGTGTCTTAATTTACAAATAGACTCTTGGTCATGTAGTTAGTTTGTAACTAAATGTATATTTTCCACATTTTGAAATTGTACTATAAAGTGACTTCAATTTCAATAAGCTAGTTAGTTATTTAAATTTTCACAGTAGTCCTAAACAAACACATTTGGCATGTGTAAATAAATATTATAGTTCATTTAAGACAACCTTATTCAATATAGCACTTGATGATCTTTCAGAATTTTGGAGCTAGTACTTATTAGAGGTAGTACAATTTGGTGTCTAGACAATCAATTGTATATTTTGACACCATATTTTTGGTCATTCAGTCGATGCTTGGGATCATATTTGTTCTTGGATAATGATTCAATTTACCTTATTTATTCCAAAAAAATTGTTCACTTCTCCACCAACCTAAACCATCTCATTTCACCCATTGCCAATATGTCACATATAGATGTCCTTTTTCTAGACCCAAAGCATAATGTCACCTTTAACTACAATTTTTCTAAGCCTTTTTGGATCAAATCTCCAATTTAGTTATCCTAAATAAAATATTCAACTTCAACTCATATTTGTAATTCAATTTCTCCTTTTTTTTGGAGAAGGTAAACTATTACTAAAAAAGGCCAAAGATAAAAAAGTATAGGGAAAAGCATCATGTATACAGTACAAGTGGGTTTACTCTACAAAACCCCACTATAACATGACAATCCTTTCCAACCCAGCGACGATCTTCGATCTGGCTTTCAAAGACAAACCATGATTATGTACAATGACCTCGAACAGGTCCAACAAGTCAGAATGTCTATGACCATGAAGCCTACAGTTGCGTTCTCTCCACACACAAAAGCAAATAGAAGTAAGACAAAGACCCGCAAAAGCTCTCAGCCAAGGCTCATTCTTCGTCTTGCTCAGAATCCATGTGCAGGCGTCAAGCAAGTTTCTAGGGAGATTGCCACCCCAACCCAACTTTAGGGACGCCCTGCACCAAAGGTATCTCGAAACAGCACACTTAAAAAAGAGGTGGCCATGGTTCTCAGCCCCACTATTGCATACAAGGCAAGTCATATTGGGCCTGAAATCCCACACATTCATCCGGTCAAAAGTGGGAAGATGACCAAGAACCGCCCTAGACGCACAGCAGATCCATTTCGGCGTATGGTGGCTATTCCAAAATACAGGGTCCCAAGGCACCTCGGTAGAGAAGATCAGTTTCAGGATCCAAGGCTTAGCACCAGGAGTGCACAGAACCCAACCGTCTAGAGACTGCACATACTCATTGGCCACCACCGGCCACCATCTATTCATCTCCCTTCAAGTTTTGGAAGCATTGGCGTCGAGACAACTGAGGTCGTCGTCGTATCTCCTGGTCAACCAGTCGCTCCAACAAGATGCTTTGGATCTGAGGAAGTGATCAATTCTGGATAGAGAAGCTGCCTTAGAAATACCAACAATGCACTAGACGTTCAGGCTACCATCTTTAAACTGCCGCATGATAGTGGACCAAACCAAAGAGTGGGACTTTCCACCCCAGACGAAGGAATCACATATATTGTTGAAGGTGTCCAGGACGAACCCAGGTATAGCAGCCTGCCTGCACCAAAATCTAACTTTGCCCGCTATCACCGTCCTGGCCAAGACCAGCCTCCCGGCAATCGACATCTTCAACCCATTCCATTTCACAATCGTGTCCCTGAGATTGTCCACACAGTCGCAAAAGTCACACCCTTTAGCCTTGCCCCCACTTAGTAGAATTCCCAAGTATCTATTTGGGAAGGTGCCTTCATCGAGTCTAGTTGCCTCTTTCAATCTCCCTCACCTAGAGTCACAAGATCTAGAGAGGAAGATTATCAATTTCAAGATACTCTTGAAAAGGCCTGTCAGCTTGCCAAAACTAGCGCAGACCTTTTTGAATTTCCTGAGATTTTTGAGGTTCCCCGCAAGGAAGATGAGGATATCATCCACAAACACAAGGTGATCCACCACCCGAAGACCTCCTTGACGGAAAGTCATAATCTCACCATTCAATGCAGCGACGTCCATGTCCTTGGAGATTGAGATAAAGGAGGCCATCTTCTTGATTGGCGCTAATAAGGCACCAGACCCTGACGAGTTTAATGCTCTTTTCTTTCAGGAGACGTGGCCTGTGATAAAAGATGACATCTGCAGGGCAGTCAGATGGTTCCTCATTGGGGGGAGCATGGTTAGGAGCATCAACCATTCCTTTATGTGGCTCATCCTCAAGAAGGCAATGGTGAATTCCATGGCTGATCTTAGGCCCTTAGCTTGCTGCTCAGTGATGTATAAGATCCTATCCAAGATCCTTTCTAGGCGGCTTAAGAAGATCCTTCCTGACATCATCTCCTCGGCTTAGTCTGCCTTCATCAAAGGCCATTCGATTTTGGATAGTTCCCTGCTAGCCTCTGAGTTCTTGCTCGATTTCAAGATAAAGAATAGTTGTTGGCAGGATGAAACCTTCATTGGTTCTTTATATAGATCCTTATTCATGGCACAACTCTCATAATTTTATTCGTCTCTCTGGCTTTTATTCGATAACTCGTAGGCTTGGGTTTTGGGGTTTTGTTTGGGAATTAATTTTGGGCGGCCAAGCCTCTTTTATTTTGAAGAGAGGAAAGCTGTTCTTAGGGTTTTTCAACATGCACTTATTTGGTTTGTGGTCCACTTGCAGAACTTCTTGATTTGGAAGTTGCCTGATTCCCCTCTCGTCCTTGAGAGCTTGGCTTATTTCTGCCTTGATTTTAACCTGTGGAGAGTCAGATAAAGAATTGAAGTAAAAGCATGAAAATCAATAGTGGAGTGACATTATTAAATCGCCATTAAATGTCTAAGTGCTATTTACTTTTGGGGACTAACATGATTCTAGAGTTAAGTGAGGGTGATTCTACTCAAAAAAAGGGTTAATTAAAAAGAAAGTTAAAAAGGAAAAACGTGTAAACTGAGAAAAGAAAAGAAGGAAGAGGGATGAAAAAAAGGTGATACCTCGCCCTTGTCTAATGTACCCCCTCCCTAACTTATCACTCACTCTATCCTCAGAGTGTCAAAGTGATAGGTTGAGAAGTAATTAGGACAAGGGCTGCAGGCTAAGGTAAATCTACTTTTGCCCCCAGTGAATGAAGTAGGTTGGATGCGAACTGTCCTCGTAGAGCGTGGTAATCCACGTCAGTCATCTCCTCTACTGGTCTTTGGAGAATGATGATGGTGTACATCCAGTAGAGGACGTGGAAGCCGTAGTCGTTCGATTGTCGGATTTGGTGGGGGCATTTATGGCAGAAGGAAGGGCAGTGGAAATGCTCTTTGTCGTATGCCCTTGTATGTTGGCTCAGAAAATCGATTAACTTGTCGGCGCACTCCTTTGCTACTACTTCTGTTGGTGTCTTTGGTGTCACGATGTAGTTTCTCTGTCGTGCGTTATACTGGCTATCGGAACTATTATATATTGTGGTTGTTCCTTCTGGGAGATTTGTTGCCAGGAGCATCCAGTGCTCGTGATAGAGGAAAGGTAGCATGATGAACGTCGGTGTTGTGTGCTGGAGATAGGAGATCAGTGCGTCAGTTGTGCCAAAGTTCTTGAGCTTTAGAAGATCATCTTTCATATATGGGGACGCCATGTATGTTGTTGGGTTGGTTTGGCCAAGTAGAAACTGATAGGCGGCTATTAAGCTTACAGAGAGCGATCCTTTGATTTGTAAAGTCTCTCGTAGTGTGTATGCCATTACAAGAATGTCTCTAGACATGAATACAAGCCCATATTTGTCGGCTGAGAGCCGCTGCATAATGAGACACAACTCGAGGTCGGAGAGACCTTTGCAAGCATCGCGGTCAAAATCAGGAAAGGTTGGTTTGATGGCAGACAGAGGATCGATATTGCTTGTAGCTTGCTCGGTATTGGTGACTGTCATATTGGTCTTTTCTGACTCCTTCAGAGTTTGTCGGAAGGGTCGCCGCTACAGTCACTGGATACCTGAGAAGAGGTAGCGAGGAACATCATCTAGTGCCATAGTTGGGTCCTTGAAGAACCGCCTATCACAAATGAGCTCCATGGCATAACGCTCGTGCAAGGAATGGAAATCTTCAGCAACCAGATCAGTAAATGGGATTTCCTGGTTCAGCGCTTGGATGTGACGTATGGTGCAGAAAGCGCAATCCCCAGATCCCTCGGCGGCTTGAACTTGAGGGTTTATGATTTTGAACCAAGGCTGGCTCCAATCTTGGCGGAGAGATGGGCACGCGGCCCAGATTAACTTAAGCATCCGGAAGGGTATACACCTTGCTTCTCCTACTGCTTCACCGACGAAGTTTATTGTGTCGGCTGGTAGCTCGGCACCACAGAAACTATACACCTTTGCATCCCGAGCCTCGGTATCCACGATCATAAAAAGCCAGTGGTCCGAAACTTGGAAAGGCACAGTCAGATAGCGTGCCCGACGTGTTAAACCAGTACGCAGCCGCTCGATCAACCTTGCTCTTATGTCTTTGTATAAAAGGCCAACAGACAGAGCAGGCGAGGCATTGAAAACCAGTTGTTGCCGCTTATGACTTCTATATATTTCGATGCTATTGGCGAGGAGGACACGGAAGATTGCCATAGGCATCGTGGACCGAGGTCGGAGGATGCTGCGGAAGTCTTCATGTGTCATCTTACGCCTAGTTTTGGTATTAAGATAAATTATGTCTTCCCCCGCCTTTGCATCGTCTACTATAGTGTTCAGTATAAAAATGTCCTAAGCATCTAATGTGGAGATGGCCGCCATGTCCAGGTCATGCATTTTATGCGGCAGAGGTGGTGGCGGGGGAAGCTCTTGTGGAGGGAGAGAAGTAGGTTGTTCGAAGGCCTGTTCATGGCCTGGTAGGTCATCGTCTGAGGAGTCGGAGGCAGAATCGAGGTCTTTGTCGGTGTCTAAACTTACTCATTCTGCCTCGCCCTCGTCATAAGGAGAAGGTGTGGAGAGAGGTGGGGCAGTTGTTTTTGGTGGGATGGCGCTGGTTCCTAGTATACACTGGTGGAGCTCAGCGTAAGTCACGTCTTTAGCAACTTCCGCGATAGATCCCAGCACGGAATAATCAAAGAATTGGTCCCCGTATGACATGTTGACATTATCGTTATGTGGGGACTTGGGGTGATTGTCACTGTCGTGGTGACCTTTTTCGGAACCTCTGTGAGAAGGTTTTGCTGCATTTCCAGGGTCCTCTCCGTCATCATGTTTATCACCAGAAGAGGTGTTATCTTTGTTTGAATCAGCAGATGAGTCGGAGTCATCTTCTTCGTCGTCATCGCCATCCTTGTCGTCCGCAGCCTTGTCTGCTTGCTTTTTACTTGCGGACGTTTTGCACCACCGATGGGTGGCTTGTAACTCATCGAAGGCCACTTGCAGATGCTCATGTGTTTCGAGCAGTGCATCATGGGATTCTTTGAGGTCGGTATATCTGCCTTCGGCGGAGAGGAGACGTTTTGTAAGATTCGTAACTTGAGCACGTAACTGCTGGATTTCATCATTATTGGACTCCTCTTGGTGATGTTGTAGCTGTGTGAGTGTGTTGTTGATGGTGTCCAAGCGCGTGCTCAGAACTTCTTGTTGTTGTTGGAGCTCACGGAGAGTCTCTGGCAGAGGTTGAGTCTGCGTGGAGATCTCAACGACTTGCTTCGCCGTTGCTTCCTATTGACGCTTCGCTCTAAGGACCAGGTCCGGCAAGGTGTTATAGTGGTTGTTGATGTGCTCAACTTGCTTAGCCACCTCATCTTATCGTTGCTGGAAGCCTTGGAGGATGGTGGGCAAGGCTCGGTGTTGTTCTTTGATCGTGGCCACCTGTCGTGATAAACCCTGCACACAAGAAAAAATAGAATTTAATATATTAGAAGGATCGGTGAGGAGGTTTTGGACAGCGTCGAATTGGCTGTTGGGGATTTGGTTTTAGGACCGTTTGGTTCCAAACGGTTTCAAGACCGTTTGGTCCCAAACGGTTTCAAGACCATTTGATCCCAGACGGTTTCAAGATTGTCTGGTCCCAAACGGTTCCAAGACCGTTTGGTTCCAAACGGTTTCAAGACCGTTTGGTCCCAAACGGTTTCAAGACCGTTTGGAAAGTGAAGCGTCACACAGCCACCGGCGAAGAAGAAGATGAAGGCGAAACGTCGTGGAGACGGCGGGGGGCGTCGGTGACGACGGCGAAAGCGGCGGTTAACAGCGGCGATAAAAGCTATGGTGAAAAAGATGATAAAAATGACGGTGACTCTGGCGATGAAAACGGCGATGAGGACGGCGGTGAAGACGGCGAGGATGGACATAGCCATTGGTGAAAACGGCGAAGACGATGGTGATGTTGGCGATAGAGAAGGAGTTCGGCAGCGCCGTGAGGAGCTGGGGGTGACTAGAACGGCGGCGGTGCGCAAGCAAAGGTAATGTTGTCGGCATCACGATGGTGACACGCTCACCTTGTTGCAGGGAGAGCGACGGAGGCGAGGTTGACAGAGGTGCGATCGCGCGGGAACAAAGGCGATGAAACAGGGCTAGCATGGGAGTTGCAGATTGCTCGGGAGTCGAAGGAAAGAAAGACGAAGGGGTAGAGTTTATATTTATAGGAAACGGGGGGTTGACCTGACAAAAACCCTAAGTCAAATGATTTTAGCGACCGTTTGGACTCCAAACGGTTTGAAGACCGTTTGGTTCCAAACGGTTTGGAGACCGTTTGGTTCCAAACAGTTTGGAGACCATTTGGTTTCAAACGGTTTGAAGACCGTTTGGTTCCAAACGGTTTGGAGACCGTGTGGTTCCAAACGGTTTGGAGACCGTTTGGTTCCAAACGGTTTGGAGACCATGTGGTTCCAAACGGTTTGAAGACCGTTTGGTTCCAAACGGTTTCAGAACCGATTGGTAGGGTTAAGGTCGAACGAAAATTTGATATTTTTATGTTTGTTTTAGTTATGTGAATTTTTTTTGTATATTATTGTTTTGCTATTTTTATGTTTGTTATGATAATTTTTTTTTGTATTTTCATAAGATAAACCTAAGGTAAAAAGAACGGGAAAACTAGAAAAGAAAGAAATTTTGGGTTGCCTCCCAAGTAGCGCCTGGGTTTTACGTCGTTGGCTCGATGAAGCTGTAATAGATTTATGTTGTTGGTATAGCATCCTTAATTTCTATGGTTTGTCTTGGCATTTTGTCTTCTGGAGAGTAGTATCTTTTTAAACGGTGACCGTTGACCATCCTTTCTCCTCCGCTGTTGTCTATAATAATGGCAGCTCCAGTTGGGTAAATATGTTTTATAGTAAAGGGCCCGGACCATTTTGTTCTAAGTTTTCCAGGAAATAATTTGAGCTTGGAGTTGAAAAGGAGCACTTTGTCGCCAACGGAGATATCTTTTCTCTTGAGATGACCATCATGCCACATTTTTGTTTGCTCCTTATAGATTCTGGCACTGTGATAGGTGGTCATTCGGAGCTCTTCTAACTCCTCCAACTGGAGTTGTCTATTCTCACATGCATTTTTAAGATCGAAGTTTAATTGTTTGATTGCCCACCAGGCTTTATGTTCCAGCTCTACTGGCATATGACAGGACTTCCCGTACACCAAACGAAATGGGGTTGTTCCGATTGGTGTTTTATATGCAGTTCGGTATGCCCAAAGGGCATCAGGAAGTTTGGTGGACCAATCAGTGCGGTTTCTGTTCACCATTTTTTCAAGAATCGCCTTTAGTTGTCTATTGCATATCTCGACCTGACCACTTGTCTGTGGGTGGTAGGGCGTGGTGACTTTGTGATTGACTCTGTACTTTTTCAATAAAGCTTCAAAACTGCGTTCCAATAAATGGGTCCCGCCGTCCGAGATGACAGTTCTTGGAACTCCAAATCTTGGGAAAATAACATCTTTGAACAATTTAATAACAGGTTTGGAATCATTGGATACAGTGGGTACAACTTCGACCCATTTCGAGACGTAGTCTACTGCGACCAAGATGTAAGAGAAGCCATAGGATGGGGGAAAGGGCCCATGTAGTCTACCCCCCACACGTCAAAAAGCTCAATTTCCTGCCACAAGGTGAGGGGCATTTCATCATTTTTTGATATGTTGCCAGAAAATTGGCATTTGTTACAGGCTTTTACAAAATCGTACGAATCCTTTGATATGGTGGGCCAGAAGAAACCGGATTGTAAAACTTTTATAGCTGTTTTCTTAGCACTCATGTGCCCCCCTGTAGGTCCCGAATGGCAATGCTCTAGGACCGGGGTTATTTCCTCTTCTGGCAAGCAGCGACGGAAAAGTCCTTCAGTGCATAGGCGAAAAAGATAGGGTTCATCCCAATGATATTATTTTATGTCATGAAGGAACTTCCTTTTGTCATGATAAGAAGCAGAGGGGTGGATAATCCCTGTGGCTATATAATTGACAATATCCGCGTACTAAGGGAATCCATGGGTGACATTCATAAGTTGGTCATCTGGAAGAGAATCCCGGATAGGGATTTTATCCACTTCTTCAATCTCGATACGGCTGAGATGATCAGCAACAACGTTCTCCACTCCACTTTTATCCTTAATTTCCAAGTCGAATTCTTGAAGCATCAGCACCCAGCGGATGAGCCTAGGTTTGGCATCTTGCTTTTGAATCAGGTATCGAATAGCGGAGTGGTCGGTATAAACAATGACCTTAGAGCCAATCAAATACGAGCGAAAATTTTCAAATGCATAGATGATAGCCAGAAACTCCTTCTCTGTAGTGGTGTAGTTTTTCTGCGCTTCATCTAGCGTTTTAGATGCGTAGTAGATAACATAGGGTTTCTTATCAATCTGTTGTCCTAGAACAGCCCCTATGGCATAATCACTTGCGTCGCACATGATTTCGAAGGGCAGCGACCAATCTGGAGCTCTTAGAATAGGAGCGGAGATTAACGCATCCTTAAGGGTAGAGAAACTTTTCATACACTCTTGATTGAACATGAACTCGACATCTTTGGTCAGGAGTTGGGTCATGGGTTTGGCAATCTTTGAGAAATCTTTGATGAATCTCCTATAGAATCCTGCATGACCCAGGAAAGCTCAAACTCCTCTTATGTCCTTTGGAGGTGACAGCTTTGAGATAACATCGATCTTTGCTTTATCAACCTCTATTCCTCTATCACTTACCCTGTGTCCGAGGATGACACCTTCTGTTACCATGAAATGGCATTTCTCCCAATTCAAGATAAGGTTTGTTTCCTCACAGCGTTGCAGAACTTGTCCAAGATTTATTAAACAGTTGTCGAAAGAATCTCCGTACATTGAGAAATCGTCCATAAACACCTCCATGACGGATTCTGTTAAACCGGCGAAGATAGCAGACATACATCGTTGGAAAGTGGCGGGTGCGTTACATAGCCCGAACGGCATTCTTCTAAAGGCATATGTCCCAAAAGGACATGTGAAGGTGGTTTTTTCCTGGTCCTCCGGGTGTATGGGTATTTGGTAAAACCCGGAGTAACCGTTGAGGTAACAAAAATATTTTTGGTGAGCTAGGCGTTCCAGGACTTCATCAAGGAAAGGTAGAGGGTAGTGGTCTTTCCTTGTGGCTTTGTTCAACTTTCTATAATCAATACACATTCGCCATCCAGTTACTGTCCTGGTAGGAACTAGTTCATTTTTGTCATTTAGCACTACAGTAGTGCCCCCTTTTTTTGGAACAACCTGAACGGGGCTGACCCACTGGGAGTCAGAAATGGGATAGATCATGTCGGCTTTGAGTAATTTAAGGACCTCCAGGCGAACTACCTCCTTTAGATTAGGATTTAGTTTTCTTTGATGCTCTCGAGAGGGCTTGAATTCATCAACCATTGGAAGTCTATGCATACATAGGGCTGGATTGATGCTTGTTAGGTCAGTTACCTTATATCCTATGACCTTTTTATGCTTCCTCAGCTCTTTCAGAAGCTTTCCCTCTTGATCTCTTGTAAGGGTGGAGCTGATGATAACTGGGCATAGTTTTTCTTCATCTAAGAATACATGTTTGAGCCCTGTAGGTAAAGTCTTCAATTCAGGGGCTTTCGGTGACTCAGCTGCTTCTATAACAGTAACGGCCTTAAGTTATTCAAAAGTGGCCTATGGCACTTCTTCAGCCTTTTCTAGATGTTGGAGACACTGTTGAACTAATTCATTCGCTGAGAATTCAACCTCTGGATTGATTAGAACATTTTCAAGTTCTTCAACTGGCTCGGAGATTTCCAACTGTGACATTTGTTGAATAGCATCAAGGAGGAAAACCTCATCTTGGATGATGGGCCCTTTCATACTATTAAGGACTCGGAATTGAATTGCTTCTTTTCTGAGTCTAAGAATGATGGTACCAGCTTCAACATCAATGAGCGCTCTGGCAGTAGCGAGGAATGGTCTGCCAAAAATGATTGGATACCTCAGGTCTTCTTTAATATCCATGACGACGAAGTCGCATGGTACGTAAGCATCCTTGCATATCCTTACCGGGATATCTTCAATGATCCCCAAAGGTGCAGTTATAGTGGAATCAACTAATTGGATAGTCATTGCTGTAGGCAGCAATTCGGTGAAACCCAGACGTTTGCACATTGAGTAAGGCATAATAGATATGTTGGCCCCAAGGTCAGCTAATCCCTTTTTAGAAGATGTGTTGCCAATGCAACATTGGATTCCGAAGGAAACTGGGTCCTTCTTCTTTTTGGGCATCTTGTTTAAGATGATGTCCGAAGTGGTTTGAGCAAGCTTAACAGTTTCCTGTTCCTCGGTGATGTATTTTCTTGATAGTAAGGTCTTGAGGTATTTCGCCCAGGCTGGCACCTCGGAAAGAGCATCAAGGAGCGGGATATCAATGTATAGTTTCTTCATTGCCTCTTTGAACTTTTGAAACCTGGTGTCCATCTTTTTTTTCTCGTAATCTTCCTGGGTACGGGATTCTTGGTTTATATTGTAAAACTTCAGGTTCTTTGAACACTTTATCTTTGCCCTTAGTGTCCTCGGAGGGCTTCTCCATTCCTTGTTGCGGGGTCTCATTCGTCATGAAAGCAGGGGTATCATCATTATCCAGGGTGATCTTGGTAGTCTCATGAAGAATGCGTCCAGATCTGGTGGTGACGGCATTCAACTGCTCATGTCTGTTTTGTCCGTGCTTAGGGTTTGATTCAGGCTGCCCAGCAAATGTACCTGCTGGGGGCTTCAATTGTGCAGCGATCTGAGCAAGCTGAGCTTCAACTGCTTTTTGCTGAGCCTGCTGGTTAGCTAGCATAGTTTGTTGTGATTGTAACATCTGCCTGATCAAGGATATTTCATCTTCCGGTTGGGCAGGAGCATTTTTCGGAGGAATTGGTTGCTGGGTTTGTTGAGATTGTTGGGGCGGTAACGCCAGCTGAGGTTGCTGAGTATGCAGCTGTGGGTGGAGCGGAGGATGAGTGTACTGGTAGTAAGTTGATTGGTTCTTGGGGTAGTTAGCCCTAGGAAAGTTACTCCTGGAATTCCCTTGATTTTGGTTGAAGTTGTTTGGGAATCCAGGTGTTAGCCTACTAGTAGATCCCCCATGTGTTTGATGCTGAGGATTGGCAGTCTCAGTAGGGTTTCCATACTGAAACCCTGGATGATTCCTTGGCTGATTAGAGTTGTAGTAGACTTGCCCAGGGATAGAGTGGATAGAGTTAACTTGTTCCGGTAGTTGCTCTTCCGACTGATCAATGATAGGTTCATATGGTTGTGGTGGTGGATGCAGATCCATCATCACATTATATAGCATACCGCAGGAAAGAGTCGGATGGTCAGAAGCATGACAAGCCTCACAGGATCCCGTGACGGCTTTGACTTGTTGAACTAGCGGAGTTTTCTTCTTATCGATCTCTCCGAGAGAAGTCTCGAGAGCTTGCTATTTATGAACTATGGTTTTCAGGACTTCAGCTATTTCTTTCATCTCTATTGATTCTTCAGCTTTGAAAACTTTGAGGACACCTTTACTGGCTGACCGTCCCCAGTTGGACTGGTTTTCAGCTCCGAGAGTAACAATCTTCCATGCGTCCTCGTAATTTTTCCTCATGAAGTTTCCTCCAGAAGAGGAATCTAAGAACTGTTTAATATCATCGCTTACTCCCCAGTAGAAGGTTTCTATTAGTTGATTCTGGGAGATTCCATGATGAGGGCATTTACGCAGAAGTTCTTTAAATCTCTCCCATGCCTCAGCAAGGGTTTCTCCAGGCAGCTGAGAGAAGTGATTGATCTGCCCTCTGATTTCATAGGTCAGTGAGGGTGGAAAGAACTTCTCTAAGAACTTTTCCTCAAGAGGAGCCCATGTGGTTATTATTGGTTCTCTGTCAAGTGAGTTATACCAACTCAAGGCCCTCTCAGATAGGGTGAAATGGAACAGATGAAGCATTATCGCATCATAAGCGACACCAGCTTGTGGAACCAGGCGGCACATCGCCTTAAACCTTTTTAGATGATCCATGCAATCATCTCCAGAACCTCCGGAGAAAGATATGCCTTGCATCATCTGGATCCACTGGGTCCGAATCTCAAATTTGGGGATATTAATAATCGGAGGTCGGACCGGGTGGTTATCCTCAAAGTTCTTTGGGACAGTGTAGTCCCTTAGTTGTTTGTTTCTTAACTCCAACTGAGCAGCTTGGGTTGCTACCTCAGTTTCAGCTCTGATACGAGCTTGCTCTTCCGCACGAATCTCCGCTTGGATTTGGGCACAAGTTTCAGCGATGTGTTGTGCCCTTTGAGCGGCGATGGCGGCGTTGACCCTCTCCATTACCAAAGCAGCCTGGCGTTGATCTTCAGCCATTTGCCTGGCCCTTTGGCGATTGAGTTGAATGCGGCGGTGGAAGCTTCTCTGTACCTCAGAGTCAAACTCTGGATCAGGGGAGAATCCGAGGTTATGCACAGGTTGCATACACGATTTCAACCTGAGTAGAGAAAAGAAAACACCTTTAGATAATGACAAAGATATGATAGTTTCAAGAAGATATAAAGTTATGATTAAAAAGGAAATTTAAAATCCTAACCAACTAGAAAGGTACTAAGTGAAATTACAACGTTCTGTTGTCCCCGGCAACGACGCCAATTTTTGATGGAGCTTCCACTTACGTGGAATTGCGTGCACCACTAAAAATCCTAAAGATGGTAAGTCTTTAAGTTTAGCCTTGCTTATACTAGATAGAAAACTCCACCCATGTATGCTAATATACGTGGAAGTCTTATCACAGTATAGTTAAGGGTCGAATCCATAGGACAACGGTCTTGTTGCAAGCAACAAGATGGAAAACGTATGGAACTTCACTCGGTTACTTACTAGCAGGTACTTATATCGAAAGTTGGATTTTGATGTTTTTAACTAAGAACATGAAAAGTAAAGAAAGCAGGTAAATCTAATGAGTTAAACTATGATAAAAGATCACTAAGGTGTGATCGGTTTTTCACCACCACTACACATCGATCAACACATGTAAAGCAAAACTTAACCTGCAAAAAGAGTCCAGTCAGTTAGTATCCTTGTAGACTTAGCCTACTTTCGGAGAATCTAACTATGAGAAGTACGGGAATGTTGCAATGCCAGCCATTCCCAAACAAATGGTCACATTACTTTGCATCATTCCCCTCGCAAAGTGTGTTCCTCGACTTATCAAGGTTGCACTTCCATACGTCAGCTGATTCCATTTCATAGTATGAAAGTGCAACGGATGATAGTAATTTTACTCCACTTCTAGATACCGAAATAGATGCATGGTGAATACATGCACCAAGAACCAACATACAAATGAGTTTTGAATCTAATAGTAGAAACGTAGACAATTCATACTAAGAGATAAAAGATAACACAAGTTGGAGATCAAGAAACATGCATTCATTAATCGTTTGATGTCGAACTAACAAAGATAAGAACTCTATATTACAACCTAAGGATTACATTTACATGATATGAAAGCATGGGTAGCGGGGCTACTCCCCGCACCCTAGTGAAGAAGACTGCTCGCTCATGACTAGGACAAAGAAGGAGGCAAGAAGAGAGAGAAAGAGCATCATCCCCATAAAGGAGAGAGGAAAGTCAACCCCTTGGATAGAGAGAAACGATCCACCAGCTTCACGGGTTGCTTGATGATGAGATCTCCCTCTTCCCACCTTCTTTGGTGGAGAGACGGAAAGCAGCTTCGAGATGGAGTATGAGTCTCATACCGGCAGCCCCCGGGCGGAGGATGGAAGTAGCAAGAGCTCTGGAACGATTGAGGCAGCCTTTGGGCGTCTGAAAACTCCCCCCTGGTGGAGGACCCTTAGGGTCTTATTTATAGGCCTTAAGTGAAAAACACTAGAGGGGGGGTGAATAGAGTTTTTAAATAATTTTAACAATTTATTGAACTCAAACAACCACAATTGAAATTAGAAGAAGGAGACAGGTGTTTAGAGTGGTTCCAATTTTAGCAACTACTAAAGTTGTCAGTCCACTACCCGGTTGCTTACCCAACCGGGATTTTGAAAGTATTTATTTTATTACCTTACCAAGGATTTATACAAAATACAATACTTTCCTTTACACCCTTTGAATAGCCTTCACTTGAAGTAGGTGCACCAACTTTGAGGTAGCCTTCTTGAAGTAACTCCAAGCTCCCCCTTGAAGTAGCCTTCCTCTCTAGAAGTAACCTCCCGTTGCACCATCCTTCTGAAGTAGCTCAAAGTCACCTTCTTCACCAAGAAGAACTCCACCCTCTCCAATCAGCAGCCTCCAACCTAGGAGTAGCAAGGAGAGTACAAACGGTAATAGAGAACAAGAAAGAAAAAGGAAATTACAACTTATCCTTTGTAGCCCAAGGCTTGATTTGCCTAGATCAAGCGTATAGATCTCCTAACCAAGTGTGTGGACTTGTGATTGCAGTGGGTAGGAGATACTAGCCTATAGGACACGAATTATGAGCTAAGGAAGGAAGTAGCCAATTGTCACAAAGCTCAAATTGCTCACAAACAGATTGCTCAAAGTATGCTCAAGGATTTCTCAAGTGTAGCAAGTGTATTTGAGTGTCCTATGGCTTGTCCTATTTATAGGAATGGCCTAAGGATGCTTAAGGACGTTCTAGACAACTTCTAGGGGTTTCTAAGTGCTTAACTAGCCGTTAGGTACAAAGTTGTTGCTTTAACAACGGCTAATTAATTAATTCTGCAGTTGCTGTCAGAGACAATCTCGGTCGAGGAATGGTCGACCGAGACACCTACTCGGTCGAACTTTTGTCGACCGACAGGCACTCTGGAATAAGTGATTTGCAACGTCTTTCTCCAACTGCCAACTAACTTGTCTGTTGTGTCTAACGGCTACTTTGGATCTTTCTCGGTCGAGAAGATTGTCGACCGAGAGTGTCTCGGTCGAGGAGTTTGTCGACCGAGATTGATCCTGTTTCAATGTTTCAATTTAGGCACTAATTATATGTATGAGTGTGCATATGTGATCCTATTTGAAGTGGATGACTTATCTAAATGTGGTGTTTAGCTAGGGAAGATCTAACGCTTGATTTACATGCAATCTAAGTACTTGTACATTATATATTTGTACAAGTTTTTACAAAGCGATTACATTGCATGAAAACATAAATGTGTAAGCATATCGATTTCCCTAGATTCTTTGGCATCCACCTTAATCCTGCACACTCAAGTAGCTTGTTAGATCAATAAGAATGAAATGTTTGTCATAATCAAAACAAAGGGATTTTATAGATGTCCATTTAGCCAACAATCTCCCCCTTTTTGAAGATGACAAACATTTCCAAAAATATCAATAAAGGAAATATAAATCATATGAGTTTCATACCTGAAAATTTACCTTTGTAGCCATCTTTGATTTTGCAAGTGACTGCTGGCCAAGATTTATAAAACTCATTTTAATTTATGTTTGTGATTTTATATTATTTCTCCCCCTTTGTCATTTCAAAAAGATATCCAATATAATCATGTAGTATGACTTTGTGTCTTCCTTTTTAAGCTTTGCTCCCCCTTAAAGAGATATCCAATTAAAATCAAGGGATTTTTATTGTCAAAAATTTAGCCACAATTTGTTTCTCAATCATTTGCAAAGGATGTTAAGCCTTGAAATGATATGAGTTTCTTTTAAGTTTATGTCCTATGTGTATTGATTTCTCACCCATTTTACAAGGGATGTTAAGCCTTAAAAAATGAAATGAGAATCCTTTAGTTTTAGAGTGCATAAAAATGTCTCTTAACTAAATGCATGGGATGTTAAGCCCTGATTTGTTTAGAGAGTCCCTTTAAGAACAAGATATATCATTTTTATGAAATTCATAGATTTCTTCATAACCAAGAGTAAAAATACTAAGGTTGTAACAAGCTCCAAATGATGTTTGCAATGTTTTTGTAAGCTTCTCAATCAAATAATCAAATTTGTTTCTATGAGCTCCCCCTTAATCTTATACTATGCTCCCCCAAGATATAAGTATTTTGCAATAGATGTCATTTTAGCCATAACTTGAACTTTTAGGTATTTGCAAAGATGTTCATCCTTTTTTATTTACTTGTATTTATTACTCCCCTTATTTTGTATGCTCTACAATAGTCTTATAATCCAAATTCAAATGATGCCAAAAAAAATATCCATTATAAAGATAACCAATGTCATTACAAGCATGAAAAGATAGCCAAAACATGTAACAATAACCCATTTATTACAATTTTGCAAAGATTCCATTACAACTAATACAACTCCAAATCTCACTGGAAAGACTTAAGAATTACATCAATATCAGGGTCTTTCCCAAGAAAAGGCTCAGCTCCATAATACTGGACCAAAGTTTGCCACTCCAGAGCACCTGTCTTGGTTAAGGCATATGCCTCCAAGAAGGTTGGAACACGATCAAATCGGAAATGAGCAGCAATATCTTGTAGTTGCATTGATGAAAACTGAGTATGCGTGAGATCTGTAGATGGTGGAGGTGGAGGTTGATAGTAGTTGTAAGATGGGTTATATGGTTTGAGCATGCCAGGATTTAAAGAATAAGGATATTCATCTGGTTGGTTTGGAGAAAGAGTTTGCATTCTTTGGTTTAGATAAGTCATGGCATGGTGGTTATAATCTAGTTGTTTACTAAGATGATATTGTGACCCAGCAACATAGGTTAGAGTGTTTTGGATGGGGTCATAGGGTAAGCTGGTAGGAGGAGGTGGAGGTGGTATGTCTTGTGTAGATGTTTCTCCTTCTACCCTAGCCCTCTTATGACCGAAATCAATCCCCATTTTTTCTACAGTATTCTTACTTATTTTTTGTGGTCTACGCTCCCATGTATATCCCATATCCTCAAGTTGAGTCTTAAGGAAATGTTGAGTAATTTGGCATACAAAATCAGCATATGGAGGATTGCCAGAAAACTCAAGCATGTTTTTAAGAATGATGCGGATAAAATTTGTGGGAATATGTTGGATAATGGCATATATTAGACACATACGAAAAATAGGAACTTCATATTTATTGGCTCTAGGATGTATGTTTGTTGAAACAATAAGGTTTACAATCCTAGCAGCTGGTTTGAGATTTATAGCATAGTATGTGCCTCTATCTTCGTGACAGGTTGTATTGGATTGAAAAATGGTCCTTTTGATGTCACTAAGACTAACGGTATGGTCATCTTGGACAAATTAATTAAGTGGGTTTCCAGAAGTAAGGTCAAGGGTGTCTTGATATTCATCTATGTCAATATCTAGCATGTCAAGAATATCCCCTTCAGTAAATCGGAAGCTATGCCTGTTGACCATAGTATAGAAGAAGATGGTTTCATTTTCAGAGTGGGAGATGAGGTTAGCATAGAATTCATTCACTACTATGATGGAATAGGAAGGAAAAGAAGGGTTGATGAATTCTTTTAACTTTTGCACCTCGAAAAGGTCCTCCAAGTTGACGATGTTGAGGAAGTCCATAACTTCAACTGGTCGTCGTGGGAGAGGAGCTTTGGAGGATAGCCGTAGATAACGATCACCAGCATCTTCGTCGACGAAGGCAATGTCGTTGATGATCGTCAATGGTGGAGTAGCCTCCCTTTGTTTCCTGCCAGCGACCTTCTTCTTTCCACGAGCAGAGGATGATGCCATTGTGTTGCTTGAAGGTGGGGAAGAAGCAAGGAAGTCTTGGGGATGAGGATGCTAAAGATTTGCACAAGAATTCACTAGAGAGAGCCTAAGGAAACAAGAATAAGAAGGTGTGAAGAAATGACCCGTTTTTGCTCCTTTTATAGCAATCCAGTGACCGGGTCGGTCGACAATTTGTCGACCGAGCGTCCGCAACGGTCATATTCCATACGCGCCACTTCGGCCGTCCAACGGTCGAATTGCAACGGTCGGCCGTTAACGGTAACGGTCGGATTGCAACGGTCATATCCCAACGGCTCTTTCTCGGTCGAGAAATTGTCGACCAACACTGTCTCGGTCGAACAATTTTCGACCGGAAGTGTGTCTGATGCTAGGTTTGTCTAGATTCTGTCGGTCGAGAGAGGTGGTCAGACCGAGAGGTTTTCGGTCGAAGATTTGTCGACCGACAGACTTACTGGGTACGAATTTTTAAGCTTATTTTTAATGCAAATGATACCATGATTGACTGAATTTGTAGAGCATATATATTTTCTAAGGGAGTAATATTTTTGTTTTATTATTGACAATATTGGAACAATTTTTGTGATCATAAATTGATTTTGCTTTTAATCACAATAAAATGATATTCAAATAATTATTTTGTCAAAACTTATTTTAGGTCGATTTTGACTACGACCATAGCGCCCCTTGGTCAAATTTCATTTTAACCAAGAGGCAGATTTGCAGATTTTTCAACTTGAACATTATGAAGTATAATATCTGCATAAGATTTGATTAAGTATTAAGTTGAAGCATAATACTTAATATGAAAACATTTGTCCTTTTCTTAAAATATAGGCTTTGCTGTAATAATATGAATATCAAATTTCACGTCGTTTAGTATCCTCATAAAATTCTTTACTGAAGGCACACTAAATATCAATTGAAAAACACTAAATATCTCAAGTCTTTTTGAGAGATTTTATCTTATGTGTTGCAAGCATAACATATTACCAATAAAGCATTTTCTTGCCTATCATGGATCCATGTAGACAATTATCTATCAAGCTAATCTCAGTACCAAATGGTGAAAGCATATCCATGATGTAATAATCACAGTAAATAATCACATGATTTTAATCACATGATTTCTATATGGATAGACCAGAAAATAAGGAAATCATGTGAATAATGATAGAAATTTTTAAGCATAATTTGGTTTAAATCATTTAGGGAATAAACTAAGATCAATTTAAATTTGTATGGATGATTTCCAAAATAAATATACAATCATTAATCATGAATAGATAGCACTTTCATCAATTTCAAAGAAATTTAGCAATTTTTTGCAACAGACTGGAAATCATGCTCGGTCGACTATTTCTCGACCGACAGTGTCTCGGTCGACAGTCTCTCGACCGACAATATTTCTGAAACTGTTAATTGCTTCCAAATAAAACATTACTATGCAAGTTAAATATTTAGATACTTAAATTTATTGGTTATCCCATTATGTTGAGTTGAGATAGACGTAGAAATATGCAACTAAAGTCATTGGTCATATCTCAACTTGATTCTGTTTATTTAGTTTGGAGGTTTTGGAACCCAAACTAACTCGACATATTTTCTCTTGTAAGGGCATGAAAAAGAATAGTGACCAAGGCGCAAACAATAGTGACAGCATATTGAGTCAACCTCATATCTTTTTCTATGATTGTGTTCTGTGTTGTCCTTGGGTGAAGATGTTCCTTTAGGTACATATATAGATTGATGGGTTTGTGACTTTCTCCAACTAGGTTGTTGATAGGATTTCCCTTTAGGCTTGTAACCTAGTCCTCTTCTCCCAATTTGATGATAGGAATTATCTAAGATTTGATCAAGAATGCCATTATTATTTAAATTACTAACTTTTTTTTGTAACTTGGCAATCTCTTCCATTCTCTTCTTGATATCTATTTTTGCTTGATCTAGATTAGATGACAATGAATTTCTTTCTTTGACAATAGAATCATAATCTAGATGGTTGCATAAAATGGGTTGTTTTTGAAGATCATTCACTTGATTTTGCAAATTATTCTTCTCTAAAGAAAGTAGATTACAATTTGCCTCTATAGATTTTATCTCAATATCATGATCTTCAATGATCTTTTTAAGATCTTCGTTTTCAGATGTAATAGCAAGAAGCTTAGCATGTAATTCATCATTTGCTTTATTTGATTTCTTTAATTTCTTCTTGCATTCAACATATTTAATATGTGTTTCTTCAAGGCTAGCAACTAGTTCTTCTTTAGATAAATCAAAAAGACTTACCTCTTCTTCTTCTTCCTTGCTAGTTGTAGCAATGAGACAATCTTTGTTCTCATCTTCCTTCTTTGATCTCCATGGGCATCTAGTTGTTGTGTGGCTTGTTCCTAAGCACCAATTGCAACATGTTGTAGTTTTGTCCAAGCAGCATCTTTTGTTGTGATTGTAATCACCATTACCCTCCATTCTTCAAGACCTAATTAGGGTTCCTTGAAGCCCGCTCTGATACCAATTGAAAAACACTAGAGGGCGGGTGAATAGAGTTTTTAAATAATTTTAACAATTTATTGAACTCAAACAACCACAATTGAAATTAGAAGAAGGAGACAGGTGTTTAGAGTGGTTCCAACTTTAGCAACTACTAAAGTTGTCAGTCCACTACCCGGTTGCTTACCCAGCCGAGATTTTGAAAGTATTTATTTTATTACCTTCCCAAGGGTTTATACAAAATACAATACTTTCCTTTACACCCTTTGAACAGCCTTCACTTGAAGTAGGTGCACCAACTTTGAGGTAGCCTTCTTGAAGTAACTCCAAGCTCCCCCTTGAAGTAGCCTTCCTCTCTAGAAGTAACCTCCCGTTGCACCAGCCTTCTGAAGTAGCTCAAAGTCACCTTCTTCACCAAGAAGAACTCCACCCTCTCCAATCAGCAGCCTCCAACCTAGGAGTAGCAAGGAGAGTACAAACGGTAATAGAGAACAAGAAAGAAAAAGGAAATTACAACTTATCCTTTGTAGCCCAAGGCTTGATTTGCCTAGATCAAGCGTATAGATCGCCTAACCAAGTGTGCGGACTTGTGATTGCAGTGGTTAGGAGATACTAGCCTATAGGACATGAATTATGAGCTAAGGAAGGAAGTAGCCAATTGTCACAAAGCTCAAATTGCTCACAAACAGATTGCTCAAAGTATGCTCAAGGATTTCTCAAGTGTAGCAAGTGTATTTGAGTGTCCTATGGCTTGTCCTATTTATAGGAATGGCCTAAGGATGCTTAAGGACGTTCTAGACAACTTCTAGGGGTTTCTAAGTGCTTAACTAGCCGTTAGGTACAAAGTTGTTGCTTTAACAACGGCTAATTAATTAATTCTGCAGTTGCTGTCAGAGACAATCTCGGTCGAGGAATGGTCGACCGAGACACCTACTCGGTCAAACTTTTTTCGACTGACAGGCACTCTGGAATAAGTGATTTGCAACGTCTTTCTCCAACTGCCAACTAACTTGTCTGTTGTGTCTAACGGCTACTTTGGATCTTTCTCGGTCGAGAAGATTGTCGACCGAGAGTGTCTCGGTCGAGGAGTTTGTCGACCGAGATTGATCATGTTTCAATGTTTCAATTTAGGCACTAATTATATGTATGAGTGTGCATATGTGATCCTATTTGAAGTGGATGACTTATCTAAATGTGGTGTTTAGCTAGGGAAGATCTAACGCTTGATTTACATGCAATCTAAGTACTTGTACATTATATATTTTTACAAGTTTTTACAAAGCGATTACATTGCATGAAAACATAAATGTGTAAGCATATGGATTTCCCTAGATTCTTTAGCATCCACCTTAATCCTGCACACTCAAGTAGCTCGTTAGATCAATAAGAATGAAATGTTTGTCATAATCAAAACAAAGGGATTTTATAGATGTCCATTTAGACAACATTAAGTGAAGTCCAAACGGTTTGGAGACCGTTTGGGCCTTAAGACCATTTGGGCCTGAGACCATTTGGATCTCAAGACCGTTTGGATCTTGAGACTGTTTGGGCCTCAAGACCGTTCAGACCTTGATACCGTTTGGACCTCAAGACCGTTTGGACCTTGAGACCTTTTGGCTTCATGCGGTCTCGGGACCGGTTGACTCCATGCGGTCTCGGGACCGTTTGGCTTCATGTGGTCTCGGGACCGTTTGAACTCCATTCGGTCTCGGGACCATTTGGCTTCATGCGGTCTTGAGACCGTTTGAACTCCATGTGGTCTCGGGACCATTTGTCTTCATGCGGTCTAGAGACCGTTTGAACTCCATGCGGTCTCGGGACCGTTTGGCTTCATGCGGTCTCGGGACCGTTTGAACTCCATGCGGTCTCGGGACCGTTTGGCTTCATGCGGTCTTGAGAACGTTTGAACTCCATGCGGTCTCGGGACCGTTTGGCTTCATGCGGTCTTGAGACCGTTTGAACTCCATGCGGTCTCGGGACCGTTTGGCTTCATGCGGTCTTGGGACCGTTTGACTCCATGCGGTCTTGAGACCGATTGGCTTCATGCGGTCTTGGGACCGTTTGAATCCATGCGGTCTTGAGGTTGAGTTATTCTTTTGTGATTTTTTTCGTGTTTTTCTGCATGTATGAAAGGGAAAAGTTAGTCTGATGGTATATTTACAAAGAAGGGGTAAATTTGGGATTATGTATAGTTTTGATTTGGAAAGAGTATGGAAAACTAAAGAAAAAGACTAAGATAATTGTCCAAAATGAGAGGTTATCATATGATGATAAACCATAACCCTAATTTTGGGCAATGGGATGAGTATCCCTAATTGACATGAATTTGGGAAACCCTAACCCTAATGGGTGAATAGTTATGCTGCCATTACATTACATAGTATTGATATGTAATTGATATAATTATTATCATGTGTACTAATCATGCAGGTATCATGAGATGTTGGACATAGCCAGGTATGAGCTATGATGTTTTATTATTGAAATTGTTTTATGGGCCGTGTGAGTCGTAATATGCCTTGTTGCCTAATAAGAGGTAACAAGAGATTAAATGGGCTTTGAGAGCCATGTGAGATGCTTGTGTAGCAAGTATCATGTTTACCTTGGTCAAATGACCTGAAGGTGTTTTGTTACCTAATAAGTGGTAACAAGTGTTCTTTGATGATCTGAGGGTTTGAACACTCATATTTCATAATTATCTTGATGAGATGTTAAGTGATGAGAATGCCATGATGAGATAAGGGATTGAGATTCCATGTGCTATAATGTTTTGAAAAGTACTTGATAGAAGTGTTACACATTCTTTGTAGCATTTGTTATAATAAATTATATTTGAAAACCTGAGTGATGCTAAAAGATTATAGTAATGCACTTAATTAATCAAGTGAAATCTTATCATGTAGAGCCCTGGCCATAGATCCATCATCGTCAGTAGTTGGTGATGGTGAAACAGGTTTTCCTACGAGAACTCCTGGAGGGCATACTGTTGAGTATGTGGGGGTTATGGGCGCGAATATCCTTACGCCCTAATGGAGGAATTGATGTGAGATAAACATTAAATCTCTTAATCCTTCATTATATATATGTCGGGATGGATGTATCACTAATCTCCTGAATGTCAGGATGGATGTATCACTAATCTCCCAATGATGTTAATGCCAGATCGATGTGAGATAAACATGAAATCTCTCGATTGTGAAGAGAGTATAGCTGCCACTGTAACTCTATAGCGAAGTTGCCAGGATACCCTAGAAAGCTATTTAGCAGAGACACAAGATGTCCTGCATTTTATCCTCACACTGACTGAGGAGGATGAGGTCATGGGAATCCGGCTCTTCCATTGACCTATGTATGGTACTGATTTTGATTTCACAATGGTGGGTAGGAGTATGAGCGGTATACCTCATCTCCTCAGGGCTTAAGTATGATTGTAAAATGTAATCAGCTGTGTAGCGTATTTGCTTAAGGTTGAAATATGAGAATCACTGGTTGATGTTACCTTGCTTAGCATACCTTAGACAGATAAATTTTATATATGTCCTTCAATTCCTTATTGGATAAGTAACATGCTGCTTTATCAAGTTATAGCTGAAATGCTTGGAATAAGAATATTTCTCTAATCTATTTATATATTGATTTAGCTGATGTTAAGAATATATGATTCTTATGCTCAATTTTATTCTATTAAACTGCAATAATAATGTTTCTGGTGGAGAGTTATATCTCTCGCTGGGGTAATTTTCAATTGTCTCACCCCCGTGGGATCCAAATTTTTAGGTAGACACAGAAGAAGGAGTAGAAACCCTACAATAAGGGAAGAGCATCAGTAGCAGCAATAGGGACAACAGTGATATTCTAGGTGGAAACACTGGCTGTCATGTTTTGTATTGAGAGTCCTATGTGTCTTCTCTGTACTCTCAGGTCCTCGGAGTTAGTAGTTTGTGCTTTAATGAATAGATCTGAGATTTTGGCTTGATACCTCGAGGTTCTTATGATGTCTATGTATAGTTTTATCAAGGAAGTTGATGCTTGTAATCCTTGAGAAGAAATGGTACAAGATATGTACTTATAAACCAGGATGTAAATAAAGTACATTGGTTCTTGATAAAAGAGTTTTCCTGTGTTTGGATCTCTTTGAAAATGGTTTTAATTTTTAGTGATTTTTAGTAATTCCGTTACTTATGTTTAATCCCACTGTTAATGATCACTTCCACTTAGTTAATTACATTTTGTTCGGATGGTGTGTCACAAGAATGGTAAATATGACAATTTTTATTACAATTTGTTGTAAGTGTATATACATTTTTTCATAACTACACATATTATTTTATTTATCAATATCATAAATGAAGTATCAATGTACAAATGATAATAACATAGATTCAAATGTATTGGTTATCCTTCCTAAAAAAACTTTTGATGGTTGTTTATTACCACAACAGTCATTCTCCAAATTTTATGACACTAAATTCTTTTAGCCATGCAAGTATCTTTAAACCCATTAATATACTTTCACCATGTTTACAATATTATAACTTTTACATATCAAGTACATTTGATGGCCTATGAAAGTTACACTCGTACATATACACCTGAACCTAAAACTAAGTGAAAGATAAAATATAAAATTTGGAGCAAGTCAAACAATTAACACAATATTTGTCCATCTACATTTATGACCTTTTGCTATAAAACTACATATTTCATCTACAATATAATTTGACATTGATTCCTTTTTAGTGTCTTAATTTACAAATAGACTCTTGGTCATGTAGTTAGTTTGTAACTAAATGTATATTTTCCACATTTTGAAATTGTACCATAAAGTGACTTCAATTTCAATAAGCTAGTTAGTTATTTAAATTTTCATAGTAGTCCTAAACAAACACATTTGGCATGTGTAAATAAATATTATAGTTCATTTAAGACAACCTTATTCAATATAGCACTTGATGATCTTTCACAATTTCGGAGCTAGTACTTATTAGGGGTAGTACAATTTGGTGTCTAGACAATCAATTGTATATTTTGACACCATATTTTTGGTCATTCAGTCGATGCTTGGGATCATATTTGTTCTTGGATAATGATACAATTTACCTTATTTATTCCAAAAAAATTGTTCACTTCTCCACCAACCTAAACCATCTCATTTCACCCATTGCCAATATGTCACATATAGATGTCCTTTTTCTAGACCCAAAGCATAATGTCACCTTTAACTACAATTTTTCTAAGCCTTTTTGGATCAAATCTCCAATTTAGTTATCCTAAATAAAATATTCAACTTCAACTCATATTTGTAATTCAATTTCTCCTTTTTTTTGGAGAAGGTAAACTATTACTAAAAAAGGCCAAAGCTAAAAAAGTATAGGGAAAAGCATCATGTATACAGTACAAGTGGGTTTACTCTACAAAACCCCACTATAACATGACAATCCTTTCCAACCCAGCGACGATCTTCGATCTGGCTTTCAAAGACAAACCATGATTATGTACAATGACCTCGAACAGGTCCAACAAGTCAGAATGTCTATGACCATGAATCCTATAGTTGCGTTCTCTCCACACACAAAAGCAAATAGAAGTAAGACAAAGACCCGCAAAAGCTCTCAGCCAAGGCTCATTCTTCGTCTTGCTCAGAATCCATGTGCAGGCGTCAAGCAAGTTTCTAGGGAGATTGCCACCCCAACCCAACTTTAGGGACGCCCTGCACCAAAGGTATCTCGAAACAGCACACTTAAAAAAGAGGTGGCCATGGTTCTCAGCCCCACTATTGCATACAAGGCAAGTCATATTGGGCCTGAAATCCCACACATTCATCCGGTCAAAAGTGGGAAGATGACCAAGAACCGCCCTATACGCACAGCAGATCCATTTCGGCGTATGGTGGCTATTCCAAAATACAGGGTCCCAAGGCACCTCGGTAGAGCAGATCAGTTTCAGGATCCAAGGCTTAGCACCAGGAGTGCACAAAACCCAACCGTCTAGAGACTGCACATACTCATTGGCCACCACCGGCCACCATCTATTCATCTCCCTTCAAGTTTTGGAAGCATTAGCGTCGAGACAACCGAGGTCATCGTCATATCTCCTGGTCAACCAGTCGCTCCAACAAGATGCTTTGGATCTGAGGAAGCGATCAATTCTGGATAGAGAAGCTGCCTTAGAAATACCAACAATGCACTGGACGTTCAGGCTACCATCTTTAAACTTCTGCATGATAGTGGACCAAACCAAAGAGTGGGACTTGCCACCCCAGACGAAGGAACCACATATATTGTTGAAGGTGTCCAGGACGAACCCAGGTATAGCAGCCTGCCTGCACCAAAATCTAACTTTGCCCGCTATCACCGTCCTGGCCAAGACCAGCCTCCCGGCAATCGACATCTTCAACCCATTCCATTTCACAACTGTGTCCCTGAGATTGTCCACACAGTCGCAAAAGTCACGCCCTTTAGCCTTGCCCCCACTTAGTAGAATTCCCAAGTATCTATTTGGGAAGGTGCCTTCATCGAGTCTAGTTGCCTCTTTCAATCTCCCTCGCCTAGAGTCACAAGATCTAGAGAGGAAGATTATCGATTTCACGATACTCTTGAAAAGGCCTGTCAACTTGCCAAAACTAGCCCAGACCTTTTTGAAGTTCCTAAGATTTTTGAGGTTCCCCGCAAGGAAGATGAGGATATCATCCACAAACACAAGGTGATCCACCACCCGAAGACCTCCCTGACAGAAAGTCGTAATCTCACCATTCAATGCAGCGACGTCCATGGCCTTGGAGATTGAGATAAAGGAGGCCCTCTTCTTGATTGGCACTAATAAGGCACCAGGCCCTGATGAGTTTAATGCTCTTTTCTTTCAGGAGACGTGGCCTGTGATAAAAGATGACATCTGCAGGGAAGTCAGATGGTTCCTCATTGGGGGGAGCATGGTTAGGAGCATCAACCATTCCTTTATGTGGCTCATCCCCAAGAAGGCAATGGTGAATTCCATGGTTGATCTTAGGTCCTTAGCTTGTTGCTCAGTGATGTATAAGATCCTATCCAAGATCCTTTCTAGGCGGCTTAAGAAGATCCTTCCTGACATCAATCTCCAAGATAAAGAATAAGATCCTATCCAAGATCCTTTCTCCCCGGCTTAGTCTGCCTTCATCAAAGGCCATTCGATTTTGGATAGTTCCCTGCTAGCCTCCTAGTTCTTGCTCGATTTCAAGATAAAGAATAGTTGCCACAAAGCCTGTGTGAAAATTGATTTGGTCAAGGCGTATGACAATGTTAGGTGGGACACGTTGTGGGACATCTCAAAGTTGATGGGTTTCTCTGAGAAGTGGATACAGCTTATGAAGGAGTGTGTCATGACCTCCTCTTTCTCAGTCGTAGTTAATGGCTGCCTGTATGGCTTCTTCACTTCTGGGAATGTCTTGAGGCAGGGTGACCCCCTTTCCCCCTTGCTCTTCACTCTGATCAATTTCTCCTTTTCTCTCTCAAGAAACCAATGTCATTATTTAAATGGAATGGATATGTAATTTAATTGCATATCCTTTTTGATAAAAAGGAGAAAAGGGGAGAGTTGCCTATCAAGTTTTCATCACTCCTATTCCCCTCTTTTTTAGTATTTTTTTTATTCCCAAACTATATAATATCACAATAAAATGATTCTCCTATTGAAGACATCTTCAAAACCTTCTAGAAAGTCCCAAAACTCAATTGAAGAAAAGATGGCGTTTCCTTCCTAGGGACATCCTAACAAAATCAAACATTAATCATGGTGCCAAATGGAAAAATCTAATCTTTTGCTAATGATCTCATCCATGGAATAGGAAAATCCTTAGGGTTTTCTCAAGGAAAATCCTAATATTTTTTCATTCCCTTTTCCCAATTTTTGGGAATTTGTCACGGATCCGTTTATGAATTACAAGGATAACATGATAAATAAAGGCGAGAGGATATGTGGTTCCATCCCAAGAATGGTACATAGTTTCACACAAGCAATATTTGGAATCTCCTACAACTACCCATTCACCAACCATGCTTCATGTGATTCTTGAGATATGCTTCCACAACAGGGCCTCCATATTAGGGTTTGGGTAAGCATATACCATTGTGAGGAAAATAACATTCACACAACAATGAACATACTAGAAATGGGTGTCAAGAATTTCCACGATGCATTTCTCTTCTTTCTATAATATCCAGATACCTCCCGAGAACCCTCAGGCTTCAGTCTTGTGAGATATGTTGAACCCTAACTGTTTGATGGTGTCATCTTCCCTTGAGTTGGAAATTCAAGTCTTAACAAAAACAAAACAACCACATTAGCTTTATGCATCAAAACTAGATGTTTGAGGGATTTTTTGGGTAGTGTCATTCCTAATCCTCTATATATTCAAGCTAAGGATTCTAACCATAAGTCAGGGGAAGGAAACAACCTTTCTGGTCTCCACTAACCACACCTTGCCTGCCTTATGTGTAACATCCCTGACCTGGGTTACATACTAACCCTAGGTGTTTTTCCTAATAAAGATGATTATATGCTTGCTTGTATTTCTTTAAAAGTAATTAATGCTTTTGAGGAACTTATATTTCAATTTCAGTCCTTTTTGAATAATGTTGAAACATTGTTTTGTTAATAATGGACTAAAGTGCAAATTACCCAAGTAGAGGGGTTAACTTGCAAGTTGCACATGATAAGATGTTCCTATGATGTTGAGACATCTTGAGAATAAATATGATGAAGTAGTATGGTTTTCTCAATCTTGAGCACCAAGATATAGCTTATAAAGCAATCTTTGTGCATTAAAACCTAGTTTTGGTGTAATGTGCAAATTACCCAAAACCTAGGGTTCAACATGTAATATATCACCTCTTGAGGGTCTATCATGTTTCTTGGCATCAATTGGAGCAAAGAAAATGAGAAGGGAACCTCATTTGAATGATCATGGAAGAGAGAGAATCTTGATATTAAAATAATCAAGATTTAAGCATAAAAGGCTCTTTAATATAACTTAATGCAAAAAGAAATATATTAATTGTGGAGGCCTTCATCCAAAAGTTGGAGGATGTGTTTGTAATAGTTTAGACAAGATTTTGCCATGCGTGGGAACCCACAAGATCTTGGTTGAAGTGGAAGTTACTCACATTAATTTAATATAAAGCAATATCCAATTAAAAGATGGACATTAACACATAACTCTTTAAGGAGTTTACTTCCTTTACCTTTAAAACTTGAATAATGGAGGATTTTTGCATGGTTATAGAAGGTGGCCACGTACCCAAAGAATGGAGGAAGCTTTGGTGGAATTAGTTGGGAAATAAAAGGAGATAATCCTCTTTTTTCCATCTGCCTTGAAAACTCATAAATATATATATGTATCTTTCCAACAACACAAAGGATCGTTTCCCTTAGTTATTTTCTTCATCACCTTGCTTTGATCGACCAAAGAAGAGCTATGGAGTAGAGGGAGGATGATCAAACCTGTTGGTAAGTTTGGATCATCTCCTACCTCGAATTCATGGTGGAAACCATAATATAAGGTTAGATTCATGGTTTTCTTCACACGATTTCCTTTTCTAGCCATCTTCTTCATCTAAAGATTGAAGAACGAACCTTGGACAACTGTTGGAGATCAATCTACCATTAAAGATGTGGAACTTGGAGCTCTGGATCAGTTCTAGAGGCGGTTTTTATAACTTTAACCCTTAAGCATTGCTAATGCATCCATCTCTTCAATAATCATTAGCTATTTTCCTTCTTTGGTATACTTTTGGTTAATTACTATAACCTCCATCAAGAACAACTGTAGTTCTTGGTTGTTCTTAGTAAAAAGATGATGACGTTAACTTTGATGTTAATCCAAAGAAAATTACTTTAGCAAACGGTTTGGTTTTTATGCTCAAACGGTTTCCCAAACTATTTGATTGCAAACAGTTTCATCCAAACCACATAGAGGCAAACGGTCCAAGACCGTTTGGTGGTGTTGACCAGGCGTTGACCATTTGGAGGTTTGCTGAAATTAATGTATACTAATCACCTAACATTAATTATCAATTAACTTCAATTTATTCACTAGTTGAAGGTCCATCAACCCTCTAAACCCTAATTGGATTAATTGCTGATTTGATAATTGAATAAGGTTGAGACTTGGGTTGAGTGACCCAAACGGTTTCAAAACCATTTGGGGATCACTCAAATGGTCTCAAGACCGTTTGGTGATCACCCAAGACCATTTGGAGGTCTAGGGTTAAGCATGGTTGACCAATTGAAGATCCAAAGGTTCTAAGTTGAAGTACAATCAATTGTTGCTATAATGATCAAATCAATGGACCAAACCCTAATTGGTTGACTTGATTTTTGGTGTTGACTTGAGAAAACGGTATCAAGACCATTTAGAGGTCATCCAAATGATCCCAAGACCGTTTGGGGTCAGGTCATGACCAAATTGGATGATGGTTCAATGGGTTCAAATCAATTAGACTCAAATTGATTTATGTTGAAGGGTCATTGATTCCAAACCCTAATCCAATTGATTCAAGCCCTAATTGATGATCAATTGAGGGTCAAATCAGTTGAAGGTTGATCTAATTAACTCAATTGAATGATGTTTATAGGTCCAATTGATGATTGATTATATATATACAAGTGTTGAAGGAACCAACATTGGAAACCCTAATTCAATTTGAGGTGTTGGGACTATACTTGGTCCATGCGGTTTTGAGGTGGTTTGGACCAAACGGTCTCAAGACCGTTTGGGTACAAACGGTCTCAAGACCTTTTGGGACCAAACACCGTGTGGGAGCAAATGGTCTCGAGACCGTTTGGGACCAAACGATCCCAAACCGTTTAGGGTCATGCAGTTTCAAAACTGATTGTGTCCATGCGGTTTCAAAAGTCAAACTTGGGCAAATGGTCTTCACCCCTAACTTTATCAAATGGTCTTGAAGGTCTGCTTTACCAAATGGTCTCAAGGGTAGACCAAGACCGCATGAAGGTCCAAACAGTCTTAGACCGTTTGGAGGTTTAGTATGCAAGATCGTTTGAGGTCTAAGATAGTCAAGATCGTTTGGGGCCTTAGTGGCCAAGATCGTTTGGTGGTTGATTAACCTAAATCCCTTGGGTACTTAAAGTGGTTAAGGGACAAAGTGATTAGTTAATTAATACATGATGTAATCAAAGGTGAACATGGTACTTATACCTTAAATGGGATAGTATGATGGAAACCCATAAAGTAATTAAGCCCTAATGATTACAATGGTAATGATATAAACCATGAAGTCAATTCTCTTCCATGATTGAGTTGACTTAACCTAATCAAGGATGAATTAAATATCATCCAATAGGGGATGAGAGAGAAAAGACTCCTTTTATGAATGTTAATCAAGTAATGGACTTCTAATATGAATGAATGCCTAATTAGGGTATGATCCATGATTAGTGAGATCATGAAAAACCTAATTATGATGGTTAATGAATCTTAACCCTAAATTGAGGGTAATAATGGAAGTATCCCTAATGCATGATGATGATGTAATCTTAATTCATAATGATAACCCTAATAAAGGGTGATATAATGTGAATAGTAAACCCTAATACATAGTGATGTGAAATGAATAGTAAACCCTAATTCATAGAGATGTGATATGAATAGTAAACCCTAATTCTGGGTTATGCTTTATAGCATGAAGCTCTATGATTAGATAATGGAATGAGGAATCACTATTCCCAATTAAGATAGAGGGGTTGGTTAACCCTAATTGAATCAAAAAAGGGAAACCCTAACCCTAGTAAGGGCATAGTGGTGCAACCTTTAACATAGTGATGCTTCATTATTGTACACTGTGTTGATATAGAAATAATGTGCATATTATCATTTGTGTTAGTCATACAGGTCTTTATGAAGTAGTGACCATAGCCAGGTAAGGGTTATGATGTCATATTCATTGAAAGAACTTTATAAACTTTGAAAGTAATGATATGTTATGTTGCCTATTGAAAGGTAACAAAAGAGATTGACAGGCTGTATGAGCCATATGAAATATTTGCATTACTACTATCATGTTTATATTGTCAAATGACTTGATGGCAATATGTTACTTGGTAACAAGCTTTTTTATGATCTAAGGGTTTGAACACCCATATTCTTGAATCACAATGATGAGATGGTTAGGGATTGAGATCCCAATGTTAACAATATGTGAAATGAACTTGATACAAATAATACTCTTTCTTTATAGCAATTGTTTTAATGGTTTATATTTGAAAACATGCCTGATGCTACAAGAATGCCATAATGTACTTAAATAATAAAGTATAACGATATCATGTAGAGCCCTTACCATAGATCCATCATTGTCAGAAGTTAAATGATGGTGAAATAGGTTTTCCTAAGGGAACTCCTGGAGAGCATACTTTTGAGTATGTGGGGGTTATGGACGTGAATATCCTTACGTCCTAATGGAGGAATTGATGTGAGATAAACATTTAATCTCTCAATCCTTCATTATATGTATATGCCGGGGATATGTATCACTAATCTCCCGATGATAATGTCAATGTCGAATCGATGTGAGATAAACAAGAAATCCCTCGATTGCAAAGAAAGTACAACATGCCACTGTAACTCTAATAGTGAAGTTCCAGAATACCCTAGACAGCTATTATGGCAGAGACACAAGGTGTCATGCATGTTGTTCCTCACACTGACTGAGGAGGAGGAGGTCATAGGAACCCGACTCTTATGATGACCTATGTATGGTACCGATTGTGATTTCGTATTGGTCGGTTGGAGTATGAGAGGTATACCTCATCTCCTCAGGGCATAAGTATGTTTGTAAAATGTAATCAGTTGTGTAGCATATTTGCTTAGGTTGAACTACGAGAAACAATGATTGATGATACATTGTTTATAATGTCCTAGTTGGATAATTAGTATACATGTTCTTCATATTCCTATTTGATTAAATGACTTGTTACTCAATCAAGTTATAATTGAAATGATTGCATAGAGAATACTACTCTACCTAGCTTATTTAATGAATTGCTTACTGTTGAATAATTATAATATTACTGCTCAAGTGTTATTTCAATATTTGCATTAACAATGCTTCTGGAGGAGAGTTATAACTCTCGCTGGGACAATTTTTCAATTGTCTCACCCCCGTGGGATTCAACTTTTTAGGTAGACGCCGAGGAAGGAGAAACCCTTCAGTGGGTTAGCAGCAACAGAAGCAGCAGCAACAACAACAGGGATAGCAGTGATCCTCAGGTGGAGACACTGTCTGTCAAGTCTTGTATATAGAGAGTCCTATGTGTCGTCTATATACTCTCAGGTCCTAAGAGTTAGTAAATGGTTTAATATAGATATGATATTTTTGGCGTAATGCCTCGAGATTTTTGTATACTGCCTTGTAAAGTTTAACAGGGCAGTTGATGATGTAACTCTCGAGATGAGATATTACAGAGATGTAATGATGGATTAGCTTGTAAATAACTTACCTTGTTTCTTTATAAAAGAGTTCACAGTTTGTAGATATATTTACAAAAAGTTTTAATTTTTAGTGATTTTTAGTATTTCCGCTGCTAATTATTCGCTTTCGTATCGTTAATAACATTTTGTCTGAACGGGGTATCACAATTAGTGGTATCAGAGCACTAGGTTCGCTGAGTCTACAGAGACATAGGACTAGGGTTGTTGAGTTTGTTCTAGTGTCTTCCATTATATCTAATAGTGTCTTCTGCTCATATTAGAGGAGAAGATAAAACTAAAGATGTCTGGGTCACATGAGGAACACGTTGCTGATAGTAGTGTTGTTGCACCTAGAGAAGGTGCAAGAAACCAAGAAAGAAAAGAACATGTGCCTGAACCACCCCAGTTCAACCCAGCTGATATGGGGAACCCAGCCATCCAAGCCATGTTTGGGAAGTTCATGACTGCCATGACACATATGACTGAGAGGATGCATATACTTGTACCTAGGGCACCTACCCATCCAAAAGGACAAGGATCCGGCAAGATGTTTGAATGACTTTGCTAAGTTGGAGCTACAGAGTATGCTGGAATAGCTGACCCAGCAGATGCTGACTTGTGGTTAACTGAACTAGAGAAGGCCTTTAGAATCATGAACATCCCAGAAGTTGAGAAGGTTAGACATGTTGTGTACCTTCTCAAGGGGAGTGTTGGTCACTGGTGGACCATGGAGGAAGGGAAAAGGCCAGGTGTGGAGATCGAATGGGAAGTTTTCCGACAGGAATTTATCAACAGATACTTCCCTAAGACGTTCTTGTATGAGAAAACCTCTTAGTTTGAGAGGTTAAGGTAGGGACTAATGAACATTAGAGAGTACGAGGCTAAGTTCATGAGGCTTATGTGGTTCTGTCCGCACATGGCAACCACAGACGAAGAAAGGATTAGGCATTTTGAGAAGGGGTTAAACATTGAGTTGACCACCCCTGTGTCTGCTCTGGAGAACAGGGAAAGGTTTGCTACCTTTGTAGAGTCTATTAGAAGGATAGAGAGGTCCATGTCAGAAAAGAGACAGACTAAGAACAAGAAGATGTATCCCCAGTTCCAAGGATCCTCATCCAAAGAATTTAAGAAACTGAGGTATTATGCACCAATGGCACCACCTAGATTTAGTACCCAGACGCAGTGGACGTCAAATAGGGGTAGAGGATGAAGTTTACCTTTAGAAGGAGCTCGCAGCTCAGCATCTATGTCAGTTACAGGACCAACCAGACCACAGAAAGGGAACAGAAGCTGTTATATATGTGGAAAGATGGGGCATCTGATGAAGGATTGCAGAGCCAGAGAAGTGAGTGTAACTCAACCTCAAAGGCAGAGTCAGCAAGGATCTCAAAGGCAACAGTTTCCAGGTAATGCTAGAGGACGTGGACAAGCGTCCCAAGCTGGATCATCGACACCTAGTCATCGAGCACCGAATCAACCACAGGCGACGATGAGATTCTACGTGATGAATCCACCTGATGCAGTGATCAACCCTCGGGTTGTGGCAGGTCAGATGGAGTTGGTTAATTCTGATATGTTTACATCTTGCGTTGTATCTGTTTTAATTGATCCGGGTGCTACACATTCCTTTATCACTCGAAGAGTGCTCTTGACTGTAACCTGACTACAAGTCATAGAGCATATAGTTTGTTGTTAGAAACTCCTTTGATGGGATTTGCTGTATTGCGGGAGGTATGTTCTCCCTGCATTCTCTTCTTTTCTGAACATCGCATTCAAGTGGATCTTATACCACTTGAGATGCATGGATTTGATGTAATCCTTGGGATGGATACCTTAGAATGGTATAAGGTTGTCTTGGATTGTGAATCCAAGCAAGCTGTGTTCGCTGATGATAGTGACACATGGATCTTTCAAGGAGATAGAAAGATTCTACCAACCTATCTTGTGTAAGCTATGGTTGCTGAAAAGCTGATGAGGCAAGGATGTTATACATTCTTGTCCCATGTGGTAGATACTACCATGGAGAGTCTTAACCCTGCTGAAGTTCCGATAGTCAGGGAATTTGAAGATGTATTTCCTGAAGAACTTCCAGGTGTACCACCGCCCTGAGAGATTTATTTTGAAATTAATCTAGTCCCGAACATTCAACCTATAGCACAAACACCATATAGGATGGCGCCTGCTGAGATGGAAGAACTCAAGAAACAACTGTAAGAGTTGCTTGAGAAGGGTTTCATCCGACCGAGTACTTTGCCTTGGGGTGCTCCGGTCCTCTTTGTTAAAAAGAAAGACGGGTCAATGTGGTTGTGCATTGATTATAGACAGTTAAATAAAGTAACAATAAAGAATAAGTATCCTTTGTCGAGGATTGATGATCTCTTTGACCAGTTGTGTGGTGCAACCGTCTTCTCAAAGATATATTTGAGGTCAGGATATCACCAATTGCGTATTAAGGATGGTGACATACCTAAGTCTTCCTTTAGAACAAGGTATGGTCACTATGAGTTCACAGTTATGTCGTTCGGACTAACAAATTCACCAGCTACATTTATGGAACTCATGAATAGAATCTTCCGACCTTTTCTATATCAGTGTGTGATTGTCCTCAATCAATATTTAAACTATATTTTTGTGATGCTTCTTTTTGCTCGAATAACTTTCAGGCCAAGGGGTAAAACAAGTGTAGTAATGCCTTTAGAGATAATGTTGCTTCACTTCAAACAAAAGACTATGTGTTTCCTTGCCTTATTATTTCAATAAATTTTTTTCTCTACAGCTTCAGTGAGACTTTGTTGTATGATTCCGAAGTTAGCTTACGCACCAAACAGCTTTATTTTTAGGGCAGAAAGTTGTGTATAGGGTAGGCTAAGGCTTTTTGGGTTTTTCATTCTTGTTTCCCATCATTCCATCCAGGTAAGGGTCCGTTAATGGGCAAATGGTCCCTGCAGTCCAAGCCAGTTGGCTTTAGATCAGTGATTTCACATCCTACGTACCACTGCCCCAGATCTACCATGCCTAAAGATGGGTACTTTTGGAAAACAAGAGGTGTATATATTTTTTTCTTCTTCTTTTTCTTTTATTGGGCACAACTCTCATGCTTTTATTCACTCTCGTCAGGCTTCTCTCTCTTTTTGGGATTTTTGTTGGGTGAGGGAAGACAAAGAGATTCTTGCTGTTTGGGCAGCTTTTTCCTTCTCCATACTCGTCTCTTAGCTGTTTGCGAGATTATTATATTTTTGAAATCTTTGACATGGCAAAGTATACTCTTTTGTTTGTTTGAAGAAGCATTATCAAAAAGATATAACAGGACTTGCGTCACATTTAGCACAAAGAAAATAAACTTTGCAAAAAGTAACAACAGGTTTTTACTATTATCACAGCAACTTTGTACATATGCATAGGGGCAGAAATTTGTAAAGGAAAGATTTTTGAAAATTTTTATATGGCATACATGCGTACATCAGATATACAGGAAGCTATAAGAGCACATCGTAGAAAGCTTGAAGAGTTAAAAGAAAATGTATACCTCCCTCACTGGAATACGGATACCCCCCCAAACTTACTCCATACTCTGTCCCAGAGTAGAGAAGAAAGCAAAAGTGAGGTAAAGTTTAGCTAGTGAGGGTTAGCTTGCTGATGTACTGCAATATGCTCCTTCGAAGTTGCAGCATGCCATTGGGAGGTTGTCTAGCGGGCTCGCTTCGGCGAAGTAGCGGTTGAGCTTGAGCGTAAACCTCAAAATTCACTTTTGGACCACCTTTTCTCCAAATCTCCGTTGTGAACATGCACGAAAGGACTGATCGTCAGTCCCTCGTTCAGTTCCCTGGAGTGTGTAGTCAGGGTGGCCCCTCTCCCTTAAGAGGACGGAACCGGGGTGCCTCGAACTTGTTCGGAGGCCTTGGTTGCCGCACTCTTGCTGCCCCTGGAGATGGTCCTAAACCACCACAGGGATAGGTTGATAACTTGGTGACTCTCTATTGGAGCTACCAAATCAAAAAAAATCTCCCCTTTCATTGTTGTTGTCGTTTCTGCCCGGCAGTCGTTGCTGATCTCCGCGCCGTTGTTGGCGTGGCTGGTGGTTTGCTCCGTATGAGCCATACCTGTTATTTAAAATCAAAATTTATTTATACGTTAGGCAGATAAAAGATAAAAAGAAAAACTTTATTAAAGCTTGGGCGAGACGGGATCAGGCAATATGTCTGTCGCGTAGGGAAACTGCCCGATAGGACGCTTTGAAAGAGAACGTGTCACCCGATAAAAGAAAAAACAAGACTTATTTCAGAAATCCGGGTATCATCCACCAAAAGAAACTCAAGTCGATGCAAAATTGGACGATACGAGGAATGTCACACGATACGACTCACCACCCGACACTGGTGTATCGGGCGACAAGGTCATATGTAGCGCTTTACTGCTTCGTCCGATACAATCATGTAAGGCACATAAACCCGATCAACAATGTGCGCTAAAGAAACATGTGCCGGGCGATAAGGTTATCGGTCGATAGACGTGTCGGTCTACATCTATGTCGGATGATAAGCATTTTGGGCGATAAGAAAATAACAAGTCGACCGATACCAAGCGCACGATACAAGACTCGTGTCGGGTAAAAGAAAACGTGTCGGGTAAGAGGTGTGTCGGGCTATACCCTTGCTCATAGGAGACATCGCCCGATACTAGAGTGAAGGCGAGATGGCCAACACACGAGCAAAAGATGAGTCACTGCATGTGTTCCAGGTGGCTGAAAAGTGAACAAGTGAGGTACCCCGACACGATGCCCCCCCTTCGTATTTATACCGAGTTCAGCTGGGGGCAAATTGGTCAGATCAGGGCACGCGCGGCATCCACCGGTTAAAACATGTCATCCCCGAGACGACGGTCCCATCGGCCAAAGTGAAGGGCATTTACTCCTCGCACAAAACGGATGTCGCTCGGGGATGCTAACCGTCGCGGCGCTTGCGGTGCCCAAGAAACTCTGGCCGATACGAGCGAGTCTGCGCGCCAGTTGAGCGGCTGCCCGACACGGCCTAAAACTTAAAGCAAAGCGGGAAAAAGCATTTGACGGGCAAAACATCATAGGTCAGGGCAGAACCCATCGTCCTCAGACAGAAATGCTCGTCAAAGCTTCGGAAAATTAAGCGATGACCCATAAAACAGAAAATTCGGCACGCTCGGTGCATGCTCTGACTCGGGCCTTATTACAATTCATAAAGTTTGTTTTTGTTGTTTATAAGAAAAATGCAACCTATTCTAAGAAAGAAAGAAAGAAGAACTCGGGATGCCTCCCGAGGAGCGCTGGGGTGTGCGTCGCCAGCTCGACCGGTGTAGGATCATCATGTTCAGCCCTCAACTGTACCCATATCTTGCAGACTGGTCTCTGTCCTCTTGACAAACGCTTTGTCTTCGTGGAACCTTTTCACCATGTTCCCATTTACCTTAAAGGCCTTGCTCATATCGTCTTTGTCGTAGAGCTCCATCATCCCTGATGGATATATCTTTGACACAGTGAACGGTCCCGACCACCTTGTTTGCAACTTCCCAGGGAAAAGACGAATAGAGGACTTGAATAACAAGACCTTATCTCCTTCGCTTACATCTTTTCTCCTGAGATGGGCATCATGCCACAACTTGGTCCTCTATTTGTAGATTTATGCATTTTCGTAGGCGTTCATTCTCAGCTCTTTGAGTTCTTGAAGCTGCAAAAACCTCTTTTCTCCAGCTTTGTCGAGGTCCATATTTAGGAACTTGATTGCCCAAAGGGCCTTATGTTCCAATTCCAATGGCAAGTGGCAGGATTTTCCGTAGATCAGACGGTAGGGGGTGGTTCCAATGGGTGTTTTGTAAGCGGTGCGGTATGCCCATAGTGCGTCGTCTAGTTTCATGGACCAATCCTTCCTTGTTCGGCTGACAGTTTTCTCCAAGATCTGCTTGATTTTTCTGTAGAAACCTCTACCTGTCCTGATGTCTGGGGATGGTAGGGTGTAGCGATCTTGTGCTTCACTCCATACTTGCGCAGAAGTTCTTCAAACTGTCTTTCTCTGAAATGCGACCCTCCATCGCTTATTACTGTTTGTGGGACGCCGAAACAAGGGAAGATGGTCTTCTCGAAGAGTTGGATAACTGACTTGGCGTCACAGGTCTGGGTGGCTACCGCTTCCACCCACTTCGATACATAATCTACAGCCACGAGAATGTATTGATACCCCCGGGATGGGGGAAACGGTCCCATGTAATCGATCCCCCATACGTCAAATATCTCCACTTCAATCTAGCTTGCCATAGGCATTTCGTTCCTCTTTCCTATGTTCCCCATGAACTGGCACTCTTTGCAAACCTTCACAAACTGTGCCGCGTCTTTAAACAGGGATGGCTAGTAGAAACCTGACTGCAGCACCTTTGCAGCTATTCTTTCGCTGCCTAGGTGACCACCATAGGGAGAGGCGTGGCATTGCTTTAGGATGTCTGCGGTTTCTTCTTCTGGGATGCACCTTTTGTATAAGTTGTCGGCGCATCTTTTGAACAGGAGGGGATCATCCCAGTAGTAGTTCTTAACATCTACGAGAAGTTTCTTCTTCTAATTGTACGTAATGTCAGGAGGCAGCTCACCGCAAGCAAGATAGTTGCAGATGTCTGCAAACCAGGGTAGGCTTTCTTCTTGGGCTTTGGCCAACATAAGGGCTTCGTCGGAGTAGTCGTCATTGATAGGAGGTCCTCTCTCTTTCTCAGTCACGATCCTTGATAGGTGGTCTGCTACCACATTCTCTGCACCCTTCTTGTCGATAATTTCGTGGTCGAACTCTTAGAGCAACAAGGCCCACCTCAACAGTCTTGTCTTGGCGTCTTTCTTTTGCATCAAGTATTTTATAGCCCCGTGATCTGTATATACCTTGACCTTGGCTCCAACGAGATACGACCTGAATTTATCAAACGCGAAGACGATCGCTAGCATCTCCTTTCAGTGGTCGTGTAGTTCACCTGAGCTTCGTCCAACGTGCGACTCGCATAGCAGATCACATGGTTCTTCTTGTCTTTCTTTTGCCCCAGGACTGCCCCAACCGCGTAGTCGCTAGCGTCGCACATTAGCTTGAAAGGTAAACCCCATTCAGGTGCTTGAAGGATTGGTGGTGAGGTTAAAGTGCCTTTTAGGGCTTGAAAAGCACTTAGACAAACATTAGAGAAAACAAATTCAACATCTTTTACCAGAAGATTGGACAGTGGTTTGGAGATCTTTGAGAAGTCCTTTATGAATCTTCGGTAATATCACGTGTGTCCGAGGAAGCTTCGCACCCCCGTCACGGATCTTGGTGGAGGAAGCTTGGATATTTCTTCAACCTTGCTTGCGTCCACCTCGATCCCATGCTTCGAGATCTTATGCCCGAGGACGATGCCTTCCCGTACCATGAAATGGCACTTCTCCCAGTTCAGAACTAGGCTTTTCTCCTCGCACCTTTGAAGGACCGATGACAGATTCTTCAGGCAACTATCAAAGTATTTTCCATAGATAGAGAAATCATCCATGAAAACTTCTACGATGTCTTCCAGAAAATCTGAGAACATTGATATCATGCATCGTTGAAAGGTGGCGGGGGCGTTGCAGAGTCCAAGGGCATCCTTCGGAAGGCATAAGTGTCATAAAGGAAGGTGAATGTTGTTTTCTCTTGATCGTCGGGTAAGATGGGTACCTGGTAACAACCTGAAAATCCATCAAGAAAACAAAAGAAATCATGATGCGCTAACCTTTCAAGAACTTGGTCAATAAAAGGTAGCGGAAAATGATCCTTCTTTGTATCCTGATTAAGCTTTCGGTAATCAATGCACATCCGCCAGCCGGTGACGGTCCTTACTGCCACCTCGTCACCCTTCTCACCCCTGACCACCGTCATCCCGCCCTTTTTGGGTACTACGTGGATCGGACTTACCCAATTGCTGTCGCTGATTGGGTAAATGATCCCCGCATCCCTAAGCTTTATTACCTCTTTCTTGACGACCTCCTTGAGCATCTGGTTCAGCTTCCTCTGGGGTTGGGCCAGGGGCTTGGCAGATTCCTCCAGGTTGATGTGATGCATGCACAAGGCGGGGCTAAGGCCTCTGATATCATCCACTGAGTATCCTATAGCCCCCCTATGGAGTCTTAGCTCTTCAAGGAGTCGGTCTAGCTGGCTTCTCGATAGATCGGCATTCACGATGACGGGGTTTCTGTGCTCTTCATCTAAGAATTTGTACTTTAAGCCCTCGGGTAACACTTTTAACTCTGGTTTTGGTCTGGGTGTCTTCTCCTGAGGTTCTCCTTCAAGAGAGACATACATCGCAGACTCTACCGCCACATCTTCCTCTGACAAGCCTTCCTCAGAAAGGTTGAGAAGGTCGAGATGCTTTGCAACCTCAGGATCTTCGAGGTCAGGATCTTTACAGTTTATAGCCCTCAAGAGGGGGTCTAATGTTCGGAAGTCTTCCTCTATCTCCTCACAAAATTTATTGTAACTATCTGCGAACAATGATGATTCAGAGATGGACGGGCCCCTCATTATTTCTTTCATCTTGAAGTCCATATGGTCATTTCCGACCCTTAAGGTGATCATCCCCTCGGAAACATCAATTAGCGCTCTTCCTGTTGCCAAGAAGGGGCACCCAAAGATGATCGGGCACCGGAGGTCTTCAGCTGTATCCATGACTACTATATCGCAAGGGATGAAGAAATCGCCAACCCTTATCGGCACATCTTTGAAAATGCCAACGGGTCTCTTAAAGGTGTGGTCCGCCAGTTGAATCCGCATGCTGGTTCCAACCATATCGGTCAAGCCCACCCTTCGTGCGAAACTTAGAGGCATGAGGCTAATGCTTTCCCCCAAGTCCGCTAGACCTTTGCGCTCGACGTTGTCCCCGATGGAAAAAGGGATTGTGAAAGCTCCGGGATCCCTTCTCTTATTTGGTAAGTCGGGTTTGAGGAAGGCGGACGAGGTGGAAGCTAGTTGCACTGTCTATATCCTTCCTCCCCTTATCTTCTTCGTGATAAGTTCCTTGAGGAACTTGGCGTACGTAGGCATCTCCTCCAGGGCGTCAAGGAAGGGGACTTCAAGATGTAGTTTTCTGATCGAGTCCATGAACCTTTCGTGATACTTCTTCATACTCGCCTTTATTAGTTTGTACGGGAATGGAATCCTAGGAGCGTAGGCATTCCTTTTACCAGGTAGCTCCTCAGGGGAACCTTGCGCAGACTCCCGAACGTCTACCTGTCTTTCTTCTCCTTCTGTTGGATCTGCACCCTCAGGCCTTTACTCGGGCTCGGGTCTGGCTTCATCAGGGCGCTCCAGCATCCTTCCAGACCTCAGAACTACCATTACGGTAGATTCAGGGTGTGGGAGTGCTTTTATTGCAGGATTCTTCATCAGAGAAGCCATCTGGGTCAGTCGATGATCAACCTCGCGCTGGCGCGTCTGCAAGCTGGCCATCTGGCACTGCATTGAATCCAGAGCCCCAGGGCTAGGGAGCGTGTTCTGTACCATTCGGCTGATGATGGCATCATGTCTCTTTATATAGGCAGAAAGCTGGCCAACCAAGTTAGGCTGGCTTGACCTCTTGCCCTTGCCCTGACATTCATCCATAGAAAGGGACTGCTCGCAGCGAGACATGTCTCAAAGCTTGGCGGAACAAGTCACAGATCTTCAGAGTTTCTGAAAAGGCATGGAAAATCAAGTTTAGGAAATTGAAATTTTTATTTAAAGCAAAGTATAATGCTATGAAAAGAAAAAGGAAAAAGAGTGTTGTCAAGCTTATCTCTAAGATTGAGGCACAGGAGTGTAGTTAGTGGATTCAGGTTCGTCTTACAGTACCGCTATTGCCTTGTCCCCGGCAACGGCGCCAGAAAGTTGACCGGCCTAAATCGCGCGTCCAAAAGTGGAGGAGGATTTGAGGTAATCGATATTTCACATTTATAAACCCGAGTCCTTCTAGGCCCCCGCAACTTTGCTCACGGGGTCGAACACAGGGACAAGGGGGTAGTGTTGAGAACCATAAATCGACACGCTACACTCCGGTAGGTATAAAGAGATATAAATTCCCGAAAGGGAACGGTAAGATGTCACGAAATAAACAAGAAAATTGTCTCCAAATGGAGCTACAAGAGAGATTTAAGGTTTTAGTCATTTAGCAGTTTTTAGGGATTTTCATGCAATAGAAGTAGAAAGATAAAGACTAGAGCTCAGGCAAGGTTCGGAGGATAATACTGTAGTAAAACAAGCGGTAGCGGTAACACCCTGCACCCCTCCTCTCAGAGCAGGTACCTCTAACCTCTACATCAACACCCCTCTCGAGGTTGCTGGGCTTCAGTTAGAGTGGAATGTTACATAAAACAGCTCCGTTCCAGGCACTCTCGTACTCCAGAATCGGACCAAACGCTAGAGCCGCAACACAACTCTCAAAGTTGTTGCGACGGGAAAACGGTTCGGTAGCTAATCGAAATGCAATCCAAATCATGCAAGCTAGGGTTCGGATATTAAACAGAGCAGTCATCCAACATTGTACACTAAGCATAGAGCAACAAGTAATTGAATCTTTCCATTTCCATACACATTTAAAGGTCTTAATACATTGCATAAACAAAGAATTAAATAACAGAATTAAAAGATAGGTGTCGCCTCCTTGATGTAGAAGGGCGACAGGGTGTTGTAGCTCTCCTACTCGATATCGGTCAGAGGCCTAGCCCGATACAGAGGTGTCGGGCGACACACCCTCTCGGGCGGCACGCGCCGACTGGCAACTGCATCGGTCAAGGGCTCTAGCCGATACGCTCATGTCGGATGACGCACCCTCTCGGGTGGCATGTTCGATAGACTAAGCGTATCGGGTTGATATCGTGTCGGGCTAAGAGCTAAGCATTATTGATGTCGGTCACTTGTGTCGGGCAGTGATGTCGGCCGATATCGGCCAGCAGTGTCGCCCGGGATGGTCCTAGGTGAAATATCCCCTCCCTCTCGGGATGAGGAGAAGCTCACCTAGTGTCGCCCGAGATGAGCACTGGGGCACGATACGTGTGCTCTCGGAGTTTCCTCGCTCAAGCTCCCAACTGTCTAACTATCAGCTGTCCGAATGCGAACTGTTCTGACCGTTGTGTCCTGTCTTTTCGGCTCCCTGTAGCTACTATTGATAGTCAGCTGGTTGGTGAGAAGACATGGCACTTGAAGCGCCACGTAGCCACCTTAAGCACCGGTCGATGGAGATGGACGGCCGATACATGCATATCTCAGCGCGAGGCGCTGGCTATCGGTCACGTGGCGGGCGGCACGCCTGTCGGTGGGTGGTTGTGTTGCCCGACGAGCTGGGTCATCGAGGCGGCTTTGGCTCCCTGTCGGGTAGGAGGTGTGTCGGCCGGCACGTTCCTGTCGTGCGGCACCTCATCGTCGAGTATCTTTGTGTCGCCCTGTGACGACACCCGCCATCATTTAAGATAAAAAGTGTCATCAACAATAATAAAACATGCGGAAGCGATCGTTAGCAGCAGATTACTGAAAATCACTAAAAATTAAAACCATTTATCAAGAGATCCATTCATAGGAAAACTCTTTCATTTAGAACCAAAGTAAAACATTACATCCTGGTTCATATATATACATATCATGTCTCTTTGCACAAAATCTCAGATCGGAGAATCAAAACACTAACTCCTAGGACCCGAGAGTATAGAGACGACTCATAGGACTATCTACACAAAACCAGACAGCCAATGTCTCCACCTGTTGGATCACTGCTGTCCCTATGACTGCTGCTGCTGTTGCTCACCCACTGAAAGGTTTCTTCCTCTTCTTCGGCGATTACCTAAAAAATTAATCCCTCGGGGGTGAGAAAATTATAAAAATTGTCCCAGCGAGAGATATAACTCTCCACCAGAAACATTGTTATTACTGATAATAGAATAACACTGAGTAGTAGAATTATATTTACTCAACAGCAGGTAAATCATTGAATAAGATATGCAGAGCACTATTCTCTATGCAATCATTTCAATTATAACTTGATTAAGCAGCAAGTCATTCATTTAAGAAGGAATATGAAGAACATGTATATCATTTATCCAACTATGATATAATAGACCATGTATCATCAACCATTGATTCTCGCAATTCAACCCTAAGCAAAAATGCTACACGGCTGATTACGTTTTACAGTCATACTTATGCCATGAGGAGATGAGGTATACCGCTCATACTCCAACCGACCACGGTTACGTAAAGCATCGGTACCACACATAGGTCAATGGAAGATCCAGATTCCCATGACCTCAACTATCTCGGTCAGTACGAGATAACATGCAGGACATCTTGTGTCTCTGCTAGATAGCTTTCCAGGGTATACTAGCAACATCGCTATTAGAGTTATAGCCCATAGCATATACTCTCTTCAGGATATGGCCCGTAGCCAATGCCCGGTATTATTTTGTGGAGTCATGGCCCGTAGCCATGCTCTTATTGGGGTATGGTCAGTAACCAATCCCGTTCATAGGACATAGCCCGTAGCAATGCCTATGGGGCATAAGGATATAATTGCCCAATTACCCCCACATATTCAAAAATATGCGTTCCGAGTAAACTCGTTTCACCATTCAGCTAATTCTGACGCTGATGGATCTGTAATCAGGGCAACTACATTATATGGTATCACTTGATTGATTAAGTACATTATCTTATTCTTTTAGCATCAGCCAAGTTTCCAAACATAACTTAATAAGACAAATGCTATAAAGAAAACATGTACTATTTCCATTAATCACTTCTCAGTCTTTATAAGACATGGGGATCTCAGTCCCTCATTTCAATACTGGGAATTTTCATTCCTTTGCAACTCAATGCCATAATCATATGGTTCTCGGTATTCAAACCCTTAGCTCATCATTGAGAATTATTACCACGTTTTCAGGTAATTATCACCTTCAGGTCACCTGACCAAGGTAAATATGATGCTTATTACATAAACATCTTCTCATGGCACTTAAGGCCCATTACTTCTCTTATTACCTCATACTAGGCAATAAGGTATAGCATGGCACATAAGGCCCAATAAACAATGTCAATACATAAAATGTCATAGCTCATACCTGGATATGTTCATCATCACATCATACCTGCATGGTTAGTACAGATGATAATACATCAATTTCATATCAGCACCATGCAAAACAATATATAACATCATTATTCAAGGGTAACACCACTATTCCCTTACCAGGGTTAGGGTTTCCCATTTCTCATTAATTCATTCCCTCTTGAGTTAACCAACTTTATCTTGTGTTAAGGTATTTCCCCTCTTAATACATTCCATCACAGAATACTCACCCTTAGCATATAATGCATAGGCCACACATTGGAATTGTCCAGCTATCTCACATGACATGGACTTATCTTAGTTTAAGGCATAACTTTATTATAAAGTTGCCTATAAACAATCGCAATGATACACCCTCAACTAGGGTTTCACAAGGTTACACCCTCAACCAGGGTTCACAATGATACACCCTCCACTAGGGTTTCACAAGGATACACCCTCAACTAGGGTTTACTAACATCCTAATTAGTGATTTCACATGTAGACAACCTCTTATTAAGGTTATACATTGAATCAGCCTCAATTAGGGTTTACATCATGTATTGGGTCCATGCGTTTGTTATGCATTAATGACTAGTACCATTAAAGGTATCTCCCACCTAATAACATTAGGTTTTCAAAAAGGTTTGATCAATTAGACCTTCAATAACATGAGGTATCCAATTGAATTAACCAAATTGAACCACACTCAATTCTAATCAATGGAACTTCAACCAATTGGATCATCAACTCAATCATCATTTGAATCATGGCTCACCCCTCAATTGGGACTTCAATTTTGGTCTGATCTCAATGGGATTAGGGTTTATAAACATTAATTAGATCTTTATAGTTGATCATCAATCATGCTACTAATTGTGTTTCAATTGATTGCATTGGACCTTCAACCATTGAATTCATGGAACCAATCATAAATTGGACCTATGCTCATACTTCAATTGAGTTTAATAGGTCAACCTTCAACTACTTTGACCCTCAATTGACCCTCAATTGGTCATCAATTAGGTCTTGATTCAATTGAATTAGGGTTTGGAATCGAAGATCCAACAACACTCATCAATGCAAGATTGGTTACTTTGAAACTATTGAACCATTACCCAAATTGGGTATGACCTGACCCCAAACGGTCTTGAGGTCGTTTGGATGACCTCCAAACGGTCTTGAGACCGTTTGCCCATCATATCACTCAAATCCAAGCCTTCCAATTAAGGTTTGGATCATTGGATTGATCACCAAATCAGCATTGCATTGTATAACAGCTTGGTACCTTTAGACCTTCAAACACCTAACCATACTCAACCCTAGACCTCCAAACGGTCTTGGGTGACCACCAAACGGTCTTGAGGTCGTTTGGATGAGCTCCAAACGGTCTTGAGACCGTTTGGCCCATCCAACCTTTGGATTCTAGTGAAAAATCATCATGGATTGGTCTATCGAGTTGATCAACAGATCAACACTACATTGCAATATGATTAGTACCTTTGGACCTTCAATTGGTCAACTATACTTGACCCCAGACCTCCAAACGGTCTTGGGGTGATCCCCAAACGGTCTTGAGACCGTTTGGGTGATCCCCAAACGGTCTTGAAACCGTTTGGGCTAATCAATCCAAAATCTCAACTTAACTCATTGGAATTTCAGCACTGTTTTCAATTAGGGTTTTCCTAATTGAATAGCCTTCAACTCATGATTCCTTGGGAGTTAATCCCTCAAATTCGGTGAGTCATTAGATCACATCATTATGAACAGTAATACCAAATGATCAATGCTTGGTCAACGCACTCAAACGGTCTTGAGACCGTTTGCCCAAAAAGTTCAATTAAATAAGATTGAAAATCAGCACTTAATCCAATTAGGTGTACCTAATTGATTAGGCTTCAACTCACGATTCCTTTGGTGTTAATCCCTCAAATTTGGAGGGTTATTAATAAACATAATTATGAACAGGAATCCTAAACGGTCAACACTTGGTCAACCATTCCAAACGGTCTTGAAACCGTTTGCTCAACCAGGTCAAGTTAATCAGGTTGAAAATCAGCACATAATTCAATCCGATTGCCTAATTGATTGGCCTTCAACTCTCGATTCCTTTGGAGTTAATCCCTCAAATTTGGAGGGTTATCAGCCTACATAATTAGGAACGAAATTCCCAAACGGTCAATGCTTGGTCAACCATCTCAAACGGTCTTGAAACCGTTTGCTCCCAAACGGTTTCAAACCGTTTGCCCTTAAACGGTTTGCTGAAACCGCATAGCCAATCAAATTAAAACGATTTGGAGTAGCTATCAAAACGGTTTGGCTTGGTAATTTTCTTTGGATAAGCATCTAGGATGATTTCATCATCCCCTTCCTTCGAACAACCAAGAACAGCAACCGTTCTTGATGGAAATTGCAGCAAGAAACAAGAGTGCATCAAATTGAAGAAATCAATCAACAAAGCATAGAGAATTGATGCAATAGCAATGTTTAAGGGTTTGAGTTATAAAACCTGCCTCCCATTGAGCTCCAAAGCTCCAAGATCACGCCATTAATGGTGGATGAAGCTCTTGAAACTCCCCCTAGGCTCGTCCTCAAGCTTTTGATTGCAAAAGTTGGCTAGGGTTGAAGAGGAGATCGAAATAAGAAGGAATCCATAATTTATTTTCGATTTCCACCATGAAATCAAGGAGAGCGAAGGTCAAGAGCTTACCCACAGGTTGGGGTTCGTCCTCCTGGTCCTCCCTAGCTTCCTTGGTCGGTTTCCAAGCTAAGAGAAGAAGTGGGGTCGAAATAGCCTTTCATTTGGCTAGGAAAAGGCCTTTTTATAAAAATTCATTGAAAGAGAAAATGCATTATTAAAATGCATTTAATTCCAAAATTGGTGCCGCCTCTTCCCCCTCAAATTCTCCTTAAAATCCTTAAGGACGAGGCTATCTTCATTTCCTCTTATTCCTCTCCATTATCCATGATTTAAAGAAAATCAAATTAAGCACCTTAATGCTTATTATATTAATATCCATATGTGAGTGGGTTTTCTTTTCCTTATAATAATGGTGAGTGGAATTTCACCGACTTAGGATATTTTCGTTCCTTATCTTGGAAAAGGAACGTCCATAATTATTCAAAATAAACCCAAAACATTTTGGTTAAAAGCCCTTCAATTATTTTTATTCATTTTTGCCCTAAATCGAATTAAGGTTTTAATTAGGCATTAATCTTGATTATTTTAATATCAACATTCTCTCTCCTCCAACTTAATTCAAATGAAGCACCCCTCTCATTTTATTTGCTCTACATGATGCCAAGAAACATTAGGGACCTTGTTGAAGTGGTAATTTACATATTGAACCCTTGATTTTGGGTAAATTGCACTTTACTCCAAAACTAGGTTTTAATGCACAACATTGTCCAACAAGCTCTATCTTGGTGTCCAGGCTTGTGGAAACCATACTACTACATCATATTCATCCTTATGATGTCTCAACATCAGAGGAACATCTTATCATATGCAATTTGCAAGTTAACCCCTCAACTTGGGTAATTTGCACTTTAGTCCAAAACAAGCAATCATTGCTTTAACATTGTTCAAACAGGACCAAAATTGAAACATAAGTTCCTCATGAGCCCTAATTACTTTTCACAGGATAAGTACAAGCATATAATCAACTTTGTTAAGCAAAACTCTTGGGGTTAGAACATAACCCAGGTCAGGGATGTTACAAATTATCCACCCCTTATAAGGATTTCGTCCCCGAAATCATCAACAAAACATTAAGAGAAAAGAGTAGGATATTTCCTCCTCAACTCCCGGATCTATTAACACAAATACGAAGTAGGATAAAGACATATCAGAATTAAAGTAATTCCATCTGACCTGTCACAACCCGAGGGTTGACTACTGCTTCAGACTGGTTCATAGCATAGAGCCTAGCCGTTGCCTGCTGTTGGCCCTGTGCTCTATTATTGGACGCAGAAGATCCTGCCTGGGATGCTTGTCCACGTCCTCGGGTACCACTAGAAAACTGCTTTCTCTGAGAACCTTGCTGACTTTGTCTCGGGGGTTGATTCACCACAGCATTCCCCATTGGGAAATCCCTTACCAGATGACCTACTAGTCCACATCGATGACAAGTTCTATTCTCTTGGTGTGGTCTAGGGGGTCCAGTTACTGACATAGAAGCTGAACTATGAGCTTCCTTTGGTGGTGTAGGCATAGAATACATTGGTTTCTTGAAACTCCCAGCACTATGCCCTTGAAACTGTGGGTATTCCTTCTTACCCTTAGTTTGTCGCTTCTCAACTATAGACCTCTCTATGCGTCTTACAGACTCCACAAAAGTTGCAAACCTCTCCTGGTTCTCCAGAGCAGACACCGGAGTGGTTAATTCAACGTTCAACCCCTTCTCGAACCGCCGAATTCTTTCCTCATCATTGGATGCCATATGCGGACAGAACCGCAACAAATCCATGAACCTAGCTTCATACTCGCTAATGTTCATAGGTCCTTGTTTAATTCTCTCAAACTGGGATATCTTCTCATCTAGAAATGTCTTAGGAAAGTATCTAGTGATAAATTCACGCCTGAATTCATCCCATCCAATCACAACTCTAGGTCTTTTGCCCTCCTCAATGGTCCACTAGTGTCCAGCACTCCCTTTCAGTAGATATACAGCATGCCTAACCCTCTCATCATCAGGTATCATGAGGATTCTGAAGGCTTTCTCTAATTCAGTCAACCATAGGTCAGCATCTGCTGGATCAGCTGTACCAGCATACTCTAATGCTCCTACCCTCTTCAGCCTTTCAAAGTTCTTGCCGGCACCATGTCTTTCATCATGGGGTGGTGCCCTGGGTGCAGGTACTGGCATTCTATCCGTCATGTGGGTCATAGCTGCCATAAACTGCCCGAACATAGTCTGAAAGGCTGGGTTCCCCATATCAGCTGGGTTGAACTGGGATTGATCAGGTACATGTTCCTCCCTGTCCTGGTCTCTTGCACCTTTTACTGGTGCAACAACACCGCTCTCAGCAGCGTGTTCATTGTGTGATCCAGACATCCTTAGTTCTTCTTCTCCTATATGAGCAGAAGATACTATCAGATAAACTGGAAGACACTTAGAACAGACTCAACTACCTTAATCCTATGTCTCTGTAGACTCAGCGAACCTAGAGCTCTGATACCACTAAACTGTGACGACACCCGCCATCATTTAAGATAACAAGTGTCATTAACAATAATAAAACATGCGGAAGCGATCGTTAGTAGCAAATTACTGAAAATCACTAAAAATTAAAACCATTTATCAAGAGATCCATTCATAGGAAAACTCTTTCATTTAGAACCAAAGTAAAACATTACATCCTGGTTCATATATACATATCATGCCTCTTTGCACAAAATCTCAGATCAGAGAATCAAAACACTAACTCCTAGGACCCGAGAGTACAGAGACGACTCATAGGACTATCTACACAAAACCAGACAGCCAATGTCTCCACCTGTTGGATCACTGTTGTCCCTATGACTGCTGCTGCTGTTGCTCACCCACTGAAAGGTTTCTTCCTCTTCTTCGGCGATTACCTAAAAAATTAATCCCACGGGGGTGAGACAATTATAAAAATTGTCCCAGTGAGAGATATAACTCTCCGCCAAAAACATTGTTATTGCTAATAATAGAATAACACTGAGCAGTAGAATTATATTTACTCAACAACAGGTAAATCATTGAATAAGATATGCAGAGTAGTATTCTCTATGCAATCATTTCAATTATAACTTGATTAAGCAGCAAGTCATTCATTTAAGAAGGAATATGAAGAACATGTATATCATTTATCCAACTATGATATAATAGACCATGTATCATCAACCATTGATTCTCGCAATTCAACCCTAAGCAAAAATGCTACACGGCTGATTATGTTTTACAGTCATACTTATACCCTGAGGAGATGAGGTATACCGCTCATACTCCAACCGACCACGGTTACGTAAAGCATCGGTACCACACATAGGTCAATGGAAGAGCCAGATTACCATGACCTCAACTATCTCGGTCAGTATGAGATAACATGCAGGACATCTTGTGTCTCTGCTAGATAGCTTTCTAGGGTATACTGGCAACATCGCTATTAGAGTTATAGCCCATATCATATACTCTCTTCAGGATATGGCCCGTAGCCAATGCCCGGTATTATTTTGTGGAGTCATGGCCTGTAGCCATGCTCTTATTGGGGTATGGTCCGTAACCAATCCCGTTCATAGGACATAGCCCGTAGCAATGCCTATGGGGCATAAGGATATAATTGCCCAATTACCCCCACATATTCAAAAATATGCGTTCCAAGTAAACTCGTTTCACCATTCAGCTAATTCTGACGCTGATGGATCTGTGATCAGGGCAACTACATTATATGGTATCACTTGATTGATTAAGTACATTATCATATTCTTTTAGCATCAGCCAAGTTTCCAAACATAACTTAATAAGACAAATGCTATAAAGAAAACATGTACTATTTCCATTAATCACTTCTCAGTCTTTATAAGACATGGGGATCTCAGTCCCTCATTTCAATACTGGGAATTTTCATTCCTTTGCAACTCAATGCCATAATCATATGGTTCTGGGTATTCAAACCCTTAGCTCATCATTGAGCATTATTACCACTTTTTCAGGTAATTATCACCTTCAGGTCACCTGACCAAGGTAAATATGATGCTTATTACATAAACATCTTCTCATGGCACTTAAGGCCCATTACTTCTCTTATTACCTCATACTAGGCAATAAGGTATAGCATGGCACATAAGGCCCAATAAACAATGGCAATACATAAAATGTCATAGCTCATACCTGGCTATGTTCATCATCACATCATACCTGCATGGTTAGTACAGATGATAATACATCAATTTCATATCAGCACCATGCAAAACAATATATAACATCATTATTCAAGGGTAACACCACTATTCCCTTACCAGGGTTAGAGTTTCCCATTTCTCATTAATTCAGACCCTCTTGAGTTAACCAACTTTATCTTGTATTAAGGTATTTCCCCTCTTAATACATTCCATCACAGAATACTCACCCTTAGCATATAATGCATAGGCCACACATTAGAATTGTCCAGCTATCTCACATGATATGGACTTATCTTAGTTTAAGGAATAACTTTATTATAAAGTTGCCTATAAACAATCGCAATGATACACCCTCAACTAGGGTTTCACAAGGTTACACCCTCAACCAGGGTTCACAATGATACACCCTCCACTAGGGTTTCACAAGGATACACCCTCAACTAGGGTTTACTAACATCCTAATTAGTGATTTCACATGTAGACAACCTCTTATTAAGGTTATACATTGAATCAGCCTTAATTAGGGTTTACATCATGTATTGGGTCCATGCATTTGTTATGCATTAATGACTAGTACCATTAAAGGTATCTCCCACCTAATCACATTAGGTTTTCAAAAAGGTTTGATCAATTAGACCTTCAATAACATGAGGTATCCAATTGAATTAACCAAATTGAACCACACTCAATTCTAATCAATGGAACTTCAACCAATTGGATCATCAACTCAATCATCATTTGAATCATGGCTCACCCCTCAATTGGGACTTCAATTATGGTCTGATCTCAATGGGATTAGGGTTTATAAACACCAATTAGAGCTTTGAAGTTGATCATCAATCATGCTACTAATTGTGTTTCAATTGATTGCATTGGACCTTCAACCATTGAATTCATGGAACCAATCATCAATTGGACCTATGCTCATACTTCAATTGAGTTTAATAGGTCAACCTTCAACTAATTTGACCCTCAATTGACCCTCAATTGGTCATCAATTAGGGCTTGATTCAATTGAATTAGGGTTTGGAATCGAAGATCCAACAACACTCATCAATGCAAGATTGGTTACTTTGAAACTATTGAACCATTATCCAAATTGGGTATGACCTGACCCCAAACGGTCTTGAGGTCGTTTCGATGACCTCCAAACGGTCTTTAGACCGTTTTCCCATCATATCACTCAAATACAAGCCATCCAATTTGGGTTTGGATCATTGGATTGATCACCAAATCAGCATTGCATTGTATAACAGCTTGGTACCTTTAGACCTTCAAACACCTAACCATACTCAACCCTAGACCTCCAAACGGTCTTGGGTGACCACCAAACGGTCTTGCGGTCGTTTGGATGACCTCCAAACGGTCTTGAGACCGTTTGGATGAGCTCCAAACGGTCTTGAGACCGTTTGGCCCATCCAACCTTTGGATTCTAGTGAAAAATCATCATGGATTGGTCTATCGAGTTGATCAACAGATCAACACTACATTGCAATATGATTAGTACCTTTGGACCTTCAATTGGTCAACTATACTTGACCCCAGACCTCCAAACGGTCTTGGGGTGATCCCCAAACGGTCTTGAGACCGTTTGGGTGATCCCCAAACGGTCTTGAAACCGTTTGGGCTAATCAACCCAAAATCTCAACTTAACTCATTGGAATTTCAGCACTGTTTTCAATTAGGGTTTGCCTAATTGAATAGCCTTCAACTCATGATTCCTTGGGAGTTAATCCCTCAAATTCGGTGAGTCATTAGATCACATCATTAGGAACAGTAATCCCAAACGGTCAACACTTGGTCAACGCACTCAAACGGTCTTGAGACCGTTTGCCCAAAAAGTTCAATTAAATCAGATTAAACATTAGCACTTAATCCAATTAGGTGTACCTAATTACTTAGGTTTCAACTCACGATTCCTTTTGAGTTAATCCCTCAAATTTGGAGGGTTATTAATAAACATAATTATGAACAGGAATCCCAAACGGTCAACGCTTGGTCAACCATCTCAAACGGTCTTGAAACCGTTTTCTCAACCAGGTCAAGTTAATCAGGTTGAAAATCAGCACATAATTCAATCCGATTGCCTAATTGATTGGCCTTCAACTCTCGATTCCTTTGGAGTTAATCCCTCAAATTTGTAGGGTTATCAGCCTACATAATTAGGAACAAAATTCCCAAACGGTAAACGCTTGGTCAACCATCTCAAACGGTCTTGAAACCGTTTTCTCCCAAACGGTTTCAAACCGTTTGCCCTTAACCGGTTTGCTGAAACCGCATAGCCAATCAAATTAAAACGATTTGGAGTAGCTATCAAAACGGTTTTGCTTGGTAATTTTCTTTGGATAAGCATCTAGGATGATGTAATCATCCCCTTCCTTCGAACAACCAAGAACAGCAACCGTTCTTGATGGAAATTGCAGCAAGAAACAAGAGTGCATCAAATTGAAAAAATCAATCCACAAAGCATAGAGAATTGATGCAATAGCAATGTTTAAGGGTTTGAGTTACAAAACCCACCTCCAATTGAGATCCAAAGCTCCAAGATCACGCCATTAATGGTGGATGAAGCTCTTGCAACTCCCCCTAGGCTCGTCCTCAAGCTTTTGATTGAAAAAGTTGGCTAGGGTTGAAGAGGAGATCGAAATAAGAAGGAATCCATAATTTATTTTTGATTTCCACCATGAAATCAAGGATAACGAAGGTCAAGAGATTACCGACAGGTTGGGGTTCGTCCTCCTGGTCCTCCCTAGCTTCCTTGATCGGTTTCCAAGCTAAGATAAGAAGTGGGGTCGAAATAGCCTTTCATTTGGCTAGGAAAAGGCCTTTTTATAAAAATTCAATGAAAGAGAAAATGCATTATTAAAATGCATTTAATTCCAAAACTGGTGTCGCCTCTTCCCCCTCAAATTCTCCTCAAAATCCTTAAGGACGAGGCTATCTTCATTTCCTCTTATTCCTCTCCATTATCCATGATTTAAAGAAAATCAAATTAAGCACCTTAATGCTTATTATATTAATATCCATATGTGAGTGGGTTTTCTTTTCCTTATAATAATGGTGAGTGGAATTTCACCTACTTAGGATATTTTCGTTCCTTATCTTGGCAAAAGAACGTCCATCCTTATTCAAAATCAACCCAAAACATTTTGGTTAAAATCCCTTCAATTATTTTTATTCATTTTTTCCCTAAATCGAATTAGGGTTTCAATTAGGCATTAATCTTGATTATTTTAATATCAAGATTCTCTGTCCTCCAACTTAATTCAAATGAAGCACCCCTCTCATTTTATTTGCTCTACATGATGCCAAGAAATATTAGGGACCTTGTTTAAGTGGTAATTTACATATTGAACCCTAGATTTTGGGTAAATTGCACTTTACTCCAAAACTAGGTTTTAATGCACAACATTGTCCAACAAGCTCTATCTTGGTGTCCAGGCTTGTGGAAACCATACTACTACATCATATTCATCCTTATTATGTCTCAACATCAGAGGAACATCTTATCATATGCAATTTGCAATTTAACCCCTCAACTTGGGTAATTTGCACTTTAGTCCAAAATAAGCAATCATTGCTTTAACATTGTTCAAACAGGACCAAAATTGAAACATAAGTTCCTCATGAGCCCTAATTACTTTTCACATGATAAGTACAAGCATATAATCAACTTTGTTAAGCAAAAATCCTGGGGTTAGAACATAACCCAGGTCAGGAATGTTACAAATTATCCACCCCTTATAAGGATTTCGTCCCCAAAATCATCAACAAAACATTAAGAGAAAAGAGTAGGATATTTCCTCCTCAACTCCCGGATCTATTAACACAAATACAAAGAAGGATAAAGACATATCAGAATTAAGGTAATTCCATCTAACCTGTCACAACCCGAGGGTTGACTACTGCTCATAGAGCCTAGCTGTTGCCTTCTGTTGGCCATGTGCTCTATTATTGGACGTAGAAGATCCTGCCTGGGATGCTTGTCCACGTCCTCGGGTACCACTAGAAAACTGCTTTCTCTGAGAACCTTGCTGACTTTGTCTCAGGGGTTGATTCACCACAGCATTCCCCGTTGGGCAATCCCTTTCCAGATGACCTACTAGTCCACATCGATGACAAGTTCTATTCTCTTGGTGTGGTCTAGGGGGTCCAGTTACTGACATAGAAGCTGAACTGTGAGCTTCCTTTGATGGTGTAGGCATAGAATACCTTGGTTTCTTGAAACTCCCAGCACTATGCCCTTGAAACTGTGGGTATTCCTTCTTACCCTTAGTTTGTCTCTTCTCAACTATAGACCTCTCTATGCGTCTTACAGACTCCACAAAAGTTGCAAACCTCTCCCGGTTCTCCAGAGCAGACACCGGAGTGGTTAATTCAGCGTTCAACCCCTTCTCGAACCGCCGAATTCTTTCCTCATCATTGTATGCCATATGCAGACAGAACAGCAACAAATCCATGAACCTAGCTTCATACTCGCCATAGGTCCTTGTTTAATTCTCTCAAACTGGTATATCTTCTCATCTAGAAATGTCTTAGGAAAGTATCTAGTTATAAATTCACGCCTGAATTCATCCCATCCAATCACAACTCTAGGTCTTTTGCCCTCCTCAATGGTCCACTAGTGTCCAGCACTCCCTTTGAGGAGATATACAGCATGCCTAACCCTCTCATCATCAGGTATCATGAGGATTCTAAAGGCTTTCTCTAATTCAGTCAACCATAGGTCAGCATCTGCTAGATCAGCTGTAACAGCATACTCTAATACTCCTACCCTCTTCAGCCTTTCAAAGGTCTTGTCGGCACCATGTCTTTCATCATGGGGTGGTGCCCTGGGTGCAGGTACTGGCATTCTATCCGTCATGTGGGTCATAGCTGCCATAAACTGCCCGAACATAGTCTGAAAGGCTGGGTTCCCCATATCAGCTGGGTTGAACTGGGATTGATCAGGTACATGTTCCTCCCTATCCTGGTCTCTTGCACCTTTTACTGGTGCAACAACACTGCTCTCAGCAGCGTGTTCATTGTGTGATCCAGACATCCTTAGTTCTTCTTCTCCTATATGAGCAGAAGATACTATCAGATAAATTGGAAGACACTTAGAACAGACTCAACTACCTTAATCCTATGTCTCTGTAGACTCAGCGAACCTAGAGCTCTGATAACACTAAACTGTGATGACGCCCGCCATCATTTAAGATAACAAGTGTCATTAACAATAATAAAACATGCGGAAGCGATCGTTAGCAGCGGATTACTGAAAATCACTAAAAATTAAAACCATTTATCAAGAGATCCATTCATAGGAAAACTCTTTCATTTAGAACCAAAGTAAAACATTACATCCTGGTTCATATATATACATATCATGCCTCTTTGCACAAAATCCCAGATCGGAGAATCAAAACACTAACTCCTAGGACCCGAGAGTACAGAGACGACTCATAGGACTATCTACACAAAACCAGACAGCCAATGTCTCCACCTATTGGATCACTGTTGTCCCTATGACTGCTGCTGCTGTTGCTCACCCACTGAAAGGTTTCTTCCTCTTCTTCGGCGATTACCTAAAAAATTAATCCCACGGGGGTGAGACAATTATAAAAATTGTCCCAGCGAGAGATATAACTCTCCGCTAGAAACATTGTTATTGCTGATAATAGAATAACACTGAGCAGTAGAATTATATTTACTCAACAGTAGGTAAATCATTGAATAAGATATGCAGAGCAGTATTCTCTATGCAATCATTTCAATTATAACTTGATTAAGCAGAAAGTCATTCATTTAAGAACGAATATGAAGAACATGTATATCATTTATCCAACTATGATATAATAGACCATGTATCATCAACCATTTATTCTCGCAATTCAACCCTAAGCAAAAATGCTACACGGAGGATTACGTTTTACAGTCATACTTATACCCTGAGCAGATGAGGTATACCGCTCATACTCCAACCGACCACGGTTACATAAAGCATCGGTACCACACATAGGTCAATGGAAGAGCCGGATTACCATGACCTCAACTATCTCGGTCAGTATGAGATAACATGCAGGACATCTTGTGTCTCTGCTAGATAGCTTTCCAGGGTATACTGGCAACATCGCTATTAGAGTTATAGCCCATAGCATATACTCTCTTCAGGATATGGCCCGTAGCCAATGCCCGGTATTATTTTGTGGAGTCATGGCCCGTAGCCATGCTCTTATTGGGGTATGGTCCGTAACCAATCCCGTTCATAGGACATAGCCCGTAGCAATGCCTATGGGGCATAAGGATATAATTGCCCAATTACCCCCACATATTCAAAAATATGCATTCCGAGTAAACTCGTTTCACCATTCAGCTAATTCTGACGATGATGGATCTGTGATCAGGGCAACTACATTATATGGTATCACTTGATTGATTAAGTACATTATCATATTCTTTTAGCATCAGCCAAGTTTCCAAACATAACTTAATAAGACAAATGCAATAAAGAAAACATGTACTATTTCCATTAATCACTTCTCAGTCTTTATAAGACATGGGGATCTCAGTCCCTCATTTCAATACTGGGAATTTTCATTCCTTTGCAACTCAATGCCATAATCATATGGTTCTGGGTATTCAAACCCTTAGCTCATCATTGAGCATTATTACCACTTTTTCAGGTAATTATCACCTTCAGGTCACCTGACCAAGGTAAATATGATGCTTATTACATAAACATCTTCTCATGGCACTTAAGGCCCATTACTTCTCTTATTACCTCATACTAGGCAATAAGGTATAGCATGGCACATAAGGCCCAATAAACAATGTCAATACATAAAATGTCATAGCTCATACCTGGCTATGTTCATCATCACATCATACCTGCATGGTTAGTACAGATGATAATACATCAATTTCATATCAGCACCATGCAAAACAATATATAACATCATTATTCAAGGGTAACACCACTATTCCCTTACCAGGGTTAGGGTTTCCCATTTCTCATTAATTCATACCCTCTTGAGTTAACCAACTTTATCTTGTATTAAGGTATTTCCCCTCTTAATACATTCCATCACAGAATACTCACCCTTAGCATATAATGCATAGGCCACACATTAGAATTGTCCAGCTATCTCACATGATATGGACTTATCTTAGTTTAAGGCATAACTTTATTATAAAGTTGCCTATAAACAATCGCAATGATACACCCTCAACTAGGGTTTCATAAGGTTACACCCTCAACCAGGGTTCACAATGATACACCCTCCACTAGGGTTTCACAAGGATACACCCTCAACTAGGGTTTATTAACATCCTAATTAGTGATTTCACATGTAGACAACCTCTTATTAAGGTTATACATTGAATCGGCCTCAATTAGGGTTTACATCATGTATTGGGTCCATGCATTTGTTATGCATTAATGACTAGTACCATTAAAGGTATCTCCCACCTAATCACATTAGGTTTTCAAAAAGGTTTGATCAATTAGACCTTCAATAACATGAGGTATCCAATTGAATTAACCAAATTGAACCACACTCAATTCTAATCAATGGAACTTCAACCAATTGGATCATCAACTCAATCATCATTTGAATCATGGCTCACCCCTCAATTGGGACTTCAATTATGGTCTGATCTCAATGGGATTAGGGTTTATAAACACCAATTAGAGCTTTGAAGTTGATCATCAATCATGCTACTAATTGTGTTTCAATTGATTGCATTGGACCTTCAACCATTGAATTCATGGAACCAATCATCAATTGGACCTATGCTCATACTTCAATTGAGTTTAATAGGTCAACCTTCAACTAATTTCACCCTCAATTGACCCTCAATTTGTCATCAATTAGGGCTTGATTCAATTGAATTAGGGTTTGGAATCGAAGATCCAACAACACTCATCAATGCAAGATTGGTTACTTTGAAACTATTGAACCATTATCCAAATTGGGTATGACCTGACCCCAAACGGTCTTGAGGTCGTTTGGATGACCTCCAAACGGTCTTGAGACCGTTTTCCCATCATATCACTCAAATCCAAGCCATCCAATTAAGGTTTGGATCATTGGATTGATCACCAAATCAGCATTGCATTGTATAACAGCTTGGTACCTTTAGACCTTCAAACACCTAACCATACTCAACCCTAGACCTCCAAACGGTCTTGGGTGACCACCAAACGGTCTTGAGGTCGTTTGGATGACCTCCAAACGGTCTTGAGACCGTTTGGATGAGCTTGAAATGGTCTTGAGACCGTTTGGCCCATCCAACCTTTGGATTCTAGTGAAAAATCATCATGGATTGGTCTATCGAGTTGATCAACAGATCAACACTACATTGCAATATGATTAGTACCTTTGGACCTTCAATTGGTCAACTATACTTGACCCCAGACCTCCAAACAGTCTTGGGGTGATCCCCAAACGGTCTTGAGACCATTTGGGTGATCCCCAAATGGTCTTGAAACCGTTTGGGCTAATCAACCCAAAATCTCAACTTAACTCATTGGAATTTCAGCACTGTTTTCAATTAGGGTTTTCCTAATTGAATAGCCTTCAACTCATGATTCCTTGGGCGTTAATCCCTCAAATTCGGTGATTCATTAGATCACATCATTAGGAACAGTAATCCCAAATAGTCAACGCTTGGTCAACGCACTCAAACGGTCTTGAGACCGTTTGCCCAAAAAGTTCAATTAAATCAGATTGAAAATCAGCACTTAATCCAATTAGGTGTACCTAATTGATTAGGCTTCAACTCACGATTCCTTTGGAGTTAATCCCTCAAATTTGTAGGGTATTAATAAACATAATTATGAACAGGAATCCCAAACGGTCAACGCTTGGTCAACCATCTCAAACGGTCTTGAAACCGTTTTCTCAACCAGGTCAAGTTAATCAGGCTGAAAATCAGAACATTATTCAATCCGATTGCCTAATTGATTGGCCTTCAACTCTCGATTCCTTTGGAGTTAATCCCTCAAATTTGGATGGTTATCAGACTACATAATTAGGAACAAAATTCCCAAACGGTCATCGCTTGGTCAACCATCTCAAATGGTCTTGAAACCGTTTGCTCCCAAACGGTTTCAAACCGTTTGCCCTTAAACGGTTTGCTGAAACCGCATAGCCAATCAAATTAAAACGATTTGGAGTAGCTATCAAAACGGTTTTGCTTGGTACTTTTCTTTGGATAATCATCTAGGATGATGTCATCATCCCCTTCCTTCGAACAACCAAGAACAGCAACCGTTCTTGATGGAAATCGCAGCAAGAAACAAGAGTGCATCAAATTGAAGAAATCAATCAACAAAGCATAGAGAATTGATGCAATAGCAATGTTTAAGGGTTTGAGTTATAAAACCCACCTCCAATTGAGCTCCAAAGCTCCAAGCCCACGCCATTAATGGTGGATGAAGCTCTTGCAACTCCCCCTAGGCTCGTCCTCAAGCTTTTGATTGCAAAAGTTGGCTAGGGTTGAAGAGGAGATCGAAATAAGAAGGAATCCATAATTTATTTTCGATTTCCACCATGAAATCAAGGAGAACGAAGGTCAAGAGCTTACCCACAGGTTGGGGTTCGTCCTCCTGGTCCTCCCTAGCTTCCTTGGTCGGTTTCCAAGCTAAGAGAAGAAGTGGGATCGAAATAACCTTTCATTTGGCTAGGAAAAGGCCTTTTATAAAAATTTAATGAAAGAGAAAATGCATTATTAAAATGCATTTAATTCCAAAATTGGTGCCGCCTCTTCCCCCTCAAATTCTCCTCAAAATCCTTAAGGACGAGGCTATCTTCATTGCCTCTTATTCCTCTCCATTATCCATGATTTAAAGAAAATCAAATTAAGCACCTTAATGCTTATTATATTAATATCCATATGTGAGTGGGTTTTCTTTTCCTTATAATAATGGTGAGTGGAATTTCACCTACTTAGGATATTTTCGTTCCTTATCTTGGCAAAGGAACGTCCATCCTTATTCAAAATCAACCCAAAACATTTTGGTTAAAAGCCCTTCAATTATTTTTATTCATTTTTGCCCTAAATCGGATTAGGGTTTCAATTAGGCATTAATCTTGATTATTTTAATATCAAGATTCTCTCTCCTCCAACTTAATTCAAATGAAGCACCCCTCTCATTTTATTTTCTCTACATGATTCCAAGAAATATTAGGGACCTTGTTGACGTGGTAATTTGCATATTGAACCCTAGATTTTGGGTAAATTGCACTTTACTCCAAAACTAGGTTTTAATGCACAACATTGTCCAACAAGCTCTATCTTGGTGTCCAGGCTTGTGAAAACCATAATACTACATCATATTCATCCTTATGATGTCTCAACATCAGAGGAACATCTTATCATATGCAATTTACAAGTTAACCCCTCAACTTGTGTAATTTGCACTTTAGTCCAAAACAAGCAATCATTGCTTTAACATTGTTCAAACAGGACCAAAATTGAAACATAAGTTCCTCATGAGCCCTAATTACTTTTCACAAGATAAGTACAAGCATATAATCAACTTTGTTAAGCAAAACTCCTGGGGTTAGAACATAACCCAGGTCATGGATGTTACACGCCCAGCCCCTGTCGGGCTGGGGTTGTATCGGGCGTCAGGGAGGCCGAGACGGGCTTGGACTTATCCGTTGGCCAGAACGGCCTTATTGCACAAAAATGAGGAAAACTCTGCAAAAAATAAGAAAATTGGAGTAAGAGCATTGCTTGGCCAATTATTGCAAAAATGCTAATAAAATAGAGGAAAATAGCAGAAAAGGGCAGTTTTGATAACAAAATAAAGGGCAAAAATGTCACAAAACTGATGTTATCAGTGTGTTGTTGTCTTTATAGATGACATCCTGATCTACAGTAGAGATGCTCAACCGCACGAACATCATCTTCGTCAGGCTCTAACTTTGCTAAGAGAGCATAAGTTATATGCTAAGTTTAGCAAGTGTGAATTCTGGTTACCAGAAGTATCTTTGCTTGGACACATAATATCTGCTTCAGGTATTCATGTTGACCCTAAAAAGGTAGAATCTGTCCTGCAATGGGAGCAGCCTAAGACACCAACAGAGATTCAAAGTTTCTTAGGGTTGGAAGGCTATTACAGGAGGTTCATTAAGAACTTCAGTTCTATAGCTTTACCCTTGACTAAGTTGACTAGGAAAGATGTTCCTTTTTCCTAGAGTGACAAGTGTCAGCAATCTTTTCAGTTGTTGAAGGAAAGGTTGACAAGTGCACCTGTGCTTGTGTTACCTGAGCAAGGGAAAGGGTATATAGTTTTCTATGATGCCTCTAAGAATGGACTAGGATGTGTGTTGATGCAAGATAAACAAGTGATTTCTTTTGCTTCTCGATAGCTTAAGAAACACGAGGAGAATTACCCGACACATGATTTAGAGCTAGCTGCTATAGTTCATGCCTTGAAGATCTGGAGACATTATCTTTATGGAGAAACATTCTAGATTTTCACAGACCATAAGAACCTTAAGTATATCTTTTCTCAGCATGAGCTTAACATGAGGCAACACCGTTGGATGGAGTTAATCAAGGATTACAATTGTACAATTGATTACCATCCAGGGAAGGCCAATGTAGTTGCTGATGCTTTGAGTAGGAAATCAGCAACACCAGCTTTAGACAGAGCACAACTGAATTCCTTGGTATGCTCTAGGAGGTATATGCTTATCTCTTTAAGACAAGACAATGTACATATAAGAGTATCATTGTTATCAGGGTTGTTAGCTGAGATTCACATAAAACCTACTCTGAGACAGCAGATTAAGGAGGCACAGCAAGCTGATGTTGTAGTTCAACAGATTAGATCAGAGTATGGTAGTGAGAAACGAGATGGTTTCCGTGATTCGTATGATCAGGTAGCCTGTTATCATGATAGAATGATAGTGCCGGATGTGGATAACTTGAGAAAGATAGTCTTGGAAGAAGCTCATTCTTCAATGCATGCCATGCATCTAGGAAGTACCAAGATGTATCATAACTTGAAAGATATGTATTGGTGGCCTGGTTTAAAGAAGGATGTTGCTGAGTTTGTTATGTGGTGTCCAGTGTGTCAGCAAGTTAAAGCTGAACACCAGAATCCCGCAGGAACAATGCATCCTTTGCCTATACCACAGTAGAAGTGGGATCATGTGACCATGGATTTTTTGGTTGGATTACCCAGAACAGCCAAAGGTCATGATTCCATCTGGGTAATAGTTTATAGGTTGACAAAGACAACACATTTCTTACCTGTCAAAACAACCTATTCTGCAAAAAAGCTAGCACAGTTATTTGTGGATGAGATAGTACGGCTGCATGGGGTCCCAGTTACCATTGTTTTTGACAGAGGTCTCCAATTTACGAGTTGTTTTTGGGAGAGACTTCATAAGGCTTTAGGCACAAATTTAAGGTTTAGTACAACCTTTCATCCTCAGACTGATGGACAATCAGAAAGGACTATACAGACCTTGGAGGACTTGCTTAGGGCATGTGTCCTCCAGTTTACAGGAAGTTGGGATCTACATCTAAGCTTGATAGAGTTTGCCTACAATAACAACTATCAACATAGCATTGACATGGCACCTTATGAAGCTTTGTATGGTAGACGTTGTAGATCTCCCCTATGTTGGTATGAAACTGGTGAATATCAACTTTTAGGTCCTGATCTTGTGCAGCCACTACTACAGAAAATGCTTTTTACAACGGGAGATAGACAACAGTTCTGATGACTGTGTTGTAGTTAGCATACTTATCACAACAATCCCATTTTTGTGTTGTATATTGTATATTTTATACAACGCAAGTCATTTACAACATGCCAAACCTATTGTAATATAGGAGGATACTACAACAACTGCTAAAGTGTTGTAATAGGTTGTAGTATCACAACATATTCAAAACCGTTGTAAAAGATGTTATTTACACAACATATTTTCACCCGTTGTAATAGTCACATGTTGTAATAGACCATCATTACACAACACAGACTCACCCGTTGTAGTATGTATTAATTATACAACAGGCCTTTACATGTTGTATTTGGTACATGTTGTAATAGACCACCATAATACAACATATTAAAACTCAATGTTATATCCCAACATGAGACAACAGACTCCAACCTGTTGTTATATATTATAATTACACAACATGTTGTAACCTGTTGTAATATCCACACATAAAACATTATTGTAATAGACCTCCATTACACAACGTAAACTAAACCATTGTAATATACTAAAATTACACAACATGATATCACCTGTTGTAATAGCTACATATTGTAAAAGACCATAGTTAAACAACACATCATATTCACACAATTCTCTGAATTTTTCAATTATTCGCGTATAATATATGTGTGTGTATCCATTATAATATTCGCGTATAATATTCGCTTATATATATATATATATATATATATATATATATATATATATATATATATATATATATATATATATATATATATATATATATATATATATATATATTAATTCTATAGTTTTAAACATCACTATATAATTTTGATATTGTATCCATTAATTTTAAATACTTCTATCTGCATTTATATTTCATTAATACATAATATTTATAAATGCAGATAGAAGTATTTAAAATTAATGGATACAATATTAAAATTATATAGTGATGTTTAAAACTATAGAAATAAAACATATATACATATATATATATATATTAATTCTATAGTTTTAAACATCACTATATAATCTTGATATTGTATCCATTAATTTTA